>JAKELP010000001.1:8765000-10015000 GCA_029929735.1 Mimosa pudica
TCTTCATCCTAATTATATTAAGTTATTAAGTATTAACAATATTTATATATTTAATTTTCATTAAATTATTACGTCACCGGTTCGACCGAACGGTCCAACCGTTTCAACCGTTTCAACCATGACCCGCTCAGTTTTCCGGCTCGACGTCCGGCTCGGGTTTTAAAACCTTGGTCTCTAGTGAAGAACACATGCCCTTGCACCTCACTGTCAGCAACCTACACATATAAAAACAATAAGAAACGGCATCTCAAATAAAGTTATAATCATTTTCAATTAGATTGATGAGAGATGCTACGATCCGATTCTACAAAAGGTGCTCCCTACCCCTCCCATCAAACAGTACCACCAAAGGCAGGAATAACAAAAAGCATTGACTCTCTTGGTACCTTTATGTTTATATTTATAGCAAGGCAAATGTATATACAACGTATATGAGCGCCCAAATTTATATATTCCAAAGTCATTCCCAAAAAAATATGCTCCTATCATTCATCAATAGATAACATTTTCATATGTTCTTAGCTGAGTTTAGCAACTCTATACATTTTCATACCATTTCTTGGTTAGATCCTTTAGATTCCACACCATCAATGAGAAGCATTAATTGTCTCAATTTTCATTATAAATAAAAAATTTGGAGGAAGTTGAGCATGTCTTCATCCTCCTCAACCTCACCCGAGATATCTTCAATAGGAACATTAGTGAACTAGGTTTATTTGAAGGAAGTTGATGCTGAAGTTGAGCATGTCTTAGTATGGATTTTTCATCTGGCCCTCATTCCTTGCTTGACCTTAACTCCATTAGAACCGTCCAAATGATCTGCTTCAGAATTTGTTATAGATAGCCTAGCACTCTGGTGCTGGCATATCTAGACATACAGGTCTGCATTATTTTATATGAAAAGAAAATGAAAAAATAGCAAGACACCTGTAGAATATCAGCGAAGATTCAGGAAAAAAAATGAGACAGTGATTGATGAAATTAAAGCACATCAAAATCGAGTAAATGTTTAGTGTGCTTGGCATACTGATTGTGCTTAAGAACCTCTTTTAATGTCTGGTTTGGTTTTTTCCAACTTAGCTTTTAAACCAAAACCCATATATTTATCACATAAAACAGAATTGATGTTGTTAGCTTCAATTGAGGGGATGCTGCATTTAATTTTAAACCAAAAACCAGAAATTTCCTTTTCTTTCTGATGCTGCATTTAGCAGGGAGTGGAATGATATGAGTAAACCAAAGCACACGGAGAAAGAAAGTTAAGATGATAAGATGATTTCTTTTCCCCTTTATTTTGGATACAAAAAAGATGAACTTTGCAGAAAGCATATAGAAGAGGAAGTTTAAACAATGTAGAGGAGGAAGAACCCCTCTTTGCTTGCATTTGGAAATCAAAAAAAGACAAAATTAAATATGGAAGGATATTTATTTCTGTCACCATTGTGCTTTTGGTATTGAGTGCAACATATGGCATGTAAAGTGGCGTGACAAAAACTATATATAAATTGTAACAGATTCAATGTGTAACTTAAGATGAGTATATTTTATATGAACATGTGGGAAAAATTGTAGGGAAAGTACCTTTTATTAGTAAGGCACCATCTATACATGAGGGATGTGAGTGATTAGAGGCCAATCAAGACCTTTCTCCTTTTCACACCTCTCTTTGAGCAATGGGCAATCACTATCAAATGATAAATGAGAAAGGAAGGAAAAGCATCCTGTGGCATACCCTCGAAACTCATGTTATGGCATGATATGAAAGATAAGGAATTGAGAGAATGGAGGTGGGCAAGACCCTTGTGGTTTATGCTTCTCAAATTCCGACAATACATGAATGAAAGAGATTGGAGATTGGGAGGCAACAATCCCTCTTCAGGGAATGACTCCATATCATCATCTTTAATTTCAAGTTGCTTCAAAGAAGAGAGCTCATGCAAACCCCATTCTTTACCTGACTCAATCATGTTGGTACGCCCTCCGATTACAAGATGTTGGAGGCTGGAAAGGGGTGGAGGCACGTCTGAGATGCTCCACCTGGGCATTATAATCTTCTTACAATGAAGCAAAATCACGCCTTCCATGGAAGGGGACTTGGGAAGTGTGGCCTCCAAATTCCAACATCTACAAATGCGTAGTGTTTTCAAACAAGGAAGGTTTTGAGGCAGAGATGTTTTCAACCTACCACAATTATCTACATGAAGTTGTTCAAGGCATGGGAAACTCTTACCTTCACAACATATCTTCCATTCTTCCCATTCACTCATGTAAAAAAACCACAAATACGATAGGGAAGGGAATGAAGCATTGAAGGAGCCATTCCCATAAAACTCTTCCCCTATCACCTTTATTCCATCACATTCTTGAATGATGAGCTTCTTGAGCGATGGTAGTTGCCCAAGTGCAGGTAAACTCACAATGTTCTCACATCGGCCCAAATGTAAAGACACTAAATGAGGTAAATAATCTGAAACAACCAGCCACTTGGGAAATTTAGTGCCTTCGTATCTTTGGACACTGAGATCCTCCAGCATGCCATTTGGCTCCACTGCTTCCAATGACTGCTCATTTCGTTGTGCCTCTTCGCCACCATTCTTATGTCTCACATCTGAATACGCCACCTTTCCTCCCCAATACAACAACTTCAATTTAACCAGTTTTTTTTCCTTCAAATTGGCCTCTCTCAAATCTCTAGCATCATTTATGAACCTCATATTTGAGATGGTAAGAGAACATGTTAAGTGCACTAATCCACCTAGTTCTTTTATATTTGATCCCCTTGCGTTGACACAGTAAATTGATTCACTAGACAATGCATATATTCACTAGATATAAAGGACAAAGCCGCTGCTGCCATAGCTTCCGGCTTGCCAGTGCACAAACTTTCTTTTAAGATTGGTGTCCATTACTGCTTTTGTGAAAGATAATCAGAGGAGGATGAATGACATCAAGGAAGAACTCAGGTTTGTTGATGAAATGAAGGTCAAGGAAGACTCCAATATCACGAAGATGAGTTTGGCCTCTTCCACCACCTAATAGCCCTCCTGCACTTACAATGGCCGCTGCTTTTCCTCCCCATACATTCGGAGGCCTTGAGGCCCAGTCTAGTGCATTCTTCATTGGTGCTATACACATACATATTAATTACAACCATCAATAACTAACACGTAGAAATCAAAAGGGCTAAAGTGTTGACTCTTTGATTTTAATTTTACGTAGTTCCAAAAAAAAATGTTTCCAAATTATAACATTGTTTGTCTCGTCAAGTGATGCTTTTTTGTAACAATCAATGTTATTTTAAAAAATTAAACTAAGTATGACAATGGTTTAGAGGTTGTTTTTTCATATTCAAATCTTAATATAATAGTTATTTTTGTTGATGACTAGGGTAAAAAATAAAAATACACTTTTTAAAGTTAAAAAACCAAAATGAAAATTTATTTTGTAAAACTTAGTGGTTTCATGATGTATACTTAAACCTTTTAAAAAATACTTAATAAAAGTTATACTTGTAAAAGATGAATGTTGATTACTAGATTTTTCCAAAAGATGGAAACTTATACTGTGGACAAGCATGCTTTTTTTTCTAGTAAGATGACTATAGAGTGGCAACTGATAACCGCGTTTTTTCTTTTGATTAACGATGAATTGGAAAGAAATTAAAATTTTGTTTTGACATTGTTTTAATTATATCTGCAGTACTACAGATTATTAATTTTTTGGTCAGGGATCCAATTCGGGTGACGAAGAAAAAGACGGTGTCGTCATTTAATTTTACTCGTTACTTTCCTTACCTTATACTCTCTTTTTTTGGTTAAAAAATTAAAATTATCCGGTGTATTTTTATTACTTTATTTACTCGATTTAATAATTGATAAACATGTTATGATTTGTTAAGGTTTTTAAATCAATTGTTAAGTTTTTTATTTCAGCACTAAAACAGATATTATATAAACACTATTTTAATTTCAATAGATGAATTGTATACCATAATCCTTTAAAAGAATTGAATGACAATATTTTTTAAATTAAACAATACCAAGGTATATAATTAAATGATTTATAAAAATTAGCAATATGACATTTTAACAAACGTTTAAAAAAGTAAAATGTTTTCATAAAAAACAAGTTAAAGGCTGAAAAAGTTGAAAAACGCAAAATAATATAAGAGCAAACGTACGTGAGTGGCAAAATAGAGTAAGTAAGGACAATATTAACAAAATTATTAGCAGGTTCCGCCACTTTTGACCGAACTTTTTTTAAAAAAAGAAAACGTTAAATGGAGACGAAAATGTTGGGTACGTCTATGTTTTGTATTGCACTATCCATTTTCAAGGAAACTAACTTTGCGCATTAATCATCTTTGAGAGTTGTTATAGGGGATATCATCATCCTGCGACTTGTTTTAGAGCATTATATAAGCGAAATATATTACTTTAAAGTATTTTATTTAATATTTTCTTCAAACCAACTAACATTATTGTTGCTCTAATAAACACATATAGTTTAACAACTAGTAATAACATGTTAAATGATTAAGCGGCTATAATTAAGCAACTATTTAACCTAATCAATTATTTCTCAAAATAAAGCCAGGTAGCATTGTCGTTCGCGAGGGACATAAAAGAACGTAAAATATTACCGGTGACAGAATAATTATACTCAGGAGAAGCGAACAGAACACTATCGGCTTCCAAAATCTTCCGGCGAAATGCTTCCACTTCCGCTGGATACCTCCCGTTTTCTTCAAGATCCGTATTCAGCATGGGCAGAGCAGCGATGTCTATCTCCTCTATCTCCACGCCTTCAATGCTTAACTCCATCGCTATCACATCCAACTTTGCAATATTAGAACCATACATATACTCTATATATATCATGTTGCTAGCTAATTACATGATCAAGTAACTTATTTAAAAAAGATTAATGAAATTACTTATACTATTTATACACACACAGTTAGATTATATGTACATAACTAATCTAGAAAATAGTTTTGATACTTGTTGCAAAGATGAGTTGGCGTACTCCTCCACTCTGAACAGTCTAGATTTCAATCTCAAAAAACCAAATTAGATATTTTAAATTTTATGATTCGAAAATAATGACTTGTTTAATTTTAAAAAATAAATGATAGTTAAGATATCATCTTCATTTTAGATTTTGTAGTGGCACAAGCTTAAATATATTGAATTCGAATTTTGAACTGTCCAAATTCAATCTAAACAGTCCAATTCAGAGGGAATGAGTGCGTTATATTCATCCCTGCAATAATATGAAGGCTCACACATATATCAATTTATATATGTGTGTGTTAAATAAACTAGTTTTGAGAGAAAAAAATATAAATATTTAAAGTAACTTATCTTGATTAATTAATATTTAAACAAACCAACTCAAGCATACATTAAAAACACAAGGGAGCGGAGTACTGAAACCAAGCAATCAAAACTAAACGAGATAGCTAGAGAGAGGAATCAATTAACCAGCTCGAATGAGGGCTCTGTTGTAGGAGCCCTTACGCAATGAGCCACAGATAGCCACCACCTTCACCGGAACCGCGACACTGTTGTTTTCCATGTTTCGTTCTGATTGTGGTAAGAGTGTGCTGAAGCAACCAATACGTGGGAAAATGAAGAAATTAGAAATATATCGAGAATAAATAAAAGAGACTAGAGAGGCCAGGAAACATGGTTATATTATTAAATAGACTCGTGTGGAAGTGGGTAGGAACCTGGGTTTCTTGGTCGATACGTAAGCAGTGACGGTTAACATTGTATTGCATTCATTTGTTAGATAAAGCACAATCAGAAAAAGATACACACACTTAATTCATAGTATAATCAAACAGGAAAAAAAAATAATGAGTGCCTGGTGAAGCTCAAACGCATTTAAATTTTGCATCTTGGTGTTGTATAGTAGTTCCGTGTGTGTGCGCGCATGGGTGAGTCAAAAAGAAAGTCCTCACTTAAAAATAAACTATAATATTGACGTAACACTTGGTATAAATATTTTTGTTCTTGAGAGTCTCCGGTATTCGGCACAAAGTACCAACTAATGCGGAGTTTACCTAGGAAAAGTCGTTATTGATGAACCTAGTACTTTGAATGTGGGAAAGTGTCTTACCTCAACCTTCTTAACCATCAAGTCACTGGTCTCTCGGCCACTTAATATAAATATTGATACGTGAAATTGGGTTAATAATATATAAAAAGGTTAGGAAGAAAATTGGGGTGCCCTACTTTCACCAAAAAAGGCGAGGAAGTGGGGAGCACTGTATACACGTTGGCTTTCATTCAATTCGAATTGGTATATTTTTGAGAATTTATATATATTTGATCTGTTGTTCAAAATTCAAATTCAACTATGAGAAGATAAGAAAGACAGTCGTTAAATAATTCTCCACCCTGACAAATAAAAATTTCCTTGCCTCATTGCATCAGACTATAAGTAGATCAAACTAAGAAAACCAACTCAAGACTGAAGCAAGAAAGTTGAATGCATGGGACGGTTACATATTTAATTTACTAAAGACGTATGAAGGGGAGGCTGCGGCCGCCAATGTCAAAACACAAAAGAAATTGCCTTTAATATGTAGATGATAGGAAAAAATGTCGAAAAATACCCTTATATATAATAGTACATGAAATTTGTTTTAAAACCCCTGATATGCTTTCAGTGAGTGTGTAACTCTTTTCCGGTTGGGGTAACATATTTTTATCTGTGCGTAAAACAGAAGACATACATTCGCATGATAGTGAAAGTATGTGGTTTCGGATCAAAAAAGTAAAAGAAAGTATGTGGCGCAAGGCTGAAAAAGATTATATATATCCTTTGAAAATAAGTTGTTCCTTGACTAATATAGTTTTCACAAAAATGATTGATGGTAACTGAACATTATAAGTAAAAATATAATATTTATTTCTAACACATCTCTTCAAGACTCATTTATGTTAGACTTCCCTACCACAATATTTCTTTACTCAAATTACACATTTTAAGCTTAAGCCCAACAACTTTTGTCTTTTGATACGGGTCTTGTTTAAGAAAAATAAAACGGAAAAAGAAGATATGGCGCTAGTGAATTGCGTTGAGCTGGACCCAAATATGAGCCTTTTTTGGTTAAAATCAAATATGAGCCTAGATCATGAATAATTATTTTATTTCTCAATATATACATAAAGCCTAATAGAGGTTCCATAATAACTAATGCAAGTATCAAAACTTTATTTTAGTAATTGATTATAGCAAGCCAAAATTATCCAAATCATGTTAAAAATGTAAAATCGAATTGTAAATTCAAATTGTAAACTTATTAGAGTTTACTTTTATAAACAAACTAAACATGGGTTTTTTGGACAAAAAAAATTAAATTTGTGTTTAATGTATATGATTGAGTAGAAATAAAAAATAATGGTTCAACTCAAATATACTTTAGATACGAATACTTAATGATGTACTGATTCAGTAACTCAACTAACAAGTCAAAAATAATTGAAAATAAAGGGGCAGAAAGAGAGATTAAAGCAAGCCGATTTCACATTTAATCTTTGATGATGCTAATTCTCAGTGTTCTTAAAACAGTGCTATCTGACAATAATATATTGTTGACGTCTTGAGGAGTCCTTTTTTTGGGGAAGAAAGAAACAAAAAAGGATAGTTCAAATTTTCCAAAGTTGACAAAAAAAAAAAGAGGAGAAAATCACATTCTTTAAACTGAACTGGTTCTTGTAAAGTGTTTTTAAAAATAAACAATGCACAGAAATAGAAGAGAACGAAAATGAGCGATAAGAATGCCTGGCATGTTAGATATTATAATTATCACATGGGATCTCCGTATATTACTACTTAAAAAGTTAAACTAGATAATTAAATCAATAACAGAAATTAAATAGAGAGAATGTATAAGCCTTATAATTAAGTAAAAGTTCGCGTATTTTTTTTTATTTTAGGTCATGGATTGTATACACTGCACTAAGTTTGAAAAATGAGCACATTTAAGAAAAATTAATTACATGTGATATGGAAGGAATTTATCGTCTTACTGAAAAGCTATTATCGTCTTACCAAAAGTGTTTTTTTAACATCAAACCTAAAGTGTTTGCTGACCGGCCAAAAGTTTGAAAAGTGTGATTGTGAGACCAAAAGTTGTTATCTTTATATCACAATTGTTAGTGACCAATGATAACAATATGTTTATCCCAAGATAACAACTTTTTGCAGAACGTTTACAACTCTATGATTAGGACCTCAATTTAATTACGAGATTTGGTTGGATATAATTTTATTTTAAGTAAGCTCTCTGATTCATGTTTTTTAAATATAAAATCATTTCAGAGAGTTGATATTGATAATTCATGGTACATTAAATATATCGATAAAGAGTTATTTCTAATTTTTTCCATTTATTTTCTCAAATTATACTTATCATATTTCCTAATCAATAATCAAATGAGATTGGGATTAACGAAGGCCAATATGTTTTATATAGCAACTAACACTAATCCATTCTCTAATCCCAAATGTACCTTACATACAAGGTCTAGTTTGGTAAGTGGTGACGTAATAGATATAAAGAAAGAAAGAAAATCAACAAATTAGTAAACTGAGTAACAAAATAATTGAAATCCTAATTCTAATTATAAATTCTAAATTTATAAAAAGAGAATCCTTCATTCACCATCTTCACCATGCTGACGACAACGCCTTCGTATGAAGAAACTACAAAGTATATAAACTACAAAGTACAACTTCACTTTTCAATCCCAAAAATCCTTCATTCTTCATTGTCTCTTTCTTCCTTCCTTTCTCCAATCGCAAGCAAAGGTTCCAATCTCTCTCATTCTCATTTTTTCACTTTCATTTTCCTTCGTTTGCATGCAGCTTTTTTCACATTCACGACTCTTTCTATCAGAAATCACGTTTTCATTTTGTATATTCCTCTGTTTTCTTGATTTCAACGACTCACTTTTGATTCTTGATGTTTGTTAGTGTTGTTATACATGTGATTAATCTAATTCCAGGTATATACATTCATGTAATGTACGTGATTAATTTGAGTCTTGATTTTTTGCTAGTGATAATTCTGACGAGAAAATTTTGATGTGATTGATTTGTAATCATTTCATTGAAATTGGAAGGTGTCAAGGTGATAAGATTTGTGAATGTTGTTGTGTTTCTCTGTTTTCTACTTATAACGTCAATGTGTGAACTGTGTGTTATTATATGTGTGCCTTTTGCGTGTAATCCAAGTTTCGAATTATCACCTCGAAATTGAAAATGTGTGCTTTCTAACGCAACTGATATTTGTCACGTGTTTATTTTACTTGTGTATGAATTTTGCTCTGTTTTTACTTTTTTATGTGAGGTGAATGATTGTGAGCTGCTTGTATTTGCGTTTGATTCTAAGATTCAGCATTACAAATTTGATTCTCTTTCCTCCTTTTTGATTGATATCGTTCTTATTGTTTTCGTTAATTGTTGGCACACGTTGAAAATATTAAGATTGGACAGAGTTTTAATAGAGAATCAAGTTATTGATAGTACTTTCTACATAAAACAATCCTTGAACGTTATTTGAACTGATGGACTTGTTTCAAATTTACTTGACAAGAGTTATATATTATTAAAACTACTCTTTATTTTGTTCATTGACTTCTTGCAGCTTGAGAGGAATGAACATTGTACTGAGAGCTGTTTGATTGTAAGGATTACAGATTACAGAACTTGCTCAGTTGTTGCTCTATGAAGAACTGAGGAAGTTCAGTCTATTATAGCAAGGAAGACCATGGGACAGGCTTCACTCGTATTTCTGGTTCTTTTGGTTATTGGCTCTTCCTTTGCAACATATAATCTGGTAACTATGATAATGTACTACAGTTCTTCAGAAAATTTTGCGATTGATTCCATGGATGATGGGTTGCTGGCTGACCCTATAGTTGAGATGCCCAAGAGTTTGAAAAAAAGGAAGACAACTAGAGCACCCTTTCATATTGCCTTAACAGCAACCGATGCTGTATACAGCCAATGGCAATGCCGGATCATGTATTACTGGTACAAACAGAAAAAGGATCTGCCTGGGTCTGAGATGGGAGGATTTACTCGAGTACTACATTCAGGCAGCGCTGACAAGTTCATGGATGAAATTCCGACAGTTGTGGTTGATCCTCTTCCACCAGGTTTGGACCAGGTGAGCTAACTGTTTACATATCTATTTGCTCACTGTTTTTTAATCTTTACCAACTGGTCTCTATTATTTTGTAACTGATTGATTAAAAGACACATTTAGTTTAAGGTAGATAAAATTAACACTATCTTTTTTAAGTTCTTGGTCTATACAACTGTGGTGCAAATTTTCATATCTTCATTTTTCCATGTTGATCTACAGGCCCATAATTCTTTAATGATAGTATTACACATTGGCAATAGCTTAGGGAAATACTGTGATCAATAGGCATAATCATTACAGAATTTCAGTATTGAACTAATCCATTACATAAATCATGTTAAAGGATTTTCCCCTTTTTTGCCTTTCGATGAATAATATTCAGAAGCTTCATACTTCAGTCTCCAAATGCTTATTTTGATGTATTAGTTTTTATTTTGATGTTTCATTTTTTGTTTATCATAAATGTTCGGTACTGAATGGCTTGCATGGAAGTTTTCTTGTGCTAAATCATAGCAAGAGAATGAACTTTTTTCTATTTCTTTTGTTTCCAAGTTATACTTTCGAGTGTTTTCTGACTAATTACTTGTGTAATTTGTAGGGATATATTGTTTTAAACAGACCATGGGCATTTGTTCAGTGGTTGCAACAGGCCACTATAGAGGAAGAGTAAGATCTTTATTCTGAGTGATCCTTCTTTTAAGTTAGTAACTAATTTTTATCAGCATTTTAAGTTTCTAACGCAAAATGTTAACTAGCACACTCCAATTTTATGCAGCTATGTATTGATGGCAGAACCCGATCACATTTTTTTAAGTCCTCTGCCTAATTTGGCTTTTGAAGGGCATCCTGCTGCTTTTCCATTTAATTACATCAAGCCTGATCAGCATGAGAAAATTGTTAGGAAATATTATCCTGATGAGTTTGGACCACTTGCTAATATTGATCCAATTGGGAATTCTCCTGTAATTATCAAAAAGGTATGCAAGAGTCCATATTATTCTTCATGGCTGTATAATTTGCCATTTTCTTAATCAAATAATAACTGCCGCTTCAGCTCCTGATTGACTGTAGTTCATCTTCTTATTTTCTTTCCAGGATTTGCTTGCAGAGATTGCTCCAACATGGATGAATGTTTCTTTGAAGATGAAGGGAGATCAAGAGACTGATAAAGAGTTAGGATGGGTGCTAGAAATGTATGTATGGCGCTAATATATGATAGATGTTTCACTAAAATACATTTTAGTTCGTTAAGGTATATTTCCTGATTTTATTGTTGAATTTAGGTACGCTTATGCTATAGCATCTGCTCTTCATGGTGTGCGGCATATTTTGCGTAACGACTTTATGCTGCAGGTTTGGCATAATCTCATCATCATTTCTTGTTGTCGTTTTTAGCTTATACTAATATCAGCTAAAGTGTGTATTTTATAGCAATCATTCCTATTTTTAAAATCACCTTATGTAACTTTTTCAGCCCCCATGGGATCTTGAAACTAAGAACAAATATATTCTTCATTATACTTATGGATGTGACTACAATCTTAAGGTAACGTGTGTCTTTGAAATCTCCCCTGACCTTATATTATGGAATTTTTTCAATGTTTTAGAATACTCTTGATTTTCAACTCTGAATTAGCACAGTTCTTGATTATGTATACTTGCATTATATCATATAGCGGAAAACTGCATGAAAATATTCATCAACTCCCAAAAATCATCTTTTATATTAATGTTCATGCTTCTCTTAGAGTTTAAGTACTAAATCATGCTCCATGATGCTCAGGGTGAGTTGACTTATGGCAAAATTGGCGATTGGAGATTTGACAAAAGGTCGTACTTACAAGGACCTATACCTAGAAATTTACCTTTACCCCCTCCTGGGGTTCCTGAAAGCGTGGTATGTTCCCCCCTTATGCTTAATCTCTTTAAGCAGTGCACCTTATTTAGAAGAATTACTTTATCTAGCATGAAGTGCATACTGTACTTGCATTGTTTTCTACTCCTCATTGTTTTTTTCTCTAGGTCGTTGATTAGAGTTTTTATGTATACATGCATATTTTTTTTATCTTGTACAGAACTTGAGAAGAAACTTACTACATTTCTTAAGTATAAACACAAATGTCTAAAATCTTGAATTAGGACTCAAGAATTCTGTCTTGTGAAAAAGATTGTTTTACTCGCATGTCCAGTCTCTAGACTATTGGTTTTTATTCATCTCAAATGATTTGGTGAAGTTTACTAAATGTCAATATTCAGAGTAGAGAGATACTTTACTTAACCTATTGTTGATACATATTTTAGGATTGTGTATGAAGGGAAGTTCCTATAGGGAATGGTTAGACATGTGACATTGTTTGCACAGCAGCATAGAGGCAGAACTATAAGTATGTTGTTCAGACTTGGTTTGACCTATGTAGGCAACTAACATCAATACTATCCAAATTTAATGCTGCGTTACATTATCAGACAATAGTAAGATTTGTAAGCCAATATATGAGTCAGCTTGCGTTGTCTGCTACAACATTTGCTGGTTCTGCACATGTAGTGTTTGTGTGATTATCCTATGCCCCTTGTTTTGAGCCTTGGAAACAAAGAGGATTTCTGGTAAAAATTGAACTGTGTCTGTGGTGAGAAGAAAAGAAAAGGATATCTTTCTTGAAGTAGGGAAGAGACAATTGGACCTGGTTCATTAATTATAGGAACATGAAATGTTCTTTCATCTTTCTTGATTTTCCATCTTCCTCTCCATTTCAAAGAGAAATTATGGGAATTTATATGTGAAGAATAGTTTTCTTGAGTGTTCTAATGCTTGGTTGTGAAAGAGTGATCATGTTTGAGCAATCAAAGGAAGATAGGTGCATGACATGTTAGACTCTCACTCAAATGGTGAAACTGATTTGAACCTGTTTGGCCAACTTGAGTGATGGGCCCTGTACACTTTGTGTGTATCTCCTTTTGAATATGACAATAAATCAGAAGAAAACAGAGAGAGAGGAACAAAAATATTGCAAGGTTAAGCATTGTTCCGTAGATTAAGGGTGTTGATTTGAACAACAGTAGGAAGCCCACTACCAAATACCACCTTCCTGAACCTCTACACTGCCAACAGTCATAAATATAATAATAATGTCCATCAACACTAACAAGATGCGTTCTCTAACTTTCATGGTGCTAAGATTCTTGCTTGCCCTTGAAGTTCGTCCACCACTAACCTGCAATGCTCTTACTAGTCTGACAAGTTGCCCTATAATTAGACCTTAAATGGTTTGTGTTCATAGGGATAAAAGGTAGCGGTTTAGCAAAAGTAAGAGTAACATTTGAGTTGCTTGGGGTTACTTTTGTTATTTTGGAGCTGTTGTAGGAGCCTAAACTAATTTTTGGACTCTTAAAAGTTGTTTAATGCTTAGAATTCTGTTTGGTTTAGCATTGGGAGCAAATAGGTTTTTCTTTTAAAAAGCTTAGAAGCCGGATTTTGGTGCTTCTGTCTTCTTTTGGCACTTGCATGACATCTAAGTCGGACAATATGAAAGAGTAGTTGAAATCTAAAAATCTGTCCCTATTATAGTAGCCGAAGCATTGCTAATCTCTGCCATATGATAATATGATGTTTGCAGGTGACACTGGTAAAGATGGTGAATCAAGCTACTGCTAATATCCCTAATTGGGACTCGTTATAGTTATTGGCTTTGTTCCTCCTCATCTTTAAAGCAACTCTTTTTTTATAAATATCTTTAAAGCAACTTAAAAACCAAAACAAATTGCTTTATAATACATATTGTTGCTGCAGAAGAAGGGGGGATCTATAGGATATTTTAAATTTGAGTTTAGTCCTAGAATCATAGATCAATGTATGCGGACTCCTTGACAAGATACAAATGAAATGGCTTTCTTTTATTTTTAATATTTGTTTTCTTGATATTATACATTTAATTTTTTAACTTTAAATTCAGTTGTAACTTAGTTCCTCAAATTTAACTCATCGCAACTTAACCCTTAAATTTTGACCAGTTTCATAATTTTGGTCCCCAATACCAGTGAATCAAAGGGCAACATTTTTTTTGGGGACCGAGAAACATATATCTCATGAACATTGCTAATTTTGTCAACTGTTTTTTTTTATGCATGGCCTCCTTATTAGTGGCACATTCACATGGGAATACATTAAAAGGTTAAAATAAAACCACACAATTGAGACATTGAGAAAAGAAGTCTGTAAATGAAATATGGCATTGCCTTCGAAACCAAATGAATTAATTAATTTTCTTAATCTTATAATTAGTGATCAAACCCGTGCGTTGTTGCAACTAAACAAAATCGTGACTTGTGTCAAAATTTTAACATAGGCAACACATAGTCATAAATTGCATGTGCACTTAGAATCCAAGGGCTTGTCGTTTCAATATTGATAATGTTGTGTGAACTCAATAGTGCGACAAATTTCGACCGAAAAAAAAGTGCGACAAATAAAACGACGAATCCATTCTTTTTACGTTGTTTTCATTATGTTGGGCTGCGTTGACCAAAAATATTATATTTGTATGCCCCTAATATATATTTACACACACAACACTCTATAATATCGATATTAAATTCTATGATATCGATATTAAATTCTTGGCGAATTTGGCTGGAGCCATTTCACTGAGATGTCGGTGGGTTTTATAAGATAAGAGTATATTCCATTACTATTCCTTATCTTTTTTTTCTTATTTTTACTTTGTCCTTTTAAGTAATGCCATAAACTTTCTATTGTTTACTTTGTGTCTGATTCATTCTATATATTTTATTATGTTCACCTGCATCCTTATTTAATGTTAATTTACGACGGCTAAAACATTAGGAGAAAAAATGGCTGCTGAATGTATTTTTATTCAATATATATTACACACACAATTAGTGTAAAACACCACAAAATCCATTTTTCTTATAATTCCAACCTCGAACAATTCAGAAAAAGAAAAGAGAAATATCCAAACGTCCCATCTGATTTGCAAATTGCAACACGACAACCATTTTTAATTGATATCACATTTTTATCAGAGACACATAAATATGTTGCTTACAAGCGAAATTTATTTCTCATTCTTAAAATGGAAAGACATCACCTACCGAAAATATATTCAAAATATAAAACGTCTCTTTTTTATATAAATTTTCGGAATAATTTTGTTATTTGATAGTAGTATTTTGATTAATGTGCTAGAAGGGGCCAAGTGTGTCGGCAAAGGTGAAAAGTGTAAAAGAGAGAGTGGTCCCAAACGAAAGAAACGAAATGAAATAGCATGAATCATGATGACTTGACATCCCGTGACGCTCCCAACAAAATTCTCATTCACTCCTTCCCAAATAAATATGGACCAAAACCACCGTCAAACACAGTAATTTTTATCTTTTATGTGAGGAAAAAAAATTTATTACAAAAAATAACAAACCATCGGATTGGTTAATCTTTCGTTACTTGGTGAACTATTGTATGAGTTCTTATTATAATATACGTCTACTCGTTTAGTTTAGTGTTGGATAATGTCTCATATATAGTTATTTCATTTGACAAGATAGCATAATGTTAGTGTTATATTGCTACCAGTAATTAAAAAAACAAGTGTTTAGATATATTCTTACCCCAATTGATAAATTTTAGGCATTTATCTTCTTTTTAATATAATGTTTACAAAAAAAATTTAACAAAACAATCACTTCCTACTATTTTAAATATACAACATATTTAAGGGTCAGTCTTAGTTCTAATTATAAAATAAAATTCTAACTTTTATCAATTTCTTTCTCAAATTTTCCATATTGATGTTATTCTAATGATTATTAAGTGAACTGTGGGTGAAGGAATAAGAGAATATGATTGAGGTGTTTTAGAAAAATCGTACATATTAACTTATATATTTAACTAACATTTTAATTTAGACTAAGTGGCTAAATATATCCAATACGAGTATTTATTAGGTTTTAACAATCTTGCCCTAAAAACACTTAAAAATGTTTATCTGAGACAAACTTTAGTTCGTGTATATTTTGTTATTGAAAACTGAGTTTAGGATAGAATGTAAATAGCTTTTTTCTTTGATATAAGACTTCCATATATTTTTTGAAAATGAAAATGTATAATTTCATTGAAAGTTGAAAAACAAATTTCTTTGTCGTGTATGCCGGATGCTTCCCTGCTTGATCAATTTCCTATGCCCCCAATCTATCCGGATATTTTTTTTTCATTCAAACCAGTCAGTGTCTCGCATTTGCGCCCCTACCACAAAATGAATTAAATGTATACTAAGTACTTGTTTGCGGATACACGAAAGATAAATATTATGAATAAAAATAAAATATGAATCTCGGTTATGATGGATTAAAACGTATTTATCTCAAAAAAAAATCTCACTATTTTTTATCCATGATCAAGATATCCCCTCACTCGATAAGTGAGAGACTAATCTCTCGCTGATTTGTAGGCACCTCAGAGGGTGAGACAGCTGGCCTGAGAGATTTAATGTTTCTTCATACACAACGTCAGGAATCGAACCTCAGACAATTGGTTAAGGTGGAATGAGTCCCTGTCACTCAACCACACATCTTAGGTTAAAAATCTCACTCTTTTGTCTATATTCTCCTTAATTATGACTGAATATTTTGATAATTATCGAAAAGCAATACTTAAAATTAGTAAGTAAAATAATATAAATATTTTTATATTAAGACACAAATATTTTACGATGTTCGCGGGTCATCAAAGTGCTACATTCTATTTTCTCTCCCCATTAAAAATAATTGCTCCATTCAGACATGCTAACTTGTGGGCGGATTAAAATTTTCAAAGTACGTTTTCGTTCTTGATTTTTTTTACCATAAGTTTTCTTAAATGATTGAATTTTGCAACAACTCTTTTTTTCTACATAAAAACAGAAAATAATTTGAAATTTTGAGTATAAAGAAACAGAGAAAGATAAGTGGCTTCTATATGTTGGATTGAGATTTAGCAGCCTTTCATTTTTTGAGGCTTGTTTTCAATTAATGTTGCATAAATATCCTTTTGAGGTTTGGTGTTATTAATATTACGTGGATAAGTACGAGATTTCTTTTTATGCTAAAATTTAGTGAAATTTATTCTCTAATGTACTCCATCCAATGTAAATTTTACTTACTCCATCCAATGTAAATTTTACTTTCTCCATTTAAAAATATAAGACTCACATGAATGAAAATATGTTTAAATAATATAAACTTCATGTAAGCATAAAAAAGTTTTCCTAAATAGAATCCATTTATATGATATCAATGATTGTTTTCTAACTTTAGCCTTGCTTAATTCTTGTTTGAAAAAGAGAAATGTGAGAGATATGTGAGAATAATTAAAAAATGTAAATAGTGAGAACTTTGTATAATGATAGTTTTGAAAAATTCATTCATACAAGACATTTAATTATTAAACCATTTTAGGCAAATAGGAATTATTTAAAGTAGACTGAAGAAGGAACATAACGGTAATTTGCAAGAAATTATTCTCAGGTTTAAAGTGCAACATTTTTCCAAAAGGGTCAACAAAGTGTTTATTGAGACCAATCATGGGAAGATAAATTATAAATACTTTTTCTGTTAATTAATGATGATTAGTCCCATCAATTGGCTGGATATTACAATCAACCTATTGGCTCTCTGGCTTTTTATCAAAAGTCTCAATCTTTTGGCTGCACATCGATCAGCTGCGATTCTCTGTTTGAGTGTTTCCAGATCAAGAGCATATAATTAATTTATAACATAATGTAGCCTTAGTCCTAAATATAAGTCACAATTAACTTTTTTTTGGAAAATGTTAAGGTTACAAAATACTCCATCCGATCCCTAATGTAAGAGCTAGCCATCAAAAAAACGCTTCTTAAGAAAACATGTGAATGTTAGTTGAGTGTCTGGAGTTAATGCTTCTTTTCCAAAATTGCCCATATTTATTATGGTACTTTTAAAAGAGAGAAATACATAAGCATTAATAAATATGAAAGAGAGTTAGGGGTAAAGTAGGAAAAACTGCATTAAATGAGGAGAGAATATGGGGTGAGCTCTTACATTAGGGACCAAAATCATTCAAATTTTGGGCTCTTACATTAGGGACCGGAGGGAGTATGTTATTAAATTATGACATATTTAATAAATTTTTAGATTTGTCATTAGTTTATAGGTCAAACAAACTAGTTTAAGGAAAAAAAGTAGGTAAATCAATTTATAATCGACTTATTTTTTTTTTAGGATTTCCCAAAAAAATCAATCATGACTTATATTTAGGATCGGAGGGAGTATTGATGGAAGAGGTATTTTTATCAACAAAAAAAAATAGATTCAAACAGCAGTATGATCAAGTATTTAGATTAAAAATCAGATTAGTCATTAGATTAATTAAACTGAGGCAGTTTATGTTTACTAAGATAATAAATATTTTAATAAAGAACAAAGGTATTTGCCAAAAAATAAAATAAAATAAAGCATAACAATGTTCATATTTAAGCAGGAAAACTTTAACATTCAACTCAAGAATACTCCCTCCACTAATAAATATAAGCTTAAGTGGACATTTTATTGAGATTAAAAAAATTGAATAAACCACATAATTTTAATAGATGACACATGTAACTAAATTACTATATTATAGTTTACAAATAGGGTAATAAGATGGTGTTGATAAAAAAACAGATATTTTAAACTGATTAAATTTGTATCCATAATTCATCAACCAGAGAAATTAAATTGTTTTATAATTAGGACAAAGGGAATATCAATGCTTAAGTCAATGAAACATTTTTTTTAACTGAGAGTCAAAGAAACATTCAAGATTCATATATAAATTACGCCAAATTAACTATAAAAGAGTTTATAAAGAAAAATATATTAATTTTTGTAAAACAATGTCATATCAGTCTCTCTTAGTTGGAGGGAAAATATTATTAACATTTAACTTAATCGATTTTCTACCACTACTTTTCCAAGGAAGCCGATTAGCATGTTCACTAATTCAATACTACTATGCATCTGGTTGGGTGTCAATAACACGAATACAATACAAGTAAATAAAATAAAAAATACTCCCTCCGTTCCTAAATATAGGACCTAGATGATTTTTTTTGAAAAATCCTAAAAAAAGAAAAAATAAGTTAATTATAAATTGATTTACCTAATTTTTTCTCTTAAACTAGTTTATTTTACCTATAAGCTAATGGATAATCTAAAAAGATATCAAATATGTCATCATTTAATAACCTATTTCGCAACCTTAATCTTTCCAAAAAAAAGTTATCTAGGTCTTATATTTAGGAACGGAGGGAGTAACTTTCTTTAGAATGAATTTTCTTTTTACAAATAAACGGGTTTTCAACACTTTTTTTGGAATCCATTATATGAATAACTGACTACTCAAATTTCAAGATTTATGACTTCACCTTCTAGTGTTTTAAATATTTCGTTTTAATCTCAAATTTAAGGCATAGTTAATCACTTATGTGGTGATTTTAGAAGGGTATTTTTTAATTTGTCTAAAGGTCGAACCTGTCTATCAATCTGACTGACGGAGGCACATGAAATGATGATAAAGCACGCACTTGAAGGATGTGAGTTACAATGAAAAAGTCACGTGTGAGTATGAACTTCCCTTGTGGATTCCTTTTGTACTGAACATGGTGTGTTTTTGAGCAGAAGAAAGAATAATAGATCCGTTGATTTCGAATTATTAAGATTTGTTACATAAAAAATTTTAATTTTCTGGTTATTTTTGTAGATGTGTTAGACTGCAATATTCAATCTGTATCTGCCATATCACCAAAATTTTTTGGACGCTTTTAGTGTTGAACTGCGTTATTATAAATTAATGATTGAATGAGAGATGTTGAGTATAGTTAAGTAAAAAAAGGAAAATTTAATGACATAAGATGAGATTCCACAAAACTTTATAATTTAAACTAAAGATAAGTCCCTAGCTTTGGCAATATATTTGTCATTGTCCGAATAAAAATTGTTATGGAAAGTTGTTATTGACTAATATTTTAAAAAATTATTAATGATGCTCAAAATGTTGTTACAATTTGTACATGTCCAAATATTATCACTTTTGTATGGTGTTAATTACCAAAAATTTATAACAATTGTGAATGATACCCATAATGTTTTTACTATGGCTGAAAATCTATTGTCATTGGCCAAATTTATTAATACCTAAGAAGTTAAACTCTCAATCACTAACAACTTTTGGCTAGATAACAATGACTTTTCAATCAATAAGAAGGATTTTAGTTTGATTTAGGGATTTAGTAAGGAAACTATCTTAATTAACTTTCTTCAATGAATCTATAATTGATTTTATTACCAAGTAAGAATCATGGAAGACAGTTAAATAAAAAATGAAGTTAAAAAGATAATATTATAAATTATATTAATTTTTCCAATCTTTAGTTCAATCCAAGATCTTACTCTCCATTTATTGGCCTGCCTTTTATATTAATATTATTAGTTAAACACTGCTTGGTAATTAAGTGTTATTGGTGACTGACTAATCAGATTTAAAGGATGAAAAGCTGATCACATAGATAAGTTTTCCCCCTCCTATTGATATATGACAATATAATAAACAATATAATACAAGCCTATTAAAAAAGTTTTTTTCTCTTTTCCCCTTTTTTAGATTGTCAGAAGTTTTTTAAACATATCTTAATTATAAAAATGAAGCATAATTAATTAAAAATATACATAAGAAACATATTCTGACAAAGATATTAGTGGCAGTTTTTAAAATTATACCATAAAAATGAAAACGAAGAAGAACACGAGGTAGATAAATGAATAGATCTAGAAATGGTTCGAATCTTGTCCTCTTAGTGGGTGTCTCTGTATGGTTAAGTGAGTATGCTCCTAACTCAGCTATGCTTTTTTTACTTTATAAATATTTCAATAAGATTTGGAATGATTAAAGTTCCTCTTTATTTGTGTTTTTTTTTAGCTTATTTGATGCATTATCATCTTAACTAATTTTTTTTTCAGTAGGGTCACTGTCCACTTTCTAGTTCACGTAAAGATTAATGGCGAGAATCTTACACACTCTTTCCTTCACCTCTATTTTCGGCTTACAATCAATTAGCTATAATAGCACATTTGTGTGTCCCACAAACATTTTTTTACAACGTCCCACACAATTTGTTATTATTATCGTTGTGTATTATTGACCTAATTATTAGATAATGTTTAGAAATTTTAATTGATATTTGAAAATTTATTCCTTATCTCATTTGAGATGTATAATGTATCAAACTCGAAAGAGTAAAACATGTACTCCTCCTCCTCAAATATATTCGTCAGTAGAAAAATGGACAATTGAAGCTTTGTTGTTACTTGTTAGACAAAAAATATTATATCAGTTTTATTTACAGGCCTAATCAGGTTGAGTTGAGTGATTACGATGAAGGTTTGAGCTCTTCCACTGCTTTTATTTGATATAATAAGCCCGTATGGATGATATCAATATGCTACCCCCTTCCCCTCAATACCTCAATACATGAAAAAGTTAGGCCTTACTATATCACCGCAGTATCCTTGTGCCTCAAAAAACATATAATTTTAATTTGAATTCAACCTATATCTTTAATATTTATCACATACTGTTATGCATTTCTTAAATAACTGATCGGAACTGAGACTCGTTGTGTAAACTTTTTTAAGTAATATCATTTTGCTCCTTATAAAAAAAAGCTAATAATTTAAATTTAATTTTTGAGGAAAATGTTTTTTTCTCTGTTTTATTCATTATTTGATATTTAAATCAAAATGTATTGTTGCAAAATTAATACTTTAGTTGATGAATCGAAATTCAAATATATGTATAATAAAAATATTAAATTTAATCTAAATAATACTCCCTCTGGTCCTAAATATAAGACCTAATTGACTTTTTTGGAAAATTCTAAAAAAGCAAAATAAGTTAATTATAAATTGATGATTTACCTAATTTTTCCTTAGACTAGTATATTTTACCTATAAACTAATGGATAATCTAAAAATATATCAAATATGTCATAATTTAATAACCTATTTCGCAACCTTAATCTCTCCAAAAAAAAGTCATCTAGGTCTTATATTTAGGACCGGAGGTAGTATAAAAGACATAATGGAAAAAACAAATCAAATTAAAAAAAAGACTAAACAAAAAAGAAAGAAAGAAAGAAAACAGAAACCAAATTGAAAACACTGTTGGTGCAATGATTTGCAATAATTATACAAGCTACATAATCATGCACATCAACGTATCCTTAAAGCTAAATTTAAGAAATTGGGAAAATTAAATTTATAATATGAAAAATTGGTAATTTTAAAATTGAATAAATATATAGTTATATTCACATTGAGGGCATACTGTTGTCTTTTAATTTCTTTTCTAATTATCCAAAACCAATACTTGAAGTTTTAGTATGCGCATTTATCAACTAACATTGTTAAGTAAAATTCAATCTCAATTAATATATAATATAAAAACTAAAAGAAAAAACCTCCTGTAACTGCTTAGTTTCGAGAATAAGTACGAGAAATTCGCTAAATTAAGACTCGAGATTGAACAGTGATTAGACATTTTAGCTTAATTAACGGGTAATGAAAGAGTAATCCATATGCTTAAGTAGTTACTGAGGACTAATTAAGGAGTATCCTATGAGAGGACACAATATCACAAATGTTTTTTCCTGCACGATGATGTCATAATAACTACAGTACAATGTATCCTTATATTCACTTTTTATATGACATGCAGATTCTTAATCATTTCATTGTAGTAATTAAATAATGTTGATTGTAGTTGTCTTACACACACATATACAATATACGTGCCCATGTTTTACTATTGTTTATTCAACATGTAATTACAAAAAAGTTACACATATCCTATGAATGATATTTCCTCCGGTCCTACATATAGAAATCAAGAACCAATTTTATGATTTGAAAAAATAGCTAAATTTAATTATTTTAGAATATAGGTGTCAATTTTTGTATTGATCAATTTTAATAATGTGTATTAGACGGTATCATTTTTCTTAAAAATCCTGTTATGTCTGTAATTGATTAAAACAAAACATTTCGGGAATGAATCAATGTTTTAAATTATGGATCAAAAGTTTTCAGCAAATCTATTTACTAACTTTACATTTAATCAGAGGGAATATTTTTTTTTAACTGAAATCAGAGGGAATATCAATGTACATGGTTGAGGGAAGATGCTCTTGCCTCACGTAACTTTTATTTATTTTTATGTGCGTTACACTTAGATTAATAGATGAGTTATAGTATTAATGGTTTCGAAAATAATATCACTTAGCTTACAAATTTTTTTTTATTTCAGCTTACAAAATATTTTAGTTGTAGAGTTGCGAGTTCATGGAATATTATATTGCAGTATATTGTCTAATTTTGCCCATACCCAATGATTTTTTCTCGCACCTACCGAATACCCAGTGGATTGGATATATATTGATCAGTGTAATTTTTGAAATGCTTAAAACTTGTAAAGAAAAAATATTATTGCTATTATAAGTTTGTTTGAGGGAACAAAGACAAAGAATGTGAATGAGTATATGCAGTCTTGAGACATGGAGATTTGGAAATTGTGATTTTCTAAAAGTGGAAAATTTATATTTTAAAATTAAATATAAAATGAGTAGATACCTGTAAGTTGGAAACAGTTATAATATATTAAGAAATGAAACGCAAAACGTACATGATATCTTAAGATACCAAAATATACAGTATCTGCGAGAATTTGTTAAACTTTGGGTTTATAATAAAAATAATTGTGGACAAAAAAAGAATTTGGGGCACAAAACAAAATGGAATACAGACTGTGGGTCAAATGTGCCACACTGCCACTGACTTCCCAGAAAAGCGTAACGTATGGGTCACCCCACTATACTCCAACACATGCATCTTTCTTTATATCTTTTGTTTTATTTTATTTATCATTTTATTAGAATCAATATTGTTATTCATAGTCAGTTCAAAAAAAATATTGTTATTCATAGCATTGTCCAACACTAAACATGGTACACTGCTAGCAAATATTCTCCAACATTAGCTTGACATATTGTGATAAATATACCTTCCACACTAGATTTGAATCCGATAGTGTTTTCCTTGGTTTCTCAGAGGCTATTAGCCTATAACCACGTGTCAAGTGAGACTAATATCTCGTTGTTCTGAAGTCTCATATATGAAGTGAACATTTGGCCCATGAATTTAATTTGCTCCATTCACAAATATTTTGTAAAGAAGTGCTACGCAAGCTTTCTCATGAATAAGAAATTGCATGTTTGTTGTTTTCTTAAAAATATAAACTTAGATAGATAGCATTTGCCCTTTTAAATTTTATGTAAAACTATAAATTTTTGTGGTCGTGAAATTCCTGATAACATGATATAATTTAAATTTCATGCAAAATGCAAAGGGAAAATTACAATGAGGTCCTCATAAGACATTTAATCACGTTTAGATCCCAAGAAATGATAAAATTGAATTGAAATTTTAAGAGATTTGGGTAATATTAAATGATTTGTTGATAACAGCTCATTGAGTTGTGAATCGACTACTCATTAACAATTCATTTAATATCACTCAAGTTCCTTGAGACTTCAATGTAATTTGATAATTTTATGAGAGCTAATTGTGGTTAATTGTCTTATTAGAAACTCATTGTGATTATTCCAAATTTTAATAATTAACATCGCACTACCATTCAAAATGTTCTTCAGTTTTTTATAAATAAATTCAATTTTCTTCATTTTGAAAAGTTGAGGCAGTATTTTTGGGAAGATTATTATTAGGTGTCACGAGACCTGATTGCCATTGATTTGTTTACATCTGATTACAATTTTGGTGTTTTTCATGTTTTTTTTAGGGGGGATTTGGTATTATATATCGCAGGGAGGCTCCAAAGTTAAGTATAATTGGTCCAGCGAAGTGGATGCAGTTCACAATTCAAATAACTAGGTCATAGTGCTTTTTAGTCTATACAGCACGGAAAAGATAGGCAAATAAAAAGACACAATAAAACATCTGTAGATATATATTAGGCCAAAAAGATCATCATAATGTTGACACTAAAGATATAAATCTTTAAGGCAAATTCACACAAAAAAAATATGTGACTCAAATAAATTCGCCCAAGAAAGTAAATAATACGTGGGTCAAATAAATAAATAATAAATATAATAAATAATATAAATAATAAATAATAATAATAAATAATAATTATAATCATAAATATAAATAATTAAATAATTAAATATTGGGCGAATATGACAAATTCTTTTAACTAAAATATCGGGTGAAAAAAATCATATAATAACTAACATTTGTTTTTTTGTAAAAAAAAAGCAAAAAAATATTTTTTAAAAAAAAACAAAAAAAAATTAATAACTAAATTTTTTTTTGAAATTTTTTTTTTAAAAAAAGTAACCCAAATAAATTAGCCCAAGAAAATAAAAAATACGTTGTCCAAATAAATTCGCACAAGAAAACAATCACATACAATAGTAATAGAAAATGTCAATCATTGCACTAAAAATTTGCTCATGAACAAATTTTTTAACTTTTTTTTTAACAAATTTGCACTAAAAAAATATATGACAAATTTTTTAACTAAAATATCGGGTGAAAAAAATCATATAATAACTATTTTGTTTTTGCAATAAAAAAGAAAAAAAAAATTTTAAAAAAAATTAATAACTAAATTTTTTTAAAAAAACATAAATTTTTTTTAAAAAAAAAGCAAAAAAAATAATATATATTTTTTTCTTAAAAAAAAAGCAATTTTTTTTTAAAAAATAATAATAACTAATTTTTTAAAGAAATTTTTTTTAAAAAAAAAAGCAAAAAAAACATAATATATTTTTTTTCCTAAAAAAAAGCAAAATTTTTTTTTAAAAAAATTAATAAAATATTTATTAAATTTTTTTTTAAAAAAAATAATATATAATATTCCACCAAAATCACTGTTCATGAATATTGCTTATGAACAGTGATTTTGGTGGATCACTTTTTATTGATATATTGATTGATGATGATTGATGATGATGTTGATATTGATATTGATGATATTGATGATGATATTGATATTGATATTGATTGATGATTCCAAGTTTAAAACATTGTATAGACACGCTAGCTTCCACTCTTCACTGGCAGTTTATTTTTTATTTTTTTAAAAAACGAATTTCCGTTGTATTTGATAATTAAATTTGAAAAGAAAAATAGTTTTAAGAAAAACACCCTCTGTTAACCAAATATAATTAGCCTTTTCAAACTAATTATAGACTATACAAGTTAAGCATGTGATTGTGAGAGGATAGCTTTGTTTCAATCTGCAGAAAAACACCTACCCTTTTCAAGTGACTTTGTTCAGTTGTTGATTGTCCAAACACCCATATAAGCTATACACAACTAAAGAAAAGTTACGGTACAACATGAAGCATCAAATTTCAGGCACTTAAGATATTGATTAAATTTTGCATGAAGGTTTTTCAACAATAATGTCAGTTAAATATCTTTTGAATTTCACAATCTAATTATTTGTACTCGTTAAAGGAGTAAAGCAGTACTTGATTAATTAAACGTAAAATCCACAAGCTATCCCTACGTCACTACGTCATTTTCCATTAAACTGAATTCACATAAAAAAGAAAGAAAATGACACACAAAATTTGTCCAAAAACTAGCGAACCAGCCTATTCATCACTAGCTCTAGATTCTATATATAATAACCATCCTCTCTTCCATAGAAACCCACCAAAAAAACCACCCAAATCCTCCACACTCCACAACCATGAAACTCCAAGTATTCCTCTTCTCCCTCCTCCTCCTCACATCATCAAAAACCCTAGCCTCAAACCCAAACTGTGAAGCCGAAGACCAAGGGTCCAACCTAAAAGTATACCACATATTCAGCCCATGCTCTCCCTTCAAGCCCTCCACGTCTCTCTCATGGGAAGAGACTGTCCTTCAGCTCCAGGCCGACGACAAGGCCCGCCTCCAGTTTCTCTCAAGCCTTGTGGCGGGCCGGTCCGTGGTGCCCATCGCATCGGGCCGACAGATAACACAGAATCCCACTTACATTGTGAGGGTTAAGGTTGGCACTCCTCCTCGTACCTTCCTCATGGCCATGGATACTAACAATGATGCTGCTTGGCTCCCTTGTGAGCGTTGCTTAGGTTGCTCCTCCCCCGTTGTTTACTCTCCGGTCAAGTCTACTACCTCTAGATTCGTTAACTGTGGTGCTCCACAGTGCAAGCAGGTTAGTGACATACTGTACATTTTACAACCTCTTTCCTCTCTATGTTCATGTGTGGGACCTGTCTGTCATTCACGCGCAGTAAGAAGGGCTCGTGAATGCAGGATTCAATAAATAGAAGCTTTAGCTTAAACTTCTATTTATAAACTTAGAGTATATGCTTTAGAAATAAATATTTTATGGCTTATTTAAATTTTTTATTAGTCTCTTAGAAGATCAACTAAATCTTATGTTAAATATAGGAATCAATACTCCATCCTAGAGCTAGTTGATGTTTTCAGAGAATCCTAAGAAATTGAAATGAACCAATTAATCATGATATGTTCTATATATTATTAGATCATATGTTAAATTATAAGTAAAAAATAATTTAAAAATAAAATTTAGAAAAATCATTTTTTAATTATCATATTTAACTTTCTTATCATTCTTCAAAAAATTCAATTACCTTTTATATCCACAAAGGAAGTGGGGAGAGGTAGTATTTACTATTTAGAGAGTATTTCTTAAAATTATAATATTCTTTTGTTACTTTATGACATGAAGATGAGCTAACTTTAGAAAATTAGCACTTAAGTCCCACATAAAATATATGATATTCAACAAATCTTAAAATTTGTAGAGTTTTTTTTACTTATTAATGATAGACATCTCACATCTCCCTTGACATAATTTTTTGGACTGATTATCATTATCAAATTGTAGGATCTGCTGGATATTATACATATTATATAGGTCGGACTTTTAATTTAATTTTCCCTTTTTCGAACATCAAAGGTTAAAAAAACAACTTTTTTGAAAAATCAAAACGTTATCGCTTTTTATATTTTTTAAAACATCAACGGTAAAAACAACTTTTCCCAAAAAAAATCAAAAGGCTATCACTTTTCATAACATCAATGCCAATATTTCGTTAGCAACAAGAAAAAATGGTTTTTTTTCCAACAGTAAAAAATGTTTTTTTTGATATGCTTAATAGTTCATAGTGTTCTACTTTTATATAATAGTGTTCATAGCTAGCTTGTTTTTTGGTCGAAGGTGTTCATAGCTAGCTAGTGCGTGGATATTAAAATATTTAAACATCATAACGTTAAGAGTTGGACCCATAATTCTCCATATACTATTGTGCGCCACATGAGCTCAATGTACTGTGAAAGTTTGTGCATTGAATATAAAGCGTGACGTACACTATTGTCTTCACTCACTGCGCGCTACCCAAAAACATATTTATAGCCAAACAGGTGTGGTCGCTGAAAAATCTCCAATTGTGCCACCCCCCTACCATGTGTCACCATTTAATCGCAAAACGCTAAATTCCACGCGCCACCTCATTTAGCGCGTGTGGTCCTCACTCCCATAAATCTAGCGGCTCCTTCTGACGGTGTCGGTTGGCGGTAGCCCACCTTCTTCGGTATAAAAGTTCACGAGTGGAGTGACATTTCTCATACACGTGAAATTATTTTGTTTTGTTTTGTTTATTAAACTCATGCATATTTTTACCAAAAAAAAAAAACTCATGCATATATGATGTAACACTATTATCTATCATAATGATAAAACTCCTTTGATTTTCCTAAAGAAACTTAGTTAACAAGTAGTATAATTATATTATTTTTTCTAAAACTAATTTATTTTACTTATAAAGTAATATACAATTAGAAAATTGTCTTATATTTAGAAATAAACGCAACTCCCTAGAGGTCTTATATTCCGGATAGGAGAGCATAATTTAGTGGTTTTTTAACTCAAAAAAAAAGTGAATCTTCTATTTAGAAGGGGAGGGAGTAATTAGTAATGTCATTTTGCCTTTTATAAAAATAAATTATTTTGATTTTCAGGTTCCAAGTCCCACTTGTGGCGGCAGCGCGTGTAATTTCAACCTCACTTATGGTGGCTCCTCCATTGCCGCCACCTTAGTTCAAGACACCGTTAAGTTGGCAGCTGACCCTGTTCCGGGCTACACCTTTGGGTGTATACAGAAAACGACAGGGAGCTCTGTCCCTGCACAGGGCCTGTTGGGCTTGGGCCGAGGCCCATTGTCTTTGTTGTCTCAGACCCAACATCTTTACCAATCCACATTCTCCTATTGCTTGCCTAGCTTCAAGTCCCTTAACTTCTCTGGCTCCCTGAAACTTGGGCCTGTAGCACAGCCCAAGAGGATCAAGTTCACTCCTCTCCTCAAAAATCCTAGAAGGTCATCACTCTACTATGTCAACTTGAATGCTATTCGGGTCGGCCGGAGGGTCGTTAACATCCCGCCGGCCGCCTTGGCCTTCAACCCTACCACCGGTGCCGGCACCATTTTCGATTCAGGTACTATAACTCAACTTATTAAATGTTTTATTATTATGCTTCAAAAGGGTAAATGATTTACTATAGTGTATTGACATGGCCATAGGTTACTTTATTTCCATTCACTTTAACGGCAGTTCACTTTCAATAAAAGTCAATTAAAGGGGATTTCTTTTCTACACGTGAAATGATTGAGAAAAAAGAGAGAGAGAAGGCTTGAATTAGTCAAATTGAAACAAATATTGAGTGAAAAGCTTAAGTTAGTGCACATCTATCACTATCATGTATGCTCCCGTGTAGAAAAGGTGAGAAAAAAAATCACTAATAGACAATAAACCTGACTTATTAAGACCTAGTCTACATTGAACCACATCATTATCCAACAAGTGTCACGTGTATTGATTGGTGAGAAAAATGTAGGAGACTTTGAATTTGTCATATTGATATAGTACTATAAGATGTAAGTGAAATTTGAGAAGTACAGTTGTTGGATTCATCATTTGCTAAGAAAGAATTCCATATTATTAATTAGAAACTTAATTTCTTATATTGATATGAAATAAAGTAGATGATTTTTCTTGTAAAATATAGGCACAGTATTCACCCGACTAGTTGAACCAGCATACATAGCAGTACGAAATGCATTCAGGAGACGAGTGGGTAGAAACTTGACCACTACAAGTCTAGGAGGATTTGACACATGCTACAATGTACCAATAAATGCACCTACAATAACATTCATGTTTACCGGCATGAATGTGACACTCCCACAAGGCAACATCCTCATTCATAGCACCGTCGGCAGCATCACATGCCTTGCCATGGCAGCAGCACCCGACAACGTTAACTCTGTGCTCAATGTCATTGCCAACATGCAGCAACAAAACCACCGTATACTCTATGATGTGCCCAACTCTAGACTTGGTGTTGCCCGTGAGCTATGCACCTAAATAGTACAAATCAAGTGAAGTCCTTTGACAATAACTTCATGAGCAGAAAAATTCTTATGTACACCCAGTGCATCCAGAGTACTTAAGAATTTTTCTACCATGAATTTGGTCATAATAATATAATCGAATTGGGAATTTCATTATGTATGGGTAGGGTTTTATAGGGAATGGGAGCATGGGTTTATTTGCTAATTCATGTAGAAGATAATGAGGTTTCTATAGCCACTACTAGTAGAACTATGTGTCTGGGATTGAATTCAGAGTTTTAGCAAAGTTTGGAGTCGTTTATGTAGGGTGTGTGATGTGAGTGTCACGGGTCTCAATTTCTGTAGCTTTCACGTCGTTTTCTTCATGTAGACGGGACTATGAGTTGTCGTACAAGGTCACGGGTCATTCTTATGTGATTGTGAAATTTGGAACTTCATTTTATTGTATGTTTCACACAAATAATTTTCTTACATGCTTTCCAGTATTAGTAATGGTTTTGTTGGAGATTATGATTAATTGTTTAATCACAATGAATTAGTCACATTAGAATTCTACGCTCATTTGACTGTTTTTTTTTGAGGAATTAAGTATGCAAATGCTTTTTTTTTCCTACAAAATTAATTTATTTTACTTATGAACTAATATATAATCTAATTAATTTCATGTGACATGTGTCATAATTTTATAATTTAATTTGCTTACTTAACTTTCACAAAAAACGTTAGAGGAGGTCTTATATTTAGGACTAAATGAAGTGTATATGAGAGTATTAAGTAATGTGTAAAGAGTGACATTAAAAAATCTACACTAAATAAGGGAAAGATAACTTTATGTCTCTTGCCTCAAATATGTAGAGTTATGGTTGTAAATCCATTAATCTAAATGAGGGAGGTTTCTCTCAACTCAAATGCATTAGATTGTTGAACGTTATTTTGACCATAAATGATACTACCTGTGGTCCTAAATATAGAACTTAGATAACTTTTTTTTGGAGAGGTTAAAGTTGCAAAATAGTGTATTAAATCATGACATATTTGATATATTTTTAGATTATCCATTAGTTTATAAATAAAATAAAGTAGTTTAAGGGAAAAAATTAGGTAAATCAATTTATAATTAACTTATTTTGCATTTTTTAGGATTTTTTCAAAACAGTCAATTAGATCTTATATTTAGGACCGGAGGGAGTAATATTGATTCTTCTTCTATCTCTTCAATTTTCATAACATGTTTTCTTTTTCTTTCTTCCCTGCCTCTGCTTGAACTTCAACTTTTTCTTCTTGACCCAGAGTTAAGTTTATTGTCTGTTTGTGTTCGAGCCAAACTAGTTTAGTGGAAAGATGATAAAAAGTATTTATAAAAAAAGATGATGAAAATTATGGATTCAAAATTTAAATCGAAACAACTATATATCATGAAGAATCATCAATATGTTAACATGTAATTTATAAAATTTATAGCGAATAATGAACATGTAATTTATAAAATTTATAGCGAATAATCCTGTGGCATATTTTTCAAATTTTATGCGCTGTATAGCTGACTATCTTGTATTTGCTTCTGTGATTGAAATATTACCTCTTATGGAAGGAGTCAAAACTTGACACTCGCATACGATATGGATTTTATACAGGTATTGGTTTTATTGGGTAAAAAAAGAATATCATTGCTGGTTTTGAATACAGTAGAAATTCATTCCAAATAAAAAAAGACAATTATTTTTCATTGATTGAAATGGTCGTTTCTTCTGTTGATTGAAAAAGGTCATTTCTTTGAAATTTGAATGAAATTCATTTTGGTGAGGCCGTGTGGGAAATGGGATAGTTGGGAGAGTTTGGATTATGAAAGCCCATATAAAGATTGTTAGGCCCCAAGGGAAGGATTTCTTACCACTTGAGAGTTGATACTGCCTAAATTCATGTAGAGGAACCTCATAATCATTTTTTTAATTTTAAGGGACATTTTTTTTCATCAGTAGCAATAGAGAATACTTTCCGAGCTAAAATTCTCCTAGTTTGCTGCAACTATTACAGATAATTTTAAAAATGACTAATGTATAGAATTAAAACGGAATTGAGTTACTACATTCAAATCAAAATAAACTTATAGTTTTTACAAAAATGGTAATTAATTATGTTGATGGGATGTAAGTTGAGAATTTGAAGCAATGAAACGTTGAGAGTGTGAGATAGTTGGCCAAGTTGATAAGCTTTTGAAAAATATTTAATGAGTTGATTATTATAGGAAATCTTTTTTTTTTCCAGAGAATGTAGTAAAACATGTGAGGTGAATGCTGGGCCATGTCTTTAATTAAAAAAATAATATCAACGCTTAGATTTACTTCTTAAAATATAGCCGTCCACCATTGCCAAGTGATGTTAGCAAATGCATCGTACGTCCCCAAAGTCAAGGACATAAGCAATATTTTTATTTTTAACTTTTTACCTCTCAATTTTATATATCCCAAGAAACATAAGTTTCAAATATATTTTTTAAAACAAGAAAAAATAAAATAAATAAATCGTAGTTGTTTATGTGACTTTCTTCCACTCGGATTGGAGTATTATCACGATGTTGTGCAGTTATCAGCTGACCAATGAATAAACTGTATGACATGGGTCATATGGTGTGGCCAAAATCATAGAAATTATTAGAAATAAATTCGCCGTGATAGTGTCGGCTAGAATTATAGAAATACAATTTTTTTTTTGGTCGAGAGAATTATAGAAATACAATTGGAAATATGGAATACATACGTCTCACACAAAACTACGTTTTTCTCAAGGTAACTTAGCTTTGATGAAATGTTTTCCAGAGTTAATTTTCCAACTCCTTTTTTACAAAAATAAAAAATTTAAACAAGTGGGCCGCTAATCATATAGTACTCAATCTTTTTCTGGAGTCAATTTATCAATCTTCAACAAACTATGTTATCTATGAGGTCACGTGCTGGGATTGACCTCTTTGTTTAATTGTTATAAAATGTTATAAAATATGTAATCAATGAAATTCCTCCTTTAGTTCCCAAAATTCTTATAAGATGAACCATAAGACAAAAAAAAACAAAATATGTGACCTCGCATACACTTTTTTTTACCATACCTCGCACTCGCATACACATATAGTGCGATACCATAGAAAATATAAGTTGGAGAATGATCCCAATTCTTCTCTCTGCCCTCATCCACCTCATACTTCTTATATAAATATGAGCTTAGATATGTGATCTATTTTTACATTGAATATTTTTCAAATTATTTCTATTGAATGTTTTAAAAAATTAAATAAGAAATAGTAAGAGAATCGAATACAATGATGAGGCATTTTAGAAAATATGTTATATTAACAAGCATATTTAATCTATAGTTAAAAAGTCAAATAATTTATATATGTAAGATACAATGTATGCAGTGTCGTTTTTTTTTAGTTAAATGGTACTGAAAAAAGAATTACCAATATGCTAAAGGAAAAGAATTAATTATCACATGTACAATTAAAATAGTTCTTAGCGAAAAGGATTTCTTTCTGATTTACAAAAAATTCATTCATGTGAATAACGATTTTAGAAGTGTTTTTGTCATATGAACGACTTCATAAGTCATTCTTAGCGTGAACGACTTCTTTGTAAATCAAAAATCGTTCACACCAAGTAGGAGTGTTCACAAGACGCGATCATAATACCCCCGTCCCGAAAAAGGCTCAGGACTGAGTTTCCACCATGTGTCCCGTCATAACATGAATTTTGTCTTGTTCCTAAAAATTTTCAGGACGAGGATTTCTTGTTCCAAAATGCCACAAAACAAGATGAGAAAAGTTTGCACACTCTTAACTTAACGCCAACAACGAATTATTTTAAGTGTACATATTAGTTATTAATTTTTTCTGTATCATATTAGTAACTATTTTTTATGTGTAGCATAGTACAAATCCAATGAGCCACTGAATTTGATATATTTGTCCCATCGAATTTAGTAACTTGATAGAGAATTCACGTAGACCTTGACCTCGTCTCCCTCCCTTTTCAAATCCCTCCTCCTTCACGCCACCTCTCTATCCATTCCCTCCCTCCCTCCCTCCTTCATATAAGGCGGCTCTATCCCCTTCTCTTCCCCAAACAACCTCCATCAATGGACACCAAACACCATAAAGTGCGCGCCTTAATCTCCAGCCTCACCTCCCCCTCCCACCAAACCCACCTCCACGCCCTCCAACAGCTCCACCTCATCACAAAACAAGACCCCCACACACGTGCCATCATCACCGACACTCCCTCCGCCATCCCCTCCTTACTCCACTTCCTCTACTCTCCCTCCCACCCTCTCCAACACCACGCCTCCGCCACCCTCTTCAACATCTCCATCTCCCTCAAACACCCCCTCATCTCCTCCCTCCCCGCCATCTCCCACGTGCTCGCACACCATGCATCCACGTCATCCCCCTCCGCCGTCCAATCCTGCGCCGCCACGTTGCATAGCCTCCTCGTGCTTGACATCTTCCGCCCCATCATCGGCTCCAAAAAGGACATCCTCGTTTCACTTGTGAACATCATAGATAACGTTGACTCTCCTGTAAGGTCTGTCAAGGACGCGCTTAAGGCCTTGTTTGGGGTGTCACTTCATCCGTTGAATAGGTGTGTGATGGTTGAGGTTGGTGCGGTGGAGGTTTTGTTTAAGTGGGTGGTGAGGGAGGGTGTGAAGGTTGGGGTGTTGGAGGATGTGACGGCGGTGATTGCGCAGATAGCGGGGTGTGAGGAGAGTGTGGAGGCTTTTGAGAGGGTGGGAGGGATAGGGGTGATGGTGGGGGTGTTGGAGGAGGAGAGGAAGTGGAGTATGAAGGTGAAGGAGAATGTTGTGTCTGGGTTGTTGAAGCTGGTGAGGTGTGGAGGGGAGAGGGTGGCTGTGGATGTTAGGGTTAGGGCTTTGGGGGCTTTTGATGCCATTGAGGATGTCAAAGAGAATGGGAGTGATAAAGGCAAGGCCAAGGCTCAAGCTTTGTTGGTGGAATTGATGGGAGATAATGGAATTCATTGGAATAATAATAGTACTCATTCCAGGTTTTATTCCTCATCGTCGTCGTCATCAAGTCACGGTTCTTGGTTTAATTTCTCCACGGATTCATCGGAATCTGGTGTTTAGTGTAGGATTTATCCACCAGTATCAGACGCTAATCTGATTGACTGGAGGGAATGTGTGCACACAATGGGGACATCACAACTAGGTGGAGGTATAATGGAATTTAGGATTCTAGACCAAACTATTGCGGCTGAATGGTCAAGGCTTGAATTCGAGATCATGGGTGACACATAGCTTGATTTGAGCATAGGACCTTGTCTTTCAATTATTGTTATAGACTATTCTTTTTTATACCTTTTCTCTTTGATTTTGTCCTATCGAGTTAGTTTTTGATGGACACTGTACAAACTAATTTAAGGTAATTATTCGTTGTGGTATAGTTAGGCTCTATTGACTAAGTTAGTAACAATGCTAGCATATTGTATTGGAAATGTAATTATGTGACCAAATATGAGATATTCTTAAATTTTTTTTAAGAAAATAGATTGCTCTGTTTGCTCTGTTTTATACTGCTGCAGTGACATTGTTTGTTTCTTAGATTGGCATTTCTTTCTCTCATATCGTATAAGTTATTGTTCTTTAAGGTCCTGACTTTGACTTGATCCCAAAAGGTCTGTACACTAACTGCTCAAGGTGTGTGAAATGTGAATCATTGTACTGAAGTCTTTCATGAATACTCTTGACCTTCAAGCTCATGCTAGAATTGGTCTTTTCTAGTCACAACATTCTTTTTCTTAAGTCTTCCACATTGGAGGAACAGAAGCTTACTTAAAGAAATAGTGGTGAGCAGTCCATAAGTGCATCAAAAGCACTTACTGTGTTGAAGGACTAATAAGGACTATACTTGACAGAAACGCTCAACCTCACAATTACGTTAGGAAACATGCTCTGACTTGTGTGCTTTCACTAAGGCTACAAATGGAATCAGCCAAGTTTGTGTGTTACTAACTTACTATTTCTGGTTCAATGTATGCGGGGATGGTTTTGTCCCACCATCACTGTGGGTGTGGTCCACTACACGGACATGTGAAGTGTGTATTAGTATTTTTAGCCGAAACATATAACCTTGGTTCCCATATTCGGCTAAATTTGCTAATACACAAATCACATGTCCTTAGGTACATGGTAGGTTGTTCCCCATTCGGCTAAAAAGGGTTGATTCTGCTCTCATGGTCTGTCTTATAGTTAGTTATTGAATCATTCTGCTCTCATGTAGTGGATCTATCTTTTGAATGAAGTTATGGGCAAAGCAATGGGCTTTGTTATTTTGCACTGGAAGGTTTTTCTCGTACTAGATTATTCAAACTTTTTAAATGGCATATTTTCTTGAAAATTTTATACGGGCGATTCAAACTTTTTAAATGGCATATTTTCTTGAAAATTTTATACCGGCGATTCAGATAATAGTTTTAACTGTGGGTGTTGTATTATTTTGATAGTCATATGGATACGGCAGTTATAACCTCATCTTGAGTATTTACCTGTAGGCTGTAATTCTATATTCTTTTGTTTTGCCGAAAAAAAGCTAATCAAAATCTAATACTTACTTCCTCTGGTAATAATTATAAGTTCAATTTGATTTTTTTTGTGGAGGTTAAAGAAGCAAATCGGACCATTAAATTATGCATAATTATGTAATTAGCTTATATATAATATAAGTAAAATATACCAGTTTTGAGGGAAAATGATACATATAGTTGAATGTAAATTCTTGGGTTGGAGGGCACATTAGATAGTTTTTGACATTACATGGTTTATTTGTGATTGACTCGATCTAATTTAGACCCCATCTAAAGAACTTTTTGGGGACAGATGCCACTTCCTGTGAAATTGATCGAAAGTCAAGACTAAGTATCATTCACTGTATTTGATGTATATTTTATTTATTCACGGCACAAATCGAGGATGAAGTAACATATGAATTCAGGAAAAAAGCGAAAGCCATAGATTTTGAACTAGTCTTCCACTTGAAAGGGGAGCACCCAATAAAAGTCGTGTACTCGGCAACCATGCGGTGAGCTTGGCCAGATAACTGATTGGTGTAAATGTGAAAAATGGCAATCCAATTACACATAATTACATTTCAAATTTCATTAATTTATAATTATGTTGGACATAAGGTGATTAGAGGAATAATAATTTTGTATATATGCTTTTAAGGCTTCATTTAAATTATACTAGTAGTAAGCACAAACTTTCTCAGAATTTGGCAGATTCAGTCCATGCAAGATTGTCATGGGTTCCATAGAAGTGATGGGAAGGTAGCTCGCATTTATGAGGAACTCTTTTATCTTGGATAAGGCCCCCTCAAGTTATTTTGTTTCTGATCAACAGAACCATCATAAAGACTAAATAGGTGTTTGGTAATTTATGAGATAGCCATGATGTTGACATGTACCTTATTGTTTGGCTGAGTTGTCTGTTAATTTGGACATGTATCCGACTGTTTAGGTATGCTTCGACTGGATGATTCAATGCTCAATAATACTCTTTCTATAGTTCTTTATAAAGCTTCTATTTGGGGGTCTTGTATAACTTTGAGTGTAAATAAAGGGTTAAATTGCATATCCTTCCTTTTGTCAAAGCAGAAGGATTTTAAAGGAAGGAATTATAGACCAAGATACACTTTTCTTTGACAAAAAATCACACTCCTCACAATTTTTCCATATGGTGATAACCTTACTCCCTAGCTCATACTATCTTAGCATCGATGGGTGGAATCTAAATAGAGTGGTGTATTGCCAGGATGTGCGCGCGCGCGTGTCTTTACCTAAAAGCCCATGTCAGGGACTAAAGGGGGCAAAGAAACTATGAAAGCTGCAACTACAGGCATGAGAAGAATTTGATTCGTTGGAGTATCAAAATATTTTGGGAATTTTATAATTGGCACTTGGCAATCATTGAAAATGAACAGAATTTTGTAGCTATAAAGTTTCCATTATTGTTCATGTTTTTTGTATATATATACACACTGGGCCTTTAAAAGCAAAAGTTTCTTATTATCGGTCAGGTCAATACATTATATCCATCAAGGTCTTTGTGGAAGATTTGGGCTCCAAAAACCTCACCATCTCTAATCTGCCCAAAATATGTTAACACTTGGCTCAAAATATGTTAATACTTGGCATATTACATCTCTTATCTTTTTTAGAGGAGTTAACCCTTAATATAAGTCATATCATCAAATGTACTATATGAATGCATATTCTTACCTCTTACGACTAATTGTTCTTGGATTTTATCAGTACTTACTCGCTCGTTCAATCATTTTTCACATAAAATTGGAATAAAGTTAGAGAGTAATTAAATTTTAAAACAAAATCAAGAAGTAATATTAACCTATAGGGATCAAAATCGATATAGGATCAAAAGTTATATTAAACTATATAATAAAGTCTCAACTCCATGATGAATACAGAATGCCTGATATGAATTTGTGCTAAAAAGTGAAGTTTAGGCTTCCAAGAGAATGCCTTTGAAGTTTAAACCATAAAACTATTTTTCTAATGATGTTAGTTGTTCACGCATACACATATGAATGAAAAGAAGGATTCAAGAGACAACAAATTTTATCCCATTAAAGAGGGTCAATTACAAGGATATAGAACCCATAATAATTTAGGATATAGACCGCCGTCTCCTCCTTTGGCCTTTTAACTTGAGTTAGAACATGAAGTTCTCACTCCCAAGTAATGTGAGACTTCTCTTTTTGACACACCCACATGTTGTTGATAACTCCAACAGTTTAAATGTTTCACCTCATTTTGAAATTCTTTCCATAGCCAATTTCTCTTGTTTCATACAAATTTCATTGATTGTTAGTGGAAACTTCTACAAAAACCCAACTTTTCAATACTATTTTTTTTTTCGTTACACTTGCTCCTCTTACTCTTTTTCGTTCTCATGGTATAACTTTTTTTGTGAGTGCTGCTGACCAGCCACTTTCATAAGGTTTTTAAATTTTCTCTTGTGGATATGCAAAATATAATGTGCGCTTCCTTATGTTTTATTATAGTGGATGTGCATAGGGCATATATTGCCCTAACATCTAACGCCCCATCTTGCTGCCCAAGAGACACTGCTTCTAATATGATTTTTTTGTTTCGCGACCAACCATAGTTTGAGTATGAAATCTTGCTATAGTGGAATATATATAAGTTAGTTCTATACTCTTCCATTTCGAATTTTAATTTCGATGGAGATTTAATATACCATAAAACAAAATTTTCAGTTGTAAAAAAAAGTTGAGACCGTCATAATTACCATAAACCGAAGTGAGCTAACCTTTTACAAACCATAGTTGGTACTCTTGGTGGGTCACTAAGAGTAAGAGACATATAATGCTGGAAGCACAATAACCGGTTGACAGCTTTTGGTGAGAGAGGACGATTATTGGTGAGCCCATGTGTTTTGGCCTTTTGGGTTCTTAACTATTTTTATATTTTTCATAATTGTTTTTTTAAAAAATTGTTATACTGATACAAATAAGTCAAATTTAAATGGAATAACTTTTTCAACTTGTTTTATGTTTATAGGTTTCTAACCTACGATTTTAATATATAACTTTACGAGTACGGTTTCTCTCATTCCAGGTCAGTGATGGCATACTATACCCATTGAAATGATAAGGCATAGAATGAGCTTCCACTCGATTCCATAGCCATTAATATCTCCCTCCATTTTAGTACTTATGTTTTCTTCTCGATTTCTTTGATTCCTTTTGTAGTTTCTTGTGTTGAATCCCTTACTTTACAAGTTTTAATTACAAGTTAAAACTAGCGCTATAAAAAGAATGATTCAATTAAGGATTTTGGACTATTTAGATTAACCTAAATGGTTCGCATGTTTTTATTTTGGGAAAATGCCATTTAAATCCCTCCGAATATACAAAAGGACAATTCAGGAATAGGTGGTTAGTAATTTCTGTTTTTTGATTAGGACAATTTTGTCTTTTCACACAATTTTAAAATGTCAACTAGGTCCTAGTTCCTTCATGGTCCTTTTGGAAGTTTGAGTTCCTGAATTGTCCTTTTGTATATTCGGAGGGATTTAAATGAGATTTTCCCTTTTATTTATTTTCTTTTTCAAAAGCCCAAATAATAATAAATGAAAACAATATTATAAGTTTTTTTTTGGCCAAAGATATTGTATGTTTAAATTTAATTGTTCAATCTCTTATTACAATTAATAAAATCCTACTTTTAAACTTCAACTCTTATGTGACTATGAAATATGTCAATAAGTATATCTCATATCTCTATCTTATCAACAAATTAAAATCATTCATTCATCAAGCAAATTTCAAGTTCTCACATTATATCACCCAAATTCTTCACTTAACCTAACTCTCTAGAGTATCAATCAAATGAACATACACAACATCTAAATGATTGATCAAGCACTTAGAAGTATTATAAGAATAGTGAAATAAAAACACACACACACACACAACATTAATGACAAAAAAGAGGAGTAATCAAGAGTTCATCAAATAATCCTAATTACAAATTGTTTAACTATTCATGTTCAACAAACTCAAAGAAAAATTACAAGAATAATCATAAACATTGAACAAAAGTAAAAGAAGGAGAAGCCCAAGGGGGCGTAGACCAGCTGGTAAGAAAGGGGAAGATAACACACCGCGTACCCACCAAGTTATGAGTTCGAACCCTTGGGAAGTCGTCACCCCCAAAATGGGGAATTCCGGCGGCGACTTCGGATTAGTCTGTTCCCCGAAGGGAGCCGGACACCGAAGACTCTAAACAAAAAAAGTAAGAGAAGGAGAACGGAGAAGAAAAACTAAGACATGAAATCAAAAGCTCTTTTAAACTTCGAATTCCAAATCAATTTCCAACAAAATTCATGTCCTATCAAACCATAAAGCTCCCAAGAATGCTCCAGAAGTGAATAATAAGCTTTTGCTTGGGCCCTAACTTTTTATCCTTCAAAAATTCTGTTTAGAGTGTGAAAATGTACAACGTCATTTTTTGTGCGTTCGTCACAAATTTGTTGCGGTAAATGTTTAATGAACCTTTCAGAGAGCATTGACCTTCACTAAGCGTTTGTTGAGATAAATGTCCAGCGGACCTATAATAAAAAACAGAGACAATATTTGTCATTCGCCACGAGTTTGCTATGACTAACTTCCAGCAGCGAAAACATTTTCTTAATTTCTTCTTCTTTTATCTATTGCTCCAATTCTTTTATTGCTCCTATGCTTGTCCACCTTTTTTTATTCACACTAGAAAAATGGTTGATGAATTCTTTAATTACTCACATATAAAAATAAGCAATTTAAACTCAATATAATTTGACACACATGTGTATTTCTTATTGTCTTTTCCCTCCACTATGAGTATGACTATGTTTCTATCTATTTATTTACAAAAAACTCGTGAGAAGTAAGAAAATTTAGATGAAATGTATATAAATTGCGGAGTTTATCATGATTTAATTATTTTAAAAAACTTAATAGACAAGCGGATAGTTAAAAATGTTGTTATCCTTATACTGAAACTTGTCTATACATACAAGCTGTTGATCTATTCTTGAACCTTGAGTAATTAGATCCCTCCTTGTGAGTTTATAATTATCTATTATTCTTTTTCTCAAATATTACCCTACTTATGGATAGTGAGCATGATTAATAATAAGTTAAGACAAATCATTAATTGAGACAAAAATGAGAAAGAAAAAGTTACACCATTTAATGAAGTGCATCTTAGTAATGTAGGACACAAAAAGTCATCCGAAAAGCTTGCACTAATATATATTTTTACCAGAAAAAAACATTCACTTATATATGACACTACAGGGAGTGAGAAATTCGGAACTTGATTCATTCGCCATTATTATTCTACTCAATCTTTGGTTGATTTAATCAATCTTTAGCTCAAGTAAGGTCAAGTATTTGTCAAAACAGCATCAGCATATGACACAACCAGAAAGACTAATGAAAGTTTTGAAAACTGTTATTGGAGCACTATCTAAAGTTTTATAGCACCGCTCATATTGGAAGTATATATAAGTGCACCTTCACTTTAGTATTGTTATTTTTCTCTCCTACTTTTTCAACAACTTTATAAAATCAAAGTGCAAATCATATTATTTGCTTTCAATATCTTAAATCATTGTAAATTTGTTAGCTTTTTTTTTTACTTTTGTTTTTTCTGTTTGTTCGTTTACTTAAAGGCTTCTTAATGTAAAAAATGCCACATAGATATATGGTTCAACAAGTCTCAAGATCTTGCATTATGCTTTTTTCAGAAAGTGGGCTATCGAGAATCGATTTTATTTTATATTTATTTTTAAATTAAAATTAAAAATGAATAAAAAAGTCAATTGGCCATGCACTACCTTTTTGAAAGAATATGAATATCAGTATTATTTGCCGCCCTGGTTTGAGGGATTGACTTTTATTTTAATTTCTTAAAATTAATAGATAGTTAAAGATTTTATTGTTTGGGTTTGTTTGCTTGAATATGTTTTTATTGAAAACAATTTATGGTTCAGACATATTTTTCTTGGATCAGATGTTATAATTCTTTTTATATTTCTACCATTATAATTTTTGAAGGGATAAAGGTCAAAAATACCCCGGAAGTTTCCACTAAGGGGCACTGAGTATATTGAAGTTTTTCAATGGGCAAAAATGGTCTAGAAGTGGTAAAAGTGGAGCATTTTTGGGCCTACCGTTATATATAGGGCTGCACAAATGACGGACATGACCGGGCCACCTATATGCCCTGGTCATGTCCTAAATAATTGTCGGGCCAAAATTTTTGGCCCGAGACCCGGTCATGTCTTGTTTGGCCCGACACCAAGATCGGGTAGGACATGACCGCAGGGCCACATGACGGACCATGATGGTCATGCTAAGTACAAAATGAGAGAAACTCAACCTCAATTTTAGAAAGAACAAAGGAAAAATTTGATCATCATTCATCAATAACAATTAAGAAGCATCAATGCAATGATAAATATAATGAGTCACATATAGCTACTACAAAAAGGAGTTAGAGCTCACTTTGAATATAGCTCTCAACCAAAATAAAATCACTTTGAATATAGTATCAACTACTCAAAATTGAAAATTAAAGAGATAGTATTCATCGAAAAAAAAAGTTATTCATCAAAAAAAAGAAAATTAAAGAGATAGTTGAGTGACTTTTAAATTAAGATGGTTAACTGAAGATTAATAAAATGTAAATACAATTGTTAACATAATCTGATAACTTACTCTAGAGATATTAATAAACATTAACCATATAGGAATTGAAGCTATTATAAAAACAAGCAAAGAAAAAACATTTAATAGAAAAATTAATAAAACATTTTTTATAAAAATATTAATAAATAATAAAAAAATTATAAAAATATTAATAAATAATCGGGCCGAGCCGCCCGATTGGTCATGGAGCATATGCCCTGGTCCTGTCCTACCCGATGGTCGGGTCAGTCATGTCCTAATAGGGTTGGTTCCGAGCCACATCGTGACGGACCATTTTTCGTATATGACCGGGTCGGGTCGTGACGGGCCAAACGGACCACCGGGCTTTTGTGCAGCCCTAGTTATATATACTAACAGTCAAACGTTATTTGACTGAAATATGATGATTTGGCAGAGATTATGCCACCTGTCTTCCACGCACAAAAAAATACCCCCACATGGTATTCACCTGTCAACGCCCTTGCTCAACCAAAAAAAAAATAACACTTCCCCTTCCCCTCTCAGAAACCCTACTCATCCCTTCCACCGTCATTTACATCGTTCCACACACAGCGCCGTCCACCTTCTTTCCTGACCATCGACGAGCTTCACCCATCCAATTTCAAACTCCACCCATTCTCTGACGTCATCTTCTTCCTACCTTTGGTTCATCTTACCTTTCTCTTTCATCGGAAGATCTTTTATTGAGCTGAATCAAATCGAAACTCATGAATCAGATCTGGCAAAATCTCATACATGTTTAAGTTCTCAAGCTTCTATGGCCTGGGATTCAAATTCCCTATCAACAAAATCAGATCTTAGTTATGGCAAAATCAGATCTGGCAAAATCTCATAGATATTTCGATTTCCTTTTTATTATCTTCATTGATTTTAATGCTAGCATTAGTTATGATTTTAATGTTTGCATTCACTTGAAGATGTACTCTTTAGTGTGCATATAATTCTCTTCAAGCGGAAAAGTGGGTAAATCCAAGAAGCCTACTGTATTGCTTTAACCTTGGCTATTGATTTATGAAGATTTAATTCCATTGTTTAATTGGCGAAAATTACTTTCTGCTTCTTAGTTAGTTTGATCTAAGAGCCTGGATGATGATGATGGGATTTATTGGTTTATGCTCAGAAGGTGCTAGAAGATTGCTGTTGTTGATATATACGAAACTAGAATTTTGGCATTTTAGAAGTTTGTTGTTGCTGTCTCCATATGCTCAAAGGGTGTTAGATGATGGTGTTCAAGTTTGTTGTTGCTGTTGCTGTTGCTTCTCGACGGTGGGTGGGATGAGCAAGGGGAAGTTGATTATTTTGGAGTTGAGGAAGGGGGTTGATAGGTGTATGCCATGTGGGGGTATTTTTCATTAGGTGGAAGATCATGTGGCATAATTTTTGCCAAATCATCATATTTCAGTCAAATAAGGTTTGACTGTTAGCATATATAATGGTAGGGGCAAAAATGCTCCACTTTTACGACTTCCAAATCATTTTTGACCCTTGAAAAACTTCCATATACTCAGTGCCCCTGGGTGGAAACTTCCGGGGTATTTTTGCCCTTTATCCCATTTTTTAATCAATTTATGATAAGTGCATTTTTTCTTTTTTCTTTTTCTTTGGTTTAATCACCGCCCGGTTTAATCTGAACTCGAGAGGTAGGAGTGTTACCCACATAGGTAAGATTGTCCTCTCTCTCAATGAGAGCGCTTCCCGGGATTTGAACACAGGTTCTTATCCTTTCGAGGGTTGTAGCCCACTTAACAGCTCATTCAACTACTCATTGATATAAGTGCATTTTTTCTATTGGCATTGTACGTAGTATGATTTGACTTGGGGGCCGTTTACTTCTTTCTAAATAGGAAAAAAGTCGATCCTAAATTTCTGAATGATGAAAATAGTTCAAATGAAAATTGTGCATTTAATAGATAAAATAAGTTAATAGATCAACTTATATTACAAAGAATTTATTGAAGAATGTAATCAATACAAAGAAATATTATATATCCATGTCGAAATAATTTTTTAGTTTAGTATATAATATAAAAGGATGCGTGTTCTAATTTACGGTATAAATATACACATACACTGTGCGCGCGCGCGTAAAAGGATGACACTTAACACTTATATTACGAAAACACGAATTGTTAATTGACACTCAATTATAAAAGGAGAAGACATTAGTAACATTTTTTCTCTCATTTACCCGTCAAAAGGAACTCATACATATTAAACCTACAAACAACTGAAACCCCAACCTCTCGTAATCAAAGATTTGAAAAAAAGGTATTTCGGTGTCTGTTGAGCCAAACAAATGCCGCAAAACCAAATGAGATTATTCAATTTGATGCACATGTTTAGTTCATAGGGACCATTTAATAATCTGCCCTGATAAAATTTTATTAAATGAGGTAATCCTTGTTATCTATCGTTATTGTAAATGTAATATAAACATCGATTTTTTTTTAACTTGAATGAATCAAAAGTTGATGCAACCTTGTATCATATAAAAATTCGATCCAATATATAATATGCTTATAGAATTTGATAGATTATAAAAGGAAAGGTCGAGTCATGATAGTGGCATGCATATTTTTCAATACAATATATATAGATGCTTAATGCATGAAAAATTTTAGCTTCTATGCCACTCCTCCATTGGAAAAGTATGAAATATGAATATTGTTGGAATTAAGAAATATTTCATAAGGGAATATTTGATCGGACCCGCTCTTGATGGACCGGATCGTTTGATTACTTAATCCAACGGCTTATAGGAAATAAGAGAGAATTACCTATTTGATTAGAATCAAATATATTGACAATTAAGTATCAATATGTGATTGATGCCAATTGATTTGATTGAGAATCAAATCAACAATTATTGTTAATTGGCTACACAAGAATCTGCATTTATGATTGTGACATTCCTGCCTATTATTGTGGCACTCCTGTCACTATAAATAGGGATGTCCCTCATAGTTGTAGACACCTCAGCCAACAAATTCTCTGGCTTTCCTTCTCACGGTCTTTTTGAGAGGGTGATTCGCTGTGCGAATCAAACCCGGGTTCTGGTAACTCGGTCAGATTCTTGCTCCGAGTTCGAGGTCTTATCGCGGTTCGTTGTTCTGCTGGGAAGTCGATTCGGGTCGGGTTCATGATCGGTTCGAAGCTCCGGGATCCGGGAATGCTCGTGGCCGGGTAATTCCTTCAAATATATATGAATGGATAGGACATAAGGCAGGACCAAACAAAAGTCAATGTAAGAAATGGCGTGACCGTGACTATGTCAAAAAGAAACCCACCGAGAAAATACACACTACAAGAGTGGTGTATGTTCATGTTGAAGAATAAAAAAGGAGTGACCTAAAGGCCTATATATCTTTGAACCTAAGAAAGAACCCATAAAAAAAGAAACCAATGGGCTAAAGCCTAAAGGTACCTTTTTTAAAAAAATGGATGACCAATCAATAATTCATTTCATCTTTTCCCTTATAGTTGTGTTGTGTTGTGTGTGTGTGGCCTACTGTGATTATTGCTCAATGCTCACCACAATGGTAATTACCTAGATCAGAGATCTTCATATTATATGATAAGGCATCTATTTATGGAGCTAGGCAGTTAGCTACCTTCTTTAACTTCAAAAAGCCACCACAATCAATCAAACATGCATGGCTTGAGCTTGCAAACCTAACCCAAATAAAAAACTTGCGTTGAATTAAAAATGGTGGTGACTCATGGTGTACTCCTTATGATTTTTTGCTATTGATCCGAAGATAGAGGACAATGTTGATGCAATGATAGAAGATGATAAATCTAAGATGAGATATTGGATATATTCTTCACTTTTTCAAAATTCTCAAATATATATTTTTTAACACACATACACATTAAACTTACATGGGCCGTTTCTACACCAATTTTAGAATAATTGACATAGAAAACCTCATATAATCATGTTAAAGTTGCTTTTTGCGCTATTGTGTTTATGAATTATGGTTTTAGAGCGAATTGTCAAATACCCATTAAAACTAAAAATGAATTCTAAAGATCAAAACAAAGGATTAAGAGAAGCACATTAATATTGGTCTAGCTTTTGACAACATCTATTACCAAAATTTATTGCTTGAAAAGATTATTCTCCATAAACTAATTTAAACGTGCTTACAAGGATCTGATATACACATCAATACATGTATATGGGTATAACATGAATTGAGGTTTGTGGTGGAGGCATGGATAGTGGGAATTGGTGGTGAGAAGGAATAGTAATGTGGGTGGAAAGAATGGGTGATTGTGATCTAAAGACAAAATAAAAAAGTGGGGTGACACAGCCACGTGATTGTGCCACCAATAGGCAATAGCATTAGCTCTTCCACTTTTTCAATTTTCCTATTTCACCGTTTCCTCTCACTTTCCTACAGGCCATAGCTTCATTTCAACGCTAACTGCCACAGCTAGCTAACTCCACCCTTCTAAATAGCAACACACTCAAATAATGTGTATATATTGATTCCCAATCTCATCTTGTTCATGGGTAAACTAATTTTAACCTTATGTTTGACTAGATATCTGTGACGGTGCATCATGTCATGAGGTTTCAAAACACAATTATTTTATGTTGTAGATCAAATGACACATCACAATCAACTAAGAGTAAAAATTTAACACAATAGGGTGTTAAAATTCTCCACTTGAAATAATTAAGCTGCCTAAACATGCACATGAACACCCGCAAGGTCACAAGCGCTTCAATTTATACTACCTTCTCCTTGCGTAAACTAAAGTTTAAATTTTCATAAGAAAATTCCGTATTTTTTTATGTTTTTTTTTTTATATTTTAAAATTTATTTTTCAGATATATCTTAGCCTCATGGTAAAAAAATAATAAAAAAGAAATCACTGTGAGACAATGTTGCAGTTGCTTTAAAAGGAAACTCAGAAGGCCGCAAAGTCGGGGTTAACCTAAAAGGAGATGACACCTAAAGATTCACGGAGTAAAATAAAGCTATCAAAGAACCAATAAATTTCAAACTATACAAAATGCACCAAAAAGTTCAATAATGCTTAGAATTCACAAGGTAAATCGCTTAAAGATTTCAATTCTTCAATCTAATTTCCATCTAATATATCACACTTTTGAATAAATTATTTTCTCCATAAATCAATTAGAAGCCTTAAAAATGAGTTGCATATACTTCAAAACTTACATCCTCACATGATGCTATTATACCATTAATCTTACAAGCGCTACTATGTGTCTATGTTTAGCAAATTTTCCATTTTAAGCTAAAATCCAGACAAACATAACTTGGAGGTAATTAGATACTCCTCCATCTAATATAAAAACCTAAAATTTGAATAGTTATAAAAGTTCATCTTACATTATCTCTTCATTTAATACATTTTGTTCCTACTTCACCTTTAACTCTTTTTTATATCCATTAATGCTCGTGTATTTCTCCCTTTATATGTTATAATAAAATAAATATGGGTAATATTAAAAAAACATTAACTCCAGACACTCAACTAAGTTTCACATATTTTCTTAAGAAACATGTTTTAGTGATTAAACTCTTCCATTACAGACCAGAGGAATTATAAAATAAGATCTCGTGAAACACTCTCATTGGAGAAATAACAACTCTACTTATACGGTCCCACCCCTCATGTCCAAATTGCTAAACTGTGTTTAAAAGAAAATATAAAGTAAGTTTACTTTGACATTGAGTGCCATTAATTTATTATGGTCCAGTTTCCTAACCATGAATGATCCCCCAATCCCACATCCCACATAAGCTCACATCTCTAGTTCTCTACACATCCATCATTACCTCACTTGACATCACTCAAAGTCTCAAACACAAACCCACTCACATGTTAAGAATATGCTAGTGGTTTCCCAGCCTCTCCTTCCTTAATCCAATCCCATAAAACAAAATGTTAGCAGCTTCCCCCTCTCTCACCCCCACCCCCTCCCTTCCCTCCCCTCCAAGTAAATGGATTTTCCATTCCCTCTCCATCACCATGGAACAACCCAAACAACACCCTCCCCATGACTCCCCTCCCCCCTCTCTCCCCTCCACCACCAACCACCACACCAAACAAGACTCCCCCATAAAACCCCCCTCCGCCGCCGCCGCCGCCGCCGGCGACAGACTGAAAAGAGATGAGTGGAGTGAAGGAGCCGTGTCAACCCTTCTAGAAGCCTACGAGGCCAAATGGGTGCTCCGTAACAGAGCCAAACTGAAAGGCCATGACTGGGAGGACGTGGCAAGGTGCGTGTCTTCACGCGCCAATTCCACCAAATCTCATAAGACTCAGACTCAGTGTAAGAACAAGATTGAGTCCATGAAGAAACGGTACCGTTCTGAGTCTGCTTCTGGTGGTGATGCCACGTCATCTTGGCCTTTGTATTCCAGGCTTGATCTTCTCCTACGTGGCACTGGGCCCACCAGTGCTGCCCCCGCCGGCGCCGCCACGCTTGCTGTGCCGATTTCGGCGGCGCCGGCCGCCGCCACGGCGGTGATGTCTCAGGGTTTTTTGGTGTCGGAGCCGGCGGTGGCGGTGGCTCAGGTTGCGCCGGCGCCAGTGGTGGCCGGCGGTGAGGCTCCGCCGCCGATTGCTAACGCTCAGAATTCTCATGGATCCAACGGTGTTGACAGGTTAGCCAAGGTAAAAATACACAATTCACTAAATCTGTCACATAATACTTTGCTTAACTATTCCACTAAATATAAATTAAGGAATCAATAAGCCACTTAATAGTGTATGCTACTTATTTTGATGTTAATTACCTAATTTTAAACCATGTAATATTAATATTAATGAGGCCCCTAGTCATCTACATCATTACTTTAGTTTATAAGTTTCACGTATAGGAACGGGAGAGAGAATCGGATGTTACGTTAGTTTATAAGTCAAATGATTTAGTTTAGAGAAAATTTAGGCAAATTAATCAACGAGGGAATAATTAATTTGGTTATCTGAAATGTAGATTGTCTGTGTGAATTAGGATTTAAGAAGAAACTAACACAGTGTGAGTGAGGATGAAGATTGCTTACTCTGTCTATATCTCTGATCCAGGCTAATTTTTAACTAGAAATTTTTGTCAGGATAATAACTTGTTTTGAAGGTTAATTGATTGGGAGGTAACATGATTGTTTACATCACGTGAATCTGGTTTAATTATGGATAGTTTTTCTCTTGTACCTTACATTTTTTGATTTATCTGGTTTAAGAGTCTGGTTCTTAGCTTTTGTGAAGTACGGGTTGTGGTTAATTATGATTTAGATTGTGCATGCTTCATTGCTTCATAAGAGTAAAATCTTACAATTAACAAACTTTGGAGTTTGGACTGATTTAGGGAAAGGAATTTTACAATTTGAAATTTATGGGTGTCTTCTATGTTTGATCTAAGTTTCATCAATGCCACACAAAATCTTTGTGGTCATGGCAGAAGTTAGTGGGCATCAACGTACCTTTGCATAAAGAAAGAGGAGTTTTCGAGTTTATGTCTATAGAGGAAAGTTATTGAAGGCCATTTATTGGAGAGTAGGCAAATATGAGTCAGCAAAAGCAAGTAGAAGTCACGCTCGGAACAATTATTGCATTGACAAAATGTTGTGCCATATTGCATTTTTGGCTGCTGACTCATGCTCGCTGTCAAATGTGGTTACCGTCTTTTAGCAATAGATATATGATATACGCAAATGATAAAGTTAATGCTATGCATAGTCATTTTTGGGGAATTACACTTCATACTCGTGAAAAGATTCAATAAAAATTCATGGATATGTGTTGTGAATATTATGTTTATTTTAAAATAATGCAGCGGATGTGACTGTATAACTTTCATTAGGATTTATCAGTTGGAGACTATGTTTAATTTAAATACTTTTTTATGTAGGTTTAAAGAGTCTATCATCTCATTAAAACCTGTGTTAATTTCCTGCATTTTAATTAGTAAATGTTATAAACTAAAACTGAGTATTAGATTCACATTCTTTGGCATTTACTCGTGAACAATCTTAAATTATTAATATCAATAATTATCTAATATTTTAATCGATTAATGATTTCATCTGCACCAAATTTATTAATTTATATGGTCCATACCACTATGGGATTAACATGATGATGCGATATTGTGTAGAGAGGAATGGAAAAAATAAACATTTGATACAAAATCATGCTTAGTAATTGATGAATGCTATGTATTCTCAAATTTTGCATGCATACATACTAAAGATTTCTCGTTTAATTTATAATAAACAGGAAGATGAATTAGGAACAAACAAGTCATCAGATCAAGTGTCCAACAAGGACATGAATGCAGTTGTGGACACAGATAGCAGCACACCAGCACTATATAGCCACTCTAAGGACCCCTCAAGAAGCAACAACAACAACAACAAAAAGAGAAAGAATAAGATGGATCATCGAGGCAACACGAAGAAGATGAAGAGAAAGAGCGAAGAAGGGAAGATTAATGAGATGGGAATAGCAGAGAGCATAAGGTGGCTTGCAGAAGTGGTGGTGAGATCAGAGCAAGCCAGGATGGAGATGATGAAGGAGATTGAGAAGATGAGGGTAGAAGCAGAGGCCAAGAGAGGAGAAATGGATCTCAAAAGAACTGAGATCATTGCTAATACCCAGCTAGAGATTGCTAGGATCTTTGCAAGTGTCAATAATAAAGGTGTTGATTCCTCACTAAGAATTGGTAGGAGTTAGTTTAATTAATTAATCATGTGTATTAGTCAGTGTATAGAGTCAATTATTTAATCAATATATATAATGTTATATTGATGAGCAAACTATGGGCAGAAGGAGATCTATAACCATGTAATTGGCTAACTGCAGGGTAAGAGAGTGATATAATAATATCTCCCAACCCACTATTGTAAACTTAATTTGTAGCCTCCTCTTTCATTAATCAAGAAAACCGAGGGTTGCTTCTTAGATTATAAATTGTGAATGTGATGGTGAGAATTAATGGCAATTTTTTTTTAAAATATTATCAATGTTGAAATTTACCAATTTGCTGTCAAACTTTGAAGTTTTATGGGCCCACTGTAACCAAAGGGTTATGAATAATTATTATGTCTCACGATGGGACCTAATGTGGGTGATTTCTAAAACATTTCTCGTATATCCTATCCAAAACACTATTCACAATCCATCGATATTATCCACTCTTCCCTGGCAACAACCCCAACAAAGAAGCTTTCTCACTCCTCATTCTCCCCAGAAAGTTGCTTTGCAAACAATCCATTGGAAAGTTTGTCAATTATACAGAGGATTATCTTATGGTATGTCTTTTTATATACTAAACTTACTACTTAGGGGTCTCTGTTTATTATCATTGAATGTCGCATTGCTTCTGAATTTGTGCTGAAAAGATATCTGTATATCACTATACTTGAATTATCTAGTTCTTTGTTAATTTAAATTTTCTAATGAATGGTCAATCTTCAAGTATTTAAATTTTCTTCTCTAGAAAGTTATCTTCTCAGGAAGTCCAATCTGCTGCTGAAGGGAGAAAGAAATAAGCCTCTTAGTATTTTATATAACAACTCAACATGGTGTGCACCGTATATTTTAACGGCTCAAGTGCTAGAAATGGTATGTGATCAATTGATACAGAATAAGGTTATGTTCGCTTAATTTGTCTACAGCTGTGTTTGAGTAGTTTGCATTCTGAGGTACATGTCTTATTTGGGTTTCCGGGAATAAAATAATGCTCTACAAATTATTTTTTATTTATGGATGTTTTATGATAGAGACAAAAAATTATGCAAACTGAGAGAAAGGTGATTTGTTGGAGTCTATAATCATGCTAATACTGGCTACACTTAATTTCTCTCTATCATTACTAATCTCGTACCAAGCAAATATACAACGAGTTTCACCTCATTACCAAACCTCTGATTCTGAATCCTCCCACGTTGTCCTTACCAACGCAATGATTTGTTTATTTTCCATCTAGGAAGATTGAGAAGAGTTGCGAACTCTTTTTCATTTCCTTATATATAGGTGAAGTTCTTTAGTTGTTTGTTATTAATAATTAAGCGCTTCAATAAAAATATAACATCTGGACTTCACAACTCCACGTATTATAATTTCTATTGAAGAATCTAACAGCAAACATGCATGAATTGCATTTAATTATTTTCCTTCAAAATAATGTAACATAACATTACAATGAGTGACACTTCCTTGTCCAAGAAAAAGAGTGACACTTCGCAGCTACTGTACAAGACAAATGACTTTACTTTTGTTATACTGAAATGAGTGTGAGCTATCTCGTCTGAAAAATATCATCAGCAACAATTTAGCTAAATATAATGTTGTGATTTAATTATCAGATGTTTATATTTTAGGATCCAATGACACAGATTCTTGATAAGTATGGCGGAACCAACCTATTTCCTGGATAATCCAAACAATCTAATCATTACATAAGACTCTTAATCGTTTTTACTTTTAAATGTTTGCATTCATGAAAACTGCCATTTGCTTTCAATCAGTTGTGTGGTTTCTATACCATTACTTCCCTTAATTATGTCAATTATAAGTCCTTTAAACTTGGAGGAGATAGCCATGGGACTGGACAGGACACGGGACGGGAAATCTGTCCCTAAGCCTTTTGTTGTCCTGTACTGTCCAACGCACACCTCTATCCATGAGTACTCATCTCTTCCCAAGATACATACAACGATTTTTGCATTTCCTTGTTGGTGAAATTCTTTAGCCGCATGTTATTAAGTGCTTCAATAGAAATATAACATCTCTGGACATCACAATTGCACATAGTATATTTCTGTTGAAGAATCTTACAACAAATATGCATGAATTGCGTTTAATTATTTTCCTTCCAAATAGTGTAACATAATGATTAACACTTCACTACTTCTGTACAAGACAAATGGGTTTACATCTGTAATCTGTTATACTGAGAAGGATGCAAGCTACCTCTCCTGAAAAATATCATCAGCACATTTTTAGCTAAATTTAATGTTGTAATTCTTTTATCATATATTTGCATTTTAAGAAACCATGACGCAAATTCTTGTCTGATATCTATGGCCTCAGTGACTTACCAACCTATCTCTTGGATAAATCAAACAGTCTAATCATTACCTAAGACAATTGATCGTTTTTACTTTTGTTTTGTTTGATTTGCATTCATGGGAACTGCCGTTTGCTTTAAATCAGTTGTGTAGTTTCTATTTCACATCACTTCCCTCAAAAAATATCAATCATAATTACTTTAAATTTAGATCTCACAAGTATCCTTCTAGAACTTGGTGAGTTTTGGTCAAGGATTAGATTTACACAGTCTTACCCTCAAAGCATAGAGGTTCTTTTCCGATTTTGAACTCATATAACCTTCATGTCATGTGATAGCAACCATATCATTACTGTGAGGCACATTCTCTAATGAGAACAATGAAATACGGAGTAATTGTTAAAATAGATATAAGAAGTATGCAAAATGTATGAACCTGCATAGTACATACTACATACCATATCGAAAGAGACTCATCAGAGACATACTGTTCTTGATAAAGCAAATGTGTACATTTGTTGTCATCACATACAGTAAGAATGCTGTGTCATTCGAGTTCAGCTATTTCATCATAGCCTTTCACATGATAAATCCGCTTGCTCAATATCTTTAAGACAAATAACCCTCAAAAATCAGAAGATATTGCATTGCTTTTACTTTTGTAATGGGTTGCTGTCATATATATTATTGTACATCCTTACAAAGATTGAATTTATTTGTAATCTGCAACATATTTAGACCAAGGGTGCTTGTTTCTGGTGAATTTGATTGTGTCAGCTTGATAAGAACAATTAAATTTCTTGTTTTTCATGTTTGATGTGGCCAAACCTGTTTTATATCCACCCGACATCAAGAAAGATGATTGAAGGCCCTATCCCAAAGCAGATGGTGCAAAATATCCTTGATGAAGAGATGTCAGAAAAATATAAATTCATGTGTAAAAATTGGAATCTTTCTCTTGTACAAGTTTTTCAAGATCTTGAATAAAATCATATCCTAGATAACACTAAGAGGAAAAACTTCGTCCCATTTAATTGGTGATCTGATTCTCTAAACTTCGTTTTGATAGACATGGGGGATGCTAAGAGGAAAAAATTTCAAAAAATTAGAGGGAAAAATTACTATATCTGTTTCTAAGTATACGAGCTAATTGACTTTTTTGGAGAATACTGATAAAATGAAATGAACCACTTAATCATACCATATTGTGTATTTATTACATCATATGTTCAATTTTTAATTATCTTATTTATTTTTCTTAAGATTATCCAAAAAAGTCAACTAACTCATATATTTAGGAACGGAGATAGTACTATTTTTGGAGGAAAATAGTTAAAGTTTCATAATCCAAATGAAGGACTAAAGCTACAAACCTTAATGCAGAAGGAACATTCGTAAAGAAATAGAGGAGGGAAAAGAATAAATGAATTTTATTGTGGATGCCATGTGCAACCATATTTTCTTGTATTACTAAATTGTCTCTAGTTTAGTATAATTGGATTCCTGGCTTGTTCTGCGTGGTGTTATGTTACCCTCCCCTTGACAGAAATGATGTCCCAACCAATTCATCCGACGTTGGCAACATGTTTGTGTTATGAGTGGTGGGTATGTGAAGAGTTGGGCAATATATATTACAGATGAATATGCTTTAAATTCTCCTGTCCTGTCCTGTCCACTCACCAACCGGTTCTTGTGGTAGCAATGGAATTAGAAAGGGACAAGCTAGCATGGGTTCAAACGTACTAGGTAGGGAGGAAGGAAAAAAACTGAAATAAGGGAAAAGACAAGCAAACAGGATTCACTGAGAAGGAAGGTTACATGTCATTTCTTACAAGTGTAGATTTCAATTTTTGTTGTCGTTTGTGCAGGGAGCATTGATGTTACTTGCCATTGCAGGAGGACCTAGAACTAGAATCTCTTTTGAAAAAAATAAAGCTAATGGCTTAATGCAATGTATTTGCTGAACCAAATGGTAGAGAGAGAGAGGACTTAAAGATCCTTCCTCTCACGGGTCTCTGCCCATTTTGGTACTTTGTACTGAAATAAAGCTGGTAGGATTCTAGGGGGAAAATCATTCATCTTTTTGGGTAAATCTTGTCACATAGTAAGTAGTAACATACTTGGGTGGTAAAGTTGGGTGTTAATCAAGCTGTCCCATGAGGTAGTTTTGACCACTTAAATGTAATCATGTTTACGTGAAATAATGAAACTGTGTCAAGAAATGGGACAGGCAGATTTCGATCTACCTTTCAAATGAATGAACTGTTTGGGGAAAAAGAAGTTGTGGAGGTGCTTTGATTTGAAAAATGAAATCTTGACTTGTATGATTGAAGATATTATATTGTTTGTTATGTGTTATAGATTTAGGTGTTTTCTGTTTTATAATTGTTTAATCAAAACATTAGTATTTGACCCAATAAGAGTAAACTCAAAGAAATGTGTTCGATGGTTTTTTGACTTTTTTCTCCACTAGGTTTATTTGTTTTGAGTTTTTTTACTGAATAGAATGCATAATTTTTTTTTTCAATTGATCAACTGAAGTTTTAATGGAAGACAATTTATATTACAATTTGCACTAGCGTTCACCAGTCAAGTTGTACAATGGCTGAGGGCCGACTTGTTTGACAGTCCTTAGTCTGTTGAGTGATTTTAATCCTCATTTTTCAATAGGCTCTGCTTCTGGGAAATCTCTTTTTCACTTGCTCTGAAATGGTCCAGCAACAAGCACATGTGAAGTGATAGATACTATTAAATTCTCCTCTGAAGCACATTGAAGGTTCAGTAAGAAAGTCATAATGATGCCTGTTTCATGTTATACTAATGTATGGATTACAAGGTTTTTAGTATTTGTAATCCTTTTAAATAATACTCCCCCTCAAAATTTATTACAAATGAAGAGTAGCTGGAAGTATAGTTTAGTGCTAATTAGGCATTGCATCTTTATTGTGCAAAAGAATGGAGAAATTTGTTTTAAATTTAAGGGGAAATGCGGGTAAATCCCACTGGTAAAGAAAAGTGATAAAAAAATACCTTATGAATATCAAAATATTAAATAGATCATTTTGAGTCGTTAATAGTTATTAATACCTATATTGAAGTTGTTAATACCTATAGTTATTAGGATTTTAAACCAAACCCAGTTTAAAATTAAATATAGACAACTATTTAAACTAAGAGGAAAATGTTCAAACCCTTCAATATAACCTAAGACATCTTCCTACACTATTTTTGGTATGCATATATAACTTGCATTGTAAAGTTTGACTTCAAAGCACAAATTATTAAAATTTAACTTTTAAATGTATTTTTTAGGATATTCAACTGTGAATAGTTTTTTCTAAAAATTTAAATTTCAAATAGTGTAAAATTTATCTTTTCTTTTTTCCAGTTATATATCATCATTCTACAGTCCCAAATGTAAAATTTCTACCAAATTTTGTTAATATTAAATGTTAAACTTCCTATGAATAATTCAATTTACATCTAAAAAAAATCAATTTTCAGACGGTGAATCGTGTATCTCATTTTTCAGTTTTCACGCATACAAAAATTTTGTCTATATATAGTTGTTTGGATCTCTCATGCTAAGATTATTTTACCAAAAAATATTCATACTAAATGTTGACACATTTATCACGCTTTTCAAACAAAAATATGTCATTTTTTAATTCAATTTACATCTAAAAAAATCAATTTTCAGACGGTGAATCGTGTATCTCATTTTTTAGTTTTCACGCATACAAAACATTTGTCTATATATAGTTGTTTGGATCTCTCATGCTAGATTATTTTACCAAAAACTATTCATACTAAATTTTGACACATTTATCACGCTTTTCAAACATAAACTATGTCATTTTTTGGTTGAAAAGAGGATCATTTTTTAATCACAATGCAATAAATTCCAGTAATAAAATCACATTTAAGTTATTGCTTAAATTTTTACATGTTATCCATAATTTCATAACAAGGTTATTAGATTTATTATTGAAACTTTGATGTGTGTGTGTGTATTAGTTGAAATACTAGTATCTCCAATTGTATTCTAAATTCAAGATCAGCTTTGTATGCTTAAAATTAGGTCCTAATGTACGAGTAGAATCGGAGAAAGTATGGTGCGTCTCAATAATTTCAAGATCAATTTTGTCTCCAATTGAATTCTAATGCCTTTATATAAATTCTAACAGATGCAAAGTTTGAACGGGTCACGAGTTTCATATGATAGATGGATGGGTTAAAGGTCAAATCTAGCAGTCTACTACTGCCAAAATTTCACCAAACATAAACAAGAATTTGATGGCTCAAATGTAGCACACATCTATTAAAAAATGACTCAAATCTAACATTTCCGTCAATTTTAACGGGTTTGAGTGTTAAAGTTGATATTATCATGCCACGTCATCTGCCACGTCACCCAATGAGCCCACTTACTATTCATGATTTGGTGATTTGGCTGGTTACGTGGCCTAGCTGAGTGACGTGTCGGGTGACATGACATGGGAAAGTCAAACTTAACGGTCAAACACGTTAAGATTAACGGAAATGCTAAATTTGAGTCATTTTTGAATATATGTGTGCTACATTAGAACCATCAAATTCTTGTTTATGTTAGGTGAACTTTTGGCAATAGTAGAGTGTTAGATTTGAGCCTTAACCCTTGATGGATTATTGCACCAAGGCATCAAAGTTAATGTGGATGGTGCTATATATGTGTAATTTGAAGGGTACTGGGGCACGTGGGGCGTGTTAATAAAAAATCATGTGGGCAACTTTTTACATGGATTTCTAGTTAATTTAGGCAGCTGCAACTGTGTAATGGATGAAGCTTAAGGAGTGTTTTGGGGTATACTGCATGGGTATCACTGGATTGGTAATATTCAGAGGTGGTGGATGCTATTGAGGATAACTCTACATTACCGGATAATTTCTAAGATTTGTTCTGATATTAAAGGTATGATAATGCAGAGGCAATGGATTGAAGCATTAAATTGGTGTAACAGGGAAACAAATGCAGTGGTGGGGCTGATCGTTTGGCAAAGGAGGCAATCAACATAGCTAGTGGCTTGGAACAATTTTCCAGCCCTCCGTCTCTTCTAGATTTTGATGCTAGGATTTTACCAGGGTCTACTACCTAAGACCATGGTTCTGTAGTGTAGTTTGTTGTTCTTATTTTTCTTATGTATAAAAAAAATAATTTCAACCATAGGCATAGATTTCTATATTAAGAAACATTGAGTCATCGAAATTGTCACTTTTTCCCTCAATTAATATGTATTATTGTACGACCCACTCGGCCACTAGTTGTCTAGTTGTATTCTAAATTCAATATCAACTTTGTACGCTTAAAATTAGAAGGACAGATACAATGTACATGTTATTATTAATTTCTAAATTCTAAATGACAAGAAAGGGTTCGTCCAAAAAAAAAAAATGACAAGAAAGGGAAAAAGTGCGGCTGTTTAATTTAAAATCTCTTCCATTAGTTTCGCCAACATTTCCTTCAATATGTTAATCTCACATTCTCCATCATCGTAAGTCATAATATTCAGTTAAATACAAGGAAAAAAATATAAGAAAAAGAAATAATAATCTAATTCTAACATAGTAACATTCATGAATTAGACAAAAGGAATCTTAAAACCTTCTTTTCCCGATTTGACAATCTTTGTACAAACATTTTTTTAAAATAAAAAAAGAAAACTAATTAAGAACCACCAATTCCAAAAGAAGCCGCCGATCAGATCGCCACGTCAGCAAGACCAAAATGCTGCCGGCGGTCACAGTCCACCTCCGATCTCCGCCCTACGGCGAGTAAGCGACGGCGGCGCTGCGATTTGCATCGGAAGGAGAGAAGGCGAGAAGCATGAGCGCCGCCATGATGCCGACGGGGAAGAACAAGAGAACGAGCGGCGGCGGCGGAAGCGGCGGCAACATCAACGGAAGAAGTACCATCGACGCCGCGAGAGCCAAGAGAACGAGAACATAACCTAAAGTGAAACACCTTACCATGCTACTCTGATCTTCGTTTTCTTCCCTTCAATTTCCTCAATACCATTATACACTGCACACGAATCAGAAGAAGAGTGGTGAATTCGAATTCGAAGAATTGAAGAGGAAAAGAGGAAATTTTTGAAGGTTTGCGAATGAATAGGGAGAGAGGGAAAGGTTGGGAGGCTTTTATAGTGGGAGGCGCGCGTGGCGCGAGTGAGCGTGGGGCCCACGAGCTGTGAGGGGCTTTATTTGTTTGCTTGCTCACAGTGCACTTGGTCAATTTGGTTATTAAAAATGTTTAATTTGATCTGGAATTCTGGTTTAGTGGACTGGTCTGAATCGGCCGAATCATGAGGCAGGATCCCGATATATTCATTTGTCTCAAACGTGAATATTTTTTGTTATTGTTACTCTTGATTTTTGGCTTATTGAGGCGGTGAGTGAGTTAGTGAGCTTGTGAATGGAGTAATAGGTGAGTGTAGATCTTGTAAATAAATGCATTTGTTGATTGCGATGAAAAATTCGTTGTTTTAGGCTAAAAAGGGATTTATTCCCAAGTTCAAAATGGATTTGGGATGATGCCTTTGATTACAGAAGATATAGTCCATTAGGCATTTTTGTTTTTTATACTAAAACTTATTTGATGGTGACCAATTAGACTAGGGTTGTTTATGGCTCCGACCGGATGTGACTGTAACCCATGGTCTGGTCTATTGGTTTGGGCTGGTGATTCCAGCCGAACCTAGTGGTTACGAAGTTATGAAGATCGGACATGGATTATGTTAAAGAAAAACAAAGAATGCATCTTAATTAGTTATATAATACTTATATTAAATACACACACATTATCTGGTAGGACGAGGTTCTCTGGCCTAACCAAACCCGATCTAATCTCATTTTTTAGGACTATTTTTTCCTGCTGAGTTGCGGTCAGGCGAGACCGGGTTGACAAAGTTCTATTGAATTTTCGGGTCATGTAATCAAACCCTGGTTCAAATTAAAGAACAAACTCAATAGTTGGTGTAGTCAAGAGTTTTTTTATATTTTACTCCTATTACTAAGCACGTAGCAACTTCCTTTGAGATAAAAAGAATGATAGAAACTTTTTATTTGTAATTTATTAACTTCATTTTATTGGATTATATATTCATCGCTAAAATAAATAGTCAATTTAATTGTAAACTCATATATTTTTTATTTGAATATTACTCTTTTTAAGGTTATATACACATTTTTTGTATGTTTTAATTATAATTTTCTTTTTGTTTTTTGAATTAAATATACAAGCACTAACGGCTTATGGTTACAAGTGGAATCGAACTCGTAACCTCCCATTAAGTCGTTAGTGCTTGTATATAATTTAATGGTCACGGGGACTTTGAACTACCATCAGATTCCTAGTTGTATATTTACCTCTTTGAACATATATTATAAATTTATAATGATAACTAATTCATTCAACAATACATCGATAGAAAAATATAACCAAATTATTTAATTATTTTTCAATATATGTTCTTCAGTTAGAAGGACCAATTTGACTCAATGGTAAGCTCGTTCGTCATAGGGTCTGAGGTCACGGTTCGATCATTGTCTTTATATAGTAGAAGTAAGATTGCTTAATATATTCTCTTCTCCAACACCCACATCACTAAGTGAGGAGTAAACATGAGTTGACCTTTTATTTGTTGTTTAGTCAAGATGAAATTGAACTTAAGTGCAATGTTTTTATGTATTCTTTAATAATGATTTTATCTAGTTTGAATAAATTTCGGTTGTATAATTTTGTGAAGAGTTGGTTTGAGTTTTAGCTTTAAGAACAAAATCAAAACTCGTTATTGAATGTGTAGGGTTGAGTTAAGTGAAACTAAATACAGGCATTTATAAAACCTCCAAGCACCAAAATTAACAGTACAATTTGACTTGACAATTCAATTGAAACTTCAGGCTACACTATTAAGAACTAAAAGAATACTTAGTTAGTAGTCTTAGATTTTTCGTGTGACCATAATAATGACGTGCTCCTCCACCAACCAAAAAGGAAAAATGCTTTCACAGATGAAATGAATCCATTCATTTCCAAATACAAGTACGTGCATGCATTTCGTTTCCTTTCATCAAATACTGTTTTATATTCAATTAGTTACTATTTTTATTAACAGCTCAAATACTTTTTCCTTATGTATCGAAAAACAATACTTTTTCTTTTTTTTATATGAGCAAAAAAAAACAATACTTTTTCCTTTCTGTTATGTCCAAACAATACTTTTCCTTAGTCAAGCCCAAAAAGCAATTTTTTCTTAATATTTTGTTTATTGTCTCCATCAAAAAAAGTTTTAACTCGACATGCTATTATTGGTAAAACGAAACAAAAACAAAAAACCTTTAGGCGCTATTCACATACATAACGTTTCACATACACACTCATGCAGTTCAAGTTAGGTCGAGGTAGCTATTAATATACATCTATGGCATAGTTGGTTCAATTCAATGTATCGTGTTTTTCTTAGTATGTTAATTTAAGTATTTGGATGTCATAGATCAGATGCTACACACTCCATGAACCATTATTTACATGTGCAATTTTGATACATACCTGACCTGTGTACATCACACAATGTTAGTTCTAATTTATTTTTTTTGGGGGAAGAACTTGCATATAGATCGATATACACTTTAGGGTCTGTTTGGTACGAGGGGAGGGGAGGGAAAATGGGCAGAGGGAAAATTTTTGTGACTTGAATTTATAAAAATTTGAGAAGTGTGGTTGAAAATTCTAAAATAATATATATAACTCTTATATTTAACATCTTATCTTTATTAAAATATTACAACCCCACATCTTCAATATTTAAAAATTCATCTTACAAAAATTTTCCCTCCCCTCCCCTCCAAATCCCTCGTACTAAACAGACCCTTACAAAACTGATAAAACTTAGTCTCAATCACTTATAAGCTATACTGTTTTTATTAATGTTTGTGAAAAATTAGAATGTAAATAAAACCTTTATGTAAAAAAGAAAGAGATCAGAATAAAAAAAAGCCTGGACCACAGTTTTCGTTTTACCAAAAGCACACACAGATTTAATATATATAATTTGTGCATGCATATAGGGTATGTATGCTCACAGACGCAATTAGCTTCTTCTACAAAAATGTGGCTCTTAATCAGAACATTTAGTTGATTAGTAAGGAGATCATGATAAAACCTTAACGAAGGTTCAAGTGATTGAAATATGGTCTGCCTGAGATACCGAAGGGAAAAAATGAAGAATTTCGCTCTTTACTGTGGGGACAATTGTAATGATCACTTTTTGAGTTTTTTTTAACTAACTTTATTTTTTTTGAACTGAATCACCTTTTGAGTTGAAGTGTTGAACATCTTGAAATTTATTTTTTTACTGAAATTTTCGAAATTATTATGATAGCTTCATGGATGACAAAATAAACACATTTCCAACAACAATTTACACGGACTTATTTAATTTATTTTATATTCACATAATTTTTATGTTTAAAATATATATCACCTTTATTGTTGGAAATAAACGCAAAGCAACTTTTTCAATGAAATGGAAAATAACTTAAACAAAACTGGGAAGGTGTATTATTAATCACTGTAAAATATAAATACTCGAGCAAATTAACTATAGTACGACATATTTTTTAAAAAAATAAAATTAAACAGAAAGCTAATATGTGAATAAATATAACATTTCGACATGCTGTATCACCTAAAGTCATAATCTTAGCACTCATTTTTTTAGATTTTTTATAGTGTATATGTAAGAAAATAATAACCAGTTTACTTGCAAATCCACTCTGGTCTTAAATATGAGGCCTATTTGGGGATTGTTCTTAATACTGAATATAAGATTTCTAAGTCTAATTGTTGTAAACTCATTTTCAAATTATTCCTATTGATACTCCTCCAACAATAATATTAACAATGGTTGGGGGAATAAGGGTATGATTGGGCATTTTAAAGAAAACAAAACATACTACTTAAAAAACTAAGTATTAATTATTTATTCAAAATAACTAATAAGTTCTATATTTAGGATCGAAAAGAGTATATGAAGAAAAGTTTGTAAAATTTTTGAAAATGAAAAAAAAATTGTTATTTTAGTTGAGTTTATTTTAGAGGATCTTGAAATTTAATTTTTGAAAAATGTACTTTGAGTTAATACATTTTGAAATATAAATTATTGTGTAATTTTAAGAAATCTTATGCAACTTACTAAAAAAAAATTTAAGTTGCCAATGCATTTATAGACCGGGACATAAAATCAATTTTTTTTAAAAAAAAATAAATATGAGACTAAGATGTGTTGGTGGCAGAGAAAAATAGTACAAATAAATTCAGTCTAAAATGATGAACTGTTAACATTCTCTTATTTTGAGAGATGTATTAGTGGCAGAAACACTGGATTCAAGATGAAGTGCTATTAAGAGAGGGTTCAATGTATGGACCCAGTTCTTGATTTTTACTGTGCTATGTTTGAATTTTCTGAGCGTTTGGTCCAAAGTAATTTTCTTACCTTTTTAGCTGTTCGGTTCATGAAAAGCCTAACAAACTTTTTTTTTTAAGGAAAATGTGTTTGGCATCCCATGCTTTTCATCAAGCATCTTTACTCTTCAACGCGTTTCATGATAACAGTTACACTTTGATGAATTTTGGGTTTCAATTTCTATATTTGTTCCCTTTTTATTTTCTTATAATCATCACTACATTGCTAACTATGGTAATTTGTTATGACATTATTTAATTTTAGATACAAGAAACAGCTGGCATAGTTCTGATTTTTTTTTTTTGATAATAAAATTTTAGGAAGGGGTTTGGGTTCAACCCAATCCAAGGGCAGGACACCTAACTCATGATCCACTGGGGCCTGTCCCTATGGGCTCTGGAGCATGACTAGCAAGCCCTTTATGTCTGTCCACACAGGTAGGTTACTCCCAACTTCACTTAGCTACGGAGATGCCTCCCCAAGCGCCGCGATGGAGACACAACAAAGTGTCACTCCCCAGGATCGAACTCGCGACGTGGTGGACAACTTGACGCTCATTGTTCAATCCCTTCGCCACTATAGTTCTGATTTTTTTAATGTGAACAGCAATAATAAAAAACTCCTCGATGAATTAATTCTCATTTAAGAGTAAAAACTAAATATTATCTCTTATTTTTAGTATTATATTTAGTTTCCAATGCAATTTTTTGGTCGAAGTTTGCAGTGCAAATGACAATATGAATCTTGGAAATGCCAAGAAAAACACGAACTTTGTTTGGCAACATTGCATCATTGTATCAATTTGCGTTTAGGAATGGGGAAGTACTTCGTAGAAAAAAAAATTTGTCTACAAGGAATTCACAGAATAACCAATAGATTTATTTTCTGAAAAGCATACTGATCACTACAACAAAATAATGATTTAATTTCCTTTCATATTTCCCTAAGTGTTTTTAATCCAAGTTTTTGTAGACAGTACAGTTATTTCAAATAATAACCATCTTTTTCTGTACCTAAATATAAACATTTGAATATAAATTAATTTAAAATTTCTATAAAAAAAGGCATTAAAATTTTTTATAATTGCTTAACATATGTCGAATTTAAACTATCATAGACAGTTTTTTGGCAAAAAAAAAAACCATCACAGCCAGATTATTTTTCAAATGCATGTGTATGTCGATTGACTTAAAAAAACATAGAATCATGTACTGTCGCTCAAAACACACAGACATACAAATAAATAAAAATTTCTATATTCAAATTCATGTAGCCATCTATGACGACAGTACAAGTTGGACTGCAAAGCTTTCTCCATGATTTCTATTAATTAAATAAATACATAAATAAGGATATACCCTCATTTTAACGCAAATGCGCTGATCTAGTGCTCAACAATTTTTTAAAGTGCATTCAAAAATCAAAATACATAAAAATTACGATGGGCATTTATGGTACCCATTTGATTGATATCGGAGTACTCCCTTCGGTCCTAATTATAAGTCGTCTTTGACTTTTATTGGAGATGTTAAGGTTACAAAATATGTTATTAAATTATGACACATTTGATAAATTTTTATATTAGTCATTAGTTTATAGGTTAAACAAACTAGTTTAAGAGAAAAAATTAGTTCAATCAATTTATGATTGACTTATTTTGCTTATTTAGGATTCTCCAAAAAAGTCAAAGGCGACTTATAATTAGGACCAGTATTTGTGTTCGTGGTAATCCACATAACTCAAACTTAGCCGGAGCTATCTATTTAATGGAGTTACCACAAATGCTTTTATATCAATTGAATGGCTACCATAAATGCACATTGAAACTGTTATTTATTTTAGGTGCACTTTGCGAAAATATATTATTGAAGACTAGATTATAGCACCTTGCCACCTTATTTTATACTCCTAATATTCTTTTTTACAATATATATTCGTGACATTCTTATTATATCTTTTAGATTTCTGTTATTATTTGCTGTTAAAAATATTATTTTTTATCAGAAGTTAAAAATATTATTTTGAGCGCAATTCTAAGGTGCAAAAGTGTATAGTAATAAGTTGAGAACGTGTTTTACTGTTTTACACATCACAGTTTGATTACACTTGATGGATATTTACTGCTGTATAAAATATAGATGACTCTACTAGTAGCAGGAACTCAGGAACCAATCTCTTTCAAAGCATCAAGGGCCAGAAAATCTCACATATAAAAGTTTCTAGCTGCTATTTAAACAATGAGAATCAAATTTTCAATGGTTTGTGTAAGGAATATATATTCGTGGTTTTTTTATGGACACATAAAGCGTGTGTATGTGTATTCATTTTAAATCGATATCTATTCATTACTATTAGCGAAGACTACTGGAATCCCCCACGCCCCCTCTAATGGCTAGCTAGAATTCAAGTACCATGCTTCTGGTTTATAAATTCTTATAACATGAAAAATCACCTCCCGACCCAATAAAATTTTAAATAAATATTTTTATTCCTAAATACTTAGGGATTGAAACTCCAAACCCAACCACTTTTTAACAGCATTAGAACCGTCTGGTGCGCTCTATCTTATTCTTGAGTTGGCTATTGATTTTTAAATTCATTTATTAATGATAATATTTGATACTATATATAATAGTATAGCTCTTATATATATATAGTTGCATTGTTCTTACCGGCTAGTTAGGAACTTAGATTTGGTTTTATATCTGAAACTTTATCATCACTTTGTTTCCAAGATTTACAGTGCTTTTTTAATTATTTTTATTGATTAAAAGCGGTTTCTATCTAAATAATGTGGTCACCTTTAAAAAGAGTAATTTAAATAAATCAACTCATGTGTTTTTCTGAATGAGTAGCTTAACTAGCTAGTTATTGATTACAAATCGGTTTAGCAAATTCCTATTTACAAGTAATTTAATTCAATTTTCATGGTAATGGACTCTTTTACTTTTTAAAATATATTATGTATTGCGTTTGATCGTATTTGGTGCAGTAGATATTAATTATTGGTAACGTAAAAAGTTGTTAAATTTCAAGGTAACTAACATTGATGAAATTTATGATTTTAACAGCTGGCTTGTATGAAATTTGTTAAATATACATTACAAATAGTGCAAAGAGTGTGTATGTATGCCTTGTCTTAAGGATAAGAGGTAGTTGTTGTTTTAATTTTCATCCGAAACTAACAAAGATCATCTTACATGTTTATGCTATTTGTCCAAAAATACATGAACATTAGCGCTACCGTACTGCTTTATTCAGTCATTTGCATTTTTCTTTTCAGTGTTACCAATATATATACATACGCATATCCAAATGAACTGCATACTTTGACTTCTTTCCTTGTTATAAAAAAAAATGAACTGCATACTTTGACCTTTATGTTTCTTCCACAACACAGTTTGACAAATTCACTGTACTCGGATTAATAAAAAGAGAGAGAGCAAGTCTTGTTTGACTTGAAGACGGCGTCGTTTTGCAGGCGGATTTTGACGCTTCATCCATATAATATAATGGTGCTGATTTCCAGAGAAAACACGTTTCGATTATGGGGATTTCCCATGCATTCTATCTCGTGTTTTCTAATAATTAAAATGAATTACTTTTAGTCAGAGGTGCTGCCAAGCAGTCAAGCACGATTGCATTATTAGACCCCCCCCCCCCCCCAAAGTTAGTATACTTGCTAAATTTGTTAAGATTCCACTGTTCTATCTTTTCCGTTCTTCTATTGTGATCTCTTATTAGAGGATAATACTCTTTAACTCTCTGCGATTATAAGGCAAAGTTAACTAATTTTATAACTATTAAGAATGTTATTGTTTAATCCTCCGGTCTTAAATATAAGGTCATCCTTGACTTTTTTGTGGAAGCTAAGAAAATGTAGATCAATATAATATAAATTATGTCACATGTAATCAGATTGCAGATTAATTTTTAAGTAGAATAAATTAGTTTGGAGAAAAAAAATAACTATATACAATTTAAAGTAGTTGATTTTGCATCCTTAATTTCTCTAAAAAAAATTAAAATGCTCTTGTAATTAGGACATGAGTAATCATACTCTAATTCTTATTATATAGCTACTCTAATCGCCTAATGAAAACAATGTGAGTGGGTTAGATGATTAACTTTGAAAGAAAAAATCCAATTGCACCCATATTTCATATAAGATGAATCACGTCCAACAATACATAAAATTTTACTGCTGTAGATCAGAAACCCATTTACCTAGTTTTTTTTCCATAATAACTTTTTACAGTGGTGAAAAATACATTCTTACCCACGTGTTATACGCTTATTAGCTTTTGCTTAATCTTCCTTCTTTATATATAGGGTCCTAAACCTTTTTTATAATGTCATATGATTATTTTATTTAATTTTTATTATCTTTCATGTATTACATTCTCTTTCATCTTTAATTTTATACCGTGTTATATATTTATACCGTCTTTAATATATCATCTATTTATAGAGTTATTTTCTGCCATAAATAAAAAGTATTTTCTACATTAATCATTTTTCAAATTATATAAATTTATGAAAGTAATGGATGCACAAGAGGGGGGGTGAATTGTGCTTCAAAAATAAATGCTCAAATAAAACAACACAAGAGTTATACTGGTTCGGTCTACCTGACCTACGTCCAGTCCTCAACCTCCCAGGCCGAGTTCCACTATATCTCAGGTTTTAAATCGGGTTCATCTGAAACCTTACAACCGCAAGTTTTGGACGGGATCACTTGCAACCTTACAACAAGTTTTACACAGGCTCACTTGTAACCTTTCTAACAAACTCCACCTCACACCAAGCAAGGGGTTACCTTTACACTTAAAGGATTTTTGACTAAGTTCTCTCAAAGAACAGATAGTGTTACACACTTAAGTACAATCAATGCTCTTATAACAAGAAGAGACTTAACAACAAAGAGTACATAATAAGTAGGTGAAAAGAATCACTCGATGTGTTAAATGCTCTTCGCTTTTCTGGGCAGCTTTGAATGCTTGAAGATGTTCTTAGTTTTCTCGCTCTAACTTCTCTCAAGAATATTCAAAGATAATTGATTACTTCATAAATGAAGTTGAGCTCCCTTATATAGTCTTCAAACATTTTAACCTCTTGGTAGGTGGGCTAGCCGTTTGAATATGTCCGTTTTTCCCTTGTTACCGTTTGCCCATTAAATGCTTCATCAATGTATGGCAGGGTTGACTTGCTTTATCTCTGGAAAGTAATCCTGACACCTCTGCTCTGACATAAGCATTCTGACACTGCATCTCTGAACGTTCTGACATTCTGATTGCTTGCGGAAGCAACTTCTCATCCGGAAGCAACCTTACTTAGTGTGCTGCACTTGAACGTTAGTTTAGCAATATAATCACATAGTCACATGCAGTGGGTGTTCCCTAAGTCTAAGGTGTATCCGGAAGCACTTCTACATCCGGAAGTAATTTCACTTGATGAGGAATCTAGTTCACCATTACTTACTCTTGCTCAGTGTATTTTCATTCCAACAGTCAGCGCTAGTCACTAAGCTATCAGAAGCACTTTTACTTGACGTGGTGAACTTACTGACGCTTAGGGTTATATCTCTTCTATCAGCCTGTGCCAGTCTAAATCTAACAGGAAGCAATTTCACTTGACGTGGCTGATTCACTGATGCTTAGGGTTATATCACTTCTATCAGCCTGTGCCAGTCTAAATCTAACAGGAAGCAATTTCACTTGACGTGGCTAATTCACCGACGCTTAGGGTTATATCACCTTTATCAGTCTGTACCAGTCTAAATCTATCAGGAAGCACTTTTACTTGACGAGGTAAACTCTCTGACGCTTGAGGTGATATCTATTCTGTCAGTCTGCGCCAGTCTAAATCTAACAGGAAGCAATTTCACTTCCGGTTGAATCATAGTTTAGTCTTAAGGTTTTGTGTACCTAATGCTCATGGACTAAGTTAATTCCCTAGTGAGTTACTCGCTGCCGCTGGGGGATAAATCATTCATCCGCGTGCGCGAGTCCTAGTCTATCCGGAAGTAAATCCACATCCGGTTGTACTCTTACTTGGGAACCTATGTTAACCTATTGCTTTCTAAGTACTTGGCCTATTCTTTCATATTTTAGTCTTCATCAAAACTTAAGATTCTAACAATTTATACTCCTTCAACATTTGTAAATACAACAACTTAATAATGCATACTTATGTGCCAAATAATGTTTTTCTATACGTTAACAAATTAATGAGTATAGACACCAAAACATACAATTGGAAATAATATATAGGAGTATAATGAACCAGCAACAAAACAGCATACACTTACTTAATTAAAAACAGGTTAAATTATGGTGATTTGCGTACTAATTAATCTTTTTAAAAAGAAGATATTGAATTATTGCCCGGGAAACATGAAATCAAGTAATAGAATCGCTCCATACCCAAAATATCCATAATCCCATAATGGCTACTTGCAGATGTGAAGGAAGCATGTGATGTTGTGAATAATTAAATGAGTTATTTTTTCTTGCAATGATTTGGCATCATTGTTCATATTCCTTGTTCATGATCAAGCAGCAGTATACATAACTCCTATCTCACAAACATTGGTTTAATTTATGGTCATTTTGTTTCTTTTAGAAAATTTTAAAAATAATTTTATTTAAAGCAATGCGTTTATTATTTAAGACAATCATATATAAGAGAATAATACTTCATTTGGCATGGATATAAAATCTAATTGAGATTAATATTGAAAAATCATAAAAGTACTTGGTTTAAGCTAAGGATTTTCAAGACGAATAAGCTCATTATTTGATTTAAGTTTTGGTTTTGACACTCATACACTTCAAGTCTAAGTTAGTTAGTTGCCAACAGACATTGGAATATTGGGAGGTGTTTAACAAAAAAACTTAATCCATGCTTGAATAACATTTGTTTTTTTAAAGAATTTATATAGTTATTATGTAAATGTATTTTGTTAGCAAACGGTGACAATTAACTAAGCTTTCTAAGTTGGGAATGAAATATCTACTAAATTCAAAAGATTTTATCTGATCAATAATTGAATTTAAAAATAAGTAATGATATTTGGTTAAGAAACAACCATAGTACATAACAGTTCAAGAGGTTTAATTTCACCATCTGTAAACATCGAGTAGACTAGTACACTCAAGTTAAATTTAAGCATAGTCCGATTCAATTGAAATAGTAACATTTTTTAATATGGATTATTTTTATTCAAAATATTTAAACTACACTCTTTCTAGCATATATTAAAGTGTATTTTTTGAATGATATTATCTCAAAATATAAGGTGATATTTGAGTTGGTGAAGATATTAAATGCATTATTTCTAATATTGTCCCTAGTAAATAACCTGTCTCACATACTCTTGTTCCTCATTTTTATCATTACTTTCTGTCTCATTCTTTCATAAATAAGGGTATTTTTAGAAACAAAATTGTATCTTCTACATAGTAATTGCTTTTTAACCACTTAAAACAAATTTTTGGAATCTATAATTTGGTTTAAAACACCTTATAATATGAGACTGAATATTAATTTTATTTCAGAATAATCAAATCCATAAAGTGGTTAGCTTGATGAGTAATTCCTACGTATGGAAATGGTCACAACAAAGCTGTTAAACTCGCGAGTCAACTCGCCGAGTTTACCGAGTTCGCGTTATCACCTGTATAAAACGACTTAACTCGCTCAAAAATCGTTCAGAGTATGAAATCGGTCAAACTCGTTTTTGACTCGGTTGAAATCGTCACACTCGGTGTTTTTAGACCGTTTTTACCGAGTTAAAAGATCTGAGAAAAAGAAGTCTGAGAAGAAGGCAGAATCTATCTTAAAAAAATCGAAAAAAATGAAAAGCTTAGGACGACCTCCACATTCTTTAGTAGCCCAACGTTGCTTAAATCTGCATTTTTTCTTGCAAAGTCAGCCATTGAGAGATTGGGGAGCGTGAGACCTGAGATTTGAGAGAAGAGAGGAAAAGAAGAAGAAGAAGGTAGAAGCTTATTCGGAAGAGGAAAGAAGTTAAAAAGCAAATTGTAAATAAAGGATGTGTGACTGTGTGAATATACCTATTGGGTAATAACTAGTGGGTATTGATTTGTCTTTTTTAATTGTCAAGAGTCAAGACTGACCACATGAGATAAGAAAAACGCAAAGCATGGTTATTTTTTTTCAAGTGAAAGATAGTATATTAATAGGTTAATACTCAAAAAACTGATTGGTGACAACTGACAAGAGAGGCCTGCGAATACAGACCTATGCTACAGAACAGACATAGCTATTCTACTTCGCCTATTCTATGTACAAGTAATTAAAAATTAATTAAGAAAAGGAGAAAAGTAATCTGATTGTGTGAGAGTGAGAATCCCATCTAGCTATTCTACTTTTCAAAGCATGGTTATTCTACTTCGCCTATTCTACTTAAATATGACTTAGAATCCCATCTAGCATGATTTGTTTTATTAAAAAGTACTGCCATATTTTATTGTGGATGCAACTAATATTACATTCAAAGTTTCAAACCACATTGCAGATTATTTCACAAAGAAGCTATTTAGTTATTTTGATTCCATCTAGTATGTTTTTAAATTAAAAACTAGTATAATGATTGAAAATTTATTTTTAGTATTTTTTTAAAACATATTTAAACTTAATTGTTGTCTTTTTTAGTATTTAATTATTTATTCATATATTTTAATAGCTATTTTTTTAAGGAGATAGACTCTTACGAGTTTACGATACGAGTTTACGATCCGAGTTTACATCCCTGTTACGAGTTTGTTTGAACTCACGAGTTTGACTGCCTTGGGTCACAACACTAATGTATTATAAAGACAAAAAAAAAGAGGTGGGTCAATTAAAGATGCTCCCAAAATCCAAGAATGGTTTAAGGAGGTTGGAAAGTGAGAAAACAAGAACACAAAGAATAGATCAACCAAACAGCATGGGCGATGGGAATGTACTGACACCAAGAGATTGTTACCACTTTCTACATAAATTATTGTTATATAAAGACTAAAAACATCATTATTACTACTATTATCATGTGTGAGTCCGAGTTCAATGCATGTTGTGATTTGTCCTAATGTTTTTAATGGCGCGTGTCAGAGACAGCCCATGATTCTGAGAATGGGATTAACTTGCGTTCATTGAACTGGACGAAAGTAAGGCAGCACAAGTAGAGAATCAATGAATATCTCAGCAACTTGGGTTCAACTTGGCCTTTACCATTGGTTCAAAAAATTGAAAAAAATGCTCGAATTTCAAGGTACAATGTTCTGTTCTATTTTCTGCTTCTTCCAACCCAATCTTTATAATTAATACCACCACCCCTTTCCTTGATTCCCCTCTTGTGCACTGTATCTGACTCTTGCGTGTCCCAAACGTATTCCACGCGCCTCTTCCTCTTTTCCATGTTCATCCCTTTTCTAATTTTCTTGTGTAGGACCTCCTCGTTGTCCCTCATATAATAAAGTGATAGAGTTTGTAAAAAAAAAAAAACAATTAGATATCTACCACTCTCTTATTACAAGTCCAATGACAAATGCTGGGATTTGTGTGTGTTTGAATGCTTAAAATGAAGTTCTCAACATATTTAAGATGCAATTTTGGTATAAATGACTCCTTAATTCTAATTATATTTAATATATATTTTATTACATTTAGGGAGTTATTAATGTGAAATTAAAAAGGTTTGATTAGAATATCCTTTTTAGATATCATTTGGGAAGAGTAGAAAATATAATGAAAAATGATTTAAAGAAAAAGAAAAGAGTTATTATTATTGTTGTTGTGGTTAAGCAGATACAAGAAGGAAAGGGAATAAAGCAAAAAAAGAATGAAGAAGTTGGACATGTGGCAGCAAGAGATTGAATGAGAATTGGAGGGGAGCCACGCACGCAAGAAATAGAAAAGGGAGGCTGCGTGCTCTGTATACAGAGGATGAGAGGAGGGGGCGGCGAAGACGAAAAGAAAGAAAGGAGCTGCACAAGGGCGCGTTTGGGAGGAAGGTAGCAGTGAAGGGAGGCACCGAAAGGTGCTTCCCCAATTCCTCCTAAGCCATACTAATTTCATTCCTCTCTCATTCCTCTCAAATTTCTCCACCCTTCTCTCCATGAGCAACCATTAATCCCTAATTCTTGATGGTGGGAGCAAGCAAAGAAGGAGCTTGAATCTTCATGAGGGGAGTTTGTAGTTCTAATCCCTCTTCCTTTCTTACATTTATGCTTTTCTAGGGTTCTAAGAGTATACTTGTGATGTTTGGTTGAATACTTCATATGGTCTATGTTGTATTAGGGATTGAAACTACTTTTATGTTATTATTGTCATTTTGTTCTTGTTAAATACTTGACTTGGTGCTATTTAACTTTGAGATTAATGAGATTTATGGGTTCATGATTTTGTTTTCTCTTGGTGAATATTTTGGGCTAGTACAAGGTGACTTGGCTAGTGGAATTGTGAGTCAAGTTATTTGCATTGATGAAATGATAATAGGATTTATTGACTATGTTGTGGCATTGGACATAAACCTTGACTAGCTTCAATTTATTATTTGGGTGGCCATTAATAAATTGAAGCTACAAGGTTAATTTAGAGCAATTGTGGGGTGGCCCAAGTTGTGGATTACAAGTCCTTCATAATTAATTAATCCTTTGGCTTAGAGCTTAATCAATTTAGATGAATTTAACTAATGTTTGAGGTTCTGACATTAATTAAGTTAATCTAAGCCTAGCCTAGAGGGGTCCCTCTAGGGTCTAATTTGGAAGCTAACAACATTAAAACCCCCGAAAAAATATTTTGAAGTGAGGATTTCTTAAGCACCCATCCATCAAGAATAATAGTATTATCCATTTCACTTTCATTCCACTCTTTTATCCAAAAATACCAAAAATATTTATTTGTTTTGCATCCTTCATTCCATCATTAAAAAATCAACAAAACATATTTTCTTTACTCAAATCCATCTTGCATTGCATTTAATTTACTAAGATAGTTTAATTAAACAAGGCTCATCTGAGAACGATACTAGGGTAACTTCTGCTTACCTTGAGGTTCTAAAATATTCTTGAAGGACAAGACCCAAGGCACACTACACCGACCGCTAAATCGGTGTCCTTCATCCAACTATTAGAGTAAAAAACATTTTTATTGATTTACTCTAACTAACAATTCTTAAAATGTGGGAAAAAATGTAAAAATGAATTTATAATAGAAAACATGGCGGTATGCAACTACAGTTCTGTAAAAAAATATAACTAGACTCGGTAACATGACAATATAGAAATAAGGAAATGGGAGCCAATAAAAGTTTAATCCATACTTTGATTGGTTAAAATGGCTGACTTGGTTCTAAAATCGTGAATTCAAGTCCCATGATTAAAGCTTTTATTGGTGAGTAATATGTAAATATTTTCGTAAACATTCTTTAAATTTAGGGGCATGTATGTATTAGCTATGTGAGCCATCAAAACTCAATCCAACTATTTTTAAAAAATGATAGGCATCAGAATGAAGAATGTAGGAGTATATTCACATCGTTTTCAATGGTGATTGGCAACAGAATGGACCAAAACAATCATTGAGCAAGTTGTTCTTAGTTCTTACACGTGACTACACTTGCGAAGTTCAGAGGCGCAGAAAAGAGTTCAGACAATTTGAACGTCCAATGCAACAAAAGGCTCATATATAGGCAACTGGCAGGGGATATTTTTTTTTGGTAAAAAAATAATGGCAAGGGATTGGAAGAATGCAATTTCACCCATAGGAAACTTTGGATCTTATAATAGTCAAGGAATATTGTAGCCACTTGGACAAGAGCAAAGCCCAAAATGGCATGACCAGAGAATTGTTTTGCCAACGATGGATTTTACGCCACGGCTCGCACTGCAGGCTTGGATTACTAAATCCCTCTTATTTCACCAAGTATCAAAAACCCGGATTGGGGATAGGCCCAATCGAGGCAAAGAGTCACAGGGTTAGAGATTCAACTAGGAGTTGGCCAGACGACCAGGGTTGAACTAACTACATTAAAATAATATAATTTAATAATTAATTTATTTTACTTATAAACTAATATAATCGATCATATGTGATATTTACTACTATTTACATTTAACTAAGCAGAAGTGAGTACTTAAGTGGACTTAGCCGCTGCTTGAACTAATGTCTAAGCGGTATATATATGAAGCATGCATACTTTCAAATCTCAACATTTCTCATGTAGATAGTTTAGTCTTGTGGAGATGTGACATTGTTGCATATATCACAACTCGTAGGAGTTCGACTTTAAGCACTGGTCTTGCATGAAAGGTCTTTCTAATTACAAGCTTTCGTGAGATACCTGAAAATCTTGAACAAACTTGTCTAGTTATAGAGCCCATGTGATAAATCACAAATTAAATTACTTAATTGCACATTCTTGGTTTTCAATTAGTGCAATTAATGGGCAAATTGAATATTATTTGACAGAGTATAGTGGTGTGACGGAAATACTCACCATTTTTCGGAACCCGTTATTCGGTTAATTTCTCCTTATATTATGTGGGACAGAGGGAGTATTATATTTTAACAAAAAATTGAACATATCGTGCCTCACATGTTACGTTAGATTCGTTTCTTCGGCAAAGTTGAAAAAACGTTTGGTTTTCTATCATTTGTCTACAATCGTTTTAGACTACACCTGCAACTCACTATATTATACACATATAAACCATTTGTTAAGTGCAGATAACGCTGAACATTTTTTGCCAATCAAAAAGCGGAATATTAATATAATTAAATACTCTATAGTTACTACATCGGGCGTGAATGTCAAATAATATTTCAAAATTTACTCACGAGATAGGCAATGCTGTATAGTGAACAATCACACATGACAAGGATTAAGCATTTTCAGCTTGCTTCTTTCCTCCATCTATGAACACGCCCAGTGTTTTGAACCATCGCATTAGATTTCTATGTTCCTTCACATAAAGCCATGCCTGTAGAAATTTGAAGAGGCTCTCATTTACTCCTCGCTCCTCTATGTAACTGTGAAATGCATCCCTTGTCCTTTCATCAAGTTCTCTGTCAATTCAAAAGTTCGACCAATCATTAAATACCAACTATGATTGCAAAAGAAAATAAAGGGGATTACAATGAAGAGCCAAATTTTCATATTTTTCAACAGAGTTCAGGGAGGAAAAACTCTCTTTTTCATCGAGGTGAAACACAATTCCACAGTTGATTTTTAATCCGAAACAACTAAACATTACTATTTGGCAGCTATTTCATTATAGAGTAAAGGCATAGCAAATGCATCAAGAGGTAATCCTGACTTTGAATACTATTGTATTCAAAGGTGAATAAGTACCTCACCAATGGGTAAAGAGACAGAAAGAAATGTAACCTTTTTTTACACCAGAATGTAACATAATATGAAGAACAAATGTCTTTTCCCAATTTGCGTTCTGAGAAAGGACATCTTGCTTCACCAATTGATGACAGATATACACCATCACAAGCTTCTTCAACCAAGTAACTACAGCTGGTGCAATCCATCAACTGATGATTCATACATTTGAGCCTCTTTTAAGAAAATTAGACTTGGTGGTACCCTAGATTCTAATCTTCAAATGGTAATCTAGAAATCCAATATCCAATTCCAACAGTATGTTAGATTAAAAATTCCATTCACTTCACCAAATATTATAAGTTGCCTCTTTCCCCGTTAACATAACTGAATATAACTACCCCATTAGAGTGTCTAGAATTCTAGATAGACATGATTCACACCACATTCACCAGCCCCAGTTTTCACATAATAATAACAACAACACAATAGTCTAGTACCTGTATCCTCTCGAATTAAGTTCTCTAGCAGTTACAATGGAGCATGCAGTTATGACAGTTTACAAATTTGAAGCCTGGTTAGGACACACAGCAGCCACTTCATAACGAATCATTTCTTAGAATCCCGAAGAAACTCTCTTGATTTGTACCAATAGAAAACAATCATTTACTTCAAGATTTCGTCTATTATTTAAAAAAAAATGGAGGATGCCTGAGGGGCAGCTCCTTTCAGTCTCTACAAGTACAAATAATAAAAAAGGAGAAGAATCTTTACTAGTTTTCCCAACTGAAGTCTGTGTAGAAATTCTCTCTGAATTTAGCCAAGAGAACCTATGTCAGGTATGCAAGAGAACCTAATCACCACAATTCCACTATCATTTTCTATTTTTCTTTCTTCTCAGATATGCAAGAGAACCTAAATACTACAATTAAAAATTGTCCCCTATGTGATGGTCCCATGGCACAAGGAAATATTCCCTCCATTACTAAAACACATGCATGACTTAGTTGACCTTTTTACAGAATCCTAATAAATGAAGTCAAATAAGACACTTATAAATTGTTCCGCTAAATTTTTTTCTCCAAACTATATTATTTGACTTAAAGCTAACATATTATCTAATAATATAAAAAAAATGACATGAGTAAGAGGCTTACTTAGCTACCTTAATTTTTCAAAAAAAAAAAAAAAAGACTACTCCTTATGTTCCTAAATACTCCCTCCGTTCCTAAATATAAGAGCACTTTGACTTTTTTGGAGAATCCTAAGAAAGCAAAATATGGTAATTAAAAATTGATTTTCCCAATTTTTTTCACTAAACTAGTTTATTTGACTTATGAACTTACATATGATCTAATAATATTTAAAATATGTTAATGATTAAATTGTTTATTTTGCTTTCTTAGGATTCTCCAAAAAAGTCAAAGTGCTCTTATATTTAGGAACGGAGGGAGTATAAAATATAAGAGTTAGTTGACTTTTTTTTAGAGAATCTAAACAAAATAGGTTATTTAAAAATTGATGTTAATAAATTTTTCTCTAAACTAGTTTATTTTGACTTATAATCTAACATATGATCTAATACTACCTCCGGTCCTAAATATAGGACCTAATTGACTTTTTTTTGAGAGATTAAGGTTGTAAAATAGGTTATTAGATAATGACATATTTGATAGTTTATATAAGATATGTTAGGATTAAAGGGTTCATTTCTCTTCCTTAACTTCTCCGAAAAAAGTCAACTAGCTCTAATATAGGAACTATTTAGGGATGGAGTGATATAATTAAGAACAGAATATAGTAAAATGTACAAAAAACAGTAAAGAAGCAGGGAAAAAAAAAGAAGAGCATACTCAAAATTAGGGCCAACGTATTGAGTAGGAAGAACAACATAGCCAGTGTTAGGATCCTTAGGCCTCATAGAAACAGAGTGAATTCCCAAAGCATCTTCATACAATCCACACAGCAAAATCAACGATTCCTCCTGACCAGCCTTCGACACGTCCACGTGAACAAACAGCTGATCAATTCCACCGCTCTCATCATCCATTCCGCTCAGCAATCGCGTCACGTACACGCTTATCTCTTCTTCTCCGTATTTCCTCTTCAAAACTGGACCCTCCGAATCAAGCGCGCCTTTCACTATGGAGAATGCTTCAGGTGGAGCCACTTTCTGCGAAGATTACGGTTAATTAAGAAGAGCTAAAGAAGGATGTGAGAGAAATTGAAGTGGAGGTTGAGAGAGAGAGAGAGAGTACAGGTGGCATAGTCATTTTGGCTACTTCTAGGTAGTGATCTTTGAGTGAGCGGAGGAGCATGGAGTTCACGGCGGAGGAGAGAGTTCCGGCGTGGCGAGCTGAGGATGGAGATGGGCGGCGGAGTGCGGCGGCGATGCCGGCGGCGCCGGCGAAGGTTCTTCTCAGCATTTGTGATGGATTGTTCTCGCGGGTATCAGACAAGACTTCCCTTGAGAATAGTTTATATTGTTTAAATTTGTTTTTTTTAAAAAAATAATTAGTTTTGGGCTTACTGAAAGCCCAATTCTGAATGATTGTATTTAGGGTTGGTGTTTTTGCCTTGGGCTAGTGTGAATGTAGGTTTATTAGGAGTATATATTATGGGCTTAGTGGAAGGCTATTAGGCCTAGAGGAGGTGACTGGTGAGTGAGAGATTGAGCCTTTATCATGATTTTTTTTTAGTGTTATCTGTAATGTAGTAACTAGTAATGAGGTAATGACTAATGAATGAATTATTGAGATTCACTTGTCATTTAGTTAACTTGCATGCCAAATTCTTTTTTTTTTTTGTTTTGATTACTTTTAAAGTTAAGCTTTCTAGAAGTCCTTTTCTTTTTTTTGACCTTTCTAGAAGTCCTTTTCACTAATTACTAAGAGTATTATGCATATTGCTCTTTTTGATGGTTACTTTAACTGTAGTTCATTATAAAATATGTAGATGATAAAAATTGTTGTCAAATAAAGTCTGTTGTTAATTTTATTTGTAAAATGACTAAATGACAACAATAATATTGATTTCAATTTTCCTACATTTTTTATACTACCATTTAAAACTTTAGTCCGTATAAGATCATGAAATTGCAAACAATATTCTCGCGAATTTATCAAAATGTAGATTGGTATAGGGAGAAAAATAACAAATATGTGGATCGATTTTTTTAATTTATGAAAAGTATAGGAGTCACCATTACATATTTTTCCATACAAAAACATTTTCGGTGGATCTAATTGTGGAATTCACAATTTCACAAGTACTAGGTTCAGATTCAATGAGTGTTACATAAGTATTTACAATCGTCCACCAATAAGATCTTCATAAATAGCAAGAATCATGCAAGTTATGGGCAATATACATTTAGCAAATGGATCAACTTTTGTTGGATGATTAACTTTAAATAACTAGATCAACTGGATGTGGATTAATCCAGCTTAACATGTTAAGAAAATCTAGCTTAATATGTCTTCTATATGTAATTGCCGTAATTATTTGAATGTAATGAGGTTTCTTATTATAAAGTTTAGACATTCGCCCCACCCCAATAAAAATGGGAAAATTAATTATAAGTCTCTAGTAAGGGACTTAATACTGGAAAAGTCCCAAAAACTTAAATAATTAAGGTAGAGTCCCAGTTTTGCAAAATAATTAAAGTAGAGTCCCAAGGAACTCTACTTTAATTATTTTGGAAATGTGGGCCCCACAGTTAATAATATTATATTCCCTCTCTCCTCTCTCCTCTCCCCCTTCTTCCTCTTTCTCTTCTTCTTCATCACAACCACCCACCTCCTCCCTCCACCTCCGTCCTCCGCCACCACCTCCGTCCTCCGCCACCGCCGCACTCCGTCGCCGCCAACCGCTGCCGCACTCCGCATCCGTCGTCGCTGCGCCGGAAATACATATATGCTTTTCGGCCGGCGCCCCCCTCCGGCGCCGGAAGGAGGCGGCGACCGGAAATCATATATGCATTTTCGGCGGCGGAGGGCGGCGGCGTCGCGGGGGACGGCAGCGGCGGAGGGAGGAGGTGGGTGGTTGTGATGAAGAAGAAGAGAAAGAGGAAGAAGGGGGAGGGGAGAGAGGAGAGAGGAGAGAGGGAATATAATATTATTAACTGTGATGCTCACATTTCCAAAATAATTAAAGTAGAGTCCATTGAGACTCTACTTTAATTATTTTGCAAAACTGGGACTCTACCTTAATTATTCAAGTTTTTGGGACTTTTTCAGTATTAAGTCCCTTACCAGGGACTTATAATTAATTTTCCCAAAAAAAATCAAATAAGTGAATTGTTAATTTGTCAAAACTTTTTTGGCCAAGTTAATTTGTGAAAACTAGTAGTAGTATCCATGTTCCATGCATAAATAAATAAACAGTGGTAGTAAAAAAAGGAAAGAGAGTTTGAGGGATTTGGTGGGGTGTAACCAAAAAAGGATGTGATTATGAAATGAGAAGAGGGACCTACAAAATCCTCATTTACCAAATCTCTCCGTCCCGTCATCTCACGCTTGCCACTTTCCTTTTTTTTTTTGCCAAAAGACCACTTTCGTCTACTACGCACACTGCCTCCATCAAATACACTCTCCAATCAAAACCATCTTAATGAGTTTAATCCCACGTGTCAGCACACAAATGGACAAACACACCCCTCTTAAACATCCCTCCCAGCAGGCGAACACAAAGGGAAGAAAAAAGGGGCCCACAGTTTGACCATATCCACGTGATCATGACATGACCACCGTCTCTCTCTCTCTCTCTCTCTCTCTCCTCCGATCAGATCCGCTGTGGACGCTTCTATGCTATTCTCTCTCTAAATTAACCCTATTCATTACCATGTACAGTACTTGCAGGGCTTTTATCCAGTGCGGACGTGACCATATTACCATTTCATGACCATGGCGAATGATTATGATTATGATTATGATAGTAGTGTGTTGTGTTGTGGTGAATTGTGATTATTCTTATTATTATTATGTCTGATTTGGTGGCCCGTACGGGCCGTCTTCATCAGCGTTACGAGGCGGGCTTTCGCCTTGTCGCCGGGTAATTAATCTCTTCTCTTTTCTTATTCTCTCTTTTTAATTATTAATATTATTATTATTATTATTATTATTATTATTATTATTATTATTATTAGTGCTTGTTGTTGCCAAATTACTGCATTATACATGTCCTTTTCTATTGGATTTGTGCATGTCTTTATTTTAAAATCTATGTGCTTAATTCGATGATATTTTTTTAAAAAAATTGAATGCGGTAGCTGAATTCGTCACGTTTCGTCTGCAATTTTCCCAAATTACGATCATATTCATTTCGTTAATTGTCTTATTTTATTTACTTTATGTGAAGACGTGAGAATGATGTTGTACTTGCATGAAAAATGTTTGTAATTTACTGTTGCTTTTTTGCCTTTTTTTTTTTTGGAAAAAAATGGCTTTTCTTCATTGTAAGTGGCTGATGGTATGCAATTATGTATCACTAGGCGGTATCTTTGTATGTGAAAGGCTTTGGGGGAACAGATTTTGTTGTTCCTCCTTGTAAATTGAGTGTGATCCCTCTGAAAATGAAGTACTCTTCTATAGTAGTCAATATTGTGTAGAAAGAGTGATAAATTTCTTGGGAAATGAAATGGTTGGAATTGTGATGCTTGGATATGCTTGTGGATACAATGGAGCAGGCTTTGATGTGTTGAAGGGATTGAATTAGCTGAGAGTTTCCCTGCTATGCTTAAAGAAGCTGCATTTTGATGTTGTTGTGTATAGCAATGTAGAGATGTGATTTTCACAAGGCTGCGTTTGGTGTTTCAGGTGCGTTCCATTCAGGTATAGAATCTCTAATAATGGTCCAGAGTCCAATTCAGAGAAGATTGTTGAAGTTCTTATGATTAGCTCACAAAGTGGACCGGGTCTTCTTTTCCCAAAGGTGTGGCCTCTGGAATATTGGCTTCTGTATTTATCATAGTTGTAGTAACTCCATTTGTTGTTGTATGACTGAATCACTCGATAGTTACTTGGTCTACGAGTTGGCATGTTACCTGGTCTCCTATAGTCAGTAATGGAACCTTATGTCCAGTTCTTGCCTCCTGTGATTTCCCGCTTTGAGAATGAGAGGGAAGAACTGTGATGTCTCAAGTTACCATGCTGTCATGTGCTCACAATGATTTGAAGAATTGAAGTCCTTGATAATAATTGGTGTGAACTTAATTAAATTTGTGACTACACTAAAATTCTGACTTTAGACATTCAGATGATTCATTAAATTAACTCTAAATTTATACATTAAAATACTTGCAATCTTGCACACTCTTTATTTGTTTTTTGGTTCCTCAGTTGCTTTTTATGTTAATTCACTTTTGATAACATTTATACCTCCATTAGAAAGCATTTGATGCTGTTAAAACTTTATTTGACATCTTCACAATCAATTGTCAACAACATCATTTCAAGGATCCATTTCAAAAATTTTGCCATGTAGTCGGTTTTCATTTTTCACATACATGTTGACACATGGCTTTGACTTCTGAATTTCCTGATCTGTGATTTTGCTTTCAATTAAAGGGAGGTTGGGAGAATGATGAAACTGTTGAGGAGGCAGCTGTAAGAGAAGCCGTTGAAGAGGCAGGTGTTCGAGGAGAACTAAAGGTCAAAAACTTTTCCATGAATATGCATTTTACTATTTTTCTGAGCTTCTGTAATTTCAATTTAATTGAGTATTTGCATAGTTTCTAGATGAGAATTTGGAAAGCATATTTGAAAGAGATGCTTGCCATCCTATACACTGTTGATATTGACCATAGAAGTTTCACAGAATGCTTGGCTTAGCTTTGTGCAATTGAAAGCTCTAGAGTCAACATTAACATATGAAATGACTAATAAGATCTAACTAATTAGAATGCGTCTAGATTAGTTTTGAATGTGACTTGATGAATTCTTTATAACGTGCAAAAATCAAAGGTATGACGGGATGGTGGTATCATCTGAGTTTGGCATGCTTTTGATCTTAGCAGTTATCATGAATTCATAACTGTAAAACTGTTATCCCTTGAAACTCCCAGTATCTTGATTTAATTGTAAATGAGACTGCTGGATCTTTAATATTTATGGTCAGCGGGTTGCAGGATTTTCTTGGGTACTATGAATTTAGGAGCAAGACACATCAAGATGAATTCAGTCCAGAAGGCTTATGTAAAGCAGCGATGTTTGCTTTGCTTGTAAAGGAAGAGCTTGTTTCATGGCCTGAGCAAAGTACCAGAAACCGGAGTTGGCTGACTGTGGCGGATGCATTTGAAAGATGCCGACATGAATGGATGAGGGTTGCTCTTGATTCCTTTTCCAAATGGCATAAGGACTGTAGGTGAATATTGCAAGGGACAGTTTCCGAAGTAAAGCTTGTTGATTTGTTGACAATTGATCTATAGGGCACCTGTATCTTCTCTGATTTTTTTCCTTTTTTAAAATTGTGGTATAAGATTAGCTGTGATCTGTATTACACAATGTGCTGTTTTGAGTCTTTGTGAAATTATTTCCTCAGAATAATTCTTAAAGAGTTAATTCTGAAATATTCTTGGATATTAGGTAATAGGTTTTGCTCCTATATCCCCATAGCACACATATTCATGCTTATGCATGCTTGTTGAGTTTTTGAACATATACAGCTTCCTCCATTTCTAAATATAAGATCTTGCTGATCTTTTTAAAATTCTAAAAAAATGAAATAAGTTATTAATAAATTGATTTGTTTGAATTTTCTTTCTAATCTTATTTGTTTTATCTACAAAGTATTATATAATATATTTCAAAATATATTATGATTAAGTGACTCATTTAACTTTCTTAATTTCTTAAAAAACAAAAAGTTAATTCATAATACTTGGCTAACTAAGCAAAGATTGGTCAAAAACACGCCCTTCAGAAGGCCATGTCAAGGCTGCATTTTTTGGGTTCAAAAGAAAGTGCCATGTGACTTAATTGATGAGATTAGATGGCGCTCACCTTCAAGCCCAAATTTTGAACGACATTGACTACTAACTCCGTTCCTAAATGTAAGATTACTTTATCTAATTTGATTAGATTAATAATGTTAGTTAAGTTAGTTAGTAACACATGATATTACCAATTTATCGTAACAAAATACTTTTATCCTCGCATTCCCTCTCTTGTTATTATATGAAAAACTAATCAATGAGATCAGAAATCACCTCCCCTCAGGCTCGGATGTATACAACTGCAATACGCTCAAAGAGTCAATCAGATGCACCGACTTCCTTGCAAGAGATGCACACAGCATGAATGGAGATATAACAGTTTTAAGGACACCACATCCAGGATGCCTCTCCCTTGTGGGAGAAAACCTCACTCACACTCAGTTAGTCAACTCTGCTGAGTCACTAGGCTGATCCTCTCTAGTTTACAACTTGCCATGTTATTTCAGACTAAATAGCCTTCACTCATCTTTCAGCTCTCACATTTATCTCTATTGAATCATTTTTTGTTGACAAAGATGCAAAAATAGCCATCGTAAATTTAAAAATGAGCAACTATAACTCTGGTAAATTTAAGGGGTAAAACTGTACATTGTAAACCAAAATAGGGCAAAAGTAACCTCTCTGTTAGACAGAGTTAAACGTAAGTTTTTCAGACGTGACCCCACCATCAGTAAATGATGTGTCATATATTTAAGGGTGCAATATGTTGATGAGACTTTATTTTTTCAGATGATTACGAAGAAGTAAGGTGAATTTCACATGATTTGGGGTTCTATTTGGTTTTTTATCGAAATGATTTGGGGGTTTAGAGTTCGTTTCAAGTTATTTAGGGTTCAAATGGATGCATTTTAGCTTTCACGGTGCACAATTTAACTCAGCCTAACAGAGATGTTACTTTGACGGTTTACAATGTATGGTTTTGCCCCATTTTGGTTTACAGTGCACAGTTTTGCCCCCTTAAATTTACCAGAGTTATAGTTGCCCATTTTTAAATTTACGGTGGCTATTTTTACACATTTGCCCTTTTTTGAAAGGAATTATTTTTTTAGTGCATAGCAGAAGGCAGCAAAAACTTGATGTCTAATCAAAATCTTCTGTCTAAAGCACTATCCCAATTGCGATGCAGTGTTAACTGACCCCATTCTTAAAAACTTTTGAAAACTTAGTTATGAAAAAGAACATCCAGCATCAAAGAGGCATAAATGGATCGGTATATATTTTGAATTTAACAGCAGGTTTAGCATAATGGAACCTTTTAACTGCATCGAAAATGCAGTGAAGTTGATAGTAAAGCACAATTTGTACAAAGAAAAATATAAATTATATAGATACTTACACCTCAGAATCTGAGTCCAGTGTATTGAATGTGAACATCTATGTCCCACTTGCCAATCTTCCATTGGCTCCCACTGAATCTCAAAATAAATATTCAAATCTTTACACTGCTATGTATTAACATGAATAAATCCTGTCCAAATGGCATTATAAAGTTACTATTTCACAGACATCTGCTTAAAATTAGACTAAAGCTCTATAAGTATATGTACAAGCTCAAGCCCATAAAATAAAGGCTCAAGAGTTGAAGTAGAAAACCAAGTGGTGTAAAATATTTTCTCAATATAATCATGGGAAACAAATCACTTCTCATCAAGAACAATATCAGCAGGGTCTCCCACCCAGGGCTTCCCTTCCCTCCACCTAAATTTTATCCTTAGTTTTCCATTAGCATCTACCCCTACCACCTCTCCCTTGCTAGCATGTGTCTCCATTCCCCATCCCCACCTTGGACTCACAAGTCCATCTCTGATCCTTACCTTGTCCCCAATTTTAAATGGCCTCACCCTTTCCATTTCCCAAGCCTTACAGAGCCATAGCCTCTCAGTGAAGCAGAATGACACCCACAGATCTTCGCCTTCCATCCGATGTACCACCCCAATGCTAGTGTGACCCACTTCTCCCCACTGGTGGGTTGGGGTTGAAACTGATGCTCTAACCTTCACCCAGTCTCCTATTTGTATCTCCTCCTCTTCCACTAATTCTACTTCTGATGGGTCCAACATCCATGCTTTTGATCCTGGTGGTGTGTACATTCGAAGCTTTCCGTCTGCATCAATTGCTGATATGGTTCCAATGACAGTGTGGGTCTGCCCTGCCCAACCAAATCTTGGACTCGTTACGCTTTGCTTAACCTTAATCTTCTGCCCAACATAGAGTTTATCAACTCTTTCAAGATGGGAAGTTGGTCCAACCCAACTTTCTTGCTCGCTACAAAAACCAACACAAGTGCTTCCATCCCATTCGTCACCATTAAATCCTATTCCTTGAACGATACCGATGCTTCCCGGCCCAACAGATTTCCAACTATTTGCAGTATCTTTCAACTTTACCCACTCTCCCACTTCAAACAACTGCTCAATCTCAAGGTCAGCAGGATCTCCTCTCCACAAACCTGGCAAACCAAAGAATAATACTCTTACTTCTCCATCAGCATGAATGCTGGTTAGAACGCCACGAGATTTGGCTTGAGCACCTCTCCAGCCCCACCTTGGTTCAACCAAACCAGCTCGGAACCTAACATACTGCCCAACTTTAAAGCATGGAACCTTTTCAATATCTGTATAATGAGCCAAGTACTTGAATTTACGAAAACAGCAAGCCAATTCCAAGTATCCAGAATCTTGCACGCTGTGTACAACTGCTATACCATCCTTCACAGCACCATTCCAATCAAAATTTGGTCTGGTTCCTATGCTTGGTTTTGGATGTACCCAATCACCAACTTCAAAACCCGAAAGTTGTTCTACATCTCCAGGAGAAACTTTCCATAAACTTTGCCTGCCTGTGACTTTCACCTATCAAAAGATTCAACACAAAAAATTTTAAACTAAAATAATAAAAATGGGGAAATCATATAGTTTTGTCAATGAAAAATGTTTATTTTAAGTTTAGCATTTCTAATAACAGCAACAGCTAAATATTCACCACCTACATGTATCAAATGGAGAGCCAGAAAAAGTGTGTCAGCTAGGTTAAATGAGTTAAATGATAGGCACCAAAAGACAGCTAAATATGGCAGTCAAAGATCCTGTTTAACTATGGTTTCCAATAATACTTATAGAAATAATATTAAACATGATTTCTTGCCCGCTTTTTAGAAGCTAAAATAGTGAGCTTACATTGAGAGCACCATCCATGTCAATTGTTGCTATTTTCCCAACAGTAGCTGGTGATTCATTTGACCATCCAAGTCGGGGCTGACTAACAGATGGCATCACATGAATTTCTTGCCCTGCCTCTAAAGGAGACACTTTCTCCACATCAGTGACAGAGCAATTAAAAGGTTTGCTTCTGAAGCAGAAAGCAATACCCATATCACCGTCTTCCTCCAAGCTATGGATTACCCCAATACTGTTCCTAGTAACATCCTCCCATCCATATTTTGGGGAAGGCACTGAAGATTTTATTTTGACCCAATCTCCAACCTGCTATTGAGCAATGTACCAGGGAAGACATTAATAATGCATCTTACAATCGACACAAAAAAACAAAAGGCAGCCAAATGGCCAACAAAAAGAATTACCACCTTAAAATCTTCCAGCTTCTCCATATCAGATGGATCAGCTTGCCATGGTATTGGCCTGTTTGGTATATCAATAATTAAGAGACCATCATTCTCAATCTCAATGATCTTTCCAACACTATGATGAGTCTCACCTCCCCAAGCACATCTAGGTTCTGCAACGGATCGCTTCACACATACCCGATCTCCAATCTGTAAGATCAACTGTGTTAATGCTATGGCAATAAAACCCACTGTTAATGTTGATTTTAGACGCGATAAATAAGACAGGAGATATCATAAATGGAACACAGTTGGTCTATTTCTTACCCTGAAAGGAGGAACATGCTCAACCTCTTCTGGTTCACAATGCCATGAAGTTGCAAGATAGCTGAGTTCTATCAACAGGCTACTGTCTGGTCTGATGGAAGATACAATGCCTATGCTTCCTGGTGCCACAGATCCTAACCCATGCTTTGTGGACGTAAGAGTTGGACGAATGCGAACCCAGTCTCCAACCTTGAATTCCTCAACTCGTTGCATCTCTGCTGGGTCAGCTTTCCATCCTCTGGATGCCCCAGGAAAGCCAACACGTAAGATTCCATCATCATCAATGCATAATACTGTGCCTATGCTGTCACGTGACTGCTCACGCCAACCAAACCTAACAATTAAAAAAGATAATCCATCACCTTTTTTTGTCAGGGATAACCCATGAATATATTGGAAAAACACAAAATAGCAAAGGTTGCAAAGCATATGCCCATAAATGAGGCAATAATCAATAGAGCTTCAAAAGTTAGGGAGAAAAAGAGAGACAGAAAGGATGGAGAAAGAGAGAATGAACAGAATTTGAGGGAGGAAGAGAGCTCAGGTTTTGAATAAGCAACAAACATAATTCATGAAAAATGGTCCTACATATGCTGCCTAACATCATTTTTATCTTTTGCTAGAAGCCTAACATCTTTTTATGGAGCTGGGTTCTTTTTCATGAAAGAAACATGACCAACTCACATAAAATTTCCTTCCCATCAAAAAGCAAAACAAAAATATGAAAACAACAATCAGCCAGTAGTCTAAGTTTCCTCTTTTTCATGCATGGAACTTACAATTTTTCTATTACAATTACAACACAGAAGCAGAAAGAAAGTTTGTTCCTTCATAAAATATATTTCCCCATATTTCCTATCCGCCTGTCTCCATGCACCTCATTTTGCTGTCCATACCCCAGCCACTGGCATCTTTAGGCATATTTCTCAGCTAGTCATTTGGAAGAATTGGTAAATTCTATTTAAATTATTTTGTACCCTTCACACATGCTATATTTCCATATTCCCAGGTTATGGTAAAAGTGTGTTTTTTGGAAGTGATTTTACATTGCATGAGTTAAGCGTGTGAGTCAGTGGATCGTAGAGCTTCGGGTGATTAGTCAGGAGGATAATGTAGCTGCAGATTTTTTAGCAAGGAACAGTTTCAACTATGGCTTAGGCATTCACATGGTGTCCAAAGCTGATGCGGTGCATCTTCTAAAGGATGTAGTTGGTTCTTAGTATTTATTTTTTAGTCTTATTTTCTTTTTATATCAAAAAAAAAAGTTAAGCGTGTGAGATAAATTTTGTTTCAACCATCAAAGTGTTTTGACCAATATCCTATACTTCTGGGTAAAGAATCATGCATACTTTACAAAACAGCAAATGTAAGCCATGGAAGAAAAAGAATGCAATAGCATGACAGCAACCAAGTAAATATCAAGCAAGACCAAAAACTCTAAGTAAATAAAACCATCCCACGATTCCACAATGTATATGCTGCTTCTAAAACACTAACTCTCACATACACCCAATGGAAGAGGAAAGGTGTATAAAGTTTAAGCCATGGTGATTTATGGCATGTGGTCTTCTGATGTATCAAAAGTCACAGTTTCAATAATATGTGTGCCAATCAAAAGTCACAGAATTAGTAATACAAGTGTCCATCTTTAAATCATATCAATCACAGTAAAATAAAAGGATTAGAAACCATAAACCTGTTGTAATTATCATTCATGTGAAACCATACCTGGGCTCTTTAACCTCTGATTTAAGCTGTACATGTTGACCCCTGTCTAATGGAATAACTTTCACGACTTCATTTGCCAAAACACGAGCGTCTCCAGAACAAAATGAAACAATGAGATTGTCTCTGTTTGGAACATTTTGAACAAAGCCAACGCTTTTTGAATTAGCACCTTGCCACCCATAAGTAGGAGTCGTGACAGTTCGTTTGAACTTCACCCAATCACCCACTTCAAACCTAGATATAATATGAACTCATGAAATCACAATATATACTAAATATATATCAAGAGACAATACATATTATAGCCATGAAATATAAATAATTGAAAAGAATGAACTCTTTCCCTCACATTGTAGGAGTTAGATGGACTCCTCTATCCATGAGTGCCTCCATCAGATCCTCAGATATCCATTCCCGGGGAAGAGCCTGCAATAAGTCACGTAATGTCCTTCCACTGTCATGAAACATACACTTATCAGCCACAGGCGGAAAGTGCCTAATCTTTTAAATATAGAAAACAATATTAATTGTCATGCCTAATTTGATGGATTGTCATTAGTTCTCAGACATGAAAATGGCAGAAAACAAGAAATGTGCAAGTCAAATCGAAAGATAGTGTCTAATTTGATGTGCCTTTAAGCTTTGACTTTTACTTGCCTGTGGTTTCTAACGTGAACATCAGCATCAGAATTTCTTAGCATAACAATGAGCCAGTCAAGGTTTTCACGTGCCAGCTTTGCTGCCTTTGCAGCTTTGTGCAAAGAGTTGTCACCATCATCATCCTGATACAAAGTTAACAATAAAAATAACATTTAAATTTCTCTACCATTTAAAACTTTCATCTGGATGGAGAATTAATCAAATTACATGTTTCAGATTTGTAGGTCTAATACAGCCTTGCCACCTAATTTGTACATAATTTGCATGTCTAGAGAATTATTGATCAACATGAAATAAGTGATATATTAAATACCAGTTTCTAATAATTTATAGATCAACATGAAGAGAATTGAAGAGTCTAGAAAAAGGAAAGGTTTCCGCATGTCTGACTAAAAGCAACACCTTGGTCAAGAAAATAAACATGTTTATGTATGAAAAAGCAGAAGAAATGGAAACTTCAACGAATACCTGCAAATTATAGTTTGCTCCAGCAGATAGAAGCAGTTTAATGCATGACTTTGCTCCACTGGTCAAAGCCAAGTGAAGAGGTGTACTATTTTGCCTATTACGAATGTTCACATCAACACCAGCCGAAATGATAACCTATATAATCACCCAAAAACAATAATTACAGTAGCAGACAGTCTTAACTGTGGACAGCTTGATTGATCCACTGAAAAAACAGCGGTCATATGGTTAAACCCTTTTTAGTTACTTATTCACTTTATTCAGAAAGAACATGACTCACCTTAACCAGCTCAACATCGTTAGATTTGACAGCTGTATGTAAAGCTGTACACCCATACTGTGAATCTTGAGCCGATGGGTCAGCACCTGCAGCAAGCAATATTTGAACCAATTCTCTCCCCTCTGCATTCAATGCGGAAAAAAAATCAGGCTATTAAGCTAATGTAGCAAATAGAGGGGGAAATGACACTGATATCATTGTTCTGAACAGCGGAAGAAAAAGTGGCAGAACAGCACAAACCATCAACTCAAAGGTAAATTCAAACATGACCAAAATAAGGGTAGTAGTTACACCATATAATATATGGTTCGTGCAAATGCCTCAACTCTCATAAGCGAACAGCAGGAACATGTTTTATAGACATAAATGATATTTGAAATTAGATCACTTAGAAGCCTCATAAACATGGAATGATTTGTTTTACCATTACATATATAATTTATAGTTGCAGAAACCAGAAATTCAAGGTAAAGACATGGTATGGCCATTTATGTGTGATTGTTTTGTTATGTGGCTTTTTCCAAGTATTAGTTCTCTCAAACATACAAGCATGTTCACAAATACACAAATCATTATCAATTATTTTGTGAGATTTATTTTCTGTGTGCTACATGTTCATGTGGCTAGCAAACTATAGTGCATTACACACTTCAGCTGCTTGGCTGCCCACATATTCTACATGCCTTACATAAGCTGAAAGAACCAACCTATTCAGATGAAGATACAATGACCTAAATCAATAACACACTCAAACAGAAAAGTGTAACAAATCTACATTAAAGAAGCCAAATATTTAAATTGCAGGTGCGGAATTGTCCTAATTTCCATATACCAATTGCATGATCTTTCTTAGATGCAGCTGCCATGCACAATGCAGTGCCAATGGTATTTGGTATGTCAATTGCTTCGGCAATCTCTTCAGATGTTGCAACTTCCACCCATTTTTTTACAATGGCCACATTCCTTGTTTCCACACACAGGTGCAACGGTCTGCAACAAATAAAGAGAAGAAACACCCAGTCAATTTAAACTTCTTTAATAAAAACCATGTCAATCAATTTCACTATTATGTATCATTTATTATGTTTTTTCAAATCATTATTTAGGCTTTATTTAAACAGCAACCGCCCCGGGAAAGCCACAACACTCCCAGCTGAGAAAGGAGTATTAGGAGGATATATAGGGAAAACAATATAAGGGCCCAGTTGTACCAACAATCTAGCCGAGGGGCTTTCACAACAAGAAGAAACTGTTCAACAAAAATCGCCATATAATGAACTAAAACAATATGATGATAAGAAACTAATCTTAGCCTCTGCCAAATTAAAAATATACAACACAATGTCAATGTTGTTAAAACAACTGCAGCAAATTCATTCTTCCAGTGCAAATATATAAGTTGTTGAAGTGTTTGGTATTTACTAGAATTTAGTTGATGTCAATTTTTTTAACCTCTAAACATATTGAATGTAGCATATTCTAAGATCAAAATAAAATTGACAAAGGCATGCCAGTGCTTACGTCAGATTCTTTGAATTTAAGACCGCCATTGATCTGCAGCCCCCATTTTCTAGTATCACTAGACCACAATCTGTATACCTCTTGGCAACTGCACAATGCAATATAGATTCACCTTGGTCATCAACTGCATTTGGATCCGCTCCAGCCAATAATAGTTCCTGTTATTTTTCCATAACTAAATTAACAGAGCTCTGATTGGCAAGAAGAAGCCTCTGTATAATTTAATTAAAACCTACTCGCATGCACTCTGGTTGGCCATGATAGGCACAAATGTGAGCGATAGATGGGCCAAAGCCATCTCCTAATCGAGACCTCACATTAGCATTTCTTTTGATAAGGCTACGAACACATTCTGGAGATCCAGCTGCTAAAGCAAAAGCAAGGGGAGGAACACCATCTTTGTCCAAGACATTAACATCTGCCTCTTTACATGCTAAAATAGCCTCAACAAGCTCTGCACTGCCACGCCTGCAAGCTGAGTGAAGAGCTGTTTGCCCATCAGCATTTTGAGCTTCCAATAGAGAAGATATATAGTTGCTACCATTTACTGAGACAGCCTTTGCAAGGAGATGTCTGCATAGAAAATAAAGATTGTTGAAAATGAGTTATTTGACACCAATTTTCAGTAAAAGCCGGCTCAAGCATATCAGTTGTGAAGCCTACTAACCTAACACCCCGGACATTCCCTTCAGATACAAGTCGATGAAGATGATTCGCATAATCTTGAGGAGCTTTCAGTTCAGGTGCTTGAGGGGAAGCTTCTAGCACATTTGACACCGAGCATTCAACAGAGACCCTGCATTCAGATAAATATATTATATACCTAAGACTGTTTCTGACAACCAATGAGGATTTTGAAGTTTGCACATGCACAATCAATTTTGTAATATGATATTTTACGGTAGCTCTTTGATCAGATACGATCAAAATTACATAGAAGTTACAGGTCATAAACATGGTAACTTTAGAGACATACTTGTCAGGGCTTGCAGCAGGACTATGTGGTATTTTTTGCAAATGATGGAGAAATGCAGCTAACATTGCACTAAAACTAGGTCTTTTAGATGGCTTGAACTGCAAGCACTCTCCAATCATCTTCCATAATTCCCTAGGTATTCCACCTCCAACAATAGAAGCATATTGTGGGGGCAATTTTCGTGCCTTGACTATTGCTTGATAAATCTCCTCTGCACGCTGACCAGCCCAACTGCATAACCAGGCATGTTGATTTAGATTTAATTTTAATTTTTCCTAAATAATAAATAGCTCCACTTACGGAACAAAACCGGTGCACATTTCCACCAAAGTACAACCAAAACTCCAAGCATCCGACTCTGCGGATACACCTATTGAATCAGCTCTGAATAAATGTGACTTCCTCACAGGCTCCCAAACCTCTGGAGCTGAGTAATGTGGGCTGAGCATCATACATTCCATACATGAATGGAACCTTGATGAGTCAGACTCAGGTTGGGCCTTCCAACAGGAAGGCTTCTTCAGAATTCCAGCAAGTCCATAATCAGAAACCATAACATGACCATTTGCATCAAGAAGAAGATTGGATGGCTTCAGATTCATGCAAACAATGCCTGCAGCATGAAGCTCAGCCACCCCTCGTGCAATGTCAGCCCCATACCTAAATTTGGCAACAGCAAAAAATTTGATAACAATGTTGATCACTGTTACAAATGGCAATATGGAAGTAGGCCCCTAAAATTTCATGCTAGCCATATCATGTAAACAAAAACACAATCAAGCCATAGCCACTGCATCCTACTTCTACCAGCGGAATCACTACTTTACATATCAAACAAATCAAGGGAAATCAAAACCAACTATGTCTAAAAGCCCCTTGGCTTCTCCTTTATTGCTTATTACTTCAAATAAAACACTCCTTACTTCAAGCTTCTCAGGAAAAATACACAGTCCATCATTTAGAATAAACATTTTATCCAACACTCGAATTCACACCCACCATGCTAGTATAAATTTCTATCCACAAGTCCATCATAAGTTTCATAAAGTAATAAAAGGGCCAACACAGTTCCACCCCCACTTGGTGAGGGTGCTGGGGAAAGGAATATACCAGACAATCTTACCTCTGCTTTTTTGCAGAGAGACTGATTTGAACTCACAACCTCAGACCCTATAGCAAGCGAGCTACCACTACCACTGAGCCAAAATAGAGTAAATCCCAAAAAAACAATCACAAACCTTAAGATTTGTTCCAAAGTTAGTCTGCCTTCATTTCTATGCATCTCAGACCGAACTGAGCCATAACCCCGGTCCATGACAAGACACAAACTTTGATCCACCTCCACAACCCCATGAAAAGTACACACATTTCTACACCACATAGAAGCACGCCTCAACTTCTCAAGCTGCCCACGCACACACTCCAAGTCCATCTCCTCACTCACCCCCACCCTCTTCACCGCCACGTGGTGCCTACACGCCCCTCCAATCACAGCCGTCCACGTGTCCACCCCGGCCCTCCTCCCCTCCCCAATCCTCCGCACAAATCTCACCCCCCTATGCACCCCAACATCAATCACAGGCCCACACCTAGGCAAACTCACCACGTGGGCCCCAGCTTCAGCATCATCATCACCATCTTCCTCTTCGTCATCGGTGACGTCACCGCCGAAATTGGAACGGGAAGAAGCGTTGGAGTGGATGAGAGCGAGGATGGTGTAATTCTTGCGGAGGGAGTGGACTGAGTTGCCGAGGGTGGACACGTGGCGGCATTTGGGACAAGGTAGAGTTGTATCGAGAGAGGATGAGAACATCTTTGAAAGGCATTGCCTGCAGAAGCCGTGCCCGCATTGGAGAAGAAGAGGGACTCTGTCTTCTTCGTTGTACCGTGTTTGGCAAACGGAACAGCAAGGGACTTTCATGGCCTTCACAAATTTCAGCACCCCACGATTGGTTGATCGGAATTAGAGGTCAAGATGGGATTTTTATGGGAATTGGTTAAACCCCAGAAAGAAAGAAAGAGTGGTTGGTCAAAATTTGAGCTTCGAAGTCAACGTGATGGAAGAAGGAAAAGAAGGAAAGTTTATTAGTTTGTGTTGGTCGTAGGTAGGCCGCGTGAGCTTGGCGCTTGGGCGAAGTGCCAAAATTGCGCGTCATGCATTGACATTTGTGAAGGATTCACTGATTTGTGAACAAGAAATGGAACAAGTGAACAACTTTTTTTAAACCCACAACGAGGTTTTTACTTTTTACAAATGTTTTTTTAACTCGCGTTCTAGTTTTAAATAGGAGTATGAAAGGTAAGATGATGATGATGTTTTTTACAAGAATATAGTCCCTCCGGTCTCTAATGTAAGAGCCCAAAATTTGAATGGTTTTGGTCTCTAATGTAAGAGCTCACCCCATATTCTCTCCTCATTTAATGCATTTTTTCCTACTTTACCCCTAACTCTCTTTCATATTTATTAATGCTTATGTATTTCTCTCTCTTAAAAGTACCATAATAAATATGGTCAATTTTGGAAAAGAAGAATTAACTTCAGACACCCAACTAACATTCACATGTTTTCTTAAGAAGTGTTTTTTTTACGGCTAGCTCTTATATTAGGGACCAGAGGGAGTACTTCCTAGGTAGATCGTAAATATAAGATTTAGTTGACTTTTTTAGAAAATCCTAAAAAAGCAAAATAAGTTGATTATAAATTGATTTATCTAATTCTTTTTCCTTCAACTAGTTTATTTAACTTATAAATTAATGACTTATTTAAAAATATATCAAATATGTCATAATTTCATAACATCTTTTGTAACCTTAACATTTCCAAAAAAAGTCAACTATGTCTTATATTTATGACCGGAGGTAGTAAGAGATACTCCGTCCACTTAGGATGTTACTCTATCTGGTTCTAAATATAAGACCTAGTTGACTTTTTTGGAGATGTTAAGGTTACAAAATATATTATGAAATTATGACATATTTGATATATTTTTAGATTAGTCATTAGTTTATAGGTTAAATAAACTAGTTAAAAAAATTAGGTAAATCAATTTATAACTAACTTATTTTGCTTATTTAGGATTTTCAAAAAAGTCAACTAGGTCTTATATTTAAGACCGGAGGTAGTACTTAGTTAAGTTACTTAGAATAAAATTATTATTTTCTAATTATCTACCTTTACCGTTATCCTCTCTCTTGTTTGTTTATTTTAATAAGGATAATTTAAGAAAAGGTTGTTAAGAATTAGAAATAAGTTTTATATTAGTACTAAATTCATTTTTCCAAATATATATTATATTTAGGACTGAAGGTTAAAAAAGTCAAAATAACAAATGTTTGTTTCCTTTTAGTGTTTCCAATATAATTTTATTAGAATGTGTAAAAGGTTAAATAAGAGTAGTTACTTTAGAGTATGTTTGGTTGTGAGAAAGAAAGTGAAGAATTAGAAATGGAAAGGGTAAGAGATGGAAAGTAGAGATAATGATAAGAAAGTAAAGTTTGTGGGCCCCAGAAAAAGTGTGAGATAGAGAGAGAAAACATGTGGGCCCCGGAATATATGTAAATAACCATATTACCCTTAACTTTCTAATTTACTTTCATACCACTTTCCTTACTTTATCTCAACCAAACATACCCTTAGTGTTTCCAATTCGAAATATGTTTGTTACTTTATGTTATAAAAAAGTGCAATTTTCAAGATACTCCCTCCGGTCCTAAATATAGGACTTAGTTGATTTTTTTGAAAAATTCTAAAAACGTAAAATAAGTTAATTATAAATTGATGATTGACAAATCCTAAGATTTTTATGTTTTAAGTGTGTTAAATTGAGGTTATTAACATTTCAAATATGCAATATTGGTTCATTTATGCCTAATTGAATATCTAGACCTTTACGTATAAATTGATATTTGATGTTATGCATGTTAAGCCATTCAATGATTTACCTAATTTTTCCCGTAGACTAGTTTATTTTACCTATAACCTAATAGATAACCTAAAAATATATCAAATGTGTCATGATTTAATAGTCTATTTCGCAACCTTAACCTCTTCAAAAGAAAAGTCAATTAGGTCTTATATTTAGGAGCGGATGTAGTAGAAGCTTTTGTTAAATAAGTGTTGGCCAAAAAGGTTTTGTTAAATAAGAGTATATATGTCCTTGGTTAAAAAGTTCATTCGTAATTATAGATTTTTTATTGTCAACAACTGTGTTAGCCGTAATTATAAGAATAATCTAATGATAAAATATAGTAGTACTTTTTTTGACCCTTTCGGTTTTACAACCTAGACTGTAGTGTAGTACAGTACAATCCATCCTCAATTTCATTCAATTTTAATTTACATATCTAAACTCAAAAATCAGTGATTTTGTTCCTTTTTAAGTGCAAACAGCCATGGATGGTCAGAATCTTCTTTAAAAGTAGTGATTTATTATTGGATTGAACTATCTATTTTTAAATAGAGGGGATTTTATTTATTTAATTAATCAGAAGAAGTGAGGTCAGGATATTTTCCTCTTTACAAAAATGTCAAAACAGAAATCATCATCATAAACCAAGATCATTTTTAACAAGTGTGGCTTGAAAAAGTCAGGATCACACGATTTTTTATCAACATAGCTCATAATTCTTTTTGTAACATGTTAAGTTTGAAATCCAAAATATAAGGGAGAAGGAGCTTAATGGATTAAATTTATTTATTAATCCCAAACTTATTCAACAAACCAACTTAAAGGAAAATATAGTGAACCATGATCCATGACATGGGTTTTGTTTTTCTGGGATATCACCCAATGATCACAAACTTAAGTACTCTTTCAAAGCTTGAGAGACAAATCAAGGCCAGCACAATCAAAGTCATCATCGTCATCCTCTTTCTCTTTGGAAGTTTCTCCAGGTGTTTCATGCTTCAGCTCAAAGAAGATGTATTCTATTGTCTCTCTCTTCATCAACTTGTTTGGCCTTTCTACTTCTGATTCAGTTGCCTTTCGCTTAGACAAGTGAGAATAACTCTGTGGGGTTGTTAATGGAACTTCAGATAAATTCTTTTGAGAACCTCCAGATTGTGATGGGATAGAAGACACTCTTTTTGGACGCAGAATGTAAATAATAAGCTTTTCTAATCCATCCAGTTTCGCCTTGTAATAAGGGCTAACGTGACCTCTGGTCAAATGTAAGTGATGAACAACCATCTCCAAAAATCGCATTACCATATTGCTTATCATGACATGAGGAATCATCAAATGTTGTGGAGCAGAATCACGCTGGAATAGGACATAGTTAATAAATAATAATATTGACATTTTTTTGAATTAAAAGTTGAGTAAATTTTCAAGTGAGCTTAAAAGGAACAATTTAAACCTGTTCATTCAAGATAATTGCCAGGCGGCACCAATTAGGATATTTGGAGGAAAACATGCTAGTTAGCTTTTGAACCTGCAATAGATAAAGTAAGAAACTATGAAAAGGTGTACGTAGCTCACTCATTCCTTCTCCTGAAAAATTGTCAAATTTTATTTTTTAAAAAAAAACTAGAGGCAGCATGGTTTTTTTGACCATTTTTTACCATAGAGGCAGCATGGTTTAAACTCTAGCTTTCAACTAAAAAATTTATGCATTACTCAACGATATAATATCTAATGAGAGGCTCGAACACATATACCAGAAATTTACAAGAAGATATTGCTGACTCAATCCCACAAAATCAGGAATAAATTTAAAAGGCTAGAAAAATTAGTTAGAGATTACTATTACATAAAATGCATCCAAGTAAAGTCATAATAATAATTAGAAATTTTGCTACTTGAAATCAAACTACACAAAAATAAAACAATACATGTAAATGAAGAAAAACAATGTCAAACATTACCCTGGAATAGAGCACCTCCTGCCACTTTATATATGTATTTCTCTTATCATCTCCTCCTACATGCAAACAATTAAAGAGATACGAAAGAAGCAAGTACAGGTCAATAAGATGTTTCTAATCCCCAACAACTCCAATTTAATTAGACATGGAGCAACCATTCCTCTTATCTTCTTCGACTTTAAAAGGTTCAAAAGGCTAATAGTTTTTTTCCAACTTAAACCAAGGGAATAAAAATTAACTCTTAATTATGAAAATAGAGCATAATTATGAACTCCAAATCTCACAAACGAGAAATACAGCAGTTGAAAATTGCATATTGGATTGACATAAAAGAAATTAAACATGTAGTTAACTCAATACCTGATGAAGAAGACGCACGCCCACTTGGACCAAAAAAATTGGCCAAAGGTCTACGTCCAGGAATCTGAGACAATGAATTCATCGATACTATCCATTTTGCCATGTTCGAAACATACTCCTCCTTAAATCAATGCCAAAACAAAATAATAATTTAATTACCTGAATTAAAATTATGTGTGGAATTTTGTTCAATAATTTGTTACTATTTCAAAATTCAATAATTCATAAGACAACTTGATTGAAGATACTCACCTTATCATTGGAGGATTCATAAACCTCTTTCTCGAATCCTTCCACCCAATGAGAGACAGCAGGTGAACTATAAATCGCATTGTGAGGAGAACTCACAGTGATAGCATTTATACTGTAAAATAATATATCACATGAAGATGTTATATAGAGTTGAAAGAACTTGACAGAAATTAAAAGGTTCTAAAGTGAACAAATTTGTAAAGTAAAAATAAAAAATCATTACAATTTTAAATAATTCCAGAGGAAAAACCACATTTATTAAACATCCGAGTTACCAAAATGCCCAACCTATATATAGGATAAATTTAATAAAAGCAAGAAAAAGAGCAATACATTAAATAAAAGGCAGGCTTGGTATGAAGGGAGGGGAGAAAAAATTTGTTTGACTTGAATTTACAAAAATTTAGAGAAATATAGAGTTAATAATTATATAAATGTTTTTACTATTTTATTTTACATTCTATATTTTTTAAAATATTATAACGCCAGTTCTTCAATTTATAAATGTGTAATTCACAAAAATTCGTCCTCCCATCCCTTCCACTCCAAATTCTTCGTATTAAACACGCTAAGAATTATACTTAAGCACTGCTGAAGAAAAATGTAACAACGAAATTAAATGAGAAAATTAAAGTTAAAAAATAAAATAATCATCCATAGCGAACTAGAAAGAACAAAACAATAAATTTTTGTTTCTTACATCTCCCACACAACCATTGCATGAAACCCTACACATCTCCATGAGCTGGTCTCGCCGTTGTCTGTGCCCATACCAGCTCTTGATCTATAACTGTCCATCCTCATTCTATGAGATGCTCTATTTCCCTAAAGAATTGCAATTACGTACAGTTACGTTCTTGATGGATGCTTATTAGTTATTATTTACAAAGCAATAATTATGATATTGAACTATCTAACAAAAATCATTATAATTAAATCCGCAAAACCTTGTGAATATAGCAAATGAAGCAATTAGCAAGGGAGATAAACGACAACATTGGTATGCCAAAAACAACAGCTAGAAGAAGAACTAACCAATACAAAACCATGAAGAGTAGTTAAATTAAAAGATATGAAAGATTGAGATATTAACAGAGCAAGCTAGGATTTTAAATCAATCAAGGACGTGAGAAAAAATTGGAAGAAGACCATCACCCACGTTCGAAGAACAAGCTAAGCTAGAAAATGATGCACCAAAACAAAGCCGTGAAAAAGAGAATTAGAAATGGAGCGCATGAAACAGTGACTGTGCCTAAGCATTGTATCACTGCTTAAAACTTGAGGGACAAGAAACCTAAGTTGAAAATGGATCCTTTAAACCATTCATTTGTTTTTGTCTTTAGATTGGAGAAAATACTACATAAAATGGAATAAAGAAGTGGTCTCACACGTGAAGATGGATAAGAAGTTAAGCAATTATTTGAAAAAACTTTTGAATAAGGTGATTTTCCATTGTAAGAGGTAGATATATGGGATATATTTCCACTCAGATTTCAATTAAGAGATTTAATATCATATAAGTTCTAATATTTTATAAATGATAACTGAAACAGTCATCATTAGCAAATGAAAAAGTTATCAATACGATCTATCTGATATTAAATCTTACTTGAAACCCGAGTCCAAATTTCCTATAAAAAAGATTTATTTTATAAAACATGTAAACACAATTGTTTAAAGAAAACCAAATCTCGTTTTTGAAGAAATTCATTGTGACTTCAAAAAACAAGTTGAATATTGAGGTCGGATATGACATGATATTTAAACGTCAATTTAAATCAATATTGACGGACTTAAAGATTGATTTGACTCAAAATAGATTAGATTTTAAATAGTCACTTTTAAGCTCTACTAGACAAAAAAAAACCTTTTGTGTAGAATGAATTCTGCAACGCTATTCCTAATGGAATACGTGCGCCTGGCTTCAAAATATCATCATTCATGATTTCAATTACAATCCCCACATTTTTTAAGAGTAAAGAGCAAGGTAGAGAAAAAAAAATAACATACAATGAAGGCTATAGATAAGCTTAAACCAGCACATACAAAGTATAAAATTATGTATTAGGATTATAGTGTTAATTTGTCTTGAAAACTATCACACAAAAGCTATTTTTCCGTGTATGTTTTTTAAAATTCAAAATTGCCGTGTAAGTTTCAAAATATAACAATTTTCATTTTACATTAAAATTTCACCACTGACCATTGATAAAATGATGTTGATCGTTAAAATTTTAGTGGTAAGACAAAATTACTATGTTCTAAAACTCATGAAGCAATTTCGATCCTAAAAAACCTTCAAAAATTTATGGAGAAAAATAGCTCTTGAATCAAAACTTCAAGATTGAATTTGCACTTTAACCTGATTTATTATTTGTGAAATAGCTAACTTAAACTCATTCAATAGAGCTGGACTATATAATCTTTTGAAAACCCTATTTTCTGATAGATATCAGCGATAACATGCATGGGAATAAAAACAAGAAAAATGCTGGTTAAATAATTACAGAAGAAAAAACATGTTTTTAATATCGTACCTCTCAATGTCGCTTGCTGTAATTGAGTAGAAAAAAATTACGACAATATCCGCTCAAAGACTCATCGAGTCTTAAATAATAAACATTAAGGTCAAAAAAGGAAATATATCAAGTACGTTAAAATCGTCCCCCCAAAAAAGTTAAAAATTGTATTTTAAAACTATCTTAATCCTAACCCGCCTGCCTGCAGTCAATGATGCCAATCTCATGAATTTACTCTCCGATTTTAGTATTTTAACAAAACTCACCTAACCAAATGGTGTCACAAGTCACTTAAATTGTTAATAGTTGTAAATTTAATTACACTCATCACATGTTTACTATTTTTGCATTTCTACCTCACAAAATAATCTTACCACCTCTTTACCTAAAAAAAAATAATCTTGCCACCTTATCTAAATTCATACTTATTATTTCTATTTGATAATATTTAATGATTTTATACACAAATTTTATAGAAACTCCTTTTTTTTTTTAATTTGATAAAGTATGAATGTGGATAGATTGTTGATATATTTATTATGACTATTCATGTATAAGATATATTTAAATTAAACTGTTGTTATTTTTATTTATGTTATTTTATATTCTTAATTCATATATTAATAAAAATATTACTCATATAAGTTAAGATCTGATTTGATATTATTCACGAGTTGAACAACCCTGTCTATAATGATTATGAATGGAAAGTCAACATATAATTTGAAAAAAAAACTCTTAATTATTAATGTAAAAAACTAAAGATATTGATAACAAGTAAGATTCATGCACCAATTTATTGTGCTCTGATTCTTCTCACAAACAATGCATGAAATCATGACAACCATTGTATATCTTTGACTTTGAGTCAACATTTTTATATATAAAGCCCTCATTAATAACATTCACCTATAAGAATTTAGATATATTAAATACATACATGCATGAACAATCCAAACATTCATGCACACAACTAGAAACATATTATGAGGTATGTATAAAAAAAGAAACATATTATGAGGATGAATGTGAATATGGAGAAAGTAGTAAGAAGAAAGAGGTAGTGTCATTATGATAAAACAAAAGGATTAAGGAAAAAACACCAATAAAAACACCCAGATTTCACTTAGATAATTTGTGACAGCGAATTGCATAAAAGACCAATAACATTGTCCTATATTTTCCAAACAAAATTAAAAACAAATGACCGAAATACCTCTGTACCAAATTCTTTTAAGTATTTTTCAAATGTAATGTTGGAATTCCTTTATGAAATTTTGGTATTATCTTATAATAGTTTGGAATACCTTATTGCAATTTAGTAATGATGAACCTTGTAACATTTGAGTAATATTTCTGAGTGTGTTGGGAATACTTTATTCAATGTTAAGATTCCCTTATGACATGTGGTAATACACTATCACAATTGATATTACCAAAATTTACTTGGACAATTTGGGAACTTGTCTTGATTGGTTCAAACGTTGAATAAAATATTCCAAACTTATCAAAAGGGAATTCCAACAACGAACAAAGAAGTATTCCCAACATATCTCGAAGCTTCACATAGATGTTACATGCATCGTCACCAAAACTATGATGAGGTAATACCCAAATATCATGAGGGAATACCAAGATATTATAAGAGAATCACAACATAACATTTGTAAAGTAAAAGAATTTGGCCCTGGGGTAATTTTGTCATTCGGTTTTAATTTTGCTTGGACAATTTGGGACAATGTCCTCAGTGGTCTTTTGTGTAAACTCTGGACAATGTCTCCCACATTGTCCAAAGTTAAATTTATTCATTTTTTTAATCTTATTCCTATGGGTTAATATTGTTATTAGTTCCTACAATTATTATTGTTAAACTTACAAGTTGACTCTTCAATTTTACTATTTCTACTGCTCTACACACCTAAAATGTGTTAGCATTCACTTAAAGTTGTCCTAGGTGTAAGTTCACTAGTTAATCTCACGTTTTACACAGTCATTACAATTTTTTTGTGTTGCTATGCTACAAAACGATCTTTTTACAACGCTCCAACTCTCATGTTAATTATTTTTATTTGAACGTATTTAATGAATATATATAGGGCAAAATCTCGATAAATATATATATAGGGCAAAGGGACAATATAAACCGGAAGTTTTATGTTATGGGCGCTGAGCACCTGAAAGTTTTATTATGGGGCAAAAATTACTCTCACTAAGGGGTAAAGATGGAAAATAGAGGTAAATTAATTAATGATGAGAAAGTAAATTTTGTGGGGCCTAGGAAAAGTGTGAGATAGAGAGAGAAAACTCATAGACCCCAGAATATAATTAAATTACCATTTTCATTTCCCACATTCATTTTCATTTCTCAATTCAATGCAAGCAAATGAGACGTAACCGTTTGAGATTAAATGACAAGGTGAATTAGGATTTTTCACACATGGGCACCACTTGGAAAAAAAGAAGGGCGAAGATGCAAAAATGATACTACATCTGTTCCTAAATATAAGATCACTTTGGCTAATTTGGAGAGATTAAGGAAGGTTTTCCAATGAAATAGGATTACATGATCTTCCCAAAATACCCCTCACTTAAATTTAAAAGACAAATAGGGATTTGAGAGAGAAGTGAGGGAGCTAAGAAGTATAGGGGTAATTTGGACCAAAATTGAGACGAAATAAAAAGTGATATTATATTTAGGAACTTATCCACTTCCCCAAAGTGATCATATATTTAGGAACAGAGGGAGTACTAAACTTTGCCCATAAGAGTGCTTTTAATAATAAAGTTTCGTGATGTGCAAAATAGTACCCAACTTGGGTTCAAGTGCAAATTTTGTATTTTCACTTATAAGAAATAAAATTTAGATATGAAAAGACTCTTATGACCTTCATTAAGTTTTATTTAATGAATAATGAGGGGCATAAGAGTTTTTTCATATCTAAATTTTATTCCTTTCAAGTGTAAATACTATATTTGCACTTGTACCCAAGTTGGACACTATTTTTGCAACTCGCGAAACTTAATTATTAGGAAAGCAATTTTAGTTAAAGTTGAGTATATTTTTGCAATTTCGCCCAAAAAAATACATTTGGCATGATAAACAAAGAAAAAAAAAATAGAGTACCATGATCGTGGTTCAACCCCTCTTGGGCGTCTTCCCCTCTTCGCTGTCCCGAGCGACTTAAACTGAAGCTTCTTGCCTCAAGGTCTCTATTGTACTTTCCAATATCTTAACTTTCCTTCAAACCTAATTTCTAATTACTAATTACCCCCACGCTTTTTGCTAACTCGTGTCAACTCAAGTACACTGGGTGGGGGTATTTTCGGCATTATCAAGAGTTAATGTGTTCGTGTGACTTGGTAGCAATCACAAGTCCCATCATCTAGCTTACCTCATTAGTTTTGGTTTTTCTATTAGATGTTAATTACAGAGTTTTTTTTTGTGATGAATTTATGGGAACATTCATTTGCAGGCTTAGATTGAAAAAGATAGTGCAAACTGATGATGTTGTTGTGAGAAGATAGCACTAGTAGTGTATGCTCTAGTTTGTGAATTACTTGAGTACTGGCTGATTTCTTTAGGCTTCCATTTGATTATGTGTTTGTGTGTGGGGTTTATCTATTGGCTGCTTTTCCTGCTATAATGTTGTTATTCATGATTTTGCTCATTACAGCTTCTCATTTGTGTGTTTAGGTTTGTAGTGTGAAGAATAATGGATTAGTTTTTGGCTAGATGACTGCATTGTCAACTATAGATCCACTCTGACATCATGGTTCATCAACACTATATGCTTTGTGTGCATCTCCATATAGTGATGCGTGTGAAATGCCGCCACTTTGCCACTAAATACACGGCAAAGATCACGTCCACGTCTTTGAAAGGACGGTCTCTTGCTGCTGAGGTTACTGTGCCGCCGCCACTTCCCATTGACAGCAGAGGCTATCTAATTCCTCGCTATGATCTGATTTGTAGAGTGACTAATATACTCCTTTGTCAGCTCCCTCAATCCACATCCACAACTATATCTTTTGATGACCCATTTTCAGATCTCTCTGAGTACCTACAATCACTCTCTATAACACTTACCCCTTTAGAAGCTTCTGAGATACTCAAAGCCTTGAAAATTCCTTCACTTGCCTTGAGGTTTTTTCATTTTTGCTCTTCACTTTACCCGAATTTTCGACATGAGTCCTTCACCTACAATCGTCTCTTCCTTATCCTTTCAAAGTCTACCTCGCCTCACCGTTTTGATCAGGCGCGTTCAGTTATTGATGATATGCTAAAGCATGGAGTACATGGCTCCATCTCTACCATTAACATTTTGATTGTGCTTTTTGGAACTGGCGAGGACTTGGAGAGGTGTCTTGGGTTGGTGAAGAAATGGGATTTGAGGATGAATGCCTATACTTACAAATGTTTGCTTCAGGCATATTTGAGGTCCTATGATTTAGGCAAGGCTTTAGATGTATACATGAACATGCAACGGCGTGGTTATAAGTTGGACATTTATGCTTATAACATGCTTTTGGATGCTTTCGCCAAGGATGAGAAGGTTTGAATTTAGCATTGTTTGTTGCAAGAATTCAGATTGGATATTATACCATGCACACACATTTATTTGTATAGTTTTGACATGGAAAGTTGAATTATTTGCTTACCACTTGTCTGAAAATTAAATGGGTAGTTTTAAGGTTGTCAAAGGTTTGCTTAATTGAATTGATGGAAAAGTAATTCAGCTCTACAAGTCTTGATGTTATTTTCAGAATACATAATACTTTAATCCTGATTCTTTCACATGTGATTCTGTGGCAGGTGGACCAAGCATACAAGATATTTGAAGACATGAAACGGAAGCACTGTGAGCCTGATACGTTCAGCTACACCATTATGATCAGAATGACCGGCAAAATTGGTAAAACTAATGAGTCAATAGCCCTTTTCCAAGAAATGTTAAATAAGGGCTGCACTCTTCATTTGATTGCTTATAATACTATGATTGAAGCACTTACTGAGGGCCGGATGGTTGACAGGGCTATCCAACTCTTCTCGGAAATGGTAGAAAATGATTGTCAGCCCAATGAATTCACATACAGTGTACTTCTGAATGTTCTGATTGCTGAAGGGAAACTGAGTAAACTCGGTACTATTTTGCAATTATCAAAGAAATATATGGATAAGAAAATATATGCATATCTTGTAAGGACTCTCTGCACATCAGGCCATTTAAGCGAGGCTCACAGGCTATTTTGCGACATGTGGAGCTTTTTTGACAAGGGTGATAAGGATGCTTGCATGGCTATGTTGGAGAGTTTATGCTGCTCTGGTAAAACAACAGAGGCTGTAGAGCTTCTAAATAAAATTCATGAAAAGGGAATAATCACCGATACGATTATGCATAACACAGTATTTACAGCTCTTGGAAAATCGAAGCAAATATCACACATTCATGATCTTTTTGAAAGGATGAAAGAAGATGGTCCCCTGCCAGATATATTTACCTATAACATCCTGATCGCCAGCTTTGGAAGGTCTGGAAGAGTTGATGATGCTATTAAAATTTTTGAAGAACTGGAGGGTAGCAATTTTAAACCTGATGTTATCTCTTATAACTGCTTGATTAATTGCCTTGGAAAAAATGGGGATCTTGATGAAGGTCACATGAGGTTTAGAGAGATGCAGGAGAAAGGATTGAATCCGGATGTTGTCACTTATAGCACACTTATTGAATGCTTTGGTAAAACTGATAAAGTTGATATGGCTTGTAGGTTGTTTGATGAAATGCTTGCTAAAGGATGTTCTCCTAATATTGTCACATATAATATCTTACTTGACTGTCTTGAGAGGTGTGGGAGAACTGCTGAGGCAGTGGAACTTTATGCAAAACTAAAGCAGCAAGGGTTGAGCCCAGATTCAATTACTTATGCAGTGCTTGACCGGTTACAAAATGGTGGGCACAGGAAGTTTGCAGTTCGTAAGCAAAATCCTATCACTGGTTGGGTTGTTAGCCCATTATGAAGGCACATACAATAAAATTATATTGTACATTGTGAGTTGCTTTATGACATTTTTTAGGCTATGTGCTGAATCTATTTTAGCTTTGTAGCTGATTTGACTGGGGACTTTAGCAGTTCTCCACTGTGCTCTTTGCTCTACTACCTGATTTTGATTGTCAAGCAAGACCAAAATATAATTACTCTTCACAGTGGTGAGTGATAAAGATATGGAAAAGAGAATTTGGAGTGATATGGTCAATGGGGATATAGGTAATCTTTTGTAAATTACAAATTAAACCATCTGTTTAATTCCGGGTATTTTTTATTTTTATTTCTTGTATTATGTTCTGCATGTATTTGGCCCCAACTTTTGGGGAGTATGGGGAATCAATGCAAGTATTTTCTGAAATTCTGGCCATGTTTCTCTCTTTCCCTCGAATATTCTTCTACAAGCCCAACATTTGTGCAGTTTCACTTTATTAATGTTTTATATGAAGCATTTGACGATGATTTGTCATTTGGAGTCATTTAGGAATTCATACCCCAGCTTTCTATTGGGCTTCCTCATAACTGTAGTAATCTGCCTTCCCTCTTCTTTATTTCTCTGGGGAGGAGTGAGACCATCTTCTATCAACAACAATTGTTGATTTTCTAATCCCATTGCTTATGCTTCAAAACATTGGACGAGGCCCCTCTGAAGGTGAATTAGTCGAAGGCAAACTATTTTTACAAGCATAATGGATTTGTAATTGTTTATAACAAGGCATGGAAAGTTATTTGTAAACATTCGAATGCTATTCTTTTAACTTTATGTTAAGGATATTTTAGCAAAAATATGTCATTCAATATGATTAAATAAATGGCTTACATCTCATAATCTAATCAAAATCAGTTCGTTTAAAAGGGTCTTGCTGCAAGGACCCGAACAATATAGTTCCTTTTTTTTTTCTTCATGAAAAAAATAGAAGCTGCAGGAATCTAATTTCTTGTTGATCCTTGGTACCAAACTATGCATGATTAAGCTAACTGATTATTACTTTATGAGAAAAATATGCATACACGAAAATTAGTTATTAGTTACTATAAAATGCATGCCATTATTTTACCAAAATAGTGCACATCAAGATCCGTTGGTGTCAAATTCATGAGTTGAGCCTCTGATTATATGGTTTTTCTAATTCTACCTTTCAAAATTGTATAACGAGTCAATGAAATTTCATCTAATATAAACCAAATGACTTAGTTAAATTCACATGTTTACACATTGAGTTTTCAATGTTTACCTTTTTATTTTATGTAAAAATCTCCTTAATTTGCTCTAAATCTTGTGTTAATTATTTTATTTAACCAAACTTAATGAATTTATTTGTTAAGGATCTAAAAGCTTTTTTTATCTTAAATGCTCTAAAAGTATTGCTTTGTTTTATGCCTCTGAGTTTTTTTATGATAAAACAACAAACTACTCTATCACAGTAGAGAGTATACATCATGAGCAATTCCCAAAGACTCTACACATAAAGCCTTTAAGATATAATCCGAAGGAGTATCCAAAGTTTGAAAATTATTTGCAAACTCTGTGCTTCCTTGGTTAGAATATCAACTACCATATTCATCTCTCTTGGACACGAGCAAATCCACCTTCCAAGAACGCTTCAACAAGAGTTATATTTCCCCTAATGTACTTAAAATAGGATGATGATCATGTACATCTGAAAAAATTAAATCTGCTACTTCCTTATTATCAGTTTCAATAATAAGATTTTCAATCTTGAGTTCCCATGCTATTCTAAGTGCTGATCCCCAAATCTGCTGCACGACCATTGATTCCTCCTTGTTTCTCAATATAAGAATTAGTTGATTTCTTTTTAAGAAATTAACCAAACAAAATCAACCATCATGAAATATTTCGTATATCATTAGATCATATTAGTATCCTATAAGTTAAATAAAGGAAAATCAAATTTTAAGTCACCTATTAATATATTTTAAAATTCTACCCATAAATGTTAGTAGTATCTCCTAAAAAACAATTAAGGGAAAATTAATATGAGGGCCCTCATAAGAGACTTAATACTAGAAAAGTCTCATCAACTCTTCATATTAATGTAGAGTCCCTATGGACTATACTTTAATATATTCCAAATACCAAAATACCAGATTACCCCTCATAATATAAATTTAAAAAAGAAAATTTATTTCCCTTCTTCCCTCACTCATTCTGAAGCACACTCAACACATTCTCAATCAAAATTAGGCTCAGACTCCTCTCACCCATTTCTCAAGCATACTTAACACTTATTCTCACTCTAATGCAAATCAAAATCCCCTTAACCTCTTGCCGAAATCGCCCAAAATCAATACCCCAAAATCGAAGCCAATCACTTCCAAAACAATCAATCTCTGCACGAAATCGGAAATCTGAATCCTCAAAATCTGCAGCTTGTTGGCTCTAGTTCTCAATCCTTCAAGGTCATACTGAAAAAGCAAAGCTTTGCCATATTCTTAAAGTTGCTTCCTTTTGTTTCCTCAAAGTCTGAAGCTTCCTTCAATTACACATGCGCCCTCTCATTCTCAGATGGAGGAAAATCGAATTTATTATGGCTAATATTTGTATGTTATTTTTTTGCAGATCGGGTGCAAGCTCAAATAATGGTGTTCGTGTTCGATGTTCTGTATGATGATGGAATTGTAATTTTGTGGTTGGCTGCAAGAGAGAACGTGAGACAGACGAAGGGAGGAATGACATATGAAGCGAAGACGGAGAGTGTCTAATAAGAGAGAAGGGCAAAACAGTCATTTGGTATTTGAAAAATATTAAAGTAAGGTCCCTAGGGACCGTACTTTAATATAAGGAGTTTATGAGACTTTTCTAATATTAAGTACTTGTGAGGTACCTGAAATTAATTTTCCCAACTAACACCATCAAAATTTGTTTACTTGTTTCGTTCTTATTACTCTGCTAATCCCCCTTCCATTCTCTTCGATTCTTGGCTCGGCCAGCCACCACCGGCGACGGTGAGCCTCCTCTTCTCATCTCTACCGTTTTCCTTCCGATAGGGTCAAGATTGAGAGGCTTGAGATAATACATAAAATTGAAGTTTAAAGCTTTTATTCTGTGTTTGAAGGGAATGTAAGGTCGATTCACAGTTTTATCAACATGTCACAAAACCCTAAATTGGCTACTTCTTAATTCGATGGCTTGTTGGGATGAAGTTTCGAATTAATCTAATTGGGAGTCTATTAAAGTTGAACTTCAACAATTTCATGTGTTCCATTGGTCTCAGTTTTGTTTAATGTGTCTGATGATTTTTTTATTGTGTGATTGGCAGTAGTGTATATATTTTTAGCTTGATACATTGTTTATGACACTTCCTATAGTTGATTTTGACTCAAGTGGCAATTTTCATTACTAATGTATTAGTTTTATTTTTTAACTAAAGATAGACGTCTTAAAGCGTGGTTTCAATCAGGTTTGTTCTGTCTTGAAGTGGTTTGAATTTGATAATGATGATGATGGCACTCTAGAGTTTGGGGCTGATGGTTTTTATGTGTGTGTTCTATGTGTATTATAGTTCTTTATAATGTTCAGGCATTAAGTGTCAGTAGTATATATACTTTGATTGATACTTTGTTTATGACACTTATTATAGTTGAATATGAGTCATGCGTCAATGGAAGTCATAATTTCTGACGTATTAGATATAGATGGAATTCTTGGTCTGTGTAGTGATTCTCTTATAAAGAATAATAAAGGTCATGACTTGAGGTGAACTTATTTTTAGTTTTTGCTTATTGGTCTTGCGGTGATGACAGCTAGGATGAGAAGGAAAGGCTGGAATGATTTCACAAAGAAATTAAGCGTTTATGCTTTTCTTTCTCCATTCCTTGTTTGAATCTTTGTTTTAATCATTCACTGTCTTGATTGATATTGACTGACTCTTGGCATGTAGTATGAGTATTGGTGCATGTCACAACTTAAGAGTATGTGCATGTCGCTGTCTTGATTGATATAAACTTCATTTTGAAAATAAAATGATAATTAAGAAACTTGACTTTTTTATTATAATGCATCTTGTTATTGTGGGTATAATATATACCAGTGTTTATAGGTGAAAGGTAGCATTGATGGGCTTTTGTAGTAGGTAATGTTTTCTAATGCTGATTTGTGTATTTCTTGCAGTGTCTTCATAACAGAGAACAAAAAGATGAATTTTGCAGCATCGCTATGCAGAAGGATGAATATCAAGGAGCTGGTTTCAAATGCTCCTGTGTACAGAAACACAAGTGGTATATATATTTTATGATTGCTATATTAGCTCTTGTAATTTTTTTTTAAATGAGATAGAATGTTATGATTTTTTGCATAAAAAAGAATGTAATTATTGTTTCTGATAATTAATTTGAGTTTAGATGTCTGTGGAGAAGGATTGAGTCTGGTTTTCAGACGATGGGCTACCAAAAAGACTGCTGGATCTACAAAGAATGGAAGAGACTCACTGCCCAAGAATCTTGGAGTGAAGAAATTTGGTGGTGAGGTATGATATTGTTGCTTTAAGCAAGAGTTTTACTCATGGCAGACTATGAGAGGACTAAGGGATTTAGACTTGATTGTGGGTCAAGTTTAAGGTCTGCACTGTTTAAAAATTACAGATAGTTAGATTCACAATCTAATCAATAGTTAGCCCTAACTAGTTGCAGAATTCTTTGTTTATTCTGGCAGAGAGTGATACCTGGAAACATCATCGTTAGGCAACGTGGCACCCGATTTCACCCAGGAAACTATGTTGGAATTGGGAAAGATCATACTCTTTTTGCTTTGAAAGAAGGCTGGGTGAGGTTTGAAAGAAAAAAACTCACTGGTCGCAAGTGGGTGCATGTTGAGCCCAAGGAAGGTCATGTCCTCCATCCTGTGTATTCAGAAGTGGCTGCCACTGAACCAAAAGTAGCTGCCTAAAGGCTGATGCACCATATAATACAAGTGTATCCAAGTTACTTGTCAAAGCTTACGCCAACTTCTCATGTTCTTGGGACTACTTGGATTTTGTATTCTTTTTACTGTTGTTTTGTCAGGTTTTTAGTTAAATTGTTATGGACGAATAATGCCCTATAGAATTAGTCTTTGATTAGCTGCTGATAAAAGAATGATTATATATGCATTCTTTAGCTTTCTTGAAAACCATGTTAGCTTGCCCATTGTTCTTATATGTATTCTCACTCAGAACGGTTCTGTTTCAGCATTTGTCAGATACTGAAGCATCCCTTATTGTAAGATCGATATTCAAATCACTTTGCAGGTAGATCGAAGGTGTTGAAAATTAATAGAGGAGGATGACTGAGTTTTGAATCACTAGCATCACTTGGGATGATCGATATTCTCATAGATGTTTGTAATACTTCTCCTAGCCCTAAATATAAGACATATTTATTTAATTTGGTTAGATTAATGATGTTTGTTAAGTTAATTAAAATAATACTATAATATTACTCCCTCCGTTCCTAAATATAAGATCACTTTGGTTAATTTGGGGAGATTAAGGAAGACAATAAAATTACATGATCTTCCCAAAATCCCCTCAATTACTTAACTTTAAAAGGAGGATAGGTTTTCAATGAAAAGAGAGAGTATAAGGGTAGTTTGGGCAAAACTTGAGATAAAATAGGAAGTGATCTTATATTTAGGAACTTATCTACTTCCCCAAAGTGATCTTATATTTAGGAACGGAGGGAGTACAATATATTCTAACCATCTACCTCTACCCCATGCGCCTCCTTCTCTTATTTGGCTATTATTGAGAGCATTAATAAGGATAGTTTAGGGAAATGTTGGTAAGAATTATATATAGGTCTTATATTTAAGACCGAATCCATCTCTCTAAATAGGTCTTATATTTATGATCAAAAAGAGTATTATCATTAAAATTTGAAGTTATAAAAATAAATATTATAAATTAAATGCAAATTGCAAATTTTTTACATGAATATATAATTTAACACTTCAATTTAGAAAATTAATTAACTTCAATTTACATGAATATGTTATTAGAGGAAAGAGAAGGGAAGGGGATGATAAGGGAGGAGGCATGCCTCTCCATGAGAGGCCTAAATGCCCATTGGGAAACCTTCCACAAGGCGATATAAAATTCTTATCACACACTTACCTCGTACAATATGCAATAACTAATAAATCAACTTAATCACACACACACACACTCTTTTGGTCCCTATACATAATAGTTCAACTAGATAAATCACGTGGTTTAAGGACATGGTAGAAAATGATCAATATATCTGAATTTTTTTCAAGTTTATCATTATTTCAAATTGAGTATATAAGATAGAAATGTGATAATGGTGTTGTAAATGGGTATAAAAAAGAATGTGAATAAAAAGAATAATTATTGGTGAAGTTGAATAAATTTAGGGAAAATGACAGTTGAATTTGAGTTGGACAAAATGGGGTCTCCAATTCTAACTTGGACAAATAAGGCACAATCCCCAATTTGTCCTAACTGAATTTTGTATCAAAAGACCCAAATGCCCCTATCATATATCATCAAAATAATCCCCTTATCTCCATCATCATCTACAGAATGCTTCATCGTTTATCTTCTCCTTCTCCTTCGTTTCTAGTTGAAGCATAGTGGGGTCGAAGCGGAACCATCTGAGAGAGAGTTTGTGGGTTTTGGGCCAAGGCCGTGGTTGGAGAGAAGAGGGAAGCTACGAGCAGGATAAGGGGCACCCAGAAAACACATCCACTGATAAATCTGATGCCATCATCAGCAGTTCTCTCTTCTTGCTTTCTCACTTCCCTTCTTTACTTCTTACACGTTGCTTTTGCTGGTGACCCATATGTTTTCTTCCACTGGACTGTCTCTTACATCACAGCTTCCCCTCCTGGACTCAAACAAAAGGTATTTCCTTTCTTTAAAGTTTCACCTTGTTTCATGAAGGAGATGAATAATGGCCTGAGTTTTGTTTATTGAGAAGGAAGGGAGAAGGAAGGAGAGTTTCGGGGTTTGATCAAGTGGTTTAATGAAGGAGATGATGAACAGTGTCAGTGAAGGGATAATTTGATGATATAAGATAGGGACATTTAGGTCTTTTGATACAAAATTCAGTTAGGACAAATTGGGGATTTGTGCCTTATTTGTCCAAGTTAGAATTGGAGACCCCCTTTTGTCCAACTCAAATTCAACTGTCATTTTTCTGTCATTTTCCCATCAATGATTTAGCTAAACTCTCAAAAAAAAGGCAAAATCATACAAATTTTGTATACTTATATAAAGCGAATATAGAAGTAATAAGAGTACCATACTACCATTAACTACTACTACATAATTATACATTGATTTAATCTTTTGGAGTAAAAATCATATTACTTCTGTCGAATTTCAAAAATTTAATACTCATACGTGTTTAAATATTATCCTCATCAAGTCAATCAAAAAATTAAAGGGGAAGTAAAAAAGAGGGAAAATGTTATCCACTTTGCATGATTGAATGTGTGTTGTTGAATAATGACTACTATCTTTGAATAATGAATACTAACGGTGACAAAATTGGAGTTGCCAAAATAACTAAATAGTAAAAGACTTAACGACAACATACTTATAGTCCGTTGCATTATTTTTCAACCTAAAACTTGGATCTTAGTTTCCAGTACGAAGATTCCTAGGTAGTCATCCATGACTGCGCCAGCCATCAACACGTGACCTAATGTGACATATGACCATTATTAAGTTGATTCATTGAACGCAATCAATCTATCCTTAATCTTCAAACTCACCACTCCTCTCTTCCACACAAATACCTGTAATTTAGCATTAATTACGGTTCTATATTCTTAATAATAATCTTGTATATGTGGTGTCTTCTACAAGGACCCTTCTCGTCACCTTCCTTTAATTCCCGCCATCACTTTTTGACTCACAACACCTTGTCACTGTCACTATTCTCCTCTATAAATTCTTTAGCAAATTGGTTTTTGTAATCATCTCTTCATCCATCAAATCCGTTATCTATCAACCATCAAAGTTACACCTTTTTTTCTAGGGAGAACACTGTTTTTGATCCTCTAATACAAACACTTTTTCTTCGTGTACGTATATACGATCATGGAGATGATGTTTGGGGTTAATAAAAGCCCTGCGACTATGATGAAGTTGAGAAACCACAAGAGAAACGACGACGTTTTGAAGAAGAAGAATAGGAAAAATCAGAAGGAGAAGGATATAAAGGTGACTTATATATCAAGTCCCATGAAGGTGAAAACAAGTGCTTCTAACTTCAGAGCTCTTGTGCAGGAGCTTACTGGGAAATATTCCAACGTTGCAGAGAAGTTTATACAACAGGAATCTGCATCAGATGATGATGATGATTATGAGAATGAAGCAGCCATGGCTGGAACTTTGAGCAATGTTGTTAATAGTGATGAACAGCATGAAGTTAAGGAGGAGGACTTTTGTTATGTGCCTATGTGTGTAGAAGGTTCTTCTTCTACTTGGTTGGATTTGCTAACTGAAGATAATTGTGGTGGATCGTTTCAAAATTATTCAAGATCTTTGCTTGAGCCATTCAACCAGCAACACTACATGAAGTTTGATTTGGTTGAGATTTGATGATGTAATTGAATTATCGTAGTTTGGTGCCACGTAATTTATTGAGTAGACGACTGTAATTAATTAATTATTTTAGTTCGTTATATTAAAAGCATGAGTTGATTTTCTTAAACATCTTTAGTTCCATGCATTTGAAACTACTCCCTCCGGTCCTATTTATAAGTCGCCAACCGCCACTAAATTTTGGTCCTTAATATAAGTCACCAACTAATATTAACTAACTCATTTATTATAACTTTCCTAATATACCCTTAGCATTGGAAAATGGACATTGGAAGATGAGAAAAGAGAGAAGATGAAAAAGTCACATGTATACTTATAAAGATGAAAGAGATAGTGGGTCATAGTAATAAAGGTGATATGGGCAAAAATGGAAAAGACAAAAAAATAAGACCAATTTAATGACTCAACTTCCATTAACCTCCATTCCTTGGTATGTGCAATTTGGGCGGCTGGCGACTTATAAATAGGATCAGAGGGAGTAGGACATATTCTTATTGATGTGAGCATCTGTCCCATTCAACCAAGACTTTAAGAATGTGCCAAGTGTTAGTCGAGCCATACCACTGTGATAAAGAAAAACTGCTTATATAAAAAAGAAAGATTGAATAGTACTCCCTCTGGTCCTATTTATAAGTGGCCAACCCCCCACTAAATTTTGGTCCGTAATGTAAGTCGCCAACTACCACTAACTAACTCATTAATTGAAGTTTTCCAAATATGCCCCTGTCATTGAAAAAAGAGATCTCTGCATTTACTTTTACTTGTCTCATTATGACTCATTTAATAGTTGTGAGGAGGGGCAGAGATGGAAATGAAAAATAAAACAAGACCAATTTAATGATGTAACCGTCACTAACCGCTATTATTTGGTTTGTACAATATGGGCGGTTGGCGACTTATAAATAGGACCAGAGGGAGTAATACAGTAGGTGATAGTTTTGTTCGTTTTAATTTGTTATGAAGATTTTTTTTTGCCAGATGTTATGAAGAATTTATGACTATATAATACTCCCTCCGGTCCCTAATGTAAGAGCTAGCCGTCAAAAAGCCGCTTCTTAAGAAAACATGTGAATGTTAGTTGGGTGTCTGGAGTTAATGTTTTTTTTCCAAAATTGTCCATATTTATTATGGTACTTTTAAGAGAGAGAAATATATTAACATTAATAAATATGAAAGAGAGTTAGGGGTAAAGTAGGAAAAAATGCATTAAATGAGGAGAGAATATGGGATGAGCTCTTACATTAGGGACCAAAACCATTCAAATTTTGGGCTCTTACATTAGGGATGGGAGGGAGTAGTGTTTTGAAGACCGGAGGAGAAAGTGATTCTCGAATAAAGGTGGGTGGCTCTTTTTGCATAATTGGTTCCACCAGCTACACATGCTTGAATAGTAACATAATAATTAAATAAAATGTTATTGAAAACTAATTTTACACACACATATGGAGTATAATACTCCCTCCGGTCGAATAATATAAACTTCAAATAGTCAATTGTATTAAAAAACTATTAAAACTGGCCAAAAAAACTATTAAAATGGTTAAAAACAATTTATTATATCATAATAAACATATTTTTTCTCAATTTTACCCCTAGCTATTTTTTTTGAACTGAACCCCTAGCTATTTATTAAGAAGAGGTTAAAGTATGTTTTTGGTCCCTTAAGTTTGCACAAAGTCATGTTTTAGTCCCTTAACTTTGAAAAGTGTGTTTTTAGTCTCTTAATTTTGGAGAAAGTGTGTTTTTGGTCCCTTAGCTTTGAAAAGTGTATTTTTGTCCTTTAACTTTGAATAAAATAATGTTTTTAGTCCTTTGATAACAGGATAAAAATGTTTTTAGTCACTTCCTTTTCAAAATTATGGGATTAAAACATGACTTTTTACAAACTTAAGGGATCGAAAACATACTTAAACCGAATTTAAAAGGACTAAAAACACACTTTTCAAAGTTAAAGGACTAAAAAGATGACTTTGTCCAAAATTAAGGGACCAAAAACACACTTTTCAAAGTAAAGGGATCAAAACATGATTTTCTCCAAAATTAAGGGATCAAAAACATACTTTAACCTTAAGAAGATAAATGTGATAGTGATAAAATCAGAAAAAAAATGAGATAAATAGAATGTATTGGGAAGTTAGAAAGGTGAGAGAAAGTGTTGTCAATAAATGTAAGAGTAGAAGAGGTCCCCCACAAGGGAGTTAATACTGGAAAAATCTCAAAAGTTAAAAATATTAATGTAGGGTCCCAAGGGACCTCACATTAATATATTTGAAAAATGAAAAGACAGTTTTACCCCCTAGCCTAAAAAACAATTACCCCTCCCTCCTCCCCCTACCCGCACCCGAGGGTGGGGTGGGGGAGAGGAGAGAGGAGACAGGAGGGAGGCGGCTGGGGGTGGGGGGCGGAGGGTGGGGGGGAGAGGAGGGAGGAGGAAGGGGTGGGGGTAGGGGAGGAGGGAGGGGTAATTTTTTTTAGGTTAGGGGTAAAACTGTCTTTTCACTTTTCAAATATATTAATGTGAGGTCCATTGGAACCCTACATTAATATTTTCAACTTTTGGGATTTTTCCAGTATTAACTCCCTTGTGGGGGACCTCTAATTAATTATCCCTAGAAAATACACAATAAATGTTAAGATAAAAGGGAAATGGATCTTATAATATACTCCCTCCGGTCCCTAATGTAAGAGCTAGCCGTCAAGAAAACACTTCTTAAGAAGACATGTGAATGGTGTCTGAAGTTAATGCTTCTTTTCCAAAATTGTCCATATTTATTATGGTACTTTTAAGAGAGAGAAATACATAAGCATTAATAAATATGAAAGAGAGTTAGGGGTAAAGTAGGAAAAAATGCATTAAATGAGGAGAGAATATGGGGTGAACTCTTACATTAGGGACCAAAACCATTCAAATTTTGGGCTCTTACGTTAGGGACCGGAGGGAGTATAATACTCCTAGCTTCTCACAAAAGTGAGACTTATATTATGGAACTGGAGGAGTACACACACTAAGAGATCCACAAAATTTTAGTTTAACTAAAAAAAAATATTTGGTCAAGCTTCAAGCACGCCAAATATTCTATGTGGCTTAACTCCGATTGAACTCTGCTCAAACATGGAAACATTTTTGTTTTGTCAGAATCGAGCTACTAACGGATGCAATCCAGTTCCGGCCGTATAATTTTTTTTTATCCATGATCAAGGTATCCCCTCACTCGACAAGTGAGAGACTAATCCCCCGCTGATTTGTAGGCACCTCAAAGGGTGAGACAGCTGACCTGGGAGATTTAATGCTTCTCCATACCCAACGCCAGAGATCGAACCCCAGACAATTGGTTAAGGGTGAATGAGTCCTTGCCATTCAACCACACACCCCAGACAATTGGCTATATAATAATCATTAAGTCTAGAAATAAAGAATTTATTTTTATGTTTAATTAAATAAAAAATCTACGAATTATTCCAAATGTCCTTAAACATTTGTCTTTCCTTTTAGGTCATATCTATTCAATATGTTATTGATGAATATTTTAAAGTTACCTTGGCATCCAACGATGTACTATTATAATTTGAAAATAAGAACAAAATGATTAAGAGGATAAGGGGGAAAATGAGGAAAAGAAATGTCTCAATCCAATCATTAAACTCTAACACGTCTTGGACAAGTAGGGCAGGGCAGAATAATTTCCAAAGGTCCATTTTAATCCTAAGAAAAACTTTATTCCCATTTTCTCACTTGTCCACCACCGTTCATATATTTTTTTTTACTTTTTTGATACAGACATATTTTGTAATTTTCTAAACAAAGTTTTAACAATATCATAGAATTTCTTTTAAGGGTTCCCTAATATATTTTTTCATAAATTCAATATGAGAGGGCCTCTGCATTCATTTTGATTAGCCGAAAATGAAGGAAGTATGCAATATACTAGCACTTTAAACTGTGAATAGCAATACAAACACAAGAAAGTTTGATTATATTAGGTTGAGTATATTAGGTTGAGTTGACTTCTTGTATTTTTAGTTATCGCGGGTCTAATATAACCTCTTCCTTTTACACAGGTTTGTAACTGATTATATAAACATAGGAGAAGTAGTGAACAAAAACAATATATCTATTTTGAACATAAAAATGGTGCTTGTGGACAAAAATTTGTATTTCTATTTTTTCTGAGAACATAGAATATATATTTTTTTTTATATAAAAAGAAAATAAGACTAAAAAAAATACTAAGAACCAACTACATCCTTGAGAAGATGCACCGCATCAGCTTTGGACACCACGTGAATGTCTATGCCATAGTTGAAGTTGTTCCTTGCTAAAAAATCTGCAGCTACATTATCTTCCCGACTAATCACCCGAAACTCTACGATCCACTGATGCCGCAGTAATTCACCCACCTCAGCAAACAAGTCGGCATACTCATGCAAGTCAGATACGCCATGCTGCAACCCCTCCACCACCGAAACAGTATTACAAAATAAAAATACATATCTGAATCCTAAATCTCATGCTCGCCTCAACCCCCATAAGCAACCCATAACTCTGTCTCAACGCTTAAAGATCCATAAACTGAATACATAAAGACTTATAAAACATTCCTCTTTAAGTCACGAACCACACCTCCACAACCAACAACTGATGAGCCTAAGGAGAACATAGAATATTACTACTATATGTAAGTGCTATAACCGAAAATGAGTATATCTTTGTTTACTCATTTCAAAAAATTGTCTTTCCTTGAAATGAGTAAATGATTAGTAATGATGGCCGAATTTTATAAATTAGTTTCTTCCCTCAAAATTAGAGGTTTGTCTTGTACGAACTTAAATAATAGGCAAATATAGGTGTGTTTTCTTTCCATAAAAAATTGAATAGAATTCATGCAACTTTTTATTTAACCTTTACACTAAGCAAAAAAGTTCCAAGTTCCAATTCCAAGTCATAGAACAACAAATCCGGTTAGGACAAAATTAAGTGGATGTAGCTTTTTCCAGAAACTAATCATAAACAAGCATGCGGTTGGAAGCTGGTTTGGCTGTTACTTTTCTAGAAAGTTAAATATGAAATACTCCCTCCGGTCCTATTTATAAGTCGTCAACCGCCCATATTGTACAAACCAAAGAATGACGGTTAATAGCGGTTAAATCATTAAATTGGTCTTGTTTTATTTTTCATTTCCATCTTTGCCCTTCCTCACAACCATTAAATGAGATCTATTTTTTCAATGACAGAGGCATATTTGAAAAACTTTATTTAATGAGTTAGTTAGTGGAAGTTGACGACTTATATTAAGGACCAAAATTAAGTGGCGGTTTGCGACTTATAAATAGGACCGGAGGAAGTAGTGTACAATATGAGTATATGTACAAAGGTTTATTTCATTACTAAGATTAAGAATGTGAACAATAAACTTCGCATTTTGACATGCAGGAATAATAAACTTTAATAGTATTATATCTTGAAAAATACAATCCACCTCAACTTGCACTCAATATACCCCAAACATGTTAAACTTATATTATGAACAAAATCCCTTTCAAAATATAGTAATTAAAGAAAGATATCATGAACGATAAGTAAGTTAACATAGAGTTTTTTTAATAAATGTCGGTAAAAACAAAAGAGGGTCGAAACACATTGCTTTTAAAGTATAGGAAAAAATGTCATGACGATCATGTTAGTGAACATTACCCTACGCTTTGCACAACATTTTGGCTTCAATAATATGCATTGTCTACTATTACATGCTCTTGATGGCTGCACCCCTAAATATTGAATTTGCTTCCTCCCTTAGTCGCCTCATCCGCAATTCGTTTCTTTGATCCCTTCGTCTTTGTCAGTAATTTATTTTAGGATCTATGGAACAACAACTCACGTGTCATCATCATCATCATCAACGTAAACCTTATCCCACTTAAAGTGGGGTCGGCTACATGGATCACACGACGCCATATTGCTATGTCCCTATTCTTTCCTTAAGATAAATCTTTCACTAACATATCTTTTTGAATAACTTCATCAAGAGTTCTCTTTGGTCTCCCTCTATTTCTTATATACGTCTCCCTTACCATCTACTCTACTATTCTTACTATCACATCTAATTCTCTTCTTTGAACATGTTCATACCACCTTAAACGATAATCTCTCATTTTCTCTGAAATTGATGTTACCCCAACACTTTCACTAATATGATCATTACTAATCCTATCTTTTAATATATACTCACTCATCCCTTTCAACATTTTCATCTCTGTCACATCCATCTTATGTCTTGTTGTTTTGTTTAACTGCCCATCATTCACAGTTTACATTAACTGTTTCCTCCTCAATTACCATTTTTATCGATAATAATCTGTCACCACTTCTATAAACTTCAACCACATTCTTCTTCCATACTCCATCCACAATTAAACCTACACCATTCATATGACTCACTTTACCAGTGTACCCAAGTTTATAACCATCAATATCCTTATCCTTTTCACCTACCCATTTATTCTCTTGTAAATATAAAATGTTTATCTTTCTATCCTTCATCACACCTATTATCTCCCAAGCTTTACCTTTTAAGGTTCTAATATTTCACGTACTAAATCTAATCATACACCCGTTCACTTACTTCTTTATATATCTCTTCTTCTGTAAAATGCTAGACTATGACATAATGCAAAAATGGTTGTGTGTGTTCATGCTTTAAGATTAGACAAATTTTACGTTGGCTGCCGAAGCCTAACACAACCTACTCTTTTTTATCCGGGCTTAGGACCGGCTATATTATAGGCAGAGTATTAAATACAAAAAAAAACATTAATAATAATTAAACTAGCACAAATAATAACAAATAAATAAAGCGATAAACAATAAAACAATAATCACAATACAATAAAATAATAACACAATACAATAAAACCATAAAAACAAAATAAAATAATACATAACAAATAATAAAATAAATAACAATATACAATAAACAATAAAACAAAACAACAACAATCTTCAACAATAAAATAAAACAATAATTAATAAATATACTATGAAAACAGAACAACACAATATTCAACAAACAATAAACAAAGGATAAGAGATGCATAAGAAACAAAATATTTAATAAAACTATGTAAATTTAGTAAAATGCCTTAAAAAGAAAATCAAAATTAATTCATTTTGATAGATTGATGAGAAGAAAGATTATAATAAATGAGAGGAAGAAGAATAAGAAGGAAGAGGAAGAAGAGAAAAGATCGGATATGAATGCCATAGATAACACGGGAAAAAAACTTTATGTGCAAATTAAATCTATTTGGAGCCAATATGTGCAACATATGACAATATTTTAACTATTTTAAAAAACTTTATGTGTGCTTAATTACATTTTTTTCTTTGACATTTTTAAACTAATATTAGCCGACTTAATATAATATTTAAATTTACAAGCGAAATTAAATCCACAATCCCCTATTTTCGAAAGAAATTTTATGCTCTCAATATAATATGTGTGTGTATAACTATTGATGACCAACAAAATTCACAAATCACATTATATTTCTGTATAGAATCAATAAATATCAAATGAAAAATAATTTGAACCAAGTTTTTTTAACTAAGAAATAAAGTTTTTTTTTATGATTTTACCACATTTTCAGTAAATTGTTTATTTGTCAATTTTAAAAAGAAATAGTGAAATTTCATTTTTGGGCACCGAAAGTGCATTGTAGCTAGCTAGAAATCTATTGGCTGCATTGATACATACAATGTCACAGTCTCTGACAAACAGAAAATCAAGAAAATTTTCTGGCAAAAGAAATAAAATAACGACATTTCATTGGCATTAACAAATATATTTAAAAACAAAAATAAGAAAAAGAGAAATAAAATCCTCAAAATATATGTAAAAGAACAATTACGTTCACTAAATTTACAAAAATACAACCAATGTCACAGACACTAAATTAACAACTACATCATCCATAATTAACAAGTAGAGTGTAACATTAACTATAACAACATTCTCATTAATCACACCAACATCCTCATTCTCATTAACAATTAGAACGTTGTTAATTTATTGCATGTGACTTTAATTGTCTTTTTGGAAATTTAGTAATCTTAATTGTCCTTTTACATATTTAGATGTCTTTATTTGTGTTTTTCCCAACTAAAAAACCGCACAATACAGAGAAAAAACAATCTAGACTACCTCTAAATGTCCAAAATGACAAGTAAGGAACTCAAATTTCTAAAAGAACAATTAAGGAACCAGACAATTGTTAATTGGTACGTTCTAATTGTTAATTTTTCGATTTGCACATTTGAGTTGTACTTTTGAAAGTTTGAGTTCCTCACTTATCCTTATCCTTTTAAATGTCGGAAGTATTTACTCGCCAAGAATCCATGCCAAGTCAGTAAAGCAGCCAACTTTGAAAAAACTAGATTAAAAAACCAATTAATCCTCGGAGAGTGGAACATTTGTTCACAAGAAGACATGTTGAGATTGGAATGATCCATAAGCAATTCTAACTCTCTCTCTCTCTCTCCCCTCTTTCTTCGCTTTAATAATTCTTCTTCTAATCACCCAAAAAAAACATTATAATCGTCATCATTGCCATCATCTCTTGCATCAGAATTTCAAGGTGGGTCTTTTTCTTGACCTCCTTTGCTATTTCTATAATATAATCACCACCTTCATCTTCATTTTGATCTTACCCACCTTTGATTTCCTCCCTTTTCTTGTTTTAGGGTAGTGTCAGTGTAGTCAATTTTATGTCAAACTGGTTTGACTTTTTTAAAGTTTCAATTTTTCTGCCGCTTTTGCTTCTGGGGTTCACTTGAAATGTTTCCTTTGTGATTTAACTGCATAGTCTTGTGTGTTTTTCTTCATATTAGCTGTTTTGCTATAAGGGTTTTGTATCAGTTCTTGTTATCTCTATAAATTTGGCGTTTTCTGTGATTTGATTTCAATTTGTGATTTGCATTTTCTGAAATCTTGCCAAACTTCCGTGTGGGAATAAGCATCTGAAGATTTTGTCGTTTTGTGCTTTAGTAATTTTATGCATTGTGATTTGTGAAGGTGCTGTATTATGCTGTGTTTGTAAATGAAGCTATATTGTTGTAATTTTTGCTGCTTTTAGTTAGCTTTGCTAAAGCTAATATTGTGATTGAGTTTGAGAATTGATTTGAGTGATGAGTTGTGTTTTCATATTGATTAGGTTGTAGACGAGTTAAGGTTGCGTTGGTGAGAAGGGGGTAGTGAGAAGGATGCTGAAATTCAACTGTCAATTATCTATATCCAATGCACGGTATATTTCTGGTTTCCATCATTGTTTGGTGAGTGCCTCCTCGGCTTTATATTTATAGTTATTTATTGAAGTGTTCAATGTTGGCCACTGCATTAATGGTGAACTTACAAATGACCACATTCTCGAATCATAGCTGCCCTTTTCTTTTGGAGTGATTGAAACATAGCTACAGTTTTTTTGGACTGATCGAATCATAGCTAACAGAAATTCAATTTTGAGATGAATTAGAAGTTTGTGCTGGATAGACAGTGCATTTTTCTGCTTTCTTTTTTTGCATTCATCGAAGTTTCAGATAATTTATACTCCCTCCGTCCTATAATATAAGGTGAAATCAATCGATAACGGGTTCCAAAAATGTTGTCTAAGTTAGCTAAAATGCATGATTATGTAGGAGACAAAAATTTCTTTCCGAAAATGCCCTTATGTAAAAAGGGGGAAAGAGGATATGTCTGTGTTGGGGGGGGGGGGGTTGATGTGCTTTGATTAGTGTGTTATCTCTCCCCTCTCTAAAAATAAATGTGACACAACTTTTTAAGATAGTAGTGCATTTAATATGGACAATATTGGAAAAACACATTTATTATATTGACAAACACAAACATCACCTTACATTTTGGGACAAAACTAATAATTATGGGACGGAGGGAGTATCATTTACTATTTTTTGTTCACATAAATCTGACAATCTGTTTTTCACATTTCAGCTATGTTGAGGGAAGCACCTTGGATTATTTTTATGTGTCTGACGTTGGAGCATTTAATCAATCAGTTGGATATCGCATAGAGGATGCTGCAGAGCTGAGTGAAAGTAAGTGTAGCTTGCATTTAAATTTGATAAGTTCTCATGGAATTAGATAAGGTCTCATGTCATGTGGGCATTGCGTTGTACTTTTATTCCCTTTCATGCAAATTTCAAGCATCAGATCATGTTTAAGATGAATTACTTTTTGTTCAAATTATCTTGAACTATCATTCTGTGGTGATTTAGCACTGATCCTTAAGAAAAATGTATTTGTCAACTTACATGAACACGCACACGGGCACATAGGTGTTACTTTTGGGGGGAAGATCTGTTTCAACCAGTATAACCTTGTTAGTTTATTTTCTATATTCTTGGTAGCAGTTTTACACTTTTTTCACCTTTTGCTACTTTATCCATGTAACTTTTTCAGGTCCTGTTCACCTTGATACCTTTTTTTTATATAACTGTTCACCTTGATACTTTTGATAAGGTGAGTTTCCTTAATTGTCATTGAACAAACTTTCAAGTTTGTTAGAATTCAAATATAGTATTCTATTGGCAGGCTATTCATATGTTGTTTTTTGTTCTCTTATGCAGTTTCAAACTTCATTTGATAAGACATATTCCAAGTAATCAGAGTCGCTTAGTTTGCAATTACAAAAGGTCCAATAATCTAACTTGGTTGCTCCAAGAGGTAGTACAGAAAACCAGTAAGAGTCGGCCATGGCTGATGCCAGTCCTAGGACTGATATTTCTACGGATAATGAGACTGATGATAAAATTCAGCAGGTAATGCTTGAATGCCTTTCATTATTTTCATAAGCAAATAATCTATTTTCAAAACACTATTTGAACATAGTGCATGTGTCAAAGCATTTTCCGATTGCCATGTTTTTCATCGATCAGAGTTGAAAACTAAAATTGGATTTCTCTTGATAATTTGACGATGTATGCATGCTTTTGCAGTATGATAGAAATCAATCCCTTAATGCTGCAGCTTCTGACTCCAGTGACAGATCAAAGGATAAATCTGATCAGAAGGTTATATACCTAAGTCATGTTGTATGAGTATTATCTATCATTATTAATTGTATCTTTTGTGTGATGCTTGCTTTCATTTAATTATTGCAGACCCTCCGTAGGCTTGCTCAGAATCGTGAGGCAGCAAGGAAAAGCCGATTGAGAAAGAAAGTATGATATACATTTGCTATACCCTTTCCTAGGCACAATCATGTTGTCCTTGTTCTATTTTTCTCACATCTTGTATGATATTGGAAGTGAGCTGGATGCTTGGATGTTTCTTGTATAATCTTCACCTACACCTATGATTATATAATGTTCGATAAAGATATTAAACTTCTGTTGGTAGTATTTGAATTTCTTAATTATTATTTCCCTGTATTTGTTTTTTCTTCATTTTCTCTGTATGCATTCTAGTAGATCCTATTACTAGGGTAGCTTATCTATGTTATTTGTTAATTATTGTGTAATTATTAGACCATGCAGTTCGGCTAGTATGTTTTATATATTCACCCAAGAGATTTAATAAAGTTGACGGAAGTTTACTGGTCAATGGTTCAATTCCTTCAACGTCGTATGATCATGTAGCTGGCTTTTGTAGTGATCATGATAGTAGAATCAAGTGGTTCCCTTGTGATGTAGCCGTTATGGTAGAAACTCATTTGTGAAATGCATCTCTTTGGCTTTTCCATATAGGCCTATGTCCAACAGCTGGAAAGCAGTCGTTTGAAGTTGACCCAACTAGAGCAAGAGCTTCAACGAGCTAGGCAGCAGGTGAGATAGAATCTTGTGTCCAAAAATGGTTTTCATTATTCTTTGCACATAAAATGCCTCATCAGTCTTTAGTTCTGCTTACTCCTGCTTGTTTTTTGTTTGACAAAATTCTTAGCCAATCATCACTCATGTTTAATATAGACCAAAATCTCTTGTTCCTTTCTGGCAGGGGATCTTTATATCAAGCTCAGGCGATCAAACAAATGCAATGAGTGGAAATGGTAGCCCTTTCATGTTATCTCATTCCTTCAGTAATTTTGATTATTGAAATATTTGGAATAATAGCAGCATAATTTGCGCAGGCTGCTCAATAATTTTCATCACATTTCATTACAGGGGCTATGGCATTTGACGTAGAATACGCAAGGTGGCTGGAAGAGCAGAATCGCCAAATCAATGAACTGAGATCAGCTGTAAATTCTCATGCTGGTGATACAGAACTTCGCATGATTGTTGATAACATATTGGCTCACTATGATGAGATCTTTAGGCTGAAAGGTATTGCAGCTAAGGCTGATGTTTTCCACTTGTTGTCTGGCATGTGGAAAACACCTGCAGAGAGATGTTTTTTATGGCTTGGTGGCTTTCGATCATCTGAACTCCTCAAGGTGAGCTTATTCTGTCCCTTTGCTATACAGTACTTATGGTTCACTTGGTTAAGGAAAGAGTGAATTACATTTATAGGTCCTTTGAAGTTTCAGCTATTATAAGATAGGTGCATCTTACTCTGTCTTGGAGTTTCCTACCAAGGAACTGATTATTTAAGTGTTCTAGACTGCCTTCTTTTGCAGCAAAATTTCTTGCCGCTACCCCATTTATGGTTAAGTATTATCTCAATTAGAAGGGGTTATCATGCCACAAAACTTTTAGGTTTTACTTGTTTTTCATTGTAAACCAGAGAACATAAGAGTATAATCTGAATGTCTTATCTAATACTATGTTCGATAGGAGTATATGTACATGAGGAGATAATCAAGACAATAAATGAAAAAGAAACAAAATCCCTGATTTGTTGGGATATTTTCTAACGCGCACCCTCAAGTTGGAATAATGAAGCCCAACTTGTTACAAAGATGATCAACCTGAGTTTCAGTCAATGCTATAGTCCATAGATCACCCAATTGGCACTAGACCTCACATGTCTAGTAGAAATAAACTTAATTTTTGATCTTATCACACAAATATTTCCTGACATTCTTAGTGATTGGGGATGGAAATTTGAGAAAAGTTTATCAGCAAAATTCCAATATCCACTCGCACTTAACATAACTACCTACCCCTTTCCCTGCAGGAAATCTGATATGGGCGGTCATAATTTAGTGATCCAAGAGTATTGATGTAGTATTCTATGATGCCAGTATCTGAATCTGCCGAATATATGCTTTGAGTATCACATACTTAGCTTAATTAACTACCATATTCATGAATGTATACTACATTTCTGATTACGTTTGGAATTTTCGCTTGAGTTCTTTACCGTTAAGCACACAAGAATTATTATAATCATGATTTTTGACCAAGAATATTTATTTCTGAGGTCTGACTTGGTTGCCATGATTTCTGTTATAGCTCCTGATAACTCAATTGGAACCTCTCACAGAGCAGCAGCTGGTTGGCATTACTAATTTGCAGCAATCCTCTCAACAAGCAGAAGATGCATTATCTCAGGGCATGGAAGCTTTACAACAATCTTTAGCCGAGACATTATCAAATGGATCTCTTGGATCTTCTGGTTCGTCAGGGAATGTGGCAAATTACATGGGCCAAATGGCTATGGCCATGGGAAAGCTAGGCACACTTGAGGGTTTTATTCGGCAGGTAAATTTATTTCTTGATAGTATGTGATATATACAGTCTTCTCATGTAGTTTTGAGAATGTTTTATTCCAATCTTGGCTTCCTCATGGATTTCAAAACTAATAAAAAATTATGTGTGCTGGATAATAGAAATTATTCTCTTTCTTTACAAGTTTAAAGTGCATGTTTTGACCAAAAGCATGTTTGGAGGAAATAGAGCCCTTTAAAGATATTGTAGAGAAATGTAGGAAATAATCTTTCAAATCTGGTGTCATGCTGCCTCATTTTAGTAGTCAACTCTGGGTCCAAAAAAGTCTCCCTAACCTACACTCACCATTAACATATTATTTGACTATTAAAAAGGAACTGCATTGCATTGGTTTAAAAAAATTGTGTTACGGTCTTTGTACCGTTATTTTCATTAGAGTGCTCATAGTTCCCCTGGAAATAGTTTTGGAGGGAAAATGCACTCTAACCCCTTTTTAAAATAAAGGTTGTGTCTTGGGTAGGGGAGGAAGTGATCAAATTTGACAGTTTGTTTTTAAACTACTGGCAATTTTGAGCAACTTTTTTCATTTGCATATTTTGCAATGTTTAGGATCATTGGCATGGAACTTGCTAGTTAGAAGTTATATTTCTCACTCTGATCTATATTTATGTGGTGTTTATTAGGCTGACAATTTGCGGCAGCAAACATTGCAACAAATGCACCGTATATTGACTACTCGCCAATCAGCCCGGGCGCTTCTTGCCATACACGATTACTTCTCGCGACTTCGTGCTCTTAGTTCCCTCTGGCTGGCTCGTCCAAGAGATTGAAGGGTATAAAATTACTTGTTATAATATTTGGCTTTAATGATATGGCACCAGCAATGCTTGACCGTCATAGGTAGTTAGGTACTACCTTTACAGGTTTTCTTACGTTGTAGTCTTACTGTAATACTGATATTAGTGCTTAATTTAGCCATTGTTCAGAATTGGTGAGAAGCAGGCACTATGCCTGATGTTTATCACTAATAATATTGTCCATTGTAATTGTAACTTAAGGGTTTTATTTTTCTTTCATAGTAAGCCTGAGTTTATTGTTTTCTTGACTTTTTTCTTGAAGGTGCCTTGCGTGTGTTGTGTTGAGGAAATGTTTTGTTGAAGGTAGATACTAATAAGGCGGTTTTGGTGCTCATTGTCTAAATATTATTTCAATGATTTAAATTTTTAATTTTACTGTTTTTAACTAAAAATATTCAGATGAAATTAAGTACTAATAGTAAATAAAATTCAATACATTCTCTCCTTTTTTCAATCAATCACACCTTCACTAAGGTCAAGTTCAGTCTAGTGTTTTTGTAGAATAAATTAATAAAACTGGAAGTAGACAACTCTTCGCATATCCCTCGCATTACAACCCTACTCACACACGGCCATTTTGTGCAGAGTTCTCATCGCCAACATGGACTCGGTAGAAATAATTCACATTCAATTTTCTATTTACAATGTTATTTTATTTCAATAAAATAAAAAATTTTGTACCTATAACTTATGAAAGACTCTGCCCTTTTGAAATTTATAGAACCATTTTTTAAAAATTTGTTTTCATATTAGATTTAAGCAATTCAGATCATCACAATGTTGAGCACTAACTTAAAGGTACAACTCAATCCACATCTTCTAAGAAAGTATATAATGTTCTCTAAATTAGAGGGTTTAACACTAATCGCTTATAATTATAGGAATGCTACTTGTCTTGTAGCCTTGACAGTGAATGACGTGTTCATAACATGAGTGTCTCATCTCCAAAATTATCCGTCCACATCTGTATCATAATTCATAATTTTACTACAAATGATCCTATCGATATTTCGTAATTAGAGCACTGTTGAGAGCTTAGATTTACATTTCTCCACACTCAGCAATGACGCAAGCTAATTTAGGCCGGTTATTTGGTCCAGTAGCCACATTTTCAATCTTCCTGACAACCAAAAGGCCATCTCCTAGCACCCTCTGCATTAAACATAATTTGAATACAAGTAAATGCCCAGCACATTCAAACAAGGCTAGGTATTGAAAGACACATGTAAAGACATGAAGGATTCACAGGTGAAAATTTATTCTTTTAATTAAAAAGTTTCAAGTGAATCCAAAACTACAATTGCCGAATTGATAGATTTCTACCAGCAAATAATCAGTAGGAACAACTAAACTGAAGATTAATAGGTCAGATAAATATTGATTAAAATTATTACCAACCTCATAACTGATTGAAAATGTTTATAACTCAGTACAGTAAGTAGTTCAACAGATTTTACCACATCCCAACAGCAATATTTAATTGTTCTGCGCCAAGAATGAAATTACATAAATGCTTTTTATTTGTGTGGCTCTTATGTTTAATATATAAACTTGAGCTCACACGAGAGAAGATCCTATCAGCATCATGATTTGAATGCATGCAAACACAAAGTTCATGTGAATCATCAAATGAGCCTTCCTATTGGGTTGTTTAAGTAAAGTATAATTATATAAGCATAAGAGGATATTAGAGCATACCCCAAAAACGACATGCTTGTTATCAAGCCAGTCACATTTTGCACAAGTTATGAAAAACTGCAACAAGAAAGGAAGTGAGGGTTCTTCAGTCAAATAGAGCCAATATAATTTAGCACTCCCAAGATATGAGGACGGAAAATATGGGTGACTGTTGAGACGTTACCTGGCAACCATTGGTATTCTGCCCACTATTTGCCTGCAACCACATATAAAGGGTTAAGCCTTCTTAATTTTGCAAATGTAAACTGAGCAAAATCTTATATAGGTCACAGGAATGTGTTTTTCTTTTCCTGTGGGATAGGAAGTGTTTTAAAGGACTCTAATATTGCGATGACATAAGTATTTTGACCAGGTAATCACATCCCAGAAATATAAATAGTTGCACCCCAATTTTCACAAGGGGTGAGCAAGAATGGCAAGAATAAACGAGCCGTGAGGATAGCACACTGTCCATGAACAGGATGGCCATTCAAAGCAACCATTTAGCCATACAAATTTAGTACATTAACAGTTAAGGAAAAAAGAAAAAGGATATAAATTTGACGCATCAAAGAAGCAAGATGCAAGTGAATACAACAAATACATACCATTGATAGAAGACCAGGGCCAGTATGTTTGGCAATAAAGTTTTCATCATCAAACTTATGTCCATAGATGGAAACGCAACCACTCCCATCACCCTGTAGAATCAGATAAATTTATCATAAAATCAAGAATTCCACAGCAAAACACAAGTCAACTCAATTTTCGCAATGATAAATTAAATGACAAAATCCACAAGGGCAAATAAATGCAGCTAAGTAAGGCCTATTTGTACAAAACACCGCACAAGAAACATATACAGCAAACTACTAACAATGTTATGTAAAGCTATGCATGAAGATTACACGGACAAACTTGATTGTTTGAAAATCAGATATATATTTGTTCTCACATATAGCAACAAAGTCAGCAGTGCTTAAATATAGTGTAAGTGTGAACCTAATGGAGCATAATAAAAGTTTAAAAAAGAGGTTAATGTTAATGTACCTTGAGAAAATCACCAGCCTGTATCATGAAATCCTTAATGACTCTATGGAATTGAGAGGCTTTGTAACCCACAGGAAGGCCAGCTTTCCTGGCAATCGATTCAGATGACATTACAAGTTTCAACTTTTAAACCTAAACAAATAAAAATGTGCCCAAATATGTGAATTGAACTGAATATAGCGAAGCAAAGATTACCTGTACTCGCCAGTGCAGAACTGCCTGAAGTTTTCGGCGGTTTTGGGGGCGATATCAGCGAAGAGCTCCATCTTGATTCTGCCGGCGGGGATGCTGCCGATGGTGACGTCGAAGAACACGACGGGGTTCTTGGGGTTCGGAGGCCGCACGTGCCACTCCACTCCTCCGTTTCCGCCGCCAGAAGCCATCGATCGGAGCTGAAGCTGAAGCTGATGTTGGCGGCAGAATCTTAATCTAATGCTTAGGATTATTTTTGTTTTTCCTCCCTTATAATTCTTTTATTTTTTTTATAAAAAAGTTAGACTAAAAAAATACTCCCTCCGGTCCCTAATGTAAGAGCCCAAAATTTGAATAATTTTGGTCCTAATGTAAGAGCTCACCCCACATTCTCTCCTCATTTAATGCATTTTTTCCTACTTTACCCCTAACTCTCTTTCATATTTATTTATATTTATGTATTTCTCTCTCTTAAAAGTACCATAATAAATATGGGCAATTTTGGAAAATAAACATTAATTCCAGACATCCAACTAACATTCACATGTTTTCTTAAGAAGCGTTTTTTTTTGGCGGCTAGCTCTTACATTAGGGACCGGAGGGAGTACTCACTAAGAACCAAGTACATTGTTAAGATGCGCTGCATCAGCTTTGGACATCATGTAAATCTCTAAGCCATATTTGAAACTGCTTTTTACTAAAAAAATAATTATAATTCCCTCCCCTCGAAATAAGCATTAGATTACATGATCATCTGTCACGGTTATCATATAATGACAAATAAATATATAAGTCTACCACGAGTGGTGAATCAAATGATGATGAGTACAAAAGTTAAAAAAAATTATATAATGACCATTTTTGCCTCAATTTTGAAATTCAATGGGAAATTTTGCTCTAAAAAAATCTTATATGCTCATTTTTGCACTTTCATGACAATTACATGATATTTTTTCAATTAAGCCCTTAAAATTGTATCCATTTCAACAATTTGGCCTACTTTATAAGTTGGATATTGAATTAAATTATCTATAAATTTGAGTTTATTCGGTAAGTATTGATTAAGAAATAATAAATATTGTTATGACTTGTGAGAAATCTGTAAAAAAATATATCAAATATATATTTTAATAAAATAAATAATCATTCAGTACGAGAAAAAGATAATATCCATCCTGTGTCTTGTCACGTTAATAGTTTTTTTTTTATACATATCACGTTAATAGTTTTATCACGTCCGAAAATTGATTGGGATCGATACGGTCAGTCAGAAAGGGACAACAGTGAACAACCTTACTCATAATCATAATAGACATCTATTAAAATATAAAGGTTTTTCGCCCTCAATTTTTCTAGCCCGCTTCTCTCCACAGCGACACTCCTAAATTCTTCTCTCTGTCAATAATTATAGGAGAAAGGCTGGCTCATGTAGTGGCTTGGGTTTTTAGCCGCCTTGCACTGTTCATTAGCCGATGATGAATTCTTCATCAAAATAACGTGTTTAAGGTTTTGCTTTTGTTGGTCTGGAAGCTACTTAACTGGCTTTGTTGTGGGGCCCGCGTAATAATTTCTTCGTCTTTTTTCCTTTCTCTGTGACTCTTCTTTCCTTTCTGAGCAAAAAATCTCTCTCTTTCCCTCCCACCTCCCGATCCTTCTAGAGTCTCTCCCCCATCTTCCTCTACACTCCTCCCTTATTCTCTCATATTTCTTTTTCTCTTTTCAGCACCTGTTATTCCTCACCATTACTATCTTCTTTGTCCTAGAGGGAAAGAGTAAGGGTTCATCTTTTTTGCTGTTATTAGTCCATGTTTGACGGGATTTTTGAGGCTGAGGACCAGTAATTCCATATGTATATTTTCCCTCTTTACTCTCCAATTTCAAAGTGAAATTGTTTAGAACTTGGTGTGATTTTCGGATTTATGAGTTACTCGACGGTGTTTGGTGTTTCTTATTAGTCTTTTATTCCTAATAAGAGTTTCTAACAATATCAGCTCTTCGAGGTTTCCTGTGGATTGATCAATTGATCCTTAAAAGGCTTCGGGGAAGGCTCTAGGGTTTCTAGGTTGACAAATTCTCTACTCTATCAGCTACAGTTTATTTTCCCTGGTATGTTTTCTTCCCATTTTTGTTTTGATTCTGACTTTTCCATGGTTCCTCTGGTGTAGAATTCTACTGAATATGAGGAACTATTATACCCTATAATTACATGATCGTTGAGCCGAAAAAAGATTCCTCAAGGTCTCTCCTTTTTATTCTTTCTTTCTATTTTGTTGGAGGTGGAATAAATTGTGATAATTTTTTAAAATATATTGGGGAAGGATGAAGCCACGTCATTGTCACATCTGTATGTCTTTGTTTTGTTTTGGGATTATTTCTTACCAAATGCTTTTATCTACTAACGTACTCCTTAAATTCATTTTGATTTTGCTGTTAAATATATATATGACAGTTCTCGGCCTTTGCCATGCTTGATATTTTCCTTTAATTTTGCATGTTGTGTGTCAGTATAGAGATTTAAAACATCAAAACATATATTTCTTTCTGTTTTGAGAAAAAAGAAATATACTTTGCATTTCCCATTGCATAGTTTTTCTGCCATCATAATGTTTGGACGAAGAAATAACATTGAAACAAAGACAAAAAGGATCCTCCAATCTTGGATTATGCATATATGCATGTTGGTTTATAATCACTGCCACCAGTGCAGCGATAATTGTCAGCAAATGAATTTATTTGATTTCTGAATTCATAGCATGTATTTAACAATGGACAGATGGATCTTGAGAGGCTTAAGGATCTTGTAAACATTGTTGGAAAACAGAGGCTTGTGCTGGACCTCAGTTGCCGGAAGAAGGTATATATAAATTTGTTGTTATCACATAATAGATAGTGTCCTGAAAACAATTGGGAAGAAGATGTACACAATGTGTAGGATATTTCTATTCAAATGATATTTGAATAGGAATTCTTTCTTTTGTGAAGTTGTGAATGCACTGCTTTTATATTCAGCTTATACAACTTTCAAGTTTCAGAAATTCTAAGAAACCAAGAGGATGACAGGTTACCTCCTAGGACGAAATTGTTGCACATTTAAATTCATAGGATTGAATCAGTTTCAGATTTTACAAATGTTATACACTTGCATGAATGCATATGTAAATGTGCGTGCATCTAAAAATCATCTGATTGCTATGATTATTAATATGTTTCCTTTTTCCTCTCACTTTGTATTTGTAACTTTTGAGTGCTGTTTTTATTATTCATGTTCAAAATAATTGGCACAGACTTCTGACACATGCCATCAATTGCTGGCTGCTGCAACATGCAAAAAATGGTAAAAAGATATTTTTTGGGTGGCAAATATAAAAAAAGTAATATGAAGATCTTTCGTTTGGCCGTGGCTAATTCATTATTCTCTTCTTTAGTCTGATCACTGGAGATATTGCTTATATAACATTTTAATTCTCAGGCTTTGGTTCTTTGACCTTTAATGGTTCAGTTACTGCTTAATGTAGATGTGATACATGCTTACATTAGACTGGATATGTAGTTGTTTATTTACCAACTAAAAATGGAATTGGTAAACTATAACCTATCATTGTGAAGTTATGCAATGGAAGAGGATGGTCACATTAGTATGCATGAGATTCCCTTAACAGTAGATTTTTGAAATCATTAGTGAAGGTATATGAATACAACTCTGTTCATTTGGATTTCATTACATATGAAATCTGATACAACTTTCTGTTCTGTTCAAAGGGATCAGAGCTGTGAAGTTAAAGATGCTTTGGTAAATTGATTTTTATTAGTTTTCTATGCCTAATTCTTGTGCAGTATTTTAATCTAACTATAATTAATTGTGTTGTCACAATTCATGGAGCATTAGTGTGGTTTTAATCATGTGGGGATTGCCTTCAGCTTCATTCTTCTTTGTAGATGGTGTATGAAAAGTAATGAGGCTCCCTATTTATTCTTTAAAGAATCCATATATTTTTGTTTTTAGAATTTAGGGATCACTGTATATTTCTCTATATGCTACTTATTTATTCTTTCATGGAGAAAATGTGGTCAATGAATAGTGCTAAGGACAGCTCGAATGGATTGCTTTATAAATAACTCATTCCAAAAAGTTTGAGTAGAATTTATTGATTTTTGTGATTTTTATGCCAAGAGGTGTGATGTTTCATTCATGATCAAAATTGGGTGTGTGAATTGATTGAATGCCAAAAATGGCCCCTACATATCTGACCATCATATCATATTAATGAATATTTCTTTCATAGTTTGATTACATTTGCATTTTATCTTTGAATTTTCTTTAGTTCAATTAGATTGTAAAACTCCAGAGGTCTGAATCTTCTTATATATATTCATGTTTTAGCAATTTTAAAATAGTACAGACATAAATTTGATGTAGATGCTGATTTATTTATGGTGGTATCATAATTCATTTTATAATCTGTCTTATAATTTTCATACACTTTTACATGGGACAAGTTCCTAAAAGTAAGAAATATTGATGGTTACATGCTAGGCACATGCTGAATAAGTGAACTGTTAGCATAACACCAGATTTTGCCCAATCACCTAGACCTGAACTAGAATTGACTCATTTGTTTGAACCATAATTAAATCATAATTTGATTCATGTGTTGTATTAAATTGCACCAGTTTCTGGAAATGTTTGAATTATATTTGTTGTATCCATTGTATTTTTAACCATATTTTCATCAAATTGGTTATTGAATCAGTGTTTTTACACTAGATTTCTCCCATTGATTTTTCTTTAATTAATTGTGCAGATTACTCAGCCTGTAAAAGAAGTGAGAAATGAGAATATTTTGGTATGCTATTTAATAAAATAAAGGTTATCTCTTTGTTTTAAAGTGGAGTAGGAAAGGACCAATATTAAAAAGTAGGAATATTCATTTCTAAACAGTTTAGTCTTGTACTTTTTCATATACTAAAATGTTGTTCCATTGTTTTATTGATGCTTATTCTTGGGTTTATTTATTTGCTGTTGACTACAACATTTGCATTGCTAAAAATTGTGTATAACATATATAATATCTCCCTTTCTTTTAGGCACAACTTCCATTCTAATAAAGTGTCTTGCGAATGTAGTAAATTCATAGACCAGTTGTCTACCCCTATATGAGACTTCAAAACAGTGAGGGATTAGTCTCAATTGACACTTGGGTGAAGATACCCTTGGATAATCTAAAAAAAAGTGTGTATAACACTTCTAAATTTTGCCTTTCTTGACAATTTTGTTTTTCAATATAGTTGTACTTGTACCTTTTTATGCGTTGAATAATCACTCTGTTTTACGTTCTCTTCAAGAGACACACATGAGAAGTTTTGGTCTTGTGCTTATTTTGTTGTATTTCATCAATTTCATTTATCTTATTACAATTGTTTCCTCTACCTTCTTTCCCTGCATCTTTTTAGTAACAATCTTTTCTGCTTATCAATGTAACCTCAATGGTATTTTGATTTATACTTGCCAAATGTTTACAAGTGCTAGCACTTGAATTCCTCCACTCTCAATCTATTGTAAGACCATGCTCCCACGTTTTCTACACCTTTACAGCAATACCTACCTTCTACTTTCATTTCAATCCATCCAATTTCTTTTGTTTTCATTATCGTTTGTCAGATACATATTTCGCGCATCGCGCGAGTAATCGTGCTTGTTCATATGAGTATAACTTAGCATATTTTTTGGACTGATACATTTGATTTAGCATAATTATAAGGGCGTGTTTGGTTCAACTAAGGATAGGTGATGGGATAAGGTCCTTAATCAAATTCCATAGTTCTTCACGGGATAAAGTAAAACCTTTCTAGAGCTTTCTCTAGCTATTTGATTTCCTTATTTAATACTTCATCCGATCCTAAATATTAAGACCTAGTTGACTTTTGTGGAAAATCTGAAAAAAACAAAATAAGTTAATTATAAATTGATTCACCTAATTTTTCTCCCTTAAACTATAGTTTATTTTACTTATAAACTAATGGATAATCTAAAAATATATCAAATATTATGTCATAATTCAATAACCTATTTCGCAACCTTAATTTCTCAAAAAACAAGTCAACTAGTTCTTATATTTAGGACTGGAGGTAGTATTTTGAAGTGTCGATTCCATCTAATACACCAAGTTAACACGCATCCAATTAATACTAAAACACTTTATACAGTCATAAATGTAATCATGTTGCACAACTATATTAAGAAGGAGTTAGACTACACTACTCTATTGATGCAACTGTTATAATACAGAATGCTCCATTTCAAAGAAATGTGGGCAACTGTTAAGAGGTACACAACAAAGGCACAATCACAAGATCTAAGGAACTATATACAGTAGCAGCATGACAACTTTTTTCGTCATAGAAATATAAATATTTCATTCATAACATAGGAAATTAAATGCCACGGAAAAATTTAGAATTCACCAGATGCTGAAAAAAAAGCGCACCACATTCAACTATAATTAATAGTAGAACATAACTTATAATCTAGTTATAATGAAAACTTACGTAAGATTGACCTAGACAACTATGTTGAACACTTTTTTCAAAAAAATAAAATAAAATGAATTCTTAATCTTCAGTTCAAACAAATTCTTAACTAGTTCCTTTGCTGTTGAACATTTATTTTTGAATGGGAAGAAATACACATACTGGAAAGCAATGTACATGAGGGATAAATACAAGAAGGGGGCTTGTTTTCACTGCCCAGTCTCAAAAACAGTGAGTATCTGTGCTCAGTTAGCATTAAAATACTATGAGCAAGTGATTTAATTAGCACTAACAGTACCTGCTCAGTTTTATTTTGAACATTTTGCTCCATTGCATTCCCGTTTCCCTGCACTCGTCATTCAAACTGGTGTACGTACATCTCCTTTGTACCAAATGGTCAGCATCTCCTCCACATGTGAGGCGGCTTCTATCTCTTCTCATTCGTGTTGAACTAACGGGAAATTTCGTAAAATAAGCTAACATTTCATGTGTGTGGCCTTTCTCCAATTTGTCATTTTATTTAGGGTAAGAGTGAAAAAATATACATAATAAATTGTAAGAGAAACATCTAATATCATGATAATTTTAACGGTGGAGTACATGGTAAATATCAAAGTGTGACATCCCATAATCCTTTTCCTTCACTTGTATGGTATTGGATACCCCTTTTATAATTTACCATGTATAGTATTGCACCTTTTACAACTTACCATATATATTTTTGTTACATTTTGGTTTCTCATATATATATATATATATATATATATATATATATATATATATTTTACCCTCAGAATTACCGTCGTGGAGAGTGTTCCTTTCACAAATATATATATATATATATATATATATATATATATATATATATATATATATATATATATATATATATATAAAAGGAGAATGGGGAATTATTAGAGAGAGGTGGGGCACAAACAAACAATAATGTTAGCTGGCACGATGGCAAAGTCTCTCTTGGACACGCAAATTCACATGCAACTAGGCAACTAGGCAGTATGCACCAATCAAATTTTAAGTCCTATCTTTACTGCATAATTTCCTCCAAGCATCCAAACGACCAAAAAGATATTAGACTTGCGTGCATGGCATTGACTCACCCACCAGTCAAGTATTAACGTTCCTCTCTGCATTTGGTTCCATACATCCTCATCACTTTTCTTCCTTCTCACTTGCTTTCTGAGCACTTTGTGTTAGCTTGAACATGGCAGAGTTGGTGGCTGGAGCGTTTCTCTCTTCTTTCCTTCAGGTGGCATTTGAGAGGTTGGCATCTTGTGACTTTCTCGACTTCTTTCGCCGCAGAAAGCTGGATAGTGGCTTGCTCACAAAACTCCATGTCATCCTTATTTCTGTGAGCCAAATCATGGAAGATGCAGAGGAAAGGCAATACCGAAACCTTCGTGTGAAACAATGGCTTGATGAGCTCAAACATCAAGTCTTTATAGCTCAAGATTTGCTGGATGACATTGCTCTTGAAGCATCACGACAGGACCTGCTTGCTGCTGAATCCCCAACTTATGTTCCACTCAAGGTACGAGGCTTCTTTACAACTCTTATTGACTCAAATCAGTTTGATAATAAGAAGATAGAGTCAGAGATCCAAGGAGTGCTCAGCAACCTTGAGTGTCTTATGAGGCAAAATGAGATATTGGGGTTAAAGGAAGGGCCTTCAGCTGGTCTTCAATTGGGTGTCAACACCAAATTATTCCAAAGATCACCCACCACACGTTTGATAGATGAATCCAAATTGTGCGGAAGAGATGCTGAAAAAGAGAGGCTTGTTGACATTTTACTATCACCCAACAAGGGTGGGGGTCAGTTGCCTATGGATGTGATTGCCATCACTGGCATGGGTGGCATGGGCAAGACAACCCTCGCACGACTTGTATATGAAGATGTCAGATTAAAGGATCGATTTCAACAGAGAGCTTGGGTGTGTGTTTCTGATGAATTTGATGCTCATCAAGTTACCAAAGTTATTCTTCAGTCACTTGATCATACTACTGAAAAATCGACTAATATTGACTCATCACTTGATCATCTTACTGAAAAATCAATTGATTTTACGTCAACATTTGAGCGTCCTAGTGAAAAATTAACTGATTTTCACTCATATCAGCGTAAATTAATAGAAATGTTGAAGGGCAAGGAATTCTTTCTGGTTCTTGATGATATTTGGAATGAAAATCATAAAATTTGGGAGGACTTCCAAGCTCCTTTGAAGCACGTGGCACCACTTAGTAAGATTCTTATCACAACTCGGAATGTCAAGGTGGCAGAAGTCATGTGTTGTAACTTCACTCATGCTTTGAAGCCATTAGAGGAAGTAGATTGTAGGAAATTATTTGCAAAATATGCATTTGACAATGGAGATGAAGCTCCAGATCAAGCTCTTGTGCAAATAGGTGAAAAAATCGTTAATAGGTGTGGAGGATTGCCTTTGGCGATAAAGACACTAGCGAGTTTGTTGCACAGAAAACTGTCTTTACAATATTGGAATAAGATTCTGAATAGTGATATATGGGAATTATCAGAAAATGATAGCAACATCATCCCATCTTTAAGATTGAGCTATCACTATCTACCCTCAAATCTCAAACGTTGTTTTGCTTATTGCTCCATCTATCCTAAAGATTATGATATAGACAAGAATGAGCTGATCCAATTGTGGATGACAGATGGTTTGATATATCCTACCCAGAAAAGGATGAGCCTTGAAGAAATGGGAAATGAAATTTTGAATGAGCTAGAATCGAGGTCATTTTTTGAGCCATCAATGAAAGGAGATGATTACTTTACCATGCATGATCTTGTGAATGATTTATCAAAGGCTGTAACACAAGAGTTTTTCGTGCAACTAGAATCTAATCATACACAAGATATGTCAAACAAGACTCGCTATTTCTCATATGTAAGTAAACAAGACTATGAATCTCTTAAAATTCCCGAGAAAGTTTTCAAATGTCATCATTTACGTGGCTTCCTCGTGTTGAATTCATCCATCTACCCAAATTTTGGCATACATGTTGACATAATGTCCAAACTTTCTCGACTCAAATTCATGCGAGAATTATCTTTGAGGGGATGTAGAAATATCAATAGCTTGTCAAATGATATTAGCAACTTGAAACACTTGCATTATTTGGATCTTTCTTTCACTAAGGTTAAGAAATTGCCAGATTCAATGTGCATGTTGATTAACTTACAAACTCTGAAATTAAGAGGTTGCCATCACTTGGAGGAGTTGCCAGCGAATCTCTTCAAACTCATTAACTTGCATCACCTTGACTTGGAAGATTCCGGCATACGAAAGATGCCAAAATATATGGGGAAGTTAGAGCAATTGCGAACAATGAGTAAATTTGCTGTGTCAAAGGAAGGAGGATCAAATATAAAAGAACTAGGTGGCTTAGTGCACTTAACAGGTTCCCTTACCATCTCAAATATGGAGGGGATAAATGATGCTAGAGATTTGAGAGAGGCCAATTTGAAGGGAAAGAAATTGGTTAAATTGAATTTGTTGTGTTCAGGAGGAAAGTACAGTGGTAAAAAGGCACAACAGCATGAGCATTTATTGGAAGCAGCGGAGCCAAATGGCATGGTGAAGTATCTCACTGTGAAAGGATACAAAGGTGCCGAATTTGCCAAGTGGGTGGGTGTTTCAGATTATTTACCCCATTTAGTGTCCTTATGTATAAGCGGCTGTGAGAACATTGTGAGGTTACCAGCGCTTGGGCAACTACCATCGCTCCAGAAACTCACCATCGAATATTGTGATGGAATAAAGGTGATAGGGGAAGAGTTTTATGGGAATGGCTCCTTCAATGCTCCATTCCCTTCCCTATCGTATTTGTGGTTTTTTTACATGAGTGAATGGGAAGAATGGAAGATATGTTATGAAGGTAAGAGTTTCCCATGCCTTGAACAACTTCATGTAGATAATTGTGGTAGGCTGAACACATCTCTGCCTCATAACCTTCCTTGTTTGAAAACACTACACATTTATGCGTGTAGGAATTTGGAGGCCACACTTCCCAGGTCCCCTTCCATGGAAAAGCTGACTTTGCTTGGTTGTGATAAGATTATAATGGCCAGGTGGAGCATCTCAGACGTGCCTCCGCCTCTTTCCAGCCTCCAACATCTCGAAATGGGAGGGTGTCCCAAGGTGATTGAGTCAGGTAGGGAATGGGGTTTGCATGAGCTCTCTTCTTTGAAGCAACTTCAAATTATAGTTGATGATGAGATGGAGTCATTCCCTGAAGAGGGATTGCTGCCTCCCAATCTCCAATCTCTTTCATTCGCATGGTGTCCCAATTTGAGAAGAATAAACCACAAGGCTCTTGCCCACCTCCATTCTCTCACTTCCTTATCTTTCTGCCATTGCCCTAGAATGAGTTTCGAGGGCATGCCACAAGGTGCTTTTCCTCCTTCCCTTTCTCATTTATCATTTGATAAAGGCTGCACATTGCTTAAAGAAAGGTGTAAAAAGGAGAAAGGTCCTGATTGGCCTCTAATTGCTCACATTCCTCATCTATCCATGTAACGACGTCACTCTCTAAAGGTACTTCCTCTTCACTTTTCTCCCACATATATATTCATATAAACTATACTCATCTTAACATACACATAGAAATTCATATTCTTCATCTACATTCTATACCCATTTTTATTCATCATGTGCAGAGGCTTGCTTGCGATTGAAAGCTTTCAATGGAGTTACCATTGTGGACGCAAACTACATTGCCCTTTCTTGCTTTCTTGTGATGCTTTATTGTCAAGGTAAAAATTTCGTTTTTATTCATTCAACTCTTTTACTTTTTTGTATCACTGTAGAACAAAACCCATGTCCCATCCAGTTTCTATTGTCACCGTTGGTCTCAGTGTTTGCTCCTCTGTGTTTGAGTCTATCCAAGTGATCTCATGTAGTTTACTATCTTTAAAGTTATTCATTCCTTTAATCAGTGACATATAGTCACATTGTGAAAGCAGAATGTTTTTTAGTGGTGAAATCATAGGACCTTCTCGTGGAGGGTTGTCAGCCATAATTGATGATCTCTCATACATGGAGTTATTTCTGTCAAAACAAACTTATTTTGGCATTATTGGACAACCATTTACCAAAAGCAATTGGAGATTTGTATGTAGCCTTCTAATCAAAAGATTACTCAATTAGCCTAAATTAAAGAAGAATTACTGATCATTTGGATGAATTTGTAGATCATTATTTAAATGTCCACAGTAAATGGAGTGAGACGTGTTTGGGTTGGTCAAAATGGATTGCTTTCAACTCCTGTATCCACTGGAAAACGTGAGAGAGTTGAGCTGATGTAAGTTATCTGCCTATATTATTCATATACTAATAATCCTTGATTATTCTTTCGTGTGCCTTCTAATCAGAATACTACTCAATATTATTAAGTATCTGCATATACATTGTAACTTCAGATTTGGGTTGTTGTTGGAATTTATTTTATGATCTATCTTACAGCTGTATTTCATCAAATTTTACACTGGATAGGCTCTTAAAAGCAAGGAATTTTGATGGAGAGAATGCCAAGCACATGTGGGATGATATGCCCAAGTGGATAGGTTTTACCCCTCATTTGCATGAAGGAAATGTTTTATGGAGATAATGCTAAGCACACTGGATAGGTTTTATGAAGAGAATCAAAGCACACTGGATAGGTTTTATGAAGAGAATCAAAGCACACTGGATAGGTTTTACTCCAAATTTGCATGAAGAAAATGTAAAATCTATCCTTTCTCATCACAAGCATCAACTTGTGGTGTGAGTGGAATTAGTGCACTTTGTCAAAATATTGGTATTATGCAATCCATGTTATTGTGTGTTCTACAGACTAATTGATTGAAATGTAATTTTTTTACTTACATTCATGTTACTATTTACAAGTACATTTCACTTAGTGCAAAGCTATGTAATATGACTAATAATTTTTCCTTTAGGAATCAAGTCCACCTCAACATCAAATATATCTTTAGCTATTAATCTCCATCAATTGGCACATATTGCAGGGGATGTGATATCTACATGCATTTAGCATAGAGAAATCCTCACCATTTTCAGTTAAAGGCTCATGTCAGCATTTTAGCCTCTTCATTATGGTGATAATATCACCTCTATTTGCTTTCTAACAATGATATATTTGATGCTTAGGTATTGTTGCACCAATATGGAAGTAAAGACCTTTTGTTGCTTTCTTTCAGATTTAGTTGTGTAATTTTTGAAAATCATTAATCCAGTTGAGCTTTGGTAAAGTTCTTTGATGAATATTTGAAGACTAATAATACATTTGAGCATTTCACTGCAATATTTTTTGACATTGCTTCCCTGATAATTTAAATCTTACGCCGCGCTTAGGAGTTTCATCTCGTTTTTGTAACAAAAGAATAGTAATCATAAAATTTCTTACAGTATTTCACATGAAAATTTTACAAATACTGATCTACAATGTGGTTATATGTAAGTACCGTTTGAGCCACTTGGGGGGGAAAGAATTGTACACCAGATTACCTAATCTTAAAGATGCATACAATTACAACGAGTATTCACAAACTGGTAGAGCTCCAACACAGAAAATTTTGTGGCTTTACCCTCTCTTTCGTATACAATTGCACTAAGCAGAGGACTTGGGTATCTTGAACTGTTTCTTCAGAAATTGTGAAGCTTCAGAATCACTCCTATGGCATAATATTCTAATTAAAGTTTTGGAATCCGCTCCTAGTCTGCTTTTGCCACCTTGCATTTCCATGCCACTAGCAGATTTCAAGTCCTCAACCAGCTCTCGAGTCTGCAACATAATACATATAATGTGATATATTTCAAAGAGTGACTGACATGGGAGACAGTTATCAACAAAATATATGTGCATATGACAGTAAATAAACTTGTGAATTCCTCTTAATATCTTTTTCGAATTTTGATCTCTCATAAGTTTTTTATCATCTCTTTGTGATCCTCTAAAAAGTATTATCCTCAATTACTGATAGATAATGGAGATGGGTGACAGCCGTTAAGAAAATTGTTTATATTGCACAGATAGTGCTTATCAAAGTATTTATACAGACATAAGCATCTCAACTAACCTCATATCCATGTAACTTTATCACATCACGAACACGTGCTACCTGATTTTCAACAATACCTCGAGGAAGCCCATCTCCTCCTGATATGAAGAATTCCTACAAAATGCATCAAAAATTAATTAAAAATTATGGGTTTGAAAAATCCAAGGTACCACCATTTGGTAATCAAGATATTTAAGCCTGAAAAGGTAAATAAGATTGGCCTGTTGCACAATACAATTACTGCATACTGATGCCAGCATTAGAATAAAGATACCTTAAGGAACTCCAGATCTTCCTCTAGTAATTTTGCATCAGCTGGGCAGAAAACTCTGGATGGACCCCCATCTAAGATCACTCGGAGTAAGCCATCCTGGGAAGAGGGCAATGTTAAAAAAACTATGAAAGAAATAAGTTTGAAGCAGTGAGCAGGAATCAGATACCCACCAAAGATGCTTGAAGAAGACTCGTCACAATGCGATCCCTAAGAGGTTCCACAATAGTACCACAAAGTTGATTGAGTTCCTAAAAATGAATTGTGTAAACCACAAAATTCAAGTTACAGAGTTCCTAATTAATATATATATATAAGTTACTGAGAGATAGGAAAAGAAAATTGCAGAAAAGAAATTCTTAAAGAAGAATGCAAGATGGCTAGTAGAGACAAATTCTTAAAGAATATGGCACATCTTAATGATGGGACAAACATTACCTCATCAAGTAGTACGCTAAGTGCTTCCATTCTAGAACCTGAGACGCTTGGTTTATACAAGTTATCTATGAATGGTCCTTTCAGATCATGGAAGACAATTTTAGTTCCTGAAAGAGAATAGTTAAACTAATGCATTGATCAAGCAGGTTTTAAATTCAAGTAAAAATATAAGATTTCAAGATGTTACCTGTGTACTCACAAATGCGGTCCATCGCAGCATTTATAGTTTTTCTACACCCATCAAAGATATCCTTGTGTGCAGAACTTTTAGACTTCTCGTCCATTGATTTTTCTAGAACACAAATATTCGTGTAAGGTAAAGTTCAAACATTTTCAGCATACTGATCATTGAAGAAAATAAGTCAAACAAGCATCTCCTAACATTATTCGAGGTCAGAAGCATTTCTTATCCCCTTTTTGTTAGACCTCTCTCACTCAAAAAATTGTTGTTTGCCAAGAAAGGAAACTGATAAGACATCAGCATAATTATACATGTCCGCTAATGTTAATGTCAATCTTAACAGCATCCTTCAACTTGCTGTTCCTTTAAGACAATCCCTCCAACTTGTTTAACATGCCATATTAAATGGTTATAAATTCTACCCAGCAAAAATAAGCAAGCAGGAAAATAGTTCATTCTTCTTTTATTGCCCTTTCTCACTTAGGGTTAGCATGGTAAACAAAAAGTTTTACTTGCAAAGCTACTTACTAGCTATGATTTTCTGCTAATAAAGTAGGTTTTGCATATTGTACATAGCAGTAATACTTGCAAAGCTACTTACTAGCTATTTTTTCTTGAGACCTTTTACTCGTCCATTGCTCCCAAATTGTATCTTCCAATTTATTAAGCTGCGTAATTGCATACTGTAGATGGCAGGAATATTTGAATAAGGATAATGCCACAAAAACAGAAGAATTCAATAGATAAATATATTAGGTACATTCCATACCCAGATTTAAAGAAGATTGAAAATAAGACAATAGTGTTGAAAGAGTATTCACATTATCATCAAATGACTTGAACAATGCAGCAGCCTTCACACTATACAACGCTTATGAATAGAACAATTCCTTAGATTTATTTTAATTGTAGTCATAAGTTATTTACATAAAACAACAAGTCCAATGTATTTTAGAAAATTTCAAAATAACAAATCTTCAGTATTTAAAAAAGAAGCATCTGGGTGACATTGCCACACTTTTCATTCTTCTAGAGCAATATTGGTCCAAAAAAACCTTCCACACCAAATACTAAAAAAGACAAAATTGGTATTTATAAAAAAGGGATTATTTTAAATAGTTAGATGATATGGAGAAAATGTTTCAAATTTTATAAGAGAAATTAATAAAGGACCAAAAGAAATATCTGCCCCATCAATTAAATGAACAGGATAAGTTTATCTTGAACTCACATATAAAGTATTTAATTGAACACAAAGTGTTTTAGTTTCTAGGACACTAATTTCACTGGTTATTGTCTCATCAGGTGCCCGAGTGTCAAACAGTTCCTTCTTCACAAAAGCCTTTATTCCAGCCTCCTTTCTGTACCGTGTGAGTATTGGCACTGGGGGTATCAAGTCTTCCTTGCTAGCTGTGCAATGAAATGGTACGTGAAGGTTCAAACAAACACAAGGGAAGAATCAATAGGAAAATTGTTCATCCGCAGGATACACAGTCATATTTTTTTTCCAGATAATCATAAAGCCTTTTGAAACTGACAGTCGTTAAGGAGAAGGGCAACACACTGATTCTCAAGCACAAGAAATATTGGAATATAAACACCAGGCTCATGGATGCACTAAACAAGTATTTAACTACATTAGCATGATCTGGGTTTTAAAGAGCAACCAATGCTTAAAAAGTAGCTAATTAAAAAAATTTACTTGAGAAATCATTTTCAATTTTCTTTGCAGAAAGCTTCTAGATATAACAGATAATTCCAGCTTGGAAGTCATGATAACTAGAAAAAAAAACACCTTAATCTCTATCATTGGGATTTAGATGCCATCATACAACAATATCAAAAGATGATCCCATTTTGAAGGATCAACTACAAAGATTATTGTGCGGCACTATAATATTCTGTCTGAGACGAATTCTTTCAGACAAGCGATCTTTAATCATTGAAATATACGGAAAGATGTTAAATGGGGGAAAAAGGAACTTTTGAGCTTGACATGCACATGAGAGAGTTTCAAATTCTTCTTCCACATACAAATTCCAGATGTTTGCGGACAGCAGGAAATTAATTCCACAAGTACTTAATGTAAATAGAAGGAAACATTCTGAAGTTTCTACTTACCCATCCCATTAACAACATGCTTTGCATACTCTTGAAGAGCATTGTCAATACCACGAAACAAGCTATTTAATTCTGTTGTCCTCATTGGAACTTTAAAAGCGAAAAACTGGTCAACCGTCTGCACCCAATAACAAAATTAAATAAAAAATTTAGTAAATAGATGGATTATAATAGTAATTTCATCTGACCCTAGTTTGTCACAATTTCACTTAGTTTCCCAATGACATTATTAAGACAAGATCAAGAAAACATCAGTCGTAAACCTTGATCTCAGATACTTTTTTACAGGCATAATCAATATTATTGATAAAATCTCACAGAATTCTATGAACGCCATCATTCCAGAGAGAAACATTCTTTTGCAAACGAATTTGATAGAATTTCCTTGCAGCAGAAAAAAAGGTTCTGGAAGGATGTAAAAGAGACTATGTTATATGTTCCCATGAGAAGCTCCAATGAAGTGTTTCAACTTTCTTTTGGTCATTTCCTTAGTTTTATTTCCTCTATTTTTGCATAATGGAGATTAATTGAAGGTTTCTCATCTTGTATGATGTATTAAGTACTTAATGCAGAAAACATAGGATGTAGATCCAGATCAATGCTTATGATTTATGACTATTCGCTTTATCACACTCTTTTCTTAAAGATGACTTATAGTAGAAGTCTAGCTCGCTGGTAGGCCATAAAAGCTATTATTCTGATAAACTTGTAAAATGAAGCCATAAAAGCTACAAGATTCTTACCTCCTCTACAATCCTGTATACTTCTACAATGGAATTTGAATGACGCTGTTGAGGAGATATTGGGTCCCAATGCTGTGGAAGTATATTGGCAAAAAATTAAAATGTGCACAGTAAAGCAGCAAAATGGAAGAAAATAAGAGAATGTTATAGACATATCCTATGAAAAGAAACAAAAATTAATTGATACTCAACATGGAAAAAGAGATCATCTCCATAAATCAAAACCAAAATAATTTTAATATTAACCCGTGTAAAACGATAAAGTACAATCCCTTCCTACAAGCAAGGAATGAAGCATGAACACTTTTATGTCCTAGTAACACATCCATGACTGCACATCTTTTGTACTTCTTCTTAGCAATAGAGTTACTCCCTCTATCCCTTATTTAAGAGCAAAAAATTTGGACTGTTCTGTTCCTTATTACACAAGTTGGAAAGATAGCAGGAAATTGTCATTTTAAATTAGTCTCATTTGCTTCTCTTGCCAGCACATCAGGACATCTTATCCCTAACTTCAATGATAGCTCTTTAGAAAGAATATTTCTCATACATGATAAATATGATATGGTACACTTAGTCTGTAACTTTTAGAGAAATCATCTATGCCTTCTTTATTAAATAAAACTTTCAGTGAGCACATTAGGAAAACCTAATCCTTCTGCAGATGAAATCTCAAGTGAAAAAGATACAATTGACAGATAACCAAATGCTAATAATAAGCAATCATGCTGGACAGTATTTTCACTAATTATACTCTACTTAGTACAGAGGAACTAGGAGGATTCATACAAAGAGCCTAATATTTTACATGGGTAAAAAATTGTCAAGTTAAGGTTCACCTCTTGCTGAATAGCCCGCTCCACCCAACCTAAAATTCTTCCAAGCTGTGAATTGAGCCAACGCAAAACCAATGTGCCAGATTTTGTCTCAATCTATAACAGCAGGAGAGCATAAAACATAGAACAGATTTAGAAGAAATAGTGTCATGGAAGGGAAGAAGAGTTCAGACTTCAGGAAAAGAAGTGAGCTTTAGAAGAGGGCTGGCCTCTCAAAAACCAGTGTTTCATCATCTGCATTCCTAAATGGAGAGTTGTAATGTGTTTATACGTATTCTGTTCTATTACATGTATTGTGTCACAACAATTTGATTGTAATTTATATAAGTTGGGTGCAAGAGATTGAGATATGGGTTTGGCTTAGATTATCATTATCTTGTAAACTGATTTAGCTATGCAGTATCAAGTTATTTACATTCTCTTGTCTATTTATTGTTTTAGTCTTATTGGTGGGACTTACCATCTTCACATTTCAACAATCATATAAAACATAATTAACTCTAAAATACAATGATAATTCTAACTACAAAACCTGGTATTGATTCAATTTCCTGCAGAAGATCTCTGCATTCTCCTCCTCACACGCAGATGTAATAAGGACCATTACAAATTGCTCAAGACTTTCAGCAGCTGGGAAAACGGAAATGACATCCTCAGTCAAATGTTCAGCACCATCCATAAAAGGTTTCTGAAAAACGAATCAACCAATTTTCATTGTTTTAATATCTTCCAAACTCACAGCAGGAAAATATATAAACAAAAATAAAATAACTTACCAGTTTGTTCCCATAAAGTTTGTGAACAAATCAATTTTCACCATTTTACTATCTTCCAAACTCACATCAGGAAAATATAAATAAACAAAAATAAAACATATGTACTCACCAATTTGTACCCATAAAGCTTGTGAACAAGTGTTGCGGACACAATGGTTGCTTGTGGGTGCCTCTGAGATAAAACAGGCATGAACGTTCCTGAATCCTTTTTAAGGAGTTTCTTGAGTTCTTCCGCAAGCAATGCCAACGGATGGCCATGTGACGTGTCCAATCTATCAATAACTGGCAATATCTATCAAAAGCAAAGAGATTGATTAAACAGAAAAGCCAAAAAATTTATTCCTCTCTTCTCAACTATGCATTGGAAAACAAGGCAGAGAAAGAAAATGATCCCATACACTTTTGATTCTAATGTAAAAAAAGAAGAGGCACAGAACAATTTTAAATGTGTCTTAGTTCTGATGGAGGTATTTGTGGTTATTAAGATTAGAAAGAGGATTGTTACATATCATAGATGTATGAATTGTGGCCTTAGAAGTGGGAAGTTGTCAAAAGATCAACATGCAATCCCATAGGAGGAGACATACAAGACAAAACCAAGTAAGCTATATAATGTTATAATAGTAGGGGATCCATTCAGTTATTCAACAGCTTTATTCGGAGTTCTCCGGTAGAACTTTTCAGGAAGCTTTATGATTTGAAGCCTATTGCTAGTAATAACAAATTAGCTGCTTCGTTAGAAAGATTGAATAAAAAAGAATCCCATTGTTAATTGAATTATCAGAATTTAAAATAGGCAACTAGAATACTCACCCTGGCGAATGCACTCTTAATTGATGATGAAATGTATAACTCTATCTGGTCACGATCACTTATAGGCATGGACTGCAAATTCTGCTGTCAAAAGGTAAAGAGAACTTTCAACATTAAAAAGAAAAAATAAAACATAAGACATGTGAAAAACATTATAAGGTGCAAGGATTTCATTAAAAAAAGTTATATATTATCGCAATCGCAATAATTTTCCTCAAAATGATGTATCAACAAGTGAAAGACGATTTCAAACTGAGTTACACATACAGTTTCTGGTTCTTCCAGTAGAAGCCTCCTAGTAATCATAGCAACTGTCATAATCTTTTCCATTGCAGCTGAACCCTACAAAGTATGAGATGTTCATTGCAAAACTATGACTCAACTCCAAATTAGATCATGTATAAATGGCTAAAAATCAGGATAGATTCTCATGAGAGATGAAGAACAGAGAGATATTTCAATAGTTTTCTGTCTGTACAAACAATATAATAAGACAAAGAATAGCCTGCATATACAAACGCAATCAATCATTTGAAACTTTTTAACTATAATATAAAAATGTAATATATTTCGGCAACAGATGCAGAAGATGACCAGATATGTTGAAACAGTATTGGCTTACATTTGTTCTTTGTTTAGTTCAAGTATACAAATTCACATTGGTTTTCTACTCCAACAAAACAAGTGTTATATATTTATTATCACACAACATAGATGATCAAATGACATGTACACATTTTCCAGTAGCTGCTTCATCACATTGAAACCATGCCATTATTATGTGACGGTTTTACTTGAACAATAGTTATCTACATTTTATTGAACTGAAAACCCATGCCAATACAGTTAAACCATGCATATCCAGGCCAGCAACAAACCATAGGTCAATACTCCCATAGCAACTACTTCCAGTTCAAAAGGAAATATCACGTGTATAGCTTTGAGACAACTTCATTTAAGTATATCAGTATATCAATTTTTCAATGATATACACAAGGCTCAATTAGTCTCTAACATGTGGATTTTGTTTTTTGACTGTGACTATTAACCACTTGGGATTTAGCAGTAGAAACTGTTAAACTGTCAGTATGAAGTTGTAACACCATCATGTCTAACATAATGAAGAATGTATCAGGCCACCATGATCCGGCCCAATAAGCTAATTGGATTGGCTGGGTGAGGTTAGGTCACATGACAGAAAACTGACTAATGGCTTAAGTCAGGTTTATACCAATCCAACCAACCATAATGACTTGCACATTATTTGGGACAAACTGAGATTATCACCAATCCGGCATAAAGACTAAGGCTTTATCTTAATGGGATTACAACTTAACAGTTACAGCCATAAAAGAAAAATAACAGCCAAAATTTCAGGACACACACTAGCATTTTAGAGGCTAGACTCTCCATTTCCATTATCTTATCCTCCATTGATCCCCCCATGCCCCCTTTGTCCCCATCACAGCGCACTACGTGATTTCTGATAGTATATTTCCAATAGGTAGAAAGAGATTATTAAAAGTTAAAACATGTCATGTGACTCAAATTGTAGCCATATAGTAAACCACACCTCAGAAAAGTTCAGGTGGTAATCTCCAAGTTGCTGGTCGACCCATCTCTGAATCGGTATTAAATAAGACTGCAAAAAAGACATATCCTTTTCACCTTCAACCTTTGAACGCAAACTTTTCAACTGTAACCTCTCTTGTTGTCCCCGCTGTTCCATCAATGGTATTTTCTTTAATTGCTCAATTGCATGCAGCAAAATTTCTTGCTCCCTCGTGATGACATACTAAAAAAGGTAGGTCAGTGACAGTAAGTATCAGCGGAAATACAGAAGGCAGTTGAACCACCACATCTGACAATGGTTCTTAATAACTAAATCAAGAAAATGCAATTGTTGTACCTGACGAAATAAAACCCATGCATAACAGGTGTAATGAATTGTCTCTGTGATGCCTAAAACTCGCCAGGTTGACTTTAAAAGCTCAAGAATTTCTTCCACTTCCTGATGATAAGATAAGCTGCCCATGTAAGGCATAATTTGGGAAAATAAGGGTAAAATGGTACGAAATCCCTCCCTATCCTGCTAAGCAATTTCTCATACCACAATTCCATTTCATTTCATTTCATTTTGTATGTTATGATATAACACTGCTTTATTCTTCATATTGCTATAAAACGCATGACCAAAGCAACCACAGAGATTGTAAAATATATCATATCACAATTTCATTTCATTTGGTACATTGACTACATTCTGACATAACACTGCTTTATTTCTTCATATTGCTATAAAACACATTCCCAAGGTAAACACAGACTGGTAGAGATTTCATAAAGTCAAAATTTGATTGTGGTGTAATTATTACACTATACATGGCATCAGGAAACCAAAAAGCACTCTTTCTCAACACATAACTTGCAAATTGGTAAAACCTAGGAATTAATTTATCTTCAATGTGTATCTAAAATAGGGTGAAGGTGCAAAACTAGCCACCGTAAATTTCCAAATGGACAACTTTGGCACCCGTAAATTGGATGGTGCAAAACTATACATTATAAATCAAAATGGGACATATTTAGCCACGCCGTTAAGTTGAAGCTAACAGACGTTTTGATTTAATGAAGGGGGGCCCACGCCAACACAAACGTCTGTTAGCTTCAACTTAACGGCGTGGCTAAATTTGTCCCATTTTGATTTATAATGTACGGTTTTGCACCATCCAATTTACAGGTGCCAAAGTTGTCCATTTGAAAATTTACGGTGGCTAGTTTTGCCCCTTCACCCATCTAAAATACAGCATGCATACTGATACGAGGGAAGTTAGAAGTATAATGAAATTGTTCTTGTTCTTTTCTCTCTTTCCCTCTATGTTCTCTCTCTTTCCTCTGTTCCCTCGTAACACATACAGTTATCTGATTCTGGGTGATTAATCCCAGAATAATGGGAGTTTAATCTCCTGTATAAGGGTGAATCACAAGGGTGTATCACCCTTATGAATATAAATAAAAATGAGATATTCACATCTTTCATCTTTACTCTCTCCATAAATAGAATAATAATGTATATCAATGGAACAACCCATTTACACAGGACCAATAGAGCACAAACTACTTTACATATTCAAAATTTTATGAAGAGAATATCCATAAAGCTTATCTTATCAATTTCAGGATGAATTGGCATAAATAATCATATTTTGTAGATATCACCTTCAAAAAATAAAACACCTACCACCGTCAACTTTCCCTCATCCAACATGTCAAATACACTCAAAAGCAATTTCTCATATAGTCTGACATTCAAGTGGTAACCATCTGCCCAATGACATATTTCACCCGTCAAGTCACCCCGAGCTGGCCTCTCGGCAAGTGGAATGGCAATATCCTTCAGAGATCTCAAACACTCTGTCCTTTGAAGTTCACCAGTCGAAGATGGGAGAAACTAAAAGACAAATAGAGAGTGAAATAAAACTAGAACAGTTAATAACATTTCAGCGACAGATAATAAGACAGATTCCTCAAAGCAAGCCAATCCTTTTGGCCCAATATGACACACACCTCAGATTCTTCAATCTTGGCCAAAAGAATCCTCAATTCATTTGTTTTACGCCCAGATTCCCCAAATCCAACAGCAGGGTGATTAACAAGCCCCTCCTCCAACATTTTCAACTGTATTGACACAAATTTTAGACACAAGAACATAATCCATTTGCTACCAGAATTCAAAGTTCCATAAACAATGAGAAGCCATTATAATAAACTGCAAAGGGGTGTCGACAGAACATTAAATTAGGACTTTACAAACCTGCCTCTTTTGCCACCGTATAAATGCCTTTTTGTCAGAAAATTCTGTTCGTGAGACACAGCATAGCAACTCCAAAGGAATCAATAAACTATCCATCCTTTTTCCCGCTTTCCCCACAATAGCATTAAGCAGACCTTGTCTTGTTTTAATATCCAATGTCTCGGGTATCTGCATGCATAATTTATTAGATCTCTGACTCTGAGCACAAAGCTGATCAAATAAACATTAGCTTTACTCAACGAACAAAGTTAGGCATGCCTATAACAGCATAACAATCAAAGAATTCAGGAGCATTCTCATTGGCATATAGCAACCCCTCTCTTGAAAGGATTGCATATGCCAACATAATTGCTAATTGCTGTATATAACAACTGCCAGACCACACAAAAAATTTCTCATATACCTCCATCTGAACACGCATGGTTTCCAGCAACCCAACTAACCCAGGAGCATTTTGAGATTGGGAGACCACACTTCCAGTTTTGCTGCGCCCAAGCTTCCTAATCAAGCTGGATCTTTTTTCTTTCTTTTTTTCCTTTGATGGGACAATCAGACCCCTGTGTTGAGTTGAAATATATGATGAAATATGTGGAAACAACCATCTCACAAATACTTCAGAAGGAAAAGTGGTCCTCTTAAAATGAACAAATCATGATAGCATAGCATACCCATTGGATCCAGCACAAGCCAAGAGAATCTCATATGCTGTTTCACGGATATCATCATCTGTGATGCCTAGAAGCAGTAACACACCAAATCAAGAAAAAATTGACAAGCTCACAAGCATTCACCTAATCACCAGATATAGTGCTACCAAGAATGATTGGTAGGATAATGACTTTGCCAACAGATAAACATCAATGAACAATCACCTGTTGAAAAGGAAGGCAACTTTACTGCAAGATCAGAAGCATCATTTAAAGTCCTTTTTGCCCTATAATTCTCAATCTCCTCAGCTTCAATGGCATCATCAAAATCATCAATATCATCTACCGTCAGCTCCTTTTCTTGTGTAGAGTCAAAAGACTCTGATCTTGATGCATTTGACTCAATCGGAGATGGTTCATAAATGGGAGGGGCAGAGGGAACAGAAACAGGCGCTTGTGCAGAAATGGGTACAGGTGGTGGTGCCCTTTTGGGAGGCGAACCTGAAGACTCAGGATCAGTGACCAAATAAAAGTCACCTGCTGAACCTGTATCACTCTGAAGAAACCAAAAGCATAAATTCAAACATGGCCATAATTTTGAACAATAACTTTGATGTAAGGAAAAAAGTCTAAATTCCGGTAGCATGACTATGAATATTAAGAAAAATCATGAAGAAGCGCCATGAGAAATTTGTGGTGAAAGTGTACAGACAGGCATTTATGATAAACTATTACAAGAAATCTGAGTAGCTTCCAGAGTAAACAAGTCACTTATAGTACAAGATTGCCCAATCCAAAATTTAAATCATATATGAAAATTAGGTACATATAGACATGTATGCATGATTGACAAAAAAAGGAAAAAAAAAAACAGGAGATCAATTAGGCATAGGCAAGGTATACCATATGGGGCAAACCAATATGATCATGATAATCTCTAATTGCTTCAGATAACTCAAGCATTACACCTACAAAAAACATATAAACAAAAAAATTATAACAGACTTTCAAAAACATCCAGTGTTAAACAGGAGGAATTACTGTTCTCTCTCACCCTTTTTTGTACAGTTAAGGACATAATCCACACTAACTTGATCTAGATCCACGTCATCCAATGTAACAGCACCAGGAGGCATTATAACTTTCTTGATTAAGCTACCAGAAAGTATAAAATCAAGAAGTGTCCGCCTATCCCTTCTGTAACGTTGAAGAAGATCAATTGCATTTTCTCTGAAATCCACAACATAACCATATCATACTTAAATCATGAAAACTCAGTCATCACAAGTCTCATGAATGAAATGTAAAGAGATATTTACTCTTCCATTATTGCAACTTAGGCCACAATGGTGTTGAATTGCAAAGAACCCCAGCAACTCTGCTATTACTGCATAACAAAGAATTCAGAAATATCAAAAAATAAAACTAAAATATTAATTAAATCATACTGAAGTGAAAACCAATAATCAGGTGCATTGTCAAACATGAAAAAAGAATAAAGCATAAGCAAGTTCAGGACTTTTGTCATGCTCAACAAAACCCAAATCACAGTTCTTTAAAGGCATATTTGTTGTACAAGCTCATGAGCTAAGGAGCAAGAATTTGAAGAAGTTAAAAGAGCAAGAAAGGAAGAATGAGAAAGAAAGAATGGATCTTTAGAAATTGGCGCGAGAGATGGAATCTTACTTGAAGTGAATGAAAAAGAGTTGAAATTTGTGAACTAAACTTGAAAGCTGAAATGGTTAAGTTGCGAGAAGATTTCTGAGAAATAAAATAGAAGCTCCAAGAGAGAGAGCAAATGAGAGTTCACATCTATAATTTTGGATCCAATCACGGTTTTACGGAAAAAGACCGAGTTAACAAGTGTATTGACTATTCTGTACTACGTTGTTGTTGATTAAGGAGTGTGAGATGAATATTGAAATTTAATCATCGTTGAAAGATAAACCACACTATTGTCTTCACGGGAGGTAAAGTAAAACGACAGCTCTACTGCCAAAACGACGTTTTCATTGAATTCTTTTATTTTAATTCATGCAATTTTTGGAGAGGAAAATTATCACAGCTTTTTTTTAAAATACTAAATTTGTTCCTAAATATAAGATCATTTTCTCTAATTTAATTAGATTAAATATGTTAGTTGAGTTAATTATTATCACATGATATTATCAATTCATCCTTATCGTATACCTTGATCTCCACTCTCCATCTCTTATTTACTATTATTGACAAGTATTATGAGGTTAGTTTGGGAAAAGTTGGAAAAAATTAGAAAGTGATTTTATATTTAGAAATAAATTGAAATGTGAAAGTGATTTTATATTTAGGAAGGGAGGGAGTATGTGTGTATTTCTACTCATGGATGAGTATTTCTTTTATTTTATTCATCGACTACTTTATTGTATATTTGAGACTTTGAGTATTATATTATGACTTATTTAAAGATTCATTTTTATGTTAGATAGAAGAAATTGTAGGATAAAATTGAATCACTTTAAGCCTATATATTTGCGCTTTTCTGATTTCAAAATGCTCTATCTATTAATAGTTAATTCTTTTAATGAAAATGAAATGAGGTGATAGTTTACCAATTTGCATTCATCTACTCTACCCGATTTTTTTATTATGTTTATTATCGTATTGTCTCTAGGAATCATTTGGGAAAAGTGCTAAAAGTATACAGTAAAAAGATTCACACAAACCATTACTAACAATTCAAAACTAAAGAAATCAGTTCTAAAATTCAATTAACATGTAAGACCAAACGATACTATTAATCATTCAAACTGAATTTTTTATTAGAATTTCGGCAAAAAATCAAATAAAAGTATACAGTAAAAAGATTCACATTTTACACTTGTGATAGAAAGGTATTACTGTTTTATTTGATGAACATTTGTATCAACATAGATTAATTTTGCCTAATTAGAAATGGGCATATGTGTGTGGTAATGTCCACGTTGTTTTGTTTTATTAGAATGATACATGAATTATTGCATAGCGTGCTACTGTACCAGCGTATACTCCGTGTGAACTATGCGAATTTTGTTATTTTAAAAGTAAAAAATACTACTCCCTCCGGTCCTAAATATAAGAGCTAATTGACTTTTTTGAAAAATCCTAAAAAAAAGCAAAATAAATTAATTATAAATTGATTTACCCAATTTTTCCCCTTAAACTAGTTTATTTTACTTATAAACTAATGGATGTTCTAAAAATATATCAAATATACCTTGATTTAATAGACTATTTTGCAACTTTAACCTCTCCAAAAAAAAGTTATCTAGGTAGTATATTTAAGACCAGAGGTAGTAACATATATTGAATAAACTCTTTTAAGACATTATTGAGTTTATGTTGACAGCCTGGCAGTGGCATATCCCACTCCTTACTTGAGTCTAATCATCTTAGCATAACTCTCGGAAATGGCTCTATCATCTGTCCTCTTTCTCTTGTATTATAAGGTATTGGGAAATTTCCTCTCGTCTTTTCTTTGAGTTGTTTCATCGGTATGTTTTTTTTTATTTCATATGCCTTGATTTGATAGTTTGTCAAAATAAATCGGTTTCGGAGTTTCGAAGACAATGAACATTTCTCATACTCAATTTTCATCTTATATATTGGTTTTATGGGTTTATTTATTTTAATGATACATGCTCATAAAAATTCTCCAAAAACAAAATTAGTTGATTTATTGCCGATAAGAGGTATAAATCATTCGGGATTATTCTTTGTACAACAACTACTCTATGATTTTTTTGTCGGTGACAAGTATTTTCTACTCATGAATTCTCATTAAGAGATGATGAAGACGATAAAGTTCTTGTGGCAGCGGCTACTTCCTACCTATGACATAGCTTTAGCGTCTTTATCTATTGTCATTTAAATTTTCTTTTTACAGATGTAGTTTGTATCCCGCTTTTTCAATTTAATAAAATTATTATTCTATTTGACAAAAAAAAATTAGGCTTGAAACAACATATTATAAAAATTAACTAATTTAAATTTCAATTGGTTCATTTTTTATACCTATTGTGCTAGTTGGCTATGTTTTAGGAATACAGTCAGGGAGACTTATATTTTTGGTTTTCTAAGTATCTCACTCGCGTGTCAAGTGAGACTTATTCTTTGTTATTCTAATGTTCCATATAAGGAGTTGACAACTGACTTGTGAGTTTACTACATTCACAAGAGTTAAAGATTGAACCTCAACAATTTGCTTAAATTTTTATAAAAATGTTAAATATCAAATTCACCCCTAACTATATACTACGTATCTCAATTTTATATAAGAAGATATAAAAAAAATCTTTCAGGTGAAGTTAAAATTGGTCGCATACTTTTGGAGTGTATTTGGTATTTAACCATTCTTAATTAAAAATAAAATAATGTTACCCATTTAACATGAGTCGTTAAGCAATTATAATTATAAATGGATGAATTGGCATACTCCAACTGGACATAGCTAAGTTGATATTGTTGATATGATATAGCAAGGACGGTACGTGTGAACATCTCGCAACTCTCATCCGCCTCTCCCGCCCTATATATCCTCTATTTCTAACCTCTTTTATTGCCGATGAATAAATATACAGGGAAACTTCGTCTTTAAATGACATTTTAAAACAGTGACATGTGATAGGAGCCAATAGCCATCTTTAATTTATTTTAGGAAGGAATTATTTATTTCTATGTTTTATTATTTGTCTTGAGTCTATATTGTGTGACAAGTGTTCAGTTGGTTACAGATTGTGTCATTTTATGTTTAATGAAGTTATTTTCATATATATATATATATATATATGTATGTATATGTTCTAGTTCTAGAGTTCCTCCTTTCTTCTTCTTCTCTCTCCCTTTCTCCCTATTTCTATTTATGTTTTCCCAGACTCTATCAATATATCTTTTAATATCTCAAAAACATGTGAGTGATACAATGCAATAGTGAATTTATCAGGTTACCTTTTATTGATTAGCTGATAATACATGTTAAAATATAGTTAAGTTTAGTACTCATTACTAAGTTATTGCAATTGTCAATCAAGGCACGTTAAATTGTTAATTTACCTGTTTGGACCCTATGAATCAATTAGAACTGCAAAAATTTAGAGTATATATGTAATGTTCAAAAAATCATAAAAATAGATAACCTTCCCATTTTTTACACACAAGAAAAAGATTTGGGGAGATGAAAAAAATTAACTGATTAGAAGACACCCAAATATAAATACCCCTTTAGTTAAAAATATAAATATACTATGCCTTTTGACTCTTTTTTTTTAAAGTTGATAAATTAAAATAGACCATTAAATTATGACATATATCACATATAATTAGATTAATTTATAAGTAGATTAAATTAATTTTGACTTTAAGAGAAAAATAATTATAAATATTTTAAAGTGATCAATTTTGTATTATTAATTTATCTAAAAAATTTCAATAGTCTAATTAGAATTGGAGAGAGTATATAAAATATGTTTTATGTTACAAGATGTGTCGTACTCAAATCATTTTCAGATGCACGCATTTGAATTGATCAATCAATGATTAGAGCAATTGTTAGATATGTGTAGACATGTTAAAGAAAGGGTTTCACAAGAACAGCCAAATACAGGCGTGGTCAAAGATATTGATTATTGATTACTAATTGATCATTGCATAATCTTTGTAAAATTTTCTGACATATTATCACTAGTTGAGGCTACCTATTTTTGGGCCAGAAAAAAAGTATTGTTTGCATTGTATATTTTGATTTGCAAGTTGAGGCTACCTAGTTGACATATCAAGACACATGATTGAGCTGCTTGCACAAAACTTCTTTTACTCCTTCACTTGAATTTATCATTTTACTCATGAATATATAGCAGTAGATAACATCAGCAACTTGTGAGTGTTGTAGGCCAAGAACATGATATTTCAAAATGTACAACAAACAGAAACAGGTCGGCAAAAATATCTTCTGTGCAACTATATGCTAGATATTAAAATTAATTCATATCCATCCTCAACGAACAAGAAGACTACTCATTGGAAGATGTACGTACCGACCGAAAAATCTACTGTATAATCTAATCACGTTGTAAATTCAACATGTGGAGGAGAACACACTGGTTGTCGTCATACTAAAAACAAGTGGAACACGTACGTCCCCACTACTAATCCCGTTTTGTTCTTATTTGCATATTTGAATTAGAACTATTCCACTTGTTCACAATTCTGCTATAAATTTAACCCAAGACTTGAGAATCTTAGTATTAGAATATCCATAGTGACGATGGTTATGTTTAGTATGCAAATTGTCTTGGCCATTGTCTTGTTCATCTTGTTACTAATAAGGCATTTCATTAAAAAATGTGATTCTTCATGTCATCAGAACCTTCTTCCTCCTAGTCCAGTGAGGCTGCCTCTTATTGGCCACCTCCATTTGATCAATGAGTTGCCTCACAAGGCTTTTCAGAAGCTTTCAGCTAAGCATGGACCCCTCATGTACTTACAGTTAGGTTCTGTTCCTACTTTGGTGGTCTCATCCTCAGAAATGGCTAGAGACATTTTCAAGAACCATGATCTTGCTTTCTCTGGCAGGCCTGTGTTATATGCAGCTAAAAGGCTCACCTATAATTGCTCAACTCTCAGTTTTGCTCCTTATGGTGATTATTGGAGGCAAATGAGAAAGATTGCAATGTTGGAGCTTTTTAGTTCTCGGAGGGTTCAAGCTTTTGGAGCTGTGAGGTCTCAAGAGGTTAAGCTTTTCCTTGATTCCATAGTTGCTTCTGCTTCAAGTCCTGTGAACTTGAGTGAATTGACACTTTTGTTGAGTAATAGAATAGTGTCTAGCAACGCTTTTGGTAAGAAATTGTATGAGGATGATAAAAAGGCAAGCAGGTTTCATGACATGCTGAGGGAAACTCAGGAATTGTTAGGAGGATTTTGTGTTGCTGATTTCTTTCCTTGGTTGCAATGGCTCAACAAGTTCAATGGAATCGATGGAAGGATCCAGAAAAACTTCAGAGAATTGGATGACTTCTTTAACACAGTGATTAATGCTCATAGGTATTCATCAGGTTATAATAATAAGCATGAAGCTGAGGATGAAGATCTTGTTGGTGTGCTTGTTCAACTTCAGAAGGATCTAAATCAGTCAACTTCTATCACTGATGACCAAATAAAGGGTGTGCTAATGGTAAGCATGTATTACTCTTATTACTTTTTTCTTTGTGTTTAACTTCAAATCTAGCATTCATCTATTAACAAAAGTTCACTTAGCATAAAAAACAATTTTGGTCCTAAATCAAGCACTCATGAATTAGGTCAAAATTAATGGTTAAACTCATTAAAATTGACGGAATTACTACATTTAAAACATTTTGTAATTCTTGAGTGCTAGATTTGGGAGCCGAAACTGTTTTTTTATGTTGAGTGAATTTTGCTAATAGTTGAGTGCTAGATATAAAGCTTAAGCTTAACCCTTTTTCTTTTCTCTCTATATGTGAGAATGCTACTCCACTTAATAAAACTTCAAACATTAATCTCAGTCAATGAACTTGAAGTCCGCCTGAATTAATAAAGAGAGCGATTTGTGGGTCCAACCCAGCCATATATTCACTAAAAAATGTCTGTCGAGTTGTGAATACGGCATGATCTATTATTCCTTCTTGCACCACATCTTGTCGTTACCGCTCGTGCAATTGTGACTTTACTATCTACGTGCAATTGTACTAAAGTTTTCCTCTTTTTCCTCCCCTACCACTTTACAAATTCACATGTGAGGTGAAGCGCACCAAAACCACTTTGCAAGTATAGAAACCACAACCGTATATTTTGATTTAAAACAAAATGATGAGTTCTGTCGTGATAAATGAGGACCCCTCAATGAATGAGACTCTCACCTGTCTGCCCATTTATAGGTTTGTCTACGCTTTTACCATGAGTATCTAAGGAAATACTACCCCATGTCCTAAATATAAGACCTAATTGACTTTTTTGGAAAATCCTAAAAAAAAACAACATAAGTCAATTAGAAATCGATTTACCTAATTTTTATTCTTAAACTAGTTTATTTAACCTATAAACTAATGACTGATCTAAAAATATATCAAATATATCATAATTTAATAACATATTTTGTAACCTTAATATCTCCAAACAAAAAAAAAATCAACTAGGTCTTATATTTAGAACCGGAGGGAGTATCTTACAAAGATAACATGCATATTAAAATGTGAGTCTTTTAAGGAGTAAAAATATCAACTTTCTTGGTGGGTATATGCAGGACATCTTTGTGGCAGGCACAGACACATCTTCAGCCACACTGGTTTGGGCAATGGCTGAACTGATCAAGAACCCAAATTCAATGAAGAAAGCACAAGAGGAAGTGAGAAAAGTTGCTGAAGGAAAACACATAGTGGAAGAAGAGGACCTTGGAAGCCTCAAATATCTCAAGGCAGTGATAAAAGAGGCATTGAGATTGCATCCACCAGCACCATTACTAGTACCAAGAGAAACAAGAGAGGTTTGTAAGATCAAAGGCTTTGAGATTCCGGCAAAAACTAGAGTTTTTGTGAATGCTAAATCCATAGGGATGGATCCAAAAGAATGGCAGAATCCAGAGGAGTTTAAACCAGAAAGGTTTTTTGAGAGTTCATCATTAGTGGATTATGGTTATGGAGGACAACAATTTGAGATGCTTCCATTTGGAGCTGGAAGAAGAAAGTGTCCAGGAATCAATTATGCTATGCCAATTGTTGAGCTTGTACTTGCAAATCTTTTGCATGGTTTTGACTGGAAACTTCCAAGTGGGATGAAGAGTGAAGAACTTGATATGGAAGAAGCCATGGGTATTACCATGCACAAGAAAACTCATCTTTGTTTAGTAGCTCACCCTGTATATTAGTTTTTTTCCTTTTTTATTTCTTTACATGTGCTTATGTTTTACTTCAAGTGTTGTGTCAAAAATAAAAAAACAAATAAATCCGTAACTTTGTTTTCTTATTGCGAATAACATTTTTGCTAAAATATATTTTTGGTCCCTTATATTTACATCAAATTTTAATTTAATTAGTTTTTTATGTTTGAAAAGTACTATACTTTTAGTTCTTTTTTTCTTAACACGGTTAATTTCACTTAATAAATGATTGTTTCATAATTAAATTGGGACGAAAATGATAAATTTTGAAAATATAAAAATAATTACACTAAAATATTTTAATCTAAGAATTTTTTCAGTATTTAATAACCATTTAAAATTGTTAATTTAACATTTTCCATTAAGTAAAACTAACATTGTTGACAAAAAAAGACTAAAAGTATATTTTTCAAACATAAAGGAATAAATTGAAACTTCATGCAAATATAAGGGCCCAAAATTATACTTTAGCCTAACATTTTTTAAGTCTGACACGATCATCTTGGACATATATAAAAAATAGACTGAAAAAAATTATTGTTGATTTTACTTGCTTTTTCATTTTTCTAAAAAAAACCAAGCTATTTTGTGGTAACCAATGATACTAGTCAACAATGATGTTAGCATTTTTCTGATAAAAAAAATGATGTTAGCATTTTACTTCAAAAACTCTCCACACAATAACATTGCAATCGATTGAAAAGTTATAGTGGCAAGATTCTGGTTAAGGGATTACATCAGCTTTCTTCTATTTTTTTCTTAGAGCCTTCGGTATCTGACACTCTTTGCCTAGATAGGGCGCGCCAAGTATTGAATCCAGGACCTTGAAGGCGTGAAGATGTCTTATTTCACCTTTCTAACCATCAAGTCACTGGTCCCAGCTTTCTTTTATTTTTAGAATCTATCATCCAACCTTAAATTGAAAAACTAAATAGTTATATAAAAAGGTGAATAGTTTATATTTAATATTTTGTAAAAATTGTTACTCTATGCATAAATAAATGGACTCCAACTCTTAAAATCTTATTTACATAGTTCATAAATAATGCAATAAAAGAAATAAATTTTAGTCTAGGAATTTTATTAAATGCTGCTTTCATAAAATATTAAATCTAAATAATTATATTTATTATTGACTTAAAAGGTGGTGATAAGGCTCCAAGAAGAATTGTAACGCTAATTCAGTTATCATTTATCAGTATAATATATCTAACAGTGTTATGCTATCCATATAGTTGGTACTCCCCTCCGGTCCTATTTATAAGTCGCCAACCGCCCATATTGTACAAATCAAGGAATGTCGGTTAGTGGTGGTTACATCATTAAATTTGTCTTGTTTTATTTTTCATTTCCATTTTTGCCCCTCTCCACAACTATTAAATGAGTTATAATGAGGCAAGCAAAAGTACATGTAGGATCTCTTTTCAATGACATGGGCATATTTGGAAAACTTTAATTAATAAGTTAGTTAGTGGTAGTTGGCGACTTATATTAAGGACCAAAATTTAGTGGCTGTTGGCGACTTATAAATAGGACCGGAGGGAGTATGATAAAAAAAAAAAAATTCATATAGTCGGTCATGCTTAATATGGCAAGACTTCGTTGTTTTGTAGAAGAAACTCACATTTAACAACACCTTATAGTTAATAACGTTTTTTTTTTTGTCATTATCATTAGTTGTGGCCATGAGGCTCAAAATAGTTTAGAAATAGACGTGTGATTTGGTTTTGAGAAGATGTGAACTATTTTTCAGATGCTAAGGGAGGTCATTGAACTTAGGACAGTTGTGAACTATCCCTGCATGCGCAAGAAGGACTGATAAATGAGCTACAGGGTTTATTGAAGATAAGATGGGGAGTTTGTAAGTGGTAATGTGGGACAATATTCATGCGGGTATACAAGCAAATATATAGGGCTATAAATGTGGCACCACATGGATGTATGTTATGATAATGCAACCACAAGAATGATCATGATGGATAGTGGCAGTCACTTTGTGAGTTAGTTGTGCCATACGCTGCTTTACAGTGTTTTGTTTTTTTTATTGTTTTTATATGCATAAAAAAATAATAGGTGTGTGGATTGACTTTTAGAAATTAAAGTGACTTAATTATCTATAACTTAGAATGAAAATATGTTAGATTGAAAATGTGTTACTTTGTAGGGTTAAATATCATTTTGGCTAATAAACAATTTTGAAAGGGTCAAATCGGAAAAAAAAAACAATAAAAGGGCTCATTTTGGCCAAAGAACAATAAAAATAGTTCATTTTAGCCAACGAGCTATTTGAAAATACCAAATAACCCTTGGGACATAATTAAAATGATTTTTTTAAATGTGGATCTCAAGGGTTATTTTGGTATTTTCAAGTAGCTCATTGGCCAAAATGAACCATTTTTATTGTTCTTTGGCCAAAATGAGCCATTTTATTGGTTTTTTAGCCAATTTGACCATTTCAAAATTGTTATTGGCCAAAATGATATTTAACCTTAGTTTGTATAATGAGATTTATGTTTGGATTAAGTGTAAAAAAAGTGACTTATCCTTCATGAGTCAGATTGTGTATGAGGTTAATTGTGATTTTTTTACTTTTGAGTTAATTTTGATTAGATGGGTAAAATAAGTTAAAATTTATGGAACTCACCTTACTAAGTTACTTATAAGCTAAAAATAAGCTACTCTTTTCTCCTTACTATATCAACTAACAATTTTAATTAAGTTAGATAAAAATAAATGTGACCAAATATCACAAAAAATATTCTCCTAAAAATAAGTCCTTAATTTTAAAATAATAAATTTGGCAAAATAAGCTCAACCAAACAAATCAATCAATGTTTTTATAAAAACAATTAAACAAACGATTTCATGGAGAATAGCAAGTAATAATAGTCTCTACATAGATGAATTCAACTTTTTTTAAGAGATTAAAGAAAACAAAATTAGATATTTTAATTTTAATCTATGTTACTTATTTCAAGTACAATAAGGGCCCGTTTGGAAGCAGGAAACTTTGCTCTGAATCTGAAAGTGAAAGTAATTCACATTCTCATGCTGTTTGGAAGCCAGAAACCTTTGCTCTGAATTAGAAATTTTCACATTTTCAGTTTCCCTCCAAAATTAAGAATAGAAATACAAATTTGGCTTCCCACCAAAATTGAGTGTGGGCCCATGTGCTAAATACCACATTGCCCTTCATTTACTCTAACCAAAGACAGCACAAACGTTGGGAGCTTCAGGCAAGACACGAATTTGTCAGTGAGGAGGTGTGGGTTATCGTGGGTGGCATTTAACTCAAATTAGCTAGCTTTGGGTTGTCTTTGGCGAAGGTGTGAGTGGGGTTGATGACACATTTGATGGTGATGCTCAAACATGATTGCATTCCTCTCCTACATTTGTGACCCTGTTTTTGTGTTCAATTTGAAGTGTTGAGTGCTTGTGATGTGTGAGTTTTGATTAAATGAATGAGTTTTCACTTTAAAAGTTGTTGGGTTAGTAATAATTGCTTTCCAAACTATACATACATAGTTAAAATCTACATGGGTCTTGTGTGAAGTTCTTGCCCAGGTCCTTCTGTTTAACTGCAATAATGTTGGAAAAAGTTTGGGGATGACGTGAGTTGAAAAGGTTAAACATATGTACACTTTATTTGTAGCTGTCATTGTTGATGCTAAACTCGATTTTACAATGGCAAACTCGATTTTAAGATGGCAAAATCGATTTTAAGCTGACAAAATCGATTTTACCATGACTGTTATGGGAAAGATGGAGGTTGTTCCAGGTAAACTCCATTTGACATAAATTACATCCAACAACTCCATATCACCACCACTATCGCTAGATGTTGGAAAAATGTTGGAAAAGGTTTGGGGATGACGTGAGTTGAAAAGGTTAAACATGAGTACACTTTATTTGTAGCTGTCATTGTTGATGCTAAACTCGATTTTACAATGGCAATCTCGATTTTAAGATGGCAAAATCGATTTTAAGCTGACAAAATCGATTTTACCATGACAGTTATGGGAAAAGATGAAGGTCGTTCCACGTAAACTCCATTTGACATAAATTACATCCAACAACTACATATCACCACCGCCATTGCTAGAAAATTGTTTGGGCAAGAACAATCTGAGAAGATCTGAGAACACCCAATAAAAATTTCTCCTTTAGAGTTTCTAGAGTTTCAACCCAACACCCAAATCTCTTCCACAAATGAACCCCAAACCTGTAAACCTCCCCAACTTCGTCTTCCAGAATTTGGTCTCCAAGTTTCTATCTTCCATTCTCCAGTTGGCCGCCTTGTTCCTCAGTACGCCACCTCCTTTGCCGGAGACAACCTTAGTAGCAAAAGAGATGTGTTGCACTTGAGGTTTCTTTTTTCAATAAGGGGCTTTTTAGGAATGTTACAATAGGAAGGGGCATTACTGTCATTTATGTGCTTCACTTTCATATTCTTCAATATGCCAACCAAACAGCCGCATGTGATTTGCTTTCTTGGTAAAGTGAAATCATTTCACAACTTTCAGATTGAGAGGCTAAGTTTCCTGCTCCCGGGCCCTAAGATTACACGTATGTTGTTCTACTTGTTTGGGTTTAGGGTTTAAGCCTATGCACTTCAACTAAACTCTTGAGCAAACACAAGTTCACTTTCTCATGGCTTCTTCCAATTATGAACAACCTCAATTTTACACAGTCAATGAAGAAGAATCCGAAGAAGAAGAAGAAGAAGAAGAAGAAGAATATGGCGATGACTGGAACGAAGAGGAAGAAGACGAAGAGGGATCCGATTTCCTCTGTCTCTTCTGCGATAGCAAATACAGTTCGTGCAATTCCCTCTTTGATCATTGCGCTAAACTTCACTCCTTTGATTTTCATTGCATTAGGAAAGCTCTTTCCTTGGATTTTTATGCCTCTTTCAAGCTCATCAATTATATTCGCTCACAGGTTAGAATTTTTAATGTATTTTGTATGTTATTACATGTAATCTATGTTATTGTGTTAGTATTTATTTGTCTAATATTTTTCATTACTCTCCAGAATGAAACTCAACTTGATCTTGTGCTTAGGATAGGAGGGAGTACATTTTACTTACATTACATCCCACTTTTTTAAGTTTTTTACATTGCTTTAATTCCTAGAATGCTTGAACTCATGTTTTGGCTGAATGAGGTAACAGAAGAAGTGTGTGAACTTTTGTTACTGAATGATCATGGGTTGTTATACTCTGTTTCGCCAGGTAGCCAATAATAAGTGTTGGAGCTGTGGATTGACATTAGAGTCCAACAAAGATTTACAGAATCATGTGCATGATTCAGCGAACTTGAAGGATATTCAGTGTCTATGGGATGATGAGAGATATCTAAAACCTTTCATCCAAGATGATTCGTTGCTGTATAGTTTTGATGAAGCTGAAGAAGCTGAAGATGAGCAGTTTACACCGAGTAATGTTGAGGAACTAGTGGGGGATTTGAAGAACTCTGAAGAGATGTTTGGAGGTGATCAAAATACTGTGGGAAAGATGGTACTTAATGCTGATGACTATCATATTTCTAGAGTAAATGGAACTGCTATTTCTGTTAATGATGTTGACAGTCCTAGTACATCAGAGAAGGATCTTATTAATGATAAGGACTCAAGAGGGATTGTTTCATCAAATGACGATAGAGAAGGACATTTGATATATAACTCTTCGAGTCGTCGCACAAAGCACATCATGAAAGTTAATGAAGATTATTTTGGAGCTTATAGTTCATTTGGCATTCATCGTGATATGCTGAGTGATAAGGTGAGGATGGATGCATATGGAACAGCTATTTTGAAGAATCCCTCTCTCCTAAATGGTGCTGTAGTTATGGACGTAGGTTGTGGAACTGGAATCCTCAGCCTGTTTGCAGCTCGAGCAGGGGCTTCTAGGGTGATTGCAATTGAGGCTAGTGCTAAGATGGCAGCAGTGGCATCTAAGGTTGCAAATGATAATGGTGTTTTGCATTGTAAAACCCAAAGTCAAGCTGATGGCCTCCAGAAGGGAGTAATGGAAGTGGTGCAGGGTATGGTTGAAGAGGTTGATAAAAATGTTGAACTTCAACCTCATAGTGTTGATGTGTTATTAAGTGAATGGATGGGATACTGCCTACTGTATGAGTCTATGCTTAGCTCGGTCCTCTATGCGCGGGACCGGTGGTTGAAGCCTGGAGGGGCCATTCTTCCTGATACAGCAACCATTGTGAGTTCCCCCCTGTATGGCTTTTGTTTTTCTAAGCTGTTGTGGTTTCGTCTGACTAATTTTTATGCTTTTCATTCCATTCCTTTTTTAGTTTGTTGCAGGTTTTGGAAAAGGGGGTACAAGTCTTCCTTTTTGGGAGAATGTGTGTGGTTTTGACATGTCTTGCATTGGCAAGGAGTTGGTGAATGATGCTGCCCGATTTCCAATTGTTGATGTTTTGGACTTTGAAGATTTGGTTACCAATTCTGTGATTCTTCAGGTTGGTTCACTTTCTGATTGTAGATGTGTTGCATGGGGATTTGTATTTATCAGTTTAAATAGGTTTTGAACTGCACGTGCTCTTGGATCAAGCTCAACCTTTTCTGTTTGCTTATGGTTTATTATCTTATTGAATTTAAGACACTAATGGGTTTGTGGCTCATATGTCTTCAGAAAGTAATTTATTGCTCAAATGTTGTCGCTGAGCTTCTCTTCCCCTCTTTCCCAAACTAAACCAAGTGCAAAATGTTATCAAGTTGCTGTCAACATGGGGCTAAATAGTGAATCTGTCTCTCTTTCAAATAAAAAAACAGCAATTTACTTTGTGTATCAATATGTTTGCCATTTTTTCAGCCATATTGGTTCTCAGTTTTATGTATCTCATAGGTAAAGTAAAATCTTCTTTGCTAGAGGCAGAGTAAGCTTTTTGAAGATTAACTTTTGGGATGATTTATCATCTCAAGCAAATCCACAGCCCAATATGTAACTGTGCTGACTGTTAATGTTCTTTTGCCCTTCAGTCTTTTGACTTGGCATCAATGAAGCCTCATGAAGTGGATTTCACTGCAACTGCTACTTTGGAGCCAAAGTTGAATGCCACCAAAACAAAACATTTGGATTCAAAAATAGGATGCTGCTGTTGTTATGGAGTTCTCCTGTGGTTTGAAACTGGATTTACAAGCAGGTTCTGCCGAGAAGCGCCGTTTGTGTTGTCGACATCGCCATACACGCCAAAAACACATTGGTCACAAACAATCTTAACCTTCCGGGAACCTATTGCCATGGGATCTGAAAAAGACACTGCAGGCAAAGTGGCAGCAATTGGTACTGATGCTTGTCCAGCTGCAAAGATAGATTTGCGCATTAGTATTGTCCGATCGACAGAGCACCGCAGCATTGACATTTCGTTAGAAGCTTTCGGGGTTGGCCTTGATGGTCGGAAACACAGTTGGCCAGCACAACTCTTTAGTCTGCAGTAGGAAGGCTGAAGGACCGCAACAACAGAAACACATGACTTCCAATCAGTTTTGTCACCTACTTAGAATCAGTTTTGGGCAAATGTTACCTTATGAAATATTTATGTTTTTTATTTATTCTTTAATGGACAAATATTTGTATTTCTAAATGTTCTTTCAGCGCTCACTAGTGCATAGTTTTGCCACATTGAATGAATGTGTAATAGTCCTAGATGAGCTAAATATTACATTAGATTTAAAATGCATTCCTCGAGCAAGGTTATCATTAGTGTTGAAGCTTCATGTTTTTTTTTTAAAAAAATATCTTAATTTGTGCAATCAGAATAATTGTTAAAAATATAAATTTAGAACATAGAGGAATGTATTGTCTTGTGTTAATGGACAAAAATGTGTGTCTAATCCTTTTAAGTTGGAATTAATTTTTGTAAGTTGGAGTTAATTCTAATACACAGACATAAGCCTTTAAAGGTTCAAAAATTGTAATTTGTTTTGCCTGTATTATAATTATGATATTCAACCATAAGAATTCATCTTGATTTCTTTTTTCTTTTTAGCAAAATTTATTATCGATTTCATTCATATCCATTTTGTTATTAAGCGTCCCAAGGTAAAATACTTCAATTAGTTTGTGTATTTTTTTTTTATTCAAATGGGCAAACACTAACGGCTTGAGGTTACAAGCGGGATCAAACCCGCAACCTCCCACTTAAATAGATATGAAAAATACTTCATATCCATTTTGTTATTAAGTGTCCCAAGGTAAAATACTTCAATTAGTTTGTGTATTTTTTTTTATTCAAAGGGGCAAAAACTAATGGCTTGAGGTTACAAGCGGGATTAAACCCGCAACCTCCCACTTAAATCGATTTCATTCATATCCATTTTGTTATTACGCGTCCCGAGGTAAATTACTTTGTGTATTTTTTTTTTACTCAAAGGGGCAAGCACTAACGGCTTGAGGTTACAAGCGAGATCAAACCCGCAACCTCCCACTTAAAGGGAAGATATCATATCACTGGGCTACAAGGCCCTTGGTAGTTTGTGTATTTTTCAATCACGACTAAACTACTGAAACATCAAAGTGTCAATTGATCATTATTTTAATTTAACCAATACAGTTTTTCAAATATTCTTCAACAACGTGAAGAATATCTCATTCTAAGCTTCCACCTGCACCCTACCTTGTCTCACACCATTTCTGTCTCTTGTATGAGAATTGAGACCCCAAACGCAGTGAAAAATGCATGTTCGAGTGTCTATATATAATTTTATGTACTGTCCAGTATACCTAACCGTATTTTGTGCTCTTCCATATGGCGATCATTTAAGCACATCAGAAATTATTAACACGATTGACACCAAAAGGATGCAGAATGCTTTTCATATATACATACTACTTAAAAACTCACAATTTCTACAATTTGACAGTGGATCGTTCCTAAGGAACATCTGAACTCAAGTCAAAATGAGCAATGATCTTTCAGAACTTGCCTGGCAAGACCAAGAGCTCCACTCTTCTTATAGATTAAATGCAGGTTGTAAGCTGCTTCTCTGCGAAGGTCACAGTAACCTGGTAGATGGTTCTCTGCAGCATTTGGGTTCCCATCCGGAAGCTTCGGAATGGGATAATCTTTCTCACGAATAGCAAGAACTTTCTCATAATACAAAGCTGCCAACGTTACCATTCCCACGTGATGGTATGCTCTTGCTATGTTGTATAATGATTCCTGCAAAGTTTTAGAGCAGTTTGCTTGCTTCAGTTTCACGCCATACATGGACCAACATATAACAAAATGTAGGGAGAAAAGGAATGACAGATGATTAGTTGAAGATGACAACTTTACATTATTGGAGATTCATTCACCAGTTACTCCTTTTTAATTTGTTTTTTTTTAATGTAGGAAGTCTTTAACCCAATCTCGTGATGAAGCCGAAAAATTAAAACTCATTCACAACCTTAAATTTTTTAGGAAATGAAAATTTCTTTCCAAAACTACCCTTCTTAAATTACTTAACTACCTCAATATTTTATACAGCATATGTTTGCTTCATAAAAAATGTACCCTCATAAAATCAAGTCATATTATTTTCTCATCTTCTTACATCAATTAGAGGGAATTGGAGAAATATTGACGGCAACAAACCTGGCTATTTTCAGATATGCTCAAATTGTTGTAGAGAAATGCCAAACCCTGTAGAATACACTGATGTTTGTTTTGAAGTCTAAAACCCAACGCTAGGTTGATCAATGCACTTCCTTAAAATCATAGAATTAGTAGGAAGACAATTACAACACGAAATTCACTAAGCATAAAATAAATACAGCATGGCAAGAAAGAACATACCAACACAAAGATTAATCAATGGATTCTCGGGCAAAAGTTTATAAGCTTCAAGATATTTCCTTGCAGCATCTTGATGTTGGTTAATAAGGGTAAACTGATGCCCCGAAATTATAAGAGGAGGCACACAATCCACAAATTTTCCTTGCATATAGCGTAGAAACTTGTTATGCTTTGAGTCCCGATTCCCCAATCTATGATAGATCAAACATCAAATAATCACATACATTATATAGACACTACAAGTTTGTCTAGTGCATAGCACAGGAAACTCTCTAAATCAATCAACCACTTCGTTTCTCTTTCATAACTAATCAGTAATTTTTTTTTTAAAAAAATAGAAATCTGAAGAATTCAGAGGTGAAATGCGCCTCTTTTAAATTTGTCAAGATAACAAACAAGTACATTAGACCTTAATACGAGCAGCAGAGAAGCCCTAATCCTAGGATCCTAAATATCAAAGATATATAAATCATTAGCTAAGTTAATAATATCTATAACTAAATAAGGATATGCATTTATTCTTTTAGAATTACAAACCAAATTGAAAAAGCAGGGAAGTTGTTTCCCATAAAAGAAGTCAATTCCCTCCATCCCAAACAATATTCCATTAAAGATAGGCAGAGAGTGTAAAGAAACAATACCTACTATATAACCAACTCATATCAAGCAACTGATATAACACCTAAAAGAAATTAGATTATTACCTTGAGGTAACCTTGTGGTAGCAATTCCAAGCAGCAAAACTGTAAGGATGCTGCTGGACAATATTTTTAACACAGTCAAACCCATGTTTAGGATCTGTGGTGTTGTATGCCATTTCTGATGAAAAAGATAAGAGTTTGTTTATTAGCAAGTTACACGTTTGTTCTGTTGAAAAACAACAGAAATATCTAAAACATGAGATAGAAAGATAAAAACAAGCAAGAAAAACTAAACCTTTTTCCCTCATGTATTTTCTGGCTAGGTGAGAAAAGTTAGAATTTTTTTTTTAAAAAAATAATCCAGAGCAATAGAAGTATGTCAGGTTTCAGAACTTACGAGCTCCAAGAGATCGAAGCTCCTCTTTCTTCTCAGGAGATAGAACATTTTGGGCTAGTCTTAGAGTGAGATTAATAATCTCCAATGCTTCCCAATACCTTTGTAAGGTTGCCAATACCTTACATAACTGTACACAATATTAATGAGTCAGATAAAACAAAATAATGATAGTGGGGCCTAAAATTAAAGATTGAAGTGCTGACATCAATAATTATCTGATGATGTTCTTCGTCTTTGAGAAAATTGCACAAAGGACGTCTTTTTTTAGTTTTCTGGGAGACATACTGCGAATATACAGAAAAGAAAGTCAGCATAGAGAACTATTCAGTGATATCATACCTAAACATTCTCTCTTCAAACGAGAATTGATAGTTCATTAATCAAATTACCCCATGCTCATTGTCTGACTCTTCACTTATCCAGTCAATTCCAGCAGCCAATGCCTCAGCTTTCCTTTTCTCTTTCTGAACTGCCTTCTCCTGGAGCCTCTTTTTGGCCCTGGAAGCTTTCACCCTGAATTGATATAACAGGAGACATTCATTTTCAATTTGAAATACTTTAGCAAGGACCAAATCAAGTAAGAAAATCTACAAAGAGTACCGAATACAGTTGTTGGGCTGATAATTTTCATCCCGTATCTTTCTTTTCCTTTAAATTTTTTAGCAATGTAATAATTTTATTGCTTTGCTTACTCTACAACTGATTCGTGGAGGGAAATGATAAACATGTCATTCAAAAGTGGTACCATTCAATTGGCCATTGGGAGGCACAATTTTTAGATAATTAATATAATCAGGACTACCAAGGAAACCAAGGTAAATGAACTTCATATCAATACAGAAGAACTAATGAAAGATAATCGAACGAGAGAAGGAGTCGTCCCCGAAAAAGCTAGCTATTTGGGTGGATGACTCCATGCTTTACGCCCAAAGGCTGGGCTCCATGAATTATCCAATCAATTCCATAAATCAGAGAGGAAGACAAGGAAAATGAATACATAATAAAGATAGCATGATCCATGAAAATTAAAACAGGAAATAATTAAGTCGACAATTATGTTAAACTACCATGTGATAACCAATGCATGATAAAAAAAATGAACGATCCCATAGTCACAAGATTGCCATAAAGTTTCAGTACATAAATCCAATACTCACAGATCAGATGGAAGAGCTATTGGCCTGAATCCTCGAAACACATTGTCTGTATCCTGATCATCCAATACTCTAACCCTTTCAACTAGATCTTTCTTGGAGAGCCGCTTTTTTGTCTTTCCCTACAGAAACCAATAACGGCCTATGTAAGTTTGACAGCTGATAAAAAGCCTATATGATGTAAGTATTGATATAATGATTGTTTGAGGAAATTCACGTGCAAATATCGTGAAAACCCATGCCTGACATGTTAAGTCAAAAAAGCACAGACAGATGGAAGATAATGCTAAAGCACATTTTTTAACCAAAACGTATGCCAGTTCCTCAAAGGTTATCATGTTGGCTACTTACATCTACAAGACTAAAGTTTACAAGTCGAAAATCAAAGTCCTTCTCCTCATAGTAGCATTAATCACCATATTAACTTTAATATTAATCTTATCGAACATTCCTCTTTTTTAGTGGGATTGTCTTTCTAGTCAAAAGAAAAAATGCAAATTATGTTGCAGAATGACTATCACTCTCACTGAACTTTATGAGCCAACAACTCAAGTCTTCAATTTAAAGCAAGCTTAAGTCAATGAATCAACATATATGCATGCATGCAAGGGTGCTAATACGTGCATGTGTTTGCACCTATGATAGGAAGAAAAAAGAATATAACATTTAATTTTCAAAATTTCACCGTGTGTTGGAGATTCCCAATGTATAAGGATTTACGTATCAAAGGGAATATTGTATCCACAAAATTTTCATGCATCCCTTTGCCCCAATATATTTTGCAGAGCTGCAGTTTAACTTTTTCGTTGACCCACCATTTATTTGATTTATCAGAACATTCTTCACCTGAATCTGCAAGTACGTTTCACATTAAATTCAGCAGGATAAGCACTTTTTTTCAGTGACTAATATGGATAAACATAGATCATGAGGAGGAATAAAATTTTAGGGTGTACCAGAGTCCTTTGGAGGGACCAGCAATAAAATGGCTTCATCTATTTTTCCTTCTTCAAGGAGTAGAGAAGTCAAAGTTATCCGTGCATCGACATCATCTTCTAGTGTTTCCAGGGCTGAAATAAACATTCTTATTGTGATGAATAAGACAATATTTTGAACGAAAATAGTGGGCAGGAAAAAGCTGTCCAAGTGGCAAATAACACAGGTAATACTTAGTATTAATACAACAATCGGTCATTAAACTTTCACTCAATTTTTGTATTGGTCCTCAGACTTTAAAATCGGTGGTTTTCATCCTTGATTTTTCAGTCAATTGATCTTAGTCCCTGAATTTTAGATTGGTGGTTTTGAACCCTCAACTCTGTGCCATATATAACCATTGGTCTCTCATTTTTCAATTTTTTTTTAAAAGTTCAGGGACCAAGATCAAAATTGACTAAAAGTTCAAGGACCAATAACATTGGTTTTAAAATTATGGAACTAAGACCCACCCAAATCTATTGAAAGTTTAAGGACCAACAACATTGGTTTTAAAATTCAGGAACTAAGACCAAAATCTATTGAAAGTTCAAGGACTAAAACCATTGGTCCCTAATTTTTGCTGATAAAAAAACCACTAATTTCAAAGTTCAAGGACTAAAACCAAAATTGAGTGGAAATTCAAGGACCAAAAGTTGCCATAAAAAATAAAAAAGAAGAAATGAACATATTGGACTAAAACAACACATTAATTAACTAATTGTTTATTTTATGTCAATAAAATACTGACATGGTGAATAAAAAGTTTAAAATTTCAAATAATGTAAAGAGTATAGAAAATATTTCAGAAAGCCATGTAAAAGAGAACATGCACCCACATGAATCCCGGTAGAATGCTAACCTCCACATTTGTTATGTGGAAATTGATCTAACTATAACTTCGCTCTTCCACTGACAGACAATATATACTACACCTTATCTAGTAAAGATAAAAAGAACAAAAACATCTAGGCTATCTAATCTAGGCTATCTATAATTCATTGCATAAAAGAGCAATTAAAAAAAGTGAACCTGCCTTTGTAGAAATATTCAATAGCTCGTAATCTTTCTTTGAGGGATAGAAAACATTTCGCAATCTTCAGATAGAGAAGACCCTGTGAGAAAAGGTTTGTAATAGGCATCAGATTCTATCAACAACAACATTGTATTCAATGATGATGTACCTAAAAAACATGCCATTAAACTGGATAAAAAAAGTATTATGATTTGAGACCGCTAAAATGAACCAAGAAAAACGATTGCAACCATTTTATTAATTCAAATAATAATTATCTAATTCAGCACTGTATAATTAATTCTCATTTTTTAGTGCACCCCAAAAAAATGAAATCAAAAAAATAAACAAAATAACTAGGAAAATAGAAAGCAGCATTAAAAAAATTAGTATCTAGCTAAAATAGTGCCATGATCAGTATTCTAAACGTAACAAGTCGTAGCTTTTTTACATTCTACATAAAAAAATAACTTGAGTAAAGTATGCCAAAAACAATTCTGAGGGAGATGACAAATAAGCCAGGACAGTCCAAAATTAATTTAAAGAAATACAAATTTAAGAATAACAGCTAGAAAGCTCATGTGAACAATTGAATAACATTTTTCTATCAGAATGATAAGAAATAATGCAATCAAATGCTCATACAAACTACCAATATCCAAAATTCCAAACAGAAAAGGCAAAAGAAATGCAATAAGTTAGAATGAGTTACCACACATTTTCACTTCCACTTTTTCCTTCCAACATCAGATAATAATTCAATGCAGAGTTGTAATGCTCCAGAGCCATCAATGAGTCTGCAATATCAGTAACCAAGTCAGAATGCTCAGTGGCATTCTCTGGTTTCAAATCATTGAGAAGAACCTGTAAATCAAAGAGACAACTTTCAACATAAATACAACAATGAAGAACCTTCTCCCATTAGGTGGGGTCGGCTACATGGATTAAACAGCATCATTATGTTTTGATCAATTCTCATGAGACTTGACAGGGTTTTACGTTGGATGTCGCTTTCCACATACATACAAATGACCAAAAATTAACATAAAATTTATATAGTTTCATCATAAACAAACTAAAATAAATAAAAAAAATTCAGGGAAAGAAGACATTAAAAACTGCTTTAAAATAAAAGGCTGTGATATAAAACAAGAACATGAAAGAACAGAAATTTCTGCATGCAAGAGTACATAGCTCAATAGGAAAGTTTTTACATAAGATGAGAAATCTATAATGCAAGAAGCCTTGAAAAGAAATTAAAAGGTAGCAAAACAAAGCAATTGAAGAAATCCCTACATTATATCATATATGCATATTAACTTGCATTCAATGATATTAGGAGCACTCTCGGAATAAAACACTACTCACACCAGGCCTATTTGAGAGGTTATGTTCTAAACATTGCTATATGAGAGGCCTTAACCTGAATGAAGCCCATTAATGTTTGTACGGAAAAAGGAAAAAAATAAAGTTCTCCATGAGAAAGGCAAATTGGCACAAAAGTACTTGCCAATCCAATTTATTTGAAAACAAAAAAGGCTTCCCTTTAAAAAGTGAGGCGCTAAGAACCACAAGGAGGTCAAATTAACAATCCTGTCCCACAGGTCATGTAAGTTATAACTCTAACTCTTGAAGTTTTCTCACCTAATACAATCATAGGAACCAGATGACTGTGCGGCAATCTTATAGTGGTATGAGGTCCGAAACATCGCAATGCAGTACAAGGAAAAATACACAAAAATGGAGGAGGAGGAGGAGGAGGAGGATTGTGTTTTAGCTGGGTGCTCAACATCATTAAATATAAGTATATTTAAAACCTCAGATTAAACAAGCATGTAGAGTTAAAAAGAGCAATAATTTAGAACATACATAGTCAACTGAAATATGTATCTTCTAATGAGCATAAAACACACCTGAGCCATCGGCATATCTCCGAGATAAATATGACAGATTGCTGCCTTAATTTTCAAATTCAGCGGTAATTCCTTTCCAGAATAATATACAGCTTGTGCGTGCTCAATATGCTGAAGACCTCTGTCATATGCCTTGGTTTCCATGTATATGGAAGCTAGCAGATCAACAACACTATCATCGCCTTCAGCCTGTCGTCCCTTGAGATAATCTTCAAGAATGTGGATTGAACTTTCTACTTGACCACATTTTTGGTAGAGCTGAAATAGGAGGCAGAGTATATTTGCATAAAAAATGACAGCCAGCTACAGGACTTTGGATTGGATAGAATATACGAATTATGTATCAACAATATAATCAAATGATGAACTCAAAAGAGAATCTGTTAGAAGGTAACAACTACAAAAGAGCACATGGAATAAATTAGATAAGAAATCAAAAAATTAAGAACTCCAATAATTGGATGCTTACCTACGGCCATATTATTTTGTTATTGTCAATAGAGAGTCTAAATCTTAGTTTCAAATCAGGGACATGAGGCACAATAGGAAACATCTCTCATTTTACTATTTAAGACTCTAATAACAATAATTAAATCCATGTTCACATATTAACTTGTTTTTATCATCATCAAGTGCATGTTTTATTGCATCAGGCTTTCAGATCATGTTCCAACTACTGAAGACTAAATTGAGGCGGTGTCATAATTATCCCAAAAAAACTCTCAGAATACCCACCTCTTACAGAAGGGTGCATAGAGGCCATACAACCCACCAACATAAAGATAAATCAATGTCAACAAAAACAAGTCAAACTTTTAGTACAAAATGTTGAAAAGGAAAAAAATACAATATTCAACACCAAATCTACAGAAGTGACATGCATAGTCATAGGGACCACAGATCCTTATAAACATAGAAAGATGAATACCTTAGCTGCAGTTTTTAGTGTCCCAACTTTCTCAGGAAAGAGTTGATAAACTTGCAAATATGTATCGGCTGCTTTTTGATAATCTTTAAGCTCAACATAAAGAGATGCGCGATGAACTCTAAGTGTAACGTCCTTGGGATCGGCAGTTATTGCTTTTGAAAGACAATAACTAGCCTGACCAATGTCACCTTGCTCTCTGCAATTGCAAGGTTCTCAATCTCAACATGTAACACTACTATTTTTTTTGGCCAATTACACTACTATTTATTTATTTATTTGATATAATTAAAGTAAAAATGCAAACAAATTGCTGTATGATATGAAAAGAAGTATTAGCAAATAGAATCTATGATCAAACTTAATTGTGCACCAAATTCTACATTCATTTGACTACAAACATTCACTTGAGGTGATCTAATCTTCTTTCTTAATTACAGGGAGGATTGTCATGACATAGAATTGAGCATGTTAAGAAAGATCAAAGTACATAAAGTGCCCATTTGTTTAAGATTAACAAAAAAAACGATTTTGATTAAACAATGTGAAGGAATTTCTGAGAGAATCTTAAGTTGAACAGAGAGTTGTTGGAAGACAGTCTATCTTAAGCTTATGTTGATAAGCGATTTTGATCAGCTTGTCAAAATAAGCTGACAGCGAATTTTCCTCCAACAACCCCTAATGTTCAGCCTAAAGTTCTTCTAACAACTCTCTCATGAAGTTTCATAAAAACCACTATTATTCTTAAGTTTGAACAAACAGACCTAAAGAATGATGAGGTGGAAAAATGTGGAACTCTCTTACATGGACCAAGTAAAAAGCATTTTCCAGAGAGATGCATCTTTGGGGGTCAAAAGAGCCGCAATCATGTAGAAATTCATAGATTTTTTGTAATCCTTAAGCGAATTATAGACAAGTCCAAGTGTGTGATATGAATCGGGCAAATTTGGTGCCAGCCTGATGACTTCATGCAATATAGAAATAGCCTGCATAAATTCAAAAGAATATATATATATATATATATATATATATATATATATATATATTGTTAGAATCTTAGTATTTAATATTTTGATTAGGAGAAATTACTTTTCTGATTGTTGTTTCCTATTTCTGTTATTTCCTATTTTCATTGTTTCCTATTTTCATCTCCTCTTCTCCCCTATATAATGTACTCTTGTCATATTGCAAAATATCAATAATAATTCTCTTCATTTATCCCAATATGGTATCAGAGCTGTGAGAGAGAGAGAGAAAAAACTCAGGCGAACAAATCTGAGAAAGAGAGAGAGAGAGAAAAAGAAGGGTGCGCACCTAGGGCTTCTGTTTTCCGGCGAGTGAGTGTACACCGCCACCCTAGGAGTGATCGGAAGCTTCCGATCGGCCAAACCCCGAAGCCGCCGCCGGTGACCTCCAGAATTTCCAGAATCTCCTCTTCTGCCCAGAAAGATGAATCCACAGGATTTTCCGCCAGTTTTTGGGTCATATTCTTCTAATTCTGACGGCCAAAGTTCACAAACTAAGTCTTATAAGACTGAGAAACTTTCAAAAACGCCGGAAAATGTTCCGGATCCTCAGATGATGGTTATAAACCATAAACTCAATGGCAACAATTATCTCCAATGGTCCCAAAGTGTGTTAAGGTACATCAGGGGGCGAAGGAAAGAGAAGTATATCAATGGAGAAGCATCTCAACCAAAGGCAGAGGATTCTCAATTTGATACATGGTTTGCTGAAAATAATCAAGTAATGACTTGGTTATGTAATTCTATGACAGATGAGATTAGTGAAAGTTACCTACTTGCAGACACCGCTGAAGAGATTTGGGATGCAGCCAAACGAACTTATTCCTCAATAAATAATACAGCAGCGTTGCTTCAACTAAAGAGGCAACTTCGGGATCTTCAACAACGTGAGATGACTGTGACCCAATACTATAGTACTTTGCAAAGAATCTGGCAACAACTGGATTTATTTGAAGTACATCCATGGAAGGATGTTGAAGATGCACAGTACTACAAGCAATTGGTGGAGCAAGGAAGGATACATGATTTTCTTCTTGGGCTCAATGATGCTTATGAGGAGATACGAGGTAGAATAATGGGTATAAAACCCTTACCTTCTTTATTTGAAGTATTTAATCAAGTTCAATTTGAGGAAAGCAGGAAGCAGTTGACTCAGAGAAGTCAAGTCCCAACTGAAGGGTCTGCCCTAGTTACTAAAGGAGGAGGGCCTTCAGAGCACAAAGAGAAGAAATGGAACAAGCATTGTAACTACTGCAAAATGAAGGGTCACACCAAGGATGAGTGTTGGAAACTTCACGGAAAACCTCCACATGTCAAATCCAAATCTCAGCAAGAGGGGCGGAGCAATTTTACCGAGACTGAGCAGAATGATGATCAGTTGAGCAAGGAGGAAATGCAACTATTGAGGAAAATCCTCGAGAAACAGAATAAATCTCAGACCACTCCTAATGTGAATCTTGTTCAATCAGGTAATTCTATAGTTGCTCTTAATACTGTGATGACTGCTGATGACACATGGATTGTTGACTCTGGAGCTACAGATCACATGACTGGAAATAGAGGTTTATTCAAAACTCTTAGAATGTGCCATGAAAATCTTAGAGTTAAAGTTGCCAATGGAGTAGTGACTAATGTTGCAGGGATTGGATCTGTTGTGATAACAGAATGCTTGAAATTCATAATGTTCTCTTTGTACCTGATCTTACTTGTAATTTGATATCTGTAAGCAAACTGATTAAGAGCAAGCAATGTCGAGTATTGTTTAATGACATTGGGTGTGTTTTTCAGGATTTAAACTCGGGGAAGATGATTGGGAGTTCTAAGGAATGGGATGGACTCTACTATCTTGAAGGCTTACATTAGAAGAATTCCGGAGGAAAACGAGCACTTACTAGTTCTAATAATGAAGATGTATTTCTATGGCATCATAGGTTAGGCCATCCTAGTTTTGATTATATGAAGCATGTATTTCCAAAGTTATTCAATAAAGATTCAGTTCCTTTTTCCTGTGAAACTTGCCAATTAGCCAAACACAAAAGATCATCCTACCCGAAACAACCATATAAACCTACCACACCATTCACCTTAATCCATAGCGACATTTGGGGGCCTGCTAAGACAAAAAGTCTAACCAGTGCTAGGTGGTTTGTAACATTCATTGATGACCATACTAGAACCACGTGGGTGTACCTAATGAAAGAAAAATCTGAAGTAGACCAAATTTTCCAGAATTTCTACACCTTTATTAAAAATCAATTCCATGCCTCCATCAAAATCTTAAGGAGTGATAATGCTAAAGAATATCTGAGTGGTTCACTAAAACAATTTCTTACCCAGCAAGGTATCCATCACCAAACCTCTTGTGTTTATACCCCTCAACAGAATGGAGTAGCGGAAAGAAAAAACAGACACCTATTAGAAGTTACTAGAGCTATCCTAATGGGAAGGAATGTGTCTGATATATTTTGGGGGGAGGCCATTTTTACTGCCGCATACCTTATCAATCGCATGCCATCCAAAGTCCTTAACTTTTCCACACCTATCCAAAAACTCCTCGAAACTTACCCCAACTCACCTCTCATTAATACTCTTCCTCAAAAGGTTTTTGGATGTGTTGTGTTTGTTCACAAGTATGGTATGGGAAAACTTAGTCCTAAAGCTGATAAATGCATATTTCTTGGCTATTCTCCAAGTCAAAAAGGTTATAAGTGTTATTGTCCAACAACCCGAAAGACCATTGTTTCTCAGGATACTACATTTTATGAACATGAACCTTATTATCCCAAATTACCCATTCAGGGGGAGAATAGTACAGAATGGCTAATTATGAACCTTGAGAGTCCTACCCATCCTCAACTAGAAATAGCCAATCCCATTGATCCTCAACCAGAAATACCACCACAACCAGAAATAGCCAATCCCATTGATCCTCAACCAGAAATACCACCACACCAAGATACTACCATCACTGAATCGGATCCTCTTATGGTGGAAAGTAATGCTGAGATCAATACTGGGATGGCTACTGAAGATCAAAATGAGGAGTTACAACCAGGCAATGAAGCAAATGATAGTAGAGTCCCTTCTGCTCCAAGGAATAACCATGAATCTGACTCGGGATTAGATCCTGAAGTGATGGGCTGGCCTATAGCTCTGCGAAAAGGGGTAAGATCTTGTACTCAACATCCTATTCAGAGATTTGTTTCTTATGGTAATTTGTCTGCAAAGATGCAGAACTTTGTAATTAATACTGCTCAGGTGAAAATCCCTCACACCTTCCAGCAAGCTATGACTGATCCTAATTGGAAGTTAGCTGCAGAAGAAGAGTTAAGAGCTCTCAAAGAGAACAAAACTTGGGAGATTACAAATCTTCCAAGAGGGAAGAAGGTAGTTAGATGCCGGTGGATATTTACTTAAAAGTTTAACCCGGATGGAAGCATCGACAAATATAAGGCCAGACTAATTGCAAAGGGGTACACTCAGACGTATGGAATTGATTATGAGGAGACTTTTGCTCCAGTTGCCAAATTCAGCACCATCAATATACTTCTTTCTATTGCAGCCAACCTGGATTGGTCATTACACCAATTAGACATTAAAAATGCCTTCTTGAATGGTGACTTAGAGGAAGAAGTGTATATGGAGGTTCCAGAGGGTGTCAACGCCCCTAATAACACTGTGTGCAGGTTAAATAAGTCGTTGTATGGATTGAAACAGTCTCCAAGAGCCTGGTTTGAAAGATTCTCTAAAGTGCTGAAGAAGATGTCCTTTGTTCAGGGACAAGCAGATCACACTTTGTTCACTAAACACGAGGGTCAGAAAGTGACAATTTTAATTGTTTATGTTGATGATATTGTTATTACAGGGAATGATGAAAGTTCCATAGCTCAGCTGAAACAAGCTTTAGCAACTGAATTCCAAGTGAAAGATCTTGGTCAGATGAGATACTTCCTTGGCATGGAGATAACCAGAAGCAGGAAAGGCATTAATGTGTCTCAACGCAAGTACACCCTAGACTTGCTACATGAGACCGGGATGTTAGGTGCAAAACCGGAGGAGACACCTATGGATGACAACTGCAAGCTGGAAATAAAGGAAAAGGGAGTTCCTGCTAACACTGAGAGATATCGGAGACTTGTAGGAAAATTGATATACTTGACTCACACACGTCCAGATATCAGTTTTGCAGTAGGAATTGTGAGCCAATTCATGCACCAACCACAAAAGGAGCATATGGATGCAGTTATGAGGATACTCGGCTACTTGAAGGGAAATCCAGGTCGTGGGTTATTCTTTAAGAAAGGCACAGCTAGGAATTTGGAAATTTATACTGATGCAAGTTTTGCAAGAGACTTAGAAACTGGAAGATCTATAACAGGTTATTGCTCATATTTCTGGGGTAACTTAGTTACTTGGAGAAGTAAGAAGCAGACCATTGTATCGAGAAGCAGTTGTGAAGCTGAGTTAAGAGCTGCATGTCTTGGTGTATGCGAAGGAATCTGGATTATCAGATTACTGCATGAGTTAAGAATTCCCTTTGATGGCCCATTACAAATATGGTGTGATAACAAGTCCAGCATTGAAATGACCAGAAATCCTGTATATCATGATCGAACTAAACATGTCGAGATTGATAGACATTACATTAAAGAGAAAGTAGAGGCGGGAATCATGACATTGACGTATGTTCGTTCGTCTGAGCAGATTGGGGATATGATGACTAAACCACTTGCCAGACCTCTATTTGAAAGATTCCGAAGCAAGCTGGGAATGATCGACATATATTCTCCAGCTTGAGGGGGAGTGTTAGAATCTTAGTATTTAATATTTTGATTAGGAGAAATTACTTTTCTGATTGTTGTTTCCTATTTCTGTTATTTCCTATTTTCATTGTTTCCTATTTTCATCTCCTCTCCTCCCCTATATAATGTACTCTTGTCATATTGCAAAATATCAATAATAATTCTCTTCATTTATCCCAATATATATATATATATATATATATATATATATATATATAAGTATGGACTGCTCACTTGGCGAAAGAATCTACAATTTACAACAAGCTTAGTGCCTGGTTGGGAAACCTCAAAACAGCACTTTTTTGGAACAACCCCAGGTTTTAAAATCAGAGTTGACAAACCTAGGTTTTGGAAAACCCATTGGTTTTAAACAGAAAAAGGCAACGAAAGAAAAGTGTGAAGAATCAGAAAAATTAAAATGCCAACTCTGTTCCCATTTTGCAATAACAATACACCGCATAGTTAAAGAGATCACTAGCTAGAAATTATAGAGCTAGTAATAAAATTACATGCTAGAGGACTGTGACAGCACATTGCTTTGCCAAAGTAGATGTGCTTAGCTGTAGATGATTGCAGGAATGGCATACCTCTTCATAACGTTCGCATGCATAATGAAGTGTTGCATCACCGAGCATTCGAGTCAGTTGAGGATCGATTTTTTTCTTTGATCCTTTTCGTCTACCTCTTTTCTTGGGCTGCGACTGGAAAATAATAAAGGAATAAAAGGTGTCATAAGCTCAGAGTGTAGTCACTCTTTACTAGGCAATCTGGACAGCACAATGTCTCTATCATTCTTTAACTAAGAATAAGAACTAAAGCTTTCCCCTAACATTTTCTTGAGTGACAGAATGTAGTTGCTCTTTTAGGATGGTGTGTAAGTATAACTAATCACATGCATTGTACCTTTCTAGACTTCCTGCGAACACCATAATTCAGAACTTCCATTATCTCCTCCATACTTGCCCCTGACATGTCTTCTTCCCTTGCCTTCTTGAGAGAAGGCTCATCTCTGCTTTTTATTGACATTAAACAAATACACGTCATACTTCTAGTGAAATACCTATTAGCATCCAACTCTTTTTACTATTAAAAAGTCTTCTTTTCCAATATACACATAGAGGACACCAATAGTTTTCCTTGCTTATATTTTTCAATCCTTCCTGAAATTACCATAGTAACATGGTCAAATTACATCTACTTCAAGCATGATGTGCAGATTAATAGCACAATGAAGAAAATGACAACAGAAAAAACAATGGGCTGAGTTCAAAATCATGAAGTTGAAAGCTGCATGGACACTTTGGGCAATGGCATTAAACACATTAACATAAGCCATGCTATAATTGAATATTATAATCTTGATGAATTGAAAACTGCAAAACCAGAAGGATAAAATGACATATAGGAATTTTAATATCTAATGATGCTATAAAACAAACATAAAAATCAGAAATCCTTTAAAGAAGCTTGACTCACCTTTGCCTTCCAAATCTAACACTAACATTTCTCCAAGCCACTATTAAAGTTCCTAAAACATCAACTTACTCCCTATGTCCTTAAATATAGGATCCAATCAACTCTTTAACAGAACCTAGAAAACTAAATAATTTATTTATAAATTGATCTACTTACCTTTTTTCGCTCAACTAGTTTATTTCTATAATCCAGTCCCTCTGTACCTAAATATAAAACCTAATTACTAATTTGATAAGATTAAGAAATTTAGATAAAATCACATGATATTAGATCTACATTTATTCACATCCCCTCCCTCTCAGCTTCAATAGGAATACTTCGTTGAAAAGTTGAGAAAAATTAAAAAGAAATGTTGTATTTATATTTAGGAAGTTAGGGAGTAACATATGAACTAATAATATACAAGAGAGATTAAGGTTCCTATTAATCATTGACACAAGAGAGATTAATAAGTGAGGAATAAAAGAAGTGAAAAATTACCGTTGTAAATCATCAACAGCTTTTCGTTTTTTATCAGCAAGGGCTTCATTCTCGAGGCGCTCCAATTGCTGATAACTCAAGACGCCAGAGGCATCATTCTCAACGAAATCCAAAGGATTGATTCCATCTTCGAACCTAAAAGTGTATTCTCCCTCGTCTTCTATGTATTCTTCTTCGCCTGCTTCCATGTCTTCTCCCTCTTCTTCTTCCTCTCCTGCTTCTTCTACTTCTTCCTCTTGATCTTCCTCTTCATTGGGCCCTACCAGGCTGCTTTGTGGGCCCGCGTCGATGTTGGCGCCGGCGCCGGCGGTGTTTTCCTTTCCCGCCATCGCCGATGAGTTTTTTGGCGGCTTAGTTTGTGAATGTGAGTGGGAATTATTTTTTGGCTGAATGGAGCTTCACACACAATGTCATCCAGTTAAAAACTGAAATTAATTTGTTTAGAGTAATACTCTCTCCGTTCTTAAATACTCCCTGTGATCTAAATATAAGACCTAAATAACTTTTTTTTTGGAGATGTTAAGGTTACAATATGTTATTAAATTATAACATATTTGATATAGTTTTAGATTAGTCATTAGTTTATAGGTTAAATAGATTAGTTTAAGGGGAAAAATTAGGTAAATCAATTTATAATTGATTCATATTTTGCTTTTTTAGGATTTTTCAAAAAAGTGAACTAGGTCTTATATTTAGAACCGGAGGGAGTATAAATATAAAGTCACTTCCTATTTTATCTCAAGTTTTGCTCAAACTACCCTTATGCTCCCTCTTTTCATTGAAAACCCCTCCTCCTTTTAAAGTTAAGTAATTGAGGGGTATTTTGGAAAGATCATGTAATTTTATTGTCTTCCTTAATCTCCTCAAATTAATCAAAGTGATTTTATATTTAGGAACGGAGAGAGTATTTTTTTTTTTGCCAATGTGTAGAGTATCTATACATTTTTAAAAAAAGTATTATTGGTTAGTTAATGGGATAATTTATGCCCTAGTTTAAATTTTTTTTATTGAAGAAGACAGATAGTTCAATTGATCGTATAATTTATATTTTACTTTCGCTTATATATCAAATAAACTAATTCAATATTTAAATTACTATTTTGTTTTTTAATAATTTTTAAAAGGGTTAATTAGATCTTATATATGGAATAACTACTTAGCAATATACTAACTTCGTTCCTAAATATAAGATCATTTTGGCTAATTTAGAGAGATTAAGGAATGCTTTCCAATTAATTAGGATTACATGATCTTCCCAAAATACCTCTCACTTAAATTTAAAAGACAAATAGGAATTTGAGAGAGAAGTGAGGGAGCTAAGAAGTATAGGGGTAATTTGAAACAAATTTGAGATAAAATAGAAAGTGATATTATATTTAGGAACTTATCTACTTCTCAAAGTGATCTTATATTTTGGAACGGAGGGAGTATTTATTAAGGAAGGAACCTATTCTATTTTAGTACATATATTTTTATTTGATGTTGATATATGTGTTCATTAATCTTTACAATACTTGTAATTATGATGAAAATAGTGCTCAAGTTGAAAAAGTAGTTTCTGAAAAGACTTTTAGATAAAATAACTTCGACAAAAGATAAACGATGACAAATTTTCACCTAAAAATATTATTTAATAATGATAAATAATAATTAAAAAGTATATGGTATAGTTTTTATCATTATCCTAATAAAAGTATAAATCCAAAATTTTAGATAAATAAAAAAGTAGTTATGATTTCTGATAAAAAAAAAGTAGTTATGATTAAAGTGTACATAATAATTATTTTTTAAAAAATATTGCTTTTCAGTTTTACCTAGATGATGATGTTTATGAAGAGAAACAAACGAGAGAAATTAAAGAGCTAAATATTTTATAAACAAATAACAATTAAACAACCACTCTAACTCAATATTAGAGTTTATAAAATGATCAATAAAATATCAATATTAGAGTTTAAAAAAGATCAACTAATGATCAATAAAAGAAAGGGTGAAGGGGCAAAACTAGTCATCGTAATTTTATAAATGGACAACTTTAGCACCCGTAAATTGGATGGTGCAAAACTGAACATTACAAAGCAAAATGGGACAAATTTAGTCACGCCGTTAAGTTGAAGCTAACAGACGTGAGTGTTGGCGTGGGGCCCACCTTCATTAACCTCTAGCTTCAACTTAACGTCGTGACTAAATTTGTCTCATTTTGCTTTATAATGTCCGGTTTTACACCATCCAATTTACGGGTGCCAAAGTTGTCAATTTAAAAAATTACGGTGGCTAGTTTTGTCCCTTCACCCTAAAAGAAATTAACGCGCTAAATGTTAACAAGAGGAATTGACATGGCTTTAAACTAATTGCCCAGCAATCCCTCAACTTTCACTTTTTTTATACTTACCAACCATGATTCTATTTGCTAGAATAGACTAATTTCTTATAGATCAAAGTTCATATTTTGTTTAAAAATCTGATAAAAATAAGTTTTGAAGAAATGTATTTACAGCACATTAAATATGGTTGTCTAATAACGAAAGTAATTACCTAATATTTTAATTACATCTTACATGAATGTCAATAATAATGATAATGACACTTTATTTGTCTATAATAAAAAGGTTTTCGTAATAATTATCAATCATCCATGTTAACATGTTTTAATCTTCACAAAATATGATTCGATCTTGCCTAATCAAGGGTCATTTCCTGGTTGTCCTCCCATGGTATATCAAATCAATTGTTGACTAGGATCCATTATATTATTGATTATTTAATTTCATTGAAAGGTTCTCAGCTTGGAACATATTTTTGTTTCACAAGCTTATAATAAACTATCTTTACCTTTTTTTCCCCATAAAAGCCTCCTTTTTGTTGGAATTTTTTTTAAACCTTTTGCATCTTCCCATGATGGTCGTATTTGTACAGTAATTGCTTAGAAATGCTTAGCACTAATGAATCATAGCTTTGTTAGTGACATCTAGTTAATGTAACATCTATATAAAGGCATTCCCTTCTCTTTCTTCATGTCATCATTGCATGCAAATTGTTTCTCATATACTTACAAATCCTACCTATTTGCTTACAAGCCTACCTATTCACTATTCACATTATCTTTATGTCACATTACCTATTTGTCTTATCTTTGTGCATTACACGCATTCTATGAGTTATTTTTATTTTGTTTCATGTTGGCATTTCTTGATTGATACATCTTTTCTGGACTTTTCTCGTCACAATATTGATATTATTTGTGCACTACATATATTCTGATAATAATTGACATATTCTTCTCTTGGTATTTATGGTGTTTATATATGTGTGTGTTGTCTCCAAAAAGCAAACAACATATGCTTCTTTGATTTTCCCTTGGCATGTTACATATGTATTCGATTGTCTTTCATCTTTAGAAAATGCATGTTTATATGACACCAAGTTTATAGAGATCTTAGCTTGCAAAGGCTCTTTTGTAATTGTTTTTGAGATGTTTGAATATTATACGGATCAATTTAATATCCTCTACTCAAATTTATATAATATACGTACGTGTAAATGGTGATACATTCAATGTATAACTATCTAATCAATTTTTTAAAAAAAACACCCCACATACAAAGGGGCACTAATATTTTGAACAAATTACACAATAACACCCCATTGTTTAAACTTTAAACCGATATGAGAAGTAATATCTATCTCAGTTTTGAAACATGAATAGAATTCTCATAAAAAATATGAATAGAATCAAGCATAAAAATTAAACAAATCTAACATCTAATTTACATAAATATCACTACCTGTTACACTTTTTTGTGATTGTATAACAGCCAATGAAAAAACGACGTTATAGACTTATATATAGACATGCATGCATTTCTGCATCTAGATATTTTTTAATGAAAAACGTGCTTGGGAACGAACGTTCAGACAAAAAAAATCTAACATAAAATTGCTCTAATTAGTTATTCAAATTAATTAATATTTTTCCAGTGCCCTGTGGGGCCCATCCAATTTATATCCTTCATCAAATAAATAAATACTTTGCTTCATCAAATGAATCAACTGGCTGCTGTCTTCTCCTTGTGCCTATAGGTAATAATAATATCTCATTCTCTCACTATTCTAATTCCATCAGATTTTTAATTAATCTCTGATTTGTTAAATTGCAATATCTTCTTTAAATTTTGAAACTTTTTGATGTTCTTGTGTGTGGAACTATGAAATTATTCACGTTAAAGTGTGTTTGGTTTTGTTTTAAAGGTGGGAATTTTCGTGGGAGGATCTGATGTACCCACTGGTAGATCTTGATTGTATTGAAGATCATGATGGCCCTTCAAAATAGAGGTGGGTTTCTGATTTTGGATCTTGTTATTCAATTTTAGTGTAATTATAGATTGCTTCTGATTGCGATTTGTGTTTTTATTAATGCAAATTGTTTGGTGGGGGTTCTTAATCACTTGTGTGTTTTGTTTGATTGTGGAATTTTTTGTTTCCCTTTTGTTTTTTTATTAGAAATGTAATTGTTTTAGCTTGAATTAGTGATGGTTTGCTTGGAAATGGCTCAATTTGATTTGATCATAGGTTGATGTGGTTGGTAACAATGTGGGAGAGGAGTGTGTGGATGGTTTGAGTGAACTAAATTTCTCATGTGTCATTTTTATATCTATCTTTTTATGCAGAAACTATGCAAAACTGTGAGGTATCTCTTAAATGCCTCCAGGGCAAGGGATTCCCTTGCAATTTGCAGTATAATGGGAGTTCTATGGAAGGCTTTCCAGAGCTCAAAAATGTCCCCTTTCACCCAGTTGGGGATGTTGCTAAAGCTGACCTCCTGGTAGGCAATAAATTTCCAGAGCTTTCCAAAGAATTTCACCATAAATCTTCATATAACAATAATTACAGTGCCCGGGCAACCTGCCATTTTAATCCTCACAAGGTGCCCCAGTCCCAATGGAATGCTTATGGTGGCCATTTTTACCCTTATCCTGTTGAGAATCAATTTCAACATGTCCCAATCAATATGTTTGCTCAAGGTTATCCTCATGACCTCCAGCATCAAGAATTTCAGTATTTTGTGGTCATAGACTTTGAGGCTACCTGTGACAAGGATAAAAATCCCCATCCTCAAGAAATCATTGAGTTTCCATCTGTTATAGTGAGTAGTGTGACAGGTCAGCTGGAAGCTTGTTTTCAGACATATGTGAGGCCTACCTGCAATCAGTTGCTGAGTGATTTCTGCAAGGATCTGACTGGAATCCAGCAAATTGAGGTGTGTTTGAGTAAAACTTGCCTTTACTTACATGGTGAAATATAAATAAAAGCAGGACAAGTATGTGTCAGATATGAATAAAAGCGTACCTTCATGTTAGTGGATCACCTGTGATTTGCTTGACTCTTTGTTTTGTCCCTTCTCAGTGAACTATTTTCATTTTGAATTTTCTGTTAATTAAATTCAACTGAACCCTGGACCTAATTCCGAGTTTCACTGAGGTCAAACCCAACTTTATTCTTTTTTATAACAAAAAAATAATCTAGCTATCACACTGCATACACTTATTGTTCCGTATGCACCAAGTATCCTGTTGCTTTAATGTTAGTGGTTGCACTCTTAGTGTCGGTGAAGGAAAACTGTATTGTGGGTTATACCTCTTATAAACTGTTAGAATATGCTTGAGTGTAAAGACATTGAATTGATATTTTCATAGAACAACATTTTCGTGACTTCTTATGGTTCCCAATGAACAATAGTTTGTGGGGTTGTTCTTTATGGATTTACGTAGGGATTTGAAAGCTCTTCGAAGTGAATAGGTTGTGATTTTTATTCCTTTGTTTCTTTTCTCTTGTTCAATTAGGATCTCATGTCCTCTGTTTTTTATTATCCTCCTTCCTCTAAAACATTCTCATTCTATTCTAAAATAATCATGCAGGAGAACTTAAGTCGTGATTTAGATTTCAAGTCTTCTGACAAAATAATTGCTTGGACAACTATTTTTTTGTGAGTTATACTGAAACTAGACTTAAGTATTTTTTTTCAGCTTCCTTTTTCAAATTTAGCCTGAGTGTTACCTTAAAGATTTCTTTAGCTATCCATTTGTATTGTGGTAAACGATTCAAATTTGGTAAGGTGCTTAATTTTTTTTGAACTATTTGAATACCAAGAAAATTCAAGTATTCTATTGAAATTGTGAACATTCATTAGGATTAGGACATTTACAGGAATTTATTTTTGGGAAATCCGTTTTAATTCATTTTAGTGGATTATTTAAAATAGAAATGGAATTTCTGACTAATGCCTGAAAGTGCTAAACACAGAATTACAATATTTTAGTTATAAACTTTATCCTCCTTTTTTGGTGAAATCTTTAGCCTTCTTCTCATGAGAAAGCCTTTTGGATTGAAGCTTCTACATAACACTGGCCTTCGTATACCTTGTGATCTGGTACCATTTGAAATATCACTTCAATAAAAAATTGAGTTATTATTTGAAAGTGCGTGAATTGTTTTCTAATTATATTTTAAACTCCCCTATGCATGGAAGTCCTCTGGTTATAAAAGCTCTGTTATGGACAACTTCATCTTATAAGTTTAAGTTTGAATTTGAAGGAAGTCTTATTTTATCTCTCAAACACGGGAATTTGGGCAAGGACATGTGTCTTTCTCATAGGAATTTACTTCACTTTATGTCCCTTTGTCACTGATTCATCCCAAATCTAGTGCTCTAATGTTGTTTGGATTTTTAATCGCTCTAGAAACTTGTATTGTAAAAAACTATTTGAATTGGTTTCCCTAATGGATTTGATTGATTCTCCTATCCTGTCTTCTAATCTGGGACAGGAGAATGTGGTCACTAAATCCTCGACACTTAATAAAATGTTTTTGTTTCTTGACTATTTTTCAAACAAAAACCCTGAAGTAGCCTTTTTTATCCTATTTCCTATTCGTATCGCTTTGTTTATTTTAATAATTTTTTTATTCAAAATAATCTGGATCACATATTGGAAAATTTTTTCTGTGGTGTTATGTCTCAGTTAAATTTAACTGTAATATCACTGTGTACTTTGTTAGTTCTTTGAAAAATGGTAGGGGAAAATATTTTGTCTGGCGTTCCACTGATCAATGTGTTCCAGTCAGTATGATATGTATGCTTCTTTATAAACACTCGATAAATCAGTTTACTCTTGGTAGTCTTTGCTAGGTGGTATACTATACGCAAGCTCAAATGATCAGCTCTCTTAAGGACAGATTGTGGGTTGGAAAAAAAGACGGGATAGATTGTATCTCACAATGTGGATTGAATGCTGTGGTGGAACTAGAAATATCACACTTTTAGAAACTTGTTTGGTACTTAATTGTGTGTAGGTGAAGTTCTTGTAATCCCAGCTGCATCATATGACCAAAAGTTGTTCATGACCCATAATCCTAAGAAATATCACAGTGCCTTTTATACTTTTGTGTTGTCTATTTGTAGCGCTTCAATTATTGCATTAAGGTTGTTATCATGTCCATGCTGTGTAGATTGTTAATTGCATTCGGACTGTGTGGTTCAGGTGGACAGAGGAGTTACATTGGGTGAGGCTCTCCTTATGCATGATAAATGGCTTGAGAAAAGGGGAATAAAAAGCACCAACTTTGCTGTTGTTACATGGTCTAACTGGGACTGTCGGGTGATGCTGGAATCTGAGTGCCGTTTTAAGAAAATACGGAAGCCTCCTTATTTCAACCGGTAAATGCTGAAGCAGCAGGGTTATTGATGCCTTGAATATTTTCATGGATTTCATTTTTGGCTGACTTGAGCTTTTTCTGCTACTGACCTTTCATTAGCTGGATCAACTTGAAGATTCCATTCCATGAAGTATTTGGCGCTGCAAGGTGCAATCTAAAGGAGGCTGTTGAGATGGCAGGTTTGGCTTGGCAGGGCCGTCCTCACTGTGGCTTGGATGATGCCAAAAACACTGCTCGCCTGCTGGCTCTCCTCATGCAACGGGGTTTTAGATTTTCCATCACAAATTCCATCACGTGGCAGACTGCTGATCAATCACTGATGTGGGGCCATTCACCAGAGCACACGAGTGCTTTCCCTCACCACCCCTATAAAGTAAAGGATATTAACACCCCTATGTCTCAGTATCACCCTTGCTGTTTCTGTGGGGTGAAAAGCAGTAGGGGAATGGTAAGGAAGCCAGGTCCCAAGCAAGGAAGCTTTTTCTTTGGCTGTGGGAAATGGACTGCAGCTAGGGGCGCCAGCTGCCATTACTTTCATTGGGCTTCTCCTTAACTGAATCACCGATCATGATCAATTCTGAGGTGTTCCTATATATTTTATGTAAAAAAGAAAAATAATTAAAAAGAAAAGGGGGGAAATGAAAGTGGATGATGAAAAGTAGTGAGTGGGTTGGATTGTTTCCTAGGAAGTCTGTATGTCTGGTTGTGTGGCGTGAGGCTTCTGCATCATGAACAGACAACAATCTCTTTAGCTGAAGTGCACTATGTTGTGTCTGGCAAAATTTCAAATAGTCTTCCTTAGAACATGAATGATCTTCAACCTGTAAAACTGACTTGATGACTAGAGAAAACAACTGGGAATATAAGGAATGGGTAGATTAGGATGATGATGCTTTTGCATGTTCTTAGCTCTCATGCTGTGGTATGCTATATTATCTTTTTTAAATAATCAATGGGATAGGACTGTTTGCTTCCTTTTCCATTGAGATTTGGGAATTTAATGTATCTGCTTGTGGCTGGTTTGCTGCATTTCTTTGTTGACAATTTTAACGTTGAGCTTGACTGCTTAACGGTCATAAGGGATGAAGCTCGCCTGACTTTACTTTGCGCTTAGTTCTGATCATGACTATTCATGCTGAAAATTAGGAGAATTGGGTTGTTGGAGGAGAAATATTTACATTCTTTACAAGTGCCACGTCAAGAGGGTAGTGGAATATTTAAGCATTCCTCTTAGTTAGAAGGGCCTACATTGTGCATTAAAGTAGAGTTTACACAAAAGGGTTGTGGTGTCCACATCCCAATAATAACAGCGTTTTCCAGGATTCGAACACATGTTCTCATTTTTACAAGTGAATTTACTTACTAGCTCAACCAACAACTCATTGGTAAAATCTCATCTTTGGAACTAACTAATAACTAACGAAAATCAATTGCGACTGCATAAATTAGATTTACAGGAGGAATGACTTCAATGGAATAAGGAACAAGTACGTTAATACCTCTTTCATTCTTAAATATGACTTATTTGGGAGCTGAATTTGTTCTTAAATACAAGACATTTTGATGATTTTTATTAACATTTTTTCAATTGTTACTTTTATACTTATGAATAATAAACAAGCAAGAGATTAGAGAGTGGCGTGATGTCTTGTTAATATTAAGTGATTTTAGTTGACTTGAGTAACTTCCTTAATCTAATAAAATTAGATAATTAAGTACTACCTCCAGTCCTAAATATAAGACCTAATTGACTTTTTTGGAGAGTTTAAGGATGCGAAATAGGCTATAAAATCATGACATATTTGATATATTTTTAGATTATACATTAGTTTATAGGTAAAACAAACTAATCTAAGGGAAAAAATTAGGTAAATCAATTTATAATTAATTAACTTATTTGCTTTTTTATAGGATTTTCTAAAAAAGACAATTAGGTCTTATATTTAAGACTGAAGGGAGTATTATATTTAGGAATGGAAGAAGTAATATGCCCTTGGCGATATGAGTTAGCAGCATAGAAGAAAATAATACATACAAAGTTATCCGACATTGAAGGTAAATAAATAAAGTGTGGAGTTTAATTAAGATTCACTTAGACTCACAATACCGTGTTATGTTTATATGGATAAAGACATTATTAAGCTGGATGATTAAAGTTGAGATAGACTTAAATGTGAATTGAGTAAAAACAATAGCTTGAAAAGCATAGTCGTGTACACATTAATGTGACAAATCTATCGATTAACAATGTCGAAATTTGAATGCAAGGCATTAAAATAATTCACAGAGGGGCAGGTTTCCCCATAATTAACTTAAATTTTGCACTCCAAAGGTTCAGAAGTTAGCTACAAAGACATGCAAAGTTGAAGACTAATTTGTTAGTTTTCTAATCACAACTTGCCCAAACGAAGCCCTCCGAATAATTTACAAGTACATATAAAGCAGAGTACATCAATTTAACATTGTTGTTTCTTTCCGTACAAAAGGTGGCAACCAAACCAGTTCCAGTCACTTTGAAATCCCCTGTCCTTATATGGCGCAATGCAGCTTCTAAGTTTTTTAGTACCGGATCAAGGCATGGCATAAAATAAACATCTTCATCTGGAACCACCACCACGAAGATCTTATACATTCAAACTATTGTGGCACGCAGAAAAAGGAAAATTTAAATCACAAAAAGGAAAGTTGGGCAAAAACCTCCATTCTATTGATCATAGTCATGGAAGAAGCATTATTGCTTTTGTTTTTTCTCAATGTCATGAAGCACGCACACATCTGCTGCCGTTTTCATCTGGAATCACCACAAAGATTTTATTGAAGGTTAAACTAGAGGGCTTGAACATATGAACAGGTAAATATTAGTTCCATATATAAACAAAGTCAAACCCATCTGCTAGCATGATCATGGCTCAATACAAAAAAAATTGAAATAAAATTATCGTATTTAACTAGTTTATTTAGCCAAGAATGTGAAGAAAATTTTTTGAATCAGTAGTTGGTCATAATAGTACGTTATGACACCATAATAAAGACCATGCCAAACATGAGTAAGCTGAACTACTGTATTTCCAAGTACTAATCTGATTGTTAGATTATATGTAAGTGCAAGGTAAATCTACAGACTCAAGCAAGTATATTGGCATTTCAAAGCTTTTGGGCAAATAGGCCGTAGTCACAAATCATGTGCTCTCAATAAGTTCCCAATGTCATCTTTCAATGAAAATATAGGAATCATGTTGGTTATTAAAATGAGGACAACTTCAGATGACTACTGATTGGAGTTGAGTTCGTGATGCACTAGATCTTCTGTTATGTAGTGAAAAAAAAAAGAACTTTTTATGTACAAACCTGAATGACATTTACAACTTGCTTGATCGCCCATCCAAATAAACTTGTACCAACAAGGAAAGAAACTATAGATCTCTGTTGCAAACTACTCGCTAACACCTGAAAAAAAAAATTGGACAAATTGAGAAAGAAATAAAACGATCATGGGAGATCTTCCAGATATCATAAACATATGAAACAAGCGAAAAATATACACACAAAATACAGAACATACCTCCACCAATTTGCCTGATTGATTCTCTGACAGAAGAAATAGGGTTAAGTAAAGGACCTGCAAAATAATAAAATTTTAATTTCAATGCAATATTTTTATCAAAAGTGATCGAGCAGACAGGAAGACAATTACCTCACATGAGACACAACAGTAAGCCATAAACATCCGGTTCCCGTAATATGCCCTGAAAAGCCAGCTAGTGCTGTCCTTTACATCTTTATGACTATTCTTGCCCAGCAAGAAAGTGCTGCATTTGAAACAGGAAGATCCAGCAAAAAGAGCTTAATAAAGACAAACAATTCACAGATTTTTACAGTATTAGAAGGGTAGGAAAATATAGCCTTGATTAATAAACATTCCTTACCTGTACATTTGCAGCCAGTGGCTTGCAATATCTAAGGCAAGTAGTGACAAGAAGATTAGACCAGGCCTTCACAAAGATTCAAGTCAAATGTCAGGCATGCATACTTAAAATTCCAGTATTAGATAAAATGCTAGAGGGCTTGAAAATCTTACCTGTACACTTGGGAAAGAATTACAAGCAGACAAGCTGTACTGATTCTGGAATAAAGGAACAAATAATTCAGATCAGCCAAATGGGAATACAAACTACTACAAAGCAAAATACTTCTCCTTGACATTCATACACTAGAAGTGTATGCGCAAGGATGCTTATTAAGCCGTTAAACTGCACAATGAGATCTAAATCCATGTCCAACACTCATTAGGCACTACATGAAACTTCAAATTACATATGGATAATCCATACCTGTTGCTTCATTGTGTCCTACTGTGTTAATGTTAAAGCCTATGCACACAAATTGATGAATGTGTATGTACCATGAGGGGAGATTGAGTAAAATACCTGTCTGTTACCATGTCCAGAACAGCTCCAAAGGTTGACACTGAAAAACAAAAGTATAAACACGATATAAGTGTGCTGTGGTAATATATCTATTTATTGTATTTATAAACTAATGCCTGAAGCTCCTATTCATTCTTCATGCCTGTGTAGTGAACATAGAAAACGGATTTTACAGGCCCAGACTTAAGCAAGTTTGAGGGATGAGCTTAGAGGTTTATTAATCGTTTTCACCCATTCCCAATAAAAAAATTAGAGGTGACATGGACAGCAACGGAAAGGGAATTGGCACACACAAAAAGAAAACAGAGGAGAGATCCAGGACTGAAATGACCATGCCTGAAAAATCAGATAGACAATAACCCTTTGACACCTAGATTAAGCACCATTTTGCACCTTTGATCAAGTTTACAAAACGTGACAAATAATCAACTGACATAATATTCAAAATAAATCAACCAAAAAAAAATAACAAACAAACATGGTTACGTGCACATAGCATTTGAACTTAATAAAAACAATGCAATTACAGAGGAGAGATGAGTACATGTTTCTTTAGTGTGAAATACGGCTAATCATGTATTTGATAGAAGACTCCAAAACATAAATTGATACCGGTATAACATGAATGAGATTTATACCCTGGTTAAATCTGCGAGCGCACCAACCATCCACAGCATCACATACAAAGCTGAAAACACAAGTACAGCCACATCATGTCACTAATTCCATAAAAGTGACCATAAAGAAGAATGCTAGAAAACACTCTTGGAACTGCTTCCCACCTAAAAAAATAAAGTATACAGAAGAGCATTCTGTTTCTGAAGCATAGGTAGAAGGCAGCACAATTCACAAGAACCCGGATGTATCCTGCAATACCACAAACTCAATTTTAAACAGTAAACTCACAGAGAATCACCAAAGAGGGATAATGTGCTTGAATATGGAAGGTTATGCACAACTTCCTTGCGATTGAAATACAAATTGCAAATGGCATAATCTAATAGAAGTGGGATAGTGTTCTGACTATCTGGCAAAAAAAGCAATAGTATTCTGACTATACTTGAATAGAGCAGCAAGGAACCTTCAGTTAAAACGTTCAAAGTACTAAAATCCAATTTTCTAAGGGGAAAATGGCAGTAAATCCTTTAGTGTAGAAACCTAGTTCACCCACACACTTCTGATCCATGAATAGATGAACAACATAGTTCCCAAAATACGCAAGTAGGAAGCAAATACCCACCAATGATATTGGGCACATAAAGGTACACAGATAATTTGCTGGGTCTTGGTCCAGGCTTTTTAGCCATTGAATGCTTCTTCATATACTAAAACCTGCCTTGAATGTGTATAATATTGCCAATCAAAATCTCCCCTGCACACATTTGCCTCGGGTAAGAACCAAATCTACAAAGATACACACATGCAAAGCTAAACAGAGATAAGCCTAATATTGACAATCATCCACACTGCAACAGAAACCTAAATACAAAATACACGGTTTCAAAAGAAAATCCAAATTATTAGATATCACCTGACAATGAATTCCCTTAGTTCATTATCTACATTGAAAACAATAAATCTACTAACTCCAATCAATCATATCATCCATCAGTTCTACATAACATGCAGCACCATATCATAACATCTCAATAACACCTTCTAATAGTCATTAGCTTAAAAAGAAACATTTTCCTTTTTATCTCATTCCTAATCACTAAATCAAATCCTCTAAGTACTATACATTCAAATCACTATTTCTCGTTTAACTGGCATTGCCATGCCAATCTTTCATTTCTCTTCTCATGCTGTGGGGTCCAGTTTTTCTTATCTTGTGGAACCTACCTCTTACTTCCTGTGTCACCATAAAAAAAAGCTTTTTTTCCAACCCACCCAGATAAACATAACAAGAGCACAAGCAAAAAAAAAAAAAAATTGACAGTTAAATGTACATGCAGATAAGAATAGGAAGAGGAAATGTCGTTATTTGAAGGCAAAGGTCAAAAATCAGAAATGACATTCGATTCAATAAGCACGTACAAAGGTAGAAACTTTTGGCGCTCAAATGCTTAATCATGAAAAGTGGTATATGAAAAGCAGGGAAAAACTTGAAAAAAAAAATGGGACAACATAAAAATCCAGTTGAAAGCTAAAAGAAAGAGAGAGAGAGAAATGGAAAGTTTGGAATGAATGAATGAATGAATACCGTATGTATGGATGGAGAAAAGAGGCCGGAGAAGAGAAACAGATGGGATCAAATGAATTCCGGCGAGGGGAGATTTTGATTTTGATTTTGATTTTGATGCTTTGGGATGAATGAAGGGAAGGAAGGAAGGAATAATGCTGTGTCTGGCTTTTGTCAGCGCATTAATTCGTCGCCTTACGCGCTTTTTTTACTTATACTATTAAATTTAGGCCTTAGGGCCAAATCTTGTGCCACAATCCATATCACTATTATCACTATGCAAATTAAATTAAAATTAAAATTAAAATTCACGTGGCATTAAAAATCAAAATAAGGGTCATTAATAGATGAATCATTGAAACGAAGTTATAGTAAGGTAAAGCAACGAAATTATGGTGACGGTTTTATAATTAAAATCTCTTGGCAATTATATATTGTAATTATAATTAACATTAGTACCTTATTAAATTTAATGATTGTGGTTGTTCTAGCTTAATACTACCTGCGGTCCTAAATATAGAACCTAGATAACTTTTTTTGGAGAGGTTAAGGTTACAAAATAGTCTATTAAATCATGACATATTTGATATATTTTTAGATTATCCATTAGTTTATAAGTAAAATAAACTAGTTTAAGGGAAAAAATTAGGTAAATCAATTTATAATTAACTTATTTTTGCTTTTTTTAGGATTTTTCAGAAAAGTCAATTAGGTCTTATATTTAGGACCGGGGGGAGTATTTGAATACGAGTTCAAGTTGTAGGGATGCGGCTACGATGACTACTTAGAGATAACAAGGTTCCCCTATTATAGACTTACATTTCAACGAATAAAATTAATTGTTTGCTAGTAGCCTAGTAGAATTAGAAAGGGATCATTATCAAAAAAAAAAGAATTAGAAAGGGATGGATAAATAAAAAAAATCCAATCTTTGATACAAAAGCTAATGAGGTTCTTTGCTTTAAAAAAGAGACCGATAGTGTAATTTCTTAATGACAAAAGCTCTGGAACGGACAAGTATGGTAAGTCAAGAATAATTCCTTGGATTTGTATTTGTATGGCCTTCTATTTTCATATTAGAAAAAGAGTTCTATGAAGTGGGGTTGTGACTTGTGAGTGGTATTGATTCATACATTTGAACTGTAAGTATAACCCTCTTCATATTGTATATAAACAATTTTTTTTATTAAGTGCCCAACAATTCTTTTTTCTTTTAAAAGGAATAAAGTTAATAACACCTCTTCTTTGCGAAGAGGGAGATCACATGCATCTTAGTAACCCAAAAAAAAAAAAATTAGAAAACAATAAAGATAACTTCTTTTAACACATAATGGGATTCCCTTCCCACTTGTGCATGATACAGGGAATCGATGCCATTTTAATTTATTCGCTTATTTTCCAATTGGCAAAATTTTCCCATGAGAACAATTAACTTGTGTTAGTTAATTGTATGATAAAAAAAAAAGAACAATTAACTTGTGCACATTAATGCTAATGGTTGAAAACATGTCAAACAGAGGAAAGTATGGTTCTAAATGTTTGTTGGCTATTTTCTTCTACCCTTTTCCGTTTGTGGAGAACGATTGATACCATGTTGGAAACAAAACGACACAATAATATTGATATCATCCTAAAACCATACAAAGATGAATGAGGAATCACAAGATAAAGAGGAGACATTTAAGTGTGTGTTTCCCCAATAAGCCTCAAACAGGTTACAGATAAATTAGTTTGTGCTTCCCTGCTTGAAGGGAGCCAAATCATCAATATATCAAATGAAAGTGTTCCACCAGATCTTTTGCGTTGGGAACGATGCATAGACACAATTTACTGTAGGAGCCTTTGTATTTGATCAGCTCTAGACTCATTGTTGCTGTTCATTAGCCATTTCAGTCGCTTTCAGAGCTGTTTTGGGGTTATATAACTTAGTTTAATTGATTAATAATTAATAATAGTTTAGTTACTTTAATGTTATGTTATATTCAGAACTGTTTTGGAGTTATATAGTTTAGTTTAATTAATAATTGATAATAATTTAGTTAGTTTAATATTATGTTATATTTATTGTATATTATATATAGGTTTGTATTGATTATCTTGGTCTTATATTTAGGATTGAATTTGGACTTACTTTGCCAAAAAAAAATTATCTGGGTCTAGATGTGTGTTGATTGTTGATGGTACATTAGTTGTTCATTGATTTATCTAATAGGTTGTTTCAATAATAGGTTGTTTCAATGAAAATTATCTTGGTCTTATATTTAGGATTGTGTTGATGCACAATATAGGGGAACTATTGAATATGAACGAATAATCGAAGCACTTTATTAATAGTATGATTGAATACAATGAAAGGGGTCACCGGCAACGGTGGTTACAAATATGGGCGTAAATGCCTTGATCACAAAGACTTAATTCAGAGTACAATGATTATCAGAGAGAAGAATACAAAGAAAGGTAGAGAGAGAGAGATCGCAGAAGATTCATTGTGTGCTTCTGAGTGGGTTAGTGGCCTTCTTATAGTTGAAGCTCAGTCCTGGTAGTTGCGAAATCATAGGCGGCCGTTATGGATAAGAGACGTTGCACGTGCTCCGAAAAAGGTGGGCGACTGCTCCGAAAAAGGTGGGCGACCAAGTCAATCTGCTTTATTGCCGTTGGTGATATTGTCATAGACCCTCATAGGGCGTCCAGCTTGCTTTTAGACTTCTACTGTCGCTAGTGACGTTATCTTCGACGCCCTGAAGGCGTCTAACACTTTATTGGGCCTCTGTTGAGGCCCAAGCCCATTAAGGTATAACGGTGTATAACATTAGTCCCCCCACTTCTCAATGCTGACGTCAGAAAGTATTGGGAAGTAGCGGTTATCCCACGTCCAACGGCCCAGATCTTCGCTTATTTTTTCCCTCTTAAACCAACGATCTGGATGGTTTTACCAAATTAACACCGTAACTTAACGACGTCGAACGGTTTGCATATACTCGATTTCGACTGTTCATTTTCCTATTTCACTTCGCAGACGCTCTTCTTCTCTATTTCTCCAACACTTAGAAAAATCGAAACTTTGTTCCTTTGCTTGAATCAACGCGTCATCCTACTTTCTGCGAAGGTATCTTCTTTACAAAAAACTTATCTTTTTACTATTATCATGAGTAAATTCGTAGTTATGTCGTCGCCTTCTGATTCTGAAAAAACTGCTTCTGACCAAGTTTACATTAGCGAAAATTCCCATTCTAGCGTCTCTTCATCTTCTAGGAACCCAGATAACGTAATAGATTTAGAAGAGACGGAAGTTTCTGGTAGCAATCGTTTAGATATCATTCCCTTTACAGATCCCTCCAAAGGGAAAAAACCATTGTGTAGTAAAAAATCTGCTGCATCTGGTAAATATCTAAAGGTTTATGATAGTCGTTATCAAGAGTGGGTTGATGCTGGTTCATCGCCCTCAACTAGTTCTGGGAGGAAATCCAACCCCCAAATCATAAACGCCCCATATGCTTGCAAAACTGGGGGCTTACCAACATCTAGGGCCAACATCCTTAATGATGTCAAAGAAACACATCTTAGGGTCTTAGAAATCTCGAAAATGCCATCACTCTATTATTTTGACCCTAGAGTACCCTTTAGGTTGCCTGAAGTCGGGGAAGCTCTTGATTCATGGTCTAGCGATACCATTTCTTTAAGTTTTGAAAGTTTTCGCTATGTCAATCCCTTTCCTTTGCCTAACATAGCCTTAGAATTATGTGTTTTCTATGAAATTTCTCCCTCTCAACTTTCCCCTCACGCCTGGCGTCTTATCGCCATGGCTGAGTTAATGTATCATGAGATAGGAGTCGACTTAGATATGTTTGATCTATTCGGCTCCTATAAACTCCAAGAAATTAGGATGGGCGTCTACTCTTTCATCCAAGCCAAGGAAGGGCTCCCAACTTGGACGCATGGGTCATTGCCCAATGATCGTCAATGGGATGCAAGATTTGTAATGGTGCCCTTCCAATCTGTCGCCCAGGAAGATTATGTGTCTCCAATGTGGCGTCGTTTAAGTAAGTCGTCGTCTCAATAATGTTTTTCCCATTGCACTTGTTATCTGATTTATAATATTTTACATTTTTTGTAGGTGCGTACGAGTTGAGGATCTCTCCGCGTTTCAACGACGACACCAAAAAGAAAATAAAGAAAATCCTTCAAATTCCAGCTGACCAACGTAATTTCAAAGTCATGATGGAAAGTAAGTTTCTCGTCGCTCATATTCTGCTTTTAATTCAAGTGACTTCGTCTTCATTATCTTACTTCATTTTCTTTATGTCAACTAGGAAAGAAAATCATTCCCAAAGCATCGGAGCAAAAAATAAACAAGGAGGCTCTTCTTAGAGCCAGGGCTGAGCGTCTGGAGAAGCTCAAAGCGAAGAGGGGGGAGTATGAAGCCGAGGCAAGAAAAGAAGGACACGACCCTCGTGGCGCCCCTCCCCCAAATCCTGAATCTACTACAGCTCCTTCTCCTCAACCTCGTCAGCCGAAAAATAATAAGCCTGTCTCTCCTGCGCCCAAAGAAACTGTCTCACTGGGTAAGAGACCTGCAGAGGTACCCACCAAAGAGCCTGTCGCCAAAAAGTCTAGGACTTCTAAGTCCTCAAAATCTGCCAAGGTCAAGGGCGGCAAAGAAGACTCTGGCGAAGTCGCTCTATCTTTTCCTCCCAACTCATCTGTCAGGAATAAAGAGGGATGGGACGACGTCTACTCTGAATTGAATAAGCTGGAATTCGAGTACGACAAGGCTGCCATAGAATCTCTTGGGAGGAAAGAGGCTTTCAAGAAGGTCGTTCGTCACCAAATGAAGGTATTATCAATTAATCATTCATTAACTTTGTTCTATCTTTTTAACATTGAATGTCTCTAATTATTTTCATTCTCTTTATTCTCAGTCCCTACAAGTTCTTCTCCATCATGCTGAGGAGGATGACGATGAAAAGGCGACGCTTGTCGCCCAGAGGAACGCCGCTCTAGCCGACAGAGAGCAATTGATGGCCGATCTAAAGTCGGCCCTGGCCTTCAAGAAGCAAGCCCATGAAGATAGAAGGAGGGCTGAAGAAATAATGAAACGCTCCGACGCCAAACAAGAAGAGCTCAAAGCCACCATAGAGAATTTAAAGGCTGAGCACTTCAAGGACGTTGAAAATCTAAAGGATTACATCAACCAGGCCAGAGCTGAGTCGTCGGCTAAAGACAATGAGATCGAGGCTCTCAAGTCGGCAAATAAAAAGTGGGAAGTCGCCTATCACCAGTTGGAGGAAGATATGAGTCAGATGTCTGAAAATTATGAGACTCATATCTTAGAAGTCGATGCTCGCGCTCGAATGGAACTCATGAAGGAATACAAGAGTGGCGAGCACGTCAACTGGAAGCCCGACGACGTCATCGACGATTATTATCAGCTCTTTCCTGAAGATGAACCTGACTCCAATCCATCTCAAGAGGATGATATGACGATCAATGATATGAGGGCTCAGGCTGTCAACCAGGGAAAGGGCGACCTTAATGACGGTGGCCAGGCTGGCAAAGAGCATGGTGGTGGCGACGACAATCAGACCAGCCAAGGGCAAGGCGGCGGCAACGCCTAAATCTTTTACTTGTAAAAAATTTTATTTCACTATTATAAATTGTATTCAATACATCGTACTCATTGCACTGTTTCTTTAATGCAAACCTTGTCTTTCATCTTCATATTCAATTCTCTTTGCATCTCTTCATTTATTTTCTTCGTTAAACACCCACACTTCCAACGGGTGTGGGTGACATCCTAACAAAATAAAAAGAATCCATCCATTAATAAAGGAATCTCTGAAATTATATTTATCAAATATCAATTCACAACATAGTCACTCGTACCTTAATCAAACGTTGGTGACCCTGCCAAGGAATTATCAATCATCAGTCAAAACGTCGACTATCAATTAATCGAATAAAAATCACTCAATATAACTCGGGTAATATATACCTTTTTCAAATCGACTTATTATCAGCCTCTCAAGGCGTCATGTAATCATGCCATCTCGACATCATCTTATCGTCAAATTCTTTTTGTGTCAATTCATCACATTATCTGGGAAATGACATCTCACAACAAAACATCTCAAAAGGTAGGGTTAAATTGCATCAGATTATCACGTCCACAGCTAAATTAATCGTCAGACACTAGGTCTTTTAGCTGGGCTCATCGCCTACAGGCGTTTCTCATCATTTGCATTCTTTCTCAAATAATCGTGTCAGTATCATCGTTCTTTAAATCAAATAATCAAATAACTTAGAAATAATACCTCTTTAGGTGGATGGCGTTCCAACTCCTTGGGACGTCTTTACCATGGACGTCGACCAACTTATAAGCTCCAGGGCCAGTGATTTCTACCACTTTGTAGGGGCCTTCATATGAAGCATTTAACTTTCCATCTTTATGCTCAGGTGTATTAGGAAAGATTTTTCGAAGAACCCAATCTCCTACTTGGAAATGGCGCTCCTTAACACCTTTGTTCCAAAATTTCGTCGCCCTTTGCTGATAGGCGGCGACTCTAGTAAGAGTTTGTTCTCTACGTTCATCTAATAAATCTAAATCTTGGGCTAAGTGTTCATTATTAGATTCTTCTCTAGTCCACTGTCTTCTTAAAGATGGCATTCCTACCTCTACTGGTATCATCGCTTCAGATCCATAAACTAGAGAGAAAGGCGTTTCACCAATCGACGTCCTAGACGTCGTTCGGTACGCCCACAAGACGGCGGGCAGTTCTTCAGCCCACCTACCTTTAGCTTTATCTAACCTCTTTTTCAAAGACGTCACTATGGTTTTGTTACTAGCTTCAGCCTGCCCGTTCGATTGTGGATTTCTAGGGGTGGAAAACTTAAGTTTAATATGCCACTTATCACAAAATTTTCTAAATTTTCTTCCTATAAATTGAGATCCATTATCACATACAATTTCCTGGGGCAGACCAAATCTACATACTATATTTTTCCAAACAAAATCAATTACCTGGGGTTCTTGTACCTGGCTCAAGGCGACGGCCTCTACCCATTTGGTGAAGTAATCTGTGGCGACCAACAAGAAAACTAGTCGTCCAGGTGCTGGAGTAAACTTGCCTACAATATCCATTCCCCATTTAAGGAAAGACCACGAAGGCACTATCACATGCAATTGTTCAGGGGGTTGTCTTGCCACGGTGCAAAATTTTTGGCAACGTTCACACTTAGTCACCAAACTTAATGCATCTTTCTGCAAAGTCGGCCAAAAATATCCTGCTCTAGTCACTTTTCTTATCAATGATCGACTTCCACTATGGTCTCCACATTCACCTTCATGAATTTCTCTTAACACGTAATTTGCCTCAGACGGAGAGACACATTTCAGCAAAGGTCCACCGGTGAATGTACGTCTATAAAGATCATCGCCTATGGTGGTGAATCTGGCAGCTCTAACAACTATTCGTCGCGCTCCGTTCTTATCTGAAGGTAATTTACCCTGCAACAGATATGAAAGCAAAGGGGATCGCCAATCCCATGTCAAACTGTTATTTAACACAATTCGATTATTTACCTCAATTGCCGGTGTTTTCAGATAAAACAGTGGGATTTGTTTTGTCTCCACAACTTCTATAGACGACCCAATATTGGCAAGGGCGTCTGCCTTCCGGTTGTCTTCCCTACCTATTTGGGTAATCTTCATAGCGTCAAATCGCGTGGTCAAATCAGACACTACATCCAGATATTTCTTCATTCTTTTGTCTTTTGCCTGATAAGAACCATTGATTTGTTTCGAAACTAACTGTGAATCACTCTTCACTTCCAAAACTTTTGCACCCAATTCTGATGCTAACTTAAGCCCAGCTATCAGGGCTTCATACTCAGCTTCGTTGTTCGTTGCCTTAAAACCACATCTAATTGCTTGGACAATTTGTTCACCATCGGGGGTTTCAAGCGCGATACCCAGTCCACTTCCTTTTACATTGGAAGATCCGTCTACATGGAGGGTCCAAGGCGACAAGTTCACCTTTTTCTTAATAGAAAAAGACTCATTATTAGCTGTTACCTGAAGGTTTGGACTGAATTCCGCCAAAAAATCTGCTAGGATTTGAGATTTGATAGCTGTTCTTGGGGCATAAGAGATATCAAATTCACTCAGCTCAATCGCCCACTTCACCAATCTCCCAGATAAATCAGGCTTATGGAGGACGTTCCGTAAGGGATAGGTCGAGACGACCACAATTGGGTGGCACTGAAAATACGGCCTCAACTTCTTTGAAGATGTTACTAAAGCCAAAGCGAGTTTTTCCATCATTGAATATCGCGTCTCCGTATCTATCAAGGCTCTGCTAACGTAATATACTGGGCTCTGTCGCCTATCTTCTTCCCTAACAAGAACTGAACTCACAGCATTAGAGGCGACAGACAAGTATAGATACAAGGTTTCACCTGGACTTGGCTTAGAAAGCAAAGGGGGGCTAGTGAGATATTCTTTCAAATCTTGAAGCGCCTTTTCAGCGGCGTCGTTCCATACAAACTCCTTATTCTTCTTCAATATATCAAAGAATGGTTGGCACCTTTCGGAAGATTTAGATATAAATCTGGTTAAAGCAGCTATCTTACCCGTCAAACGCTGGACGTCCTTCACACATTTGGGTGATGGGATGTCCAACACGGCTTTGATTTGTGATGGGTTTGCTTCTATCTCTCTTTTCGACACCAAATATCCTAAAAACTTACCAGACTGCACCCCAAAAGTGCATTTTTTGGGGTTGAGTTTCATGTTATACTTCCTCAGAAGATCGAACGTCTGCTGCAAATGGTTAATATGGTCTTCCGCTTTCAAAGATTTGACTAACATGTCGTCTATGTAAACTTCCATCGTCTTCCCAAGTTGGGCGGCGAACATGCGATTGACTAACCTTTGGTATGTTGCACCAGCGTTTTTCAAACCAAAAGGCATTACCTTATAACAATAAGTTCCACGATCTGTGATAAAAGAAGTCTTTTCCTGGTCGTTAGGATGCATCAAAATTTGATTGTACCCAGAAAAGGCGTCCATAAAACTCAATAGTTCGTGTCCAGATGTTGCGTCTACTAGGCTGTCAATGTGTGACAAAGGAAAGGAATCCTTTGGGCAGGCTTTGTTCAGGTCTGTGAAATCGATACACACTCTATGCTTACCATTTTTCTTTGGGACGACTACAACATTAGCTAACCAATCAGGGTATTTCACTTCTCGAATAGACCCAATTTTCAATAATTTCTGAACTTCCTCGTTAACAATCCTATTCCTCTCTGGTGCAAATTTCCGCCTTTTCTGTCTGACCGGCTTGAATGTAGGGTCGACGTTCAACTGATGTTCAATGACGTCTGGGCTTATACCTGTCATATCATCATAGGACCAAGCAAAACAATCTAAGTTACTTGTTAGAAAAGAAATTAATTCCCTTCTTACCTCAGGAACTAGGTCCATTCCTATGGATAAAAACTTTTCAGGGTTTTCATAATCTAGAATTATTTTTTCTAAGTTATCGTCTTCCTCCTTTGTCGCCCTATCCATAGGAATGAACGCCTGTAGTTGCTATGCCGATGGGGGAGACTGTTCCAAGCCTTTCAATGCTGCTTGGTAACATTCTCTTGCCATCCTCTGGTCGCCTTTGATCTCTCTCACACCCCAAGGTGTAGAGAACTTAATTGATTGATGTAACGTCGAAGGGACTGCCTTCATCTGATGAATCCACGGACGTCCTAATAAAGCATTGTAAGTGGTCGGGCAATCCATTACCTGAAACTTGACTAAAGCATTAATTCCAGCAGCAAAAGTCATCAAAGATATTTCTCCAATCGTCCTATCTGGTGTTCCATTTCCAAATACTAAGATAGTTGGAGCCTTAATTATTTGGGATTCTAATTGTAATTCTTTGACAGTTTGCAAATAAATAATATTAATGGAACTACCTGCATCAACTAATATTCTTTTAGTCAAACAATTAGCTACTAGTAAAGATATTACCAGAGCGTCGTCGTGCATCTGAACGTTCTGAATATCAACGTCGTTGAAGGTTATTGGACCTTCAACCACCTGATCGTTACTTACATTACCATTAATACACTCCAATTCTTTTGGCAGAGACCTTGCATGTCGCTTTGCAGCGGAGTAAGACATCCCACTTATCGCCGACCCCCCAATTATTGTGTTAATTGTTCTGACGGCCTGCGGGGGTTGAGCTGGGGCGTTTTGCCTTTGATCCCTACCTGCATTGTTAGTAGTATTATTCTTAAGGAGATGTTGTAAGTTACCATGCTTAAGTTGGAAGGCTACTTCTTTTCTGAACCTCCAACAATCCTCTGTTCGATGGCCGACGTCTTTGTGGTAGTCACAGTATCTAGTGGTGTCTCTCTCATTGACAGGCGTCGTCATAGGTTTAGGCCATTTCACCCTATCCATCTTTTCAAATGCACTTACCATTTCAGCTGGTCCAATGGACATGTTGAACTCTTCATATCTAGGAGGGGGTGGGTCCCTCTTCTGTTTGTCGCCCTGCTCATTATTGTTAGTATAAGGGTGAAAACGAAAATTTCTACCTCGTTGCCGTTTCGAACGGCGGTCTGTGGATCCCAAATTATTTTGTTGTTGATTAGCTGTCTTTTCCGCGTTTGTGGCAATCACTGAATTAGCGGGGAGACTGGTTGTCGCCAGTCCCTGATTCATTTTAAGGGCATGATTTCTACTGGCGTCGTCCTCTTGAAGATTAATATGGGACCACACGTATGATTGGACTTCCGGCCAAGTTGTCACCCGTTTCAAGACCAATTCTTGATAGAGGCCGCAAGAGGGTGGTAATGCTCTCTTAAACGCCTGCACAGCAATGTTAGGATCACAATTTGGAATGCTTACCATTTCTGCCGTAAACCTTTTCAGGAGGTCTCTGTATGACTCGTCCGGCCTCATGACAATTCGATACAAGTCGTCTGACGTCTTAACCATGACTCTGCTGCTTGCAAATTGTTCAACAAAAATGTCAGTTAAATGACTAAATGAAGTTATTTTACCTTGAGGGAGATTGGTCCACCACATCAGCGCTGGGCCAATCAAACTTATACCAAATCCACGACACATAGCTGCATGTCTTTTGTCGGCTGGGAGGACTGCTGCCAACATGATCTGCCTATATTGGGCCAAGTGTTGGTCTGGGTCCGACTTGCCATCATACTTTGGCATAGTTGGAAAAGCAAATCTTTCGGGTAGATCGGCAAACGCGATGTCGTCTACGAAGGGCGATTCTGAATAACTCCCTAAACGGGCTGCATCTAGTGGCTTTTGAACACCTGGAATTGAGTACATCTTTTTCTTTATCTCAGCCACCTCCTTCTCCATTCGAAGGGCAAAAGAGAGAATTTCATCTTCCCTCCTTTGTCCTCCTTGTGGATGATTTTGAGGGATCCTTGCCTGCGACTTCTGAGCGGACTGCTCACCTTGTTCTCGACTATCATAAGACTGGGAATCGTCGTATCCCTCTTCGTCGTCTCTACCTGTTTCATCATTAGGAATATCATTATTGTCAGTATTCTTACCTTTATTACCTTTTTCACCATTAGGATTCCGTTCATGGTCATTTGGGTTTGGCACTTGGCGAATCTCCCTTTCAGGTCCGCTCTGCCTCCTTTTGTTTTTCCTGGACTCTAAACCTGCTAAGTGCAATTTCAATTCATTGTTTTCTTCCTCCAAACGTTTCATCCTCTCAGATTGAACTCCTGCGGATTGTTCGAGACACTTCATTTGTTCAGACTGAGAGGTCAAGGCTTCTAGGACTTTTTGGAGGTCAGTGGAAGAGCTAGTTGGCTTGGGAACAGGCTTTGGTTGCTGTTCCATCTTAAAGTTCAATCGGCTCGCTCAGAGAACGTGAAGCTTTTAGAGATAATGTTGCCGGAGTCCCCACGGACGGCGCCAAAATGTTGATGCACAATATAGGGGAACTATTGAATATGAACGAATAATCGAAGCACTTTATTAATAGTATGATTGAATACAATGAAAGGGGTCACCGGCAACGGTGGTTACAAATATGGGCGTAAATGCCTTGATCGCAAAGACTTAATTCAGAGTACAATGATTATCAGAGAGAAGAATACAAAGAAAGGTAGAGAGAGAGAGATCGCAGAAGATTCATTGTGTGCTTCTGAGTGGGTTAGTGGCCTTCTTATAGTTGAAGCTCAGTCCTGATAGTTGCGAAATCATAGGCGGCCGTTATGGATAAGAGACGTTGCACGTGCTCCGAAAAAGGTGGGCGACTGCTCCGAAAAAGGTGGGCGACCAAGTCAATCTGCTTTATTGCCGTTGGTGATATTGTCATAGACGCTCATAGGGCGTCCAGCTTGCTTTTAGACTTCTACTGTCGCTAGTGACGTTATCTTCGACGCCCTGAAGGCGTCTAACACTTTATTGGGCCTCTGTTGAGGCCCAAGCCCATTAAGGTATAACGGTGTATAACATTAGTACAGATTGAGTTTGAGCTTACTTTAATTTAGGCATGTTGGTGTTTACTGTTTCATGAATTTTGTGTATGTGTTTATTTCTATTATTGGTTGTTTGTTGCTTTCTTTGGTTTTAAATATAAGGTCTAATTAATTATTTTAGAAAATCTTATAGAAGGATGGTTAATTATATATTAATTTAGACATATTGATGTTAATTGTTTCATGACTTTTATTTGTGTGTCTATTGTTGTTGTTCATTGAATAAGTTAATTGTGGATTGATTTGCCTAATTTTTTCTCTTAAACAACTATAGGTTGCTTTTTAGTTAATGGGTGATATAGTAATATTTCAGATATGTCATGGTTTAATAAGTTGTTTTGTAACCTTAAAAATTATCTTAGTCTTATATTTAGGGTTGATGGGATGTGGGGTTAGGTTTTCGTTTGGCTTTATTTGTGTTTGGATGGTTTTCCCTTTTTTATTTGCTTTCTCATTGTCGGCTGCTTCTTTGGTTCTTTGTCAAGTGCGCTCAGCCCTGTGATTTGCTTCCTTTGTCAATGGATGCTGCTCGTGCTAGGGTTCGTGCGCTCAGCCCTGTGATTTGCTTCCTTTGTCAATGGAAGAGCGTGCTATTAGGGACCGTTTTATGGGGATGATGTCTGTTGGGTCCATGTTTGAGATCAAGGGTCTTTGGGTTTGTAGGGGTGGTGAGGATGTTGCGTCACGTTATCATCTTCAGTTTAATGACGATACTGAGGTGAAGGAGATATCGTTAATATTTCCGGAGATTCCTTTTTCTCTTTATTCATGCGTTAACATTGGACCTGGGTGCTTCTTCGGTGAGTGTTTTGTGGTGCTTTCCAGGTTAATATTTTTATTCATGGTTGTTTGTTAGCTTATTTTGGTGTTTGTTTTTAGATGTTGCTGGCTTTGTCAAGGTTTATTCTGCTGTGAAGGATGTGGAGGTTTTCGGATTTCCTGACAAGGAATTCTTTGTGGTGTTGGCATCAGGTGTAAAGGGAGGTGTTTGGTAAGTTCATTTGTTCAATTAACCTCAATGTTGATTTTTTCATTTGTAGAGAATTTATAGTGTTTTATTGGATTTTGATGCTTGCTATTTTTCTTGCAAGAAAAGGTCTCAAGATGAATTGATATGTGTTTTGAGGGGTAGCTGGGTGGCAGCAGTTCGCCAGATGATAGTGGGTGCATTCGAGAGGATGGACAAAGTCTTTGTTTATCTCCGCTATGTGCAACTGGAAAATCCCTCGTCTGCAGAACCTGCTTTGGTCATTTCTTGGATGAATGCCACCACTCTTCAAGTTGATCCCAACATTTCATTTGTTCAAGCTTTGAAGGAGACAATGTTGGATGACCTTTGAGATTTTTTGCCTTTGTGTTATGTCTGTTTGTTGGATTAATATGGATGTAGATGTCCTTATGTGATATGTTAGGGTGTGGATGTTGTTGTAGTAGTTTATGCAGTAGCTTTTATTTTTGTGTCATGGTGTTTTTGTGCTAATCTTGAGCTTATTTTGTGTCCAATTGTGGTTCAACTTGCAAAAGCCCAGGATTCGTTTTATATGTATGTGGCAGGGTCTATGTAAAGCTGCATTTGAATTATGTATGTGAACTTGGTTGTGGCTATGTTCATATTAAAGTTTTTATTTTGTGTTTTTCGGTTTATGTTTATTTTCAGATTTGGTCAATGTTTGCGATTGATATTCAGTTTGGTGGAGGGTGTATGTCTTTGCCTGTGTTCTTCTTTTATTTTTTGTCTTTCTTTAAATTTGTTATGTTCTAATTTTTAGGTGTGGGATGATGGGTTATTATTATTTTGGTGGTTCCAGCTACAACTTCTATGATTTGATTTGACTTTGCACTATTTGGAGCAGGGGGAATGGCTGTGAGGCCCACTAACAGTGGCTGCCAGTGTTTAGTCACCTCTTTTCTGTCCTTATCTTTTTACTGAAAAGAGTAGAGAGGAGTGGTTGAGTCTCCAAGGTTCTTTTGCAATTTTTTTTGCCTTTTTGCATTTGCGCTTAGATTTATATTAGCTGTCACCCACACCTAAAGTTTATTTTTGTTCTTTACTTTGTATTTATCTGTTTGTGTTTCATATGTGTGTGTGTGTGTGTGTGTCTATATTTGTTGCATATATGTTTGTATTTATCTGTTTTTGGGCGTTTTCTTGCTTGCCTTTGTTTACAACCGTTTTCTTTTATTTCTTGAATTTCTTTGTGATTCATTTGTTTAGTTATGCGTTTTCAGTTTTGTCTTCAGCCCTCTTTTAGTATTTATTCGAAGTTGTGCCTGATTATACTGTTGTCTTATTTATGTGACCTAAAATTTGGTCTATGCAAGTTACATGTTCTTAGTTCCTGTATTTATTGACCGTTCTTTGTTTTTGTGTACCTTATCATAAAAGTGATCGCTTAGCTGTTTTTGATCTCGCATGGCTGATGCTTTTGTTTGTTGAGCTCCCAGCCTTCTTTCTGATTTTATGATTTTGTTGTACATTTTCAGTTTTGTTACCTTCTTCTTTTATATTTGCTCACATCGCTGATGGTTTTGTTTTGTTGTGCCTGAATACCCTGTTATCTTATCCTTTTATATTTATTCATGGCTATGCCTCAACATGCTAATGTCTTATTTATGTTAGGCTAAGATTTGGTGTATGCAAGTTGCATATTTTTATGTTTGGGTGTGAACAAAGAACATCCTGTATTTATTGACTAATTTTTTTGTGTCTTATCTTGGTTGCTCTCCAGGGTACCAAGATGCAAACATCTGTTGTGAGAAAAGAAGCACATGAAAGATTTAATAAAGGAATTCATGAGACTAGGATATATCAGTTCCGGACCTTTGAAGTCGGTGTTAATCCAAACAATTACAAGGCAGCTAGACATACATACAGGATTACTTTTAATCCCTACACAGTATATTTGCCTGGCGATGTGGCTGTGCCACGTTCTATACCAACTATTGCATATTCCTTTATATCTATATCTGAGATTTATGCAATGTCCGATAAAGAGAGTGATGCATATCTGATTGGTATTATTTATTAACATTAAATTTATCCTGTGAGTTGTTTGGGTCATAATACTTACATATTGTGTTATTTATTGTGGGTAGATGTCTATGGTTTTGTCAAGTGTATGGGATCCTTGGAAGATTTGAATGGAGAAAAGTATTCAAAGCAAATACTCACCATGCAATTGGCTGATGCTAAGTAAGCTGATTTATTTGTCTCCTTTGACTACTCACTTTACAAAATCACAAATTTTTTCCACTAACACCATCATTTTTTTCCCCACAGGGACAACTCAATTGAATGTGTTTTATTTGATAAATGTGCAGCTGATACTGCTGCAGCATATCAAGAAGCAACAGACACAATTATTGTTGTTGTTCTTAATTTATGTAGGGTGTCTAGAAATCTAAATGGTACTTGATTGCCCTTCTGATTTCTGTAATGCAATTTCCTATGACAAACAATACTTCTGTAGTTCTGCCTCATTTAATTGTGTCTTGCTGTCATTTGGTCATGCAGGAGAAAGGCAGCTGACATCATCCTTCCATGCCACGCGTGTATGTCTTAATGAGGACATTGTTGAGGTGAAAAATCTGCTGGCTAGGTGAGTTTAGAGTTTATGATGTTTGCCAACTCTTTCTTTTCCCAAAATTGCTTTCAACATGATTCTTTGCATTTTATGCCAACGGTATCACACTCAAATTGTCATCTTTTGTTTGTGAAGTCTGAACGGGACAAGCTTTACTCAATTCTCACAGACAAGCTTTACTCAAAGACGCAATGTTTCTAGGCAGGAGACAATTTGTACAGAGGATATTGTTCCCCTTGAGAAAATAAGCACTCAATCTGTTGTAATCATATATCTTTGCATGTTATTTTCTTATTATTTTTTATTCCATGGTTTCCTTGCTAAATTCAGATTGTAATGTAGGGTGATGAATTTTATGTGCAATGTGAGCTGGTGAAATTGGAATCAAGATTTGGATGGCAATATGATGGATGTGCAAGATGTGCGTCTATGCCAAAATCTCAGGATCCAACCGATCCAGCAAGTCCATTGTGGTGTTCTTACTGCAAAAGAAGACCTGCTAAAATAGAACCAAAGTAAATTCCAAACGATTGATAGTTAAAGGTTATTTCCATGTTCATATAGCTGCCCTTACAGAAATTTTTCCTTTGTGAAGGTTGAAGGTGACATACACAGTGAAAGATAACACAGACTCTTGCTTAGTTACATTTTGGAATGTTGCTGCTACGCAATTACTAAAGAAAACTGCAGTTCAGCTAATAGAGGACTTACCTGAGGTGAGCTATATTACAGTGCCATCTTCTTTGTTTGCTACTTTGGTTAAGATTGAAAGTCTACTAACTTTGGTGCATTTCCATGTGTCAGGACTTAAAGCAAGATCGTGCTTTTCCTGATGATTTGAATTATCAAATTGGAAAGAATGTTATCTTGAAACTTAAACGTAGTGCTTACAATAAAGATCATCCGGGTTCAAGTATAAATGTCGCACAAGTAACTCAATGCGAAGATTTACTCAAGAAAATTAACTCCGAGGTAATTTTAAATGCCTGATGGTATTCATATCATGCTGTATTATATTTGGTTACTTAGTTTCTTGATACTTATATGACTTGCCTTTTTTTTGATTTACAAAGGAAAATGAAACAGATGCCACAGCTGGATCATCCTGTACTGCAATGACTGATCCTACTCCTTTGGTAGCATCTGTCTCTTCTTCAAACTCTGATATTGTTCCAACCATCAATCTTGCAGATGAAGAAACTCCAATAGCAAATTTGGCTCCACAGGCCCGTGTGAATGAGACAAGAGGGAGAAAGCGTGCAGCTGCCATGAAGGATGCGAAAAGGGATAATGAAAAGGCAGTTGGAAAGTCACCAAATTCTGTTACTTCTGGAGACAAGCTACTAAAGAATATTAAACAAGAAAAATGATATGTTCCTACTATGGTGCTGATCCATTCACTATTATGAGTTATGGGTTGTGTAGATATCCTAATGTTTATGTGTTGTCTGTTTTGGTCTGTGTTCTACAGACAACCATGACAATGATATGTTAATTTCCTTAACTTGTGCTACCTTTTCACATGTACAGTGGATGTGTGGTCTGTTTTTGTCTATCTTCCAGGGACAAGTATGCTGATAATGTGTAAATTTCCTTAGGTAGTTCTATCTTTTGAGGGATTCCATGTTTGTTCATGGCCCATTATGTCCTATAAATGGTGGATCATATGGATATCCTCATGTCATATTAATATGTATATTTTGATGTGTATTTTCGCCTTAAATGGGCCTATCTTTTGGTATGTATAGTGAACCAGATATTGTATATTTTCAGCTGCTCCCTGTTATGTTCATGGTCCACTAATTTGCCTGGATCTAATTTGCGTAATTAATTATATATAAATGGTGAACCATGTAGAAATCATCATACTTAGCTTTAATTTGTTTTCACCTGCATTTTTTCCATGGCATTCAGTAAAACACTTTGTTTTTTTGTTAGGTCATAGCATGTTATCCAGTATATGATGCATTAAATAAATATTCACTGTTCGGACAGTATAAACTATAAGGTTATATGTCAAGAAAATTATAGTTTAAAAACTACCAATATATATATCCTAGGGAAAATGCCAAAAAAATCTCTCCGAATACCCAAAAGGACAATTCAGGAACCTAAACTTCCAAAAGGACTATGAAGGAACTAAAACTCACTTGACATTTTCAAATGTTGTGAAAAGACTAGATTGCCCTTAAGTCTTTTTTTTCTTCAACCTTCATCCCCACCCTCCCTCCTCCTTCCCCAGCCTCCCTCCTCCTTCCCTCTTCCTTCCCCAGCCTCCCTCCTCCGACCCCCTCCCCACTCCAGCCCCCACCCCACCCCACCCCACCCCCTCTCCCACATCGGCCCCACCCCCTCCCACCCCACCCCCTCCCCACATCGGCCCCCACCCCCCACCCCACCCCCTCTCCCACATCGGCCCCACCCCCTCCCACCCCACCCCCTCCCCACATCGGCCCCCACCCCCCACCCCACCCCCTCCCCACATCGGCCCCACCCCCCCACCCCACCCCCTCCCCACATCGGCCCCCTCCCCCCACCCCACCCCCCTCCCCACATCGGCCCCACCCCTCCCACCCCACCCCTCTCCCACATCGGCCCCACCCCTCCCCCTCCCCACATCGGCCCCCTCCCCCCACCCCACCCCCCTCCCCACATCGGCCCCCACCCCCACCCACTCCCTCGATCGATGTGGGGAGGGAAGGGGTGGGGGGAGGGGGCCGATGTGGGGAGGGGGAGGGGTGGGGCCGATGTGGAAGAGGGGGTGGGGTGGGAGTGGGGGCCGATGTGGGGAGGGGGGTGGGGCGGGGGGAGGGGGCCGATGTGGGGAGGGGGTGGGGTGGGGGGTGGGGCCGATGTGGGGAGGGGGGTGGGGGCCGATGTGGGGAGGGGGTGGGGTGAGGGGAGGGGGCCGATGGGGGGTGGGGTGGGAGGGGGTGGGGCCGATGTGGGAGAGGGGGTGGGGTGGGGTGGGGTGGGGGCTGGAGTGGGGAGGGGGTCGGAGGAGGGAGGCTGGGGAAGGAGGGGGTCGGAGGAGGGAGGCTGGGGAAGGAGGAGGGAGGCTGAGGGAAGGAGGAGGGAGGGTGGGGATGAAGGTTGAAGAAAAAAAAGACTTAAGGGCAATCTAGTCTTTTCACAACATTTGAAAATGTCAAGTGAGTGTTAGTTCCTTCATAGTCCTTTTGGAAGTTTAGGTTCCTGAATTGTCCTTTTGGGTATTCGGAGAGATTTTTTTGCCATTTTCCCTATATCCTACGATTTCCTTTCAAACCTAGGTGATTCTTTCTGCGCAATCTTAAGATGAAAAATGCAGATGCTTTCTTTCTGAGTAAGGTTACATTTTATTTTTTGTGATCATATGTAAATAAAAAACATAGCGAAACATGGATGGCTATGCTTCATTACTTTGTTTTTGGCGTTTTGTGTTTGAAGAATGCTTCACAAATATTTGGAATATTTTATGGTGTTTGAAAGCTCATTTATGCTTAAGATATTTCCTGTCTCCTATTTGATTCCTTCTCATATATATAGAGCAAAATAAAAACATTAATTCCCTGTCATTTGATGACAATCATAAAAATTATCTATGCTGACATATTTTTCAAAGATTGCATAACATATTATGCTTCCTGATCATATATTGAAATAGAAAAAAAATGAATAAAGAATGCAAACTTATCTATAGACAAAAAATTGAAGGTTTGATTACTTGAGTGCTTGGAATATTTTATGGTGTTTAAAACCTCATTTATGCTTGAAATATTTCCTGTGTCCAGTTTGCTTCCTCCTCATGTACACAAAGCAAAATAAGAACATTCATTCTCTATCATATGATGAGAATCATAAAAATTATACATCAAACATACTATAAATATTGCCACATTATATATTGACATATTTTACAAAGATTCCATAACATATTATACTCCCTGATCATCTCTTGAAACAGGAAAAGAACAAAATAAATAAAAAATGCAAACTTATCTATAGACAAAAAGGTTGGAGGAATATTATAAAGATGTATGATTTTTGGTTTCTTTTTTCAGTGCTACAAAGAAAATAGGTAAATGAATAAATCATACATTCTCCGGTCCTAAATGTAGGATCTAGATAGAAACTTCATTTTGGTCCTAAACATATGACCTAGATACACTTTTGATCACCTTTTTCCTAAATTATTCTTTTTCTTCTTAACAACTCCTATAGTTTTTTTGTTTCTTTTTTCAGTGCTACAGAGAAAATAGGTAAATGAATAAATCATACATTCTCCGGTCCTAAATGTAGGACCTAGATAGAAACTTCATTTTGGTCCTAAACATATGACCTAGATACACTTTTGATCACCTTTTTCCTAAATTATTCTTTTTCTTCTTAACAACTCCTATAGTTTTTTTGTTTCTTTTTTCAGTGCTACAGAGAAAATAGGTAAATGAATAAATCATACATTCTCCGGTCCTAAATGTAGGACCTAGATAGAAACTTCATTTTGGTCCTAAACATATGACCTAGATACACTTTTGATCACCTTTTTCCTAAATTATTTTTCTTCTTCTTCTTAACAACTCCTATAGTAGGGGAGATAAATGACCACTAAGTAACTAAACTAATTAAGAAAGGTATTATTAGAAAGATATCTAAAATTAAATCTTTCTTAATTTCCCCAAAAAATTTATCTAGATCCTATATTTAGAACCAGAGGGAGTACTTCATAAGTGCCATGCCTAAAATGATTACTAACATATATGCGCAGTTTTGTTTTTTTTTTTCAGAATAAAGATATGTAATTTTTTTGTCTTTTATCATTGTTAAATTTTTAATGGTTTCTCCCCAAATTATGCTTCTTTTTGGGTGCCTCATCACATATGAACAAACACAGTCTAAGGCATAAAAAAATAAACTTTATGCAACTTTCATTAGAGATTCACGTAAAAGCTTTATCACATCCATCCCTGCGATGTTTCTTCCCATTCTCTGATTAATGGCAGCCACAGATATGGGTGATGACTTGCAAAGATTCTGTCCAGGTAATACCCACATGCTATTAGGAAGAGAAAAAAAGTTTGCCACGTGATCATTTGTCACCTTCCTCTTTTCTCTGGATCATGCACATGCTTGGCTATTTTTTTTCTGCTGCCAATAAAGCATAAAGGGCACATTTTCTCCCTGACAAGACAATTCTTTTGCTTTTGATTAATATAAATGTTGTTCACCCAATTATTGGCGGAGAACATCAATCCAAATTTTTATTTTTTTTTGTTGTCCTTCCAATTTTCATGTGCTTTTGCCACGTTTCTTTATGTGGGTAGGATTTTTGGGTTTGTCCACAGAATATTTGCATCCGTGTTGTTCATGCATTTAATCAGACAGCTGTCATAAATGCAGACCATTCATTTGAAGGTTTATGCGAAAAGTTTCCTTTTATCTGAGTATTATATTTTCCTCTCCTATTCAATGCAGAAATTGTATATGATGGAATAAATTCTGATTAATTGAGCAAGGAATAAATGTGTGATATTGCACTTTAAGGTGATGAAATCAATCCTAATCACTTAGACAAACAATAAATAATTGCACTTTAAGGTGATACAATCAATATTGATCGGTTAGAAAAATAATAAATGTGTAATATTGCACTTAAGACCATTGTCAACTATATTTAAATGCTACAGAATATAAGCTACACTATCACTTTATGTCTCAGTTTCTTTGGCCATTTCATTTTTTCTCTGCTTTAATTAAAAAAAATACTATTTCTGCTGCAGCAATTGCACTTTAAGGTGATACAATCAAATATTGATCGGTTAGACAAATAATAAATGTGTAATATTGAACTTAAGACCATTGTCAACTATATTTAAATGCTACAGAATATAAGCTGCACTATCACTTTATGTCTCAGTTTCTTTGGCCTTTTACTATATTTTCACCCTTCCTATTTTATTTCTCTTAATTTAAGCTAATCGAGGAATATTCCTGTGACCATCACACTGTTGCAGCAACATCACAGAGGCAACCTAAAAGAAAAAAACTTTCCTACTATTATGAGGAGTGTCCAGCCCAGCCAAAGGCTGCTGTTGATCTCTCATGTAGGCGAAGAGGAACTATATCTCAGGCACATCAAGTTCCAGAAACTCCTCTCCATCAAAGTGATCCAGGTAATTGCCCAAATTAGCTGCTGGGTCTGTTTCACTGAACAAATGCATGTCAGAGTAGATATACTACTAATATTAAAAATTTGCATTTCAACAGCACTATATTTTGGTCAGCATAATGCAATCATCTTTATTTTGTAGCACCTTCTTGCATCCGTGTGAGCAGAAGATGGAGAGAGCTTCACACATATACTGCTCCAGTTATCCCTTCTAAGAAGCCCAGGAAAAGAAACAAACAAAAGATGAATGAAGATATGTCTGCTATGCAAGGTGTCTTATGCAGCCTTTTGTTTTCGTGCAATATGCCAATTCAATCATGTATTGATTCATTTCTTTTCCTTTCACATTTTAATCAGATGCATTAATTCCTCAATAAGAATATTACAGAGATATAAACTTTCAATTGGAATATGAGGAGGATTTTATCTTCCACAATGAATCTGAATCTGATACAGAAGGAGGTTAGTCTTATGCATGTTTTTTTCCTTTCTTCCAAGCATTGCAGCAATCCTTCTGAAATTGCTTCGTCTGCAGCTGGTGGCTTATTAAAGATGCACCAGTTTCAAGATGGATCTTCCACAAATGCAAGCAAACAAAGAACAAAAAGAGCCAAAACAAAAAAAAATAAAAAAAATTAGTTTGCCCTCCTATAAAGGTACACAGTAAATAATGTTTGTTCTCTCCTATGGAAGTGCTTCAATGATACTAATTGCACATGATTTATGTTAGATGAAGGTGATCCAATTCATCTATGCAAATATTGTGGTGCTTTAATGTGGTATGCTGAGCGAATAAAGAAGGATGACAAAAAAAGGACTGCTACTGCTTTTTCAATGTGTTGCTTGAAGGGAAAAGTGATTCTTCCGATCTGTAGGCCTCCTCCTCCAGCGCTGTTGAAGCTTTTTACAAACAAACACACGAGCCACTCAAGAAACTTTTTAGAGAATATACGGCAATATAATAACATGTTCTCTTTCACATGCATGGGTGGTAAAATGAATCATGCTCTAAATTCAGGAAAAGCTCCATATGTTTACAACTTATCTGGAATGAATTATCATAGTATTGGTACTCTTCTTCCTCCACAAGGAGCAAAGCCTGTCTTCTCTCAGTTATATATTCATGACACAAAGAATGAAATTGCAAATAGAATTTCAGCTGTCAGGTTAGTAACTAAGCTTTAAAATAAATCATCCATAGGCAATATTTTTGGTTTCAATTTATTCCAGTTTATTCATCATGTACTTTCTACTGCCATTTTTAGTTTCACCTTCTTTGTGATATTTCTTCATAGTAAGCTTAGTCCTGCTATTTTTAAATTCACCTTATACAACCTGCAGTCAACGCCAGCAAGACAAAACTATAGACCCAACTATAGTTCAGTTGATAAAAGATGAATTGGATAGATCAAATCCTTTTGTGACTCAATTTCGGGCAGCAGCAACTTTTCTTGCTGACAATCCACATCAATCTTTGAAGTTGGTTTTACTTGGATCTAGAAAATTTGATGGCCGTAATTACAATCTCCCAACTTCTTCAGAGGTTGCAGCTTTGATTGTAGGTGACATAGATCATAATTTTACTGTGCGTGACATAATTCTGCATTGCATCCATCCTATTTACCACTCCAATATCCTCTGCTGTTCCCATTTGGAGAAGATGAATATAGGGATGATATAAAACATCGCACAGAGACTCTTAGCTCAACTAAAGTGAAGACAAGAGTTAGCATTAGAGAATATTTAGCTTACAGGCTAATGTATCGACCTGACCAGGTATCCACATTGCTTCATGCTTCAAAATTATTACAACAATTTATTGTGGATGTTTACACAATGATGGAGACTCAAAGATTGTTGTGGGTGCGAACACACCAAAAAGATTTGCGAGTAGATCTTTATCAAGGTCTAACTGATGCAGTTATTAATGGAGAAACAGAAGCTTCATCTACAGGAAAACGAATAGTACTTCCTTCATCTTTCACTGGAGGTGCTAGATATATGATGGGAAATTACTGTGATGCAATGGCTATATGCAGAACAATTGGATATCCTGATCTTTTTATAACTTTCACCTGTAATCCAGCATGGCCTGAAATATCACGCTATTGTGATTCTTTGAATATAAAATCAAATGACTGTCCACAAATCATTTCAAGGATTTTCTATATTAAGCTTGCAAGCCTCATGAAGGTGCTAAAATCTGGAAAAGTCTTTGGTGTAGTCAAAGCAGGTAAAATTCATCAGTCTGCTATTTCTTCTTTGATTGTTAATGTAACTTGCTCTTTCATCTATATATTTTCGCTATTATATGTTTGATCGTGCTTTTTTCCATATCAAAAATGTTTATGAAACCCCTTCGTGCATGCAGACGTTTACACAATTGAATTCCAAAAAAGAGGCTTGCCACATGCACATATCTTGTTATTCCTTGATAAAGATAGCAAGTTGTATGATCCAGCAAGTATTGATGCTGTCATCTCTGCAGAAATACCTGATAAAGAATCTTATCCTAGGCTATATGATTTAGTGCAGAATTTGATGATACATGGCCCTTGTGGGCCAGCAAATAAGGATGCTCCATGCATGCAAAACAAAGAGTGCTCTAAGTACTTCCCAAAGTCTTTTGTGGATCACACTGTGATAGAGGAGGATGGATATCCAACATATAGAAGGAGAAATGATGGCAGAACTGTTGAAGTTAAAAAGGTTACCTTGGATAATAGATTTGTTGTTCCTTATAATTCCACTTTGTTATGTATGTTTCAGGCACATCTAAATGTTGAGAAATGCAATCAATCGCGTGCAATCAAGTATCTTTTTAAATATATAAACAAGGGCCACGATAGAGTTGTGGTCGGATTGTTAAATGCTTCCAAGCTTGATGAGATAAATCAGTACCTAAATTGCCGGTACATTTCACCTTGTGAGGCAGCATGGCGAGCTTTTGGCTTTCGCATACATCATAGAAATCCTTCTGTGGAGAGACTTAGTTTTCATCTTCCAAACAAGTAGTCTGTGGTATATGAAAATGATGATGATATTTCTTATCTAATCAACAATCCACGTGTTTCTGAATCTCAATTTCTTGCTTGGATGGAAGCTAATGCATGCTATGACAGTGCAAAAGCATTGACTTACTCTGAATTTCCAAATAAATTTGTCTATGACAAGAAAGCTAGGACATGGACTGAAAGAAAACAAGGTTTTTCTGTTGGTAGAATCACAAGTGTCTCACCCTCATCTGGAGAACTTTATTATCTTAGAATTCTTTTGACAAAAATACGAGGACCAACTTCATTTGATGACATTAAAACAGTAGAATGTGTCATACATAAAACTTTCAAAGAAGCTTGCTTTGCTCGAGGTCTTTTGGAAGATGACCGTGAATATATAGCGGCAATTCAAGAGGCATCAACATGGAGCTTGGGACATAGTTTGAGAAAATCATTTGTTTCAATGTTACTCTGTGGTGTCATCAAACAACCAGCATCTGTGTGGGCAAGCACACACACATTATTATCAGAAGATCTGTACTATATCCCCAGAGGAGATCCAAGGAGTGCAGGTTACAAGTTTACTTTATCAATGAAATTATTTGTTCTTAGCTTTCTGCATTGCCTTTATTTGCAGCCCTCTTTTCATGTTTATTCAGCCATAATGCAAGTCATAAAGTTATTGTTGAACTTCAATGCCTAATGATTTTATTAGTTAGGTTCTATAATTTATTGATTTCGCCATTCAATTTTTTCTCTCCTTTAATAAAAAAATAATTTTCCTGCTGCAGCAGTAACATTTACTCAAACTCAGAAAGAAAATGCATGTTTATTTGCAGCCCTCTTTTCATGTTTATTCAACCATAATGCAAGTCATAAAGTTAATGATTTTATTTGTTAGGTCCTATGATTTATTGTTTTGGCCATTTCAATTTTTCTCTGCTTTAATTAAAGAAATACTATTTCTGCTGCAGCAATAAGATTTACTCAAGCTCAGAAAGAAAATGCATGCTTGCATGAGATAGATCGATTGCTGCGATTAAATGGCAAATCATTGCATGATTTTAGTACTTTGCCTTTACCGGATGATGTTCCAGTAATAGATTTTGTTAATCATTTGATTCTACAAGAATTAGCCTATGACAAGGAAGCATTGAAATGTCAGGCAATAGCTTTATTGTCAAAACTTAATGCAGAGCAAATGTCTACATATAAGGCAATAATGGGCGCTGTAAATAAGAACATACAAGGATTGCATGTGATATTACCTCATCAAGAGCAGCACAGGAACAAAACAAAAAATGTTGTTTATAAGGAGATTTTTGCAAGCATCTGAAACTTATTGTCCACCCTTGATTATGTGCATGCAACATCTGTACTGGTAAGTCCACATGCTTATAGCTTCTTTATCTTTTGAGAATCAATCCTATCATAATATCCAGGAGTGATGATACATAGCAACTTAATTGGTTGCTCATATTATTTTGTATATGATCAGACATATGTAAATGCTTATGTCCCCATTCTCTTTTGTAAATCAACTATAATGCAAAGCAACTTGATTATGTGTTTATTAACTTTTCTGGATAGTATTGCTTCCATCATCTATATCTCCCGTGCAACGCACGGGAGGTTTCGCTAGTTCTTTTTTATGGTGAAGATTACTTCAGATGAGGGGTCTTCCTCTTATTTTCCTCAAGCTAGTAAACAGTCCATTTCCAGTACCACCACAGCTAAGTCAACCTTATAAATTTCAAGGCAATAGCAAATTGCCGTGTCACCGGTGAAAGCTCGTTGACCTTTCCCGGAGCTGTTTGATGGGGAGAACCTGCTTTTTGGTAGGAGAGATTTGCGGCTGTGGGAAAGAATAGTAGTATGACCGTAGTTGTCATTGAGGATAGCAGTGTGAAGGGAACTCAGGCAGGTAAGTTCATCAAGTGTAAATAAGATTTGATTTCGAATAGTACTTCCTTACCTTTGAACCAATACTACACAATAGGAACTGCAAAATTATTAATAAAGGAAGAAACTCCAAAAGAGAAACTCAGCTTCTAGGTGGTTTTCTAAGCTGGACTTAAATGGGTGCATTCATTGTCAGTGAGAGCGTGACATGACAGCTTCTATTCATCAAGTAAGATAAGTTTGTTCTTGCATGGAAGATGTATGGATGACCTTATTGTAAATAATTTCGCCTTTTCTCAGACAAACAAAAAATATATCAACATTAATGACAAAAGTTAATGTTCTGCTGGATTTTTTAACCTCATGATGTGAATATTTGTGTTTAACTATTTGAGTGATCAAGTAAAGTTAGATTTGAATTATTTGAAGTTAAACGGTTCAAAAATGTATACTCCTCAAACATTCCTTCCCCTAACCCCTTCTCATTTTGTTTTTAACCAAAAATATAATGAGAGCACCTCCTCTCCTCCTTATTCAAAAACAAACCAACACCACCCTTCAACCAACAAATTGTCACTCTTTTTTTTTTTATTTAAAATGGCAAGCACTAACGGCTTGAGGTTACAAGCGGGATAGAACCCACAACCTCCCACCTAAAGGGGAGATCTCATACCACTGGGCTACAAGGCCCTTGGTAACAAATTGTCACTCTTCGCAATCGCAACTCTGTATGTTGTAGAAGCGTTTAAATTCGAAGAATTATCCTTATAATGCGTTACTTGGTCATGTGCTTAAAGTGATGGTAAATAATTAATATTAACATGCTATATATTACCCTTTCATCAAAATAAACGAGCACTACAGCCGTTACTGCTTGAATTTTGATCCAACTGAAAAGTACCTTGTCAAACTAATCAAATGAAACAGAAAGATAGAGTGTAGGAGTTCTCATTATTTATGTGTTAGGCTGACAAATAGTATAGGACAATAAGTACGCTTACAAAACGAGTACACAAGACACCTATAGAGTAACATCCATTCCTTTCATGGCGCTCTAAATTCCCTCCTCTCAGGACGACCTTTTCAAGTAGCTTTCTGCATTATGCAAACGCAGCGAGTTCAAACACACATGTTAGTGCTAAGCATGGAAGAATAACTGTTTCAAGTTTTTTTTTTTGGGGGGGGGGGAGTGAAAGCTTCACACCTGCATTGGAAGGTACAATTTGAATTCTGGAGGGAGTTCCTCTTCAGAATAGAGGCGATCAGAGAAATATATCCTTCTCAGGCGGCAGTTTGCATGGACCTGAACACGCAGAGTTTCCATGTAATTAGTGCCATAAGCTCTCTTGGTCAAATCGACCAGATTCAACTGGATCTGATTCCAGCCGTCATCCATTTTCAGTGGCATGGTGCAAATGTATGGCTTCACTCGAGTCACAGCCTATATGATATGATAACAATTAATCATTATGTGTATATTTGAGGAAATCTAAATATATAATATAAAAAGTAAAAACTTTAACAAGTCATTCAGTTCATGAGCTATGAAAAATATGGGCGTGGTTATCAGACATGAAGAGTAAGCAATGATGATGAATTAATTTCATCACACGTGAAGGCACTGAGAGCAAATATGTCTTTTCTCTTCAAAGTAAAATTCTTCTCAAACTTTCTGACATGTGCAGCCAGAAAAGTCAACATGCTAAAGTGTTGCTAATCAAATAATCCTTATCGTGTAGGATAAGTAAACACAATCAGGCATAAAACCATACTGGAAATTTTGACTGTTTGCAACATTCTTAGGAAAACCAACAAAAAACAAAAACATGGGCAAACTTACAGACTTGGAAATTTGAAGCCCGAAATCGTCGTCTCACATTCTTATCGTCCAGAATTTGAATCTCAAATGTAAAATACTTCTTTAGATTCTTCACAATCATAACCAGGAAAGGAAGTTTTATACCAAGTGTTGCAGCTGGATCTGCAGGACAAGTGATGTATGTGGATTGGATATTGGATCCAACTATTTCAAGTACATTGGACTGTATGTCTTCATCTTGCGGTCTTTTTATATGGCCGTTGACAACTACAAAATAAACCCCACACAATATATAAGTCACATAGCATTTTAAATATGTACAGATTAGTCCAAAAAAATATCCTAGTGAAAATCACAGATAACAATGCTTCCATGTTCTTTTTTCCAAAAACCTACTTATCTAGATTTTTAACATGGTACTAGGTCAAGCTCTTATTTATAACAATAATAGTAATGGTAATGGTAATTTATTTCTGAGTTGTTGCAGAGGCAATTTTCAAAAATAAATACAATACAATATTCATACAACAATAAATAAATTTTAACACAAGATAAAGAATATCCGCATTGCGACCCAACTTCCAGATAATTATTGCAAAACTATGGTGTAATATATAAATAGTATCAGTATGTCTACGAGTGTTCCCAATCTATTTTACATCAAACAAGCTCTAAATATTATCACTTGGTACTGCAAACCATAAAACAATCACCTTCTTTATCCCATATCTGTAGAGGTTTACTCCTACAAAATCCAAGAAAACGAGAACATCAACGTCTTCATATAAATGTTTAACATTGAACTTTGAAACAAGTATTATAGGCCAAAAAAACTACATACCCAAGGCTGTATAAGATGGAAAGAAATCCAGACTGGAATGTGTTCTTAAACATTTTCTGCAGTGTCAAAAGTCAGAGTAATATCAACATGGCAACACCACAAATCAAAATCCCAACACCAGGCTTTCCAACCCCAAACAGAAAAATAATAAACAATAAACATCCCCTTCACAATTTCATCAACAACCTCACTCACCAAATAACATAATCTACTTGGATTTACGAAACTAAGATGTGACTGGAGTCTAAGGGTGCACAAGTGCACAACAAGTAAACCAGATCACATCAGCACCCAACCCATGGTCTGGTCACGAAACAACAAACAAACAAGGCTGGCTGTGATCTAGTCCAACCTGAGCTAGCCTGGCACCAAACCAGCTGGACTTGGTCTCCAATTCGGGGGACCATTCCTCCAGAGTCCAGACCGGGATGATAGGATCCCAACCCCCAAATAAAATAAAATAATAACAACAATAATAATCTGAACCCTTACTACCTCCCGAAACAGGTCAAAATTTGGGATTTGCAACAACATATATTATGAGATAGGTAATATTATAATGAATAATCACCCAAGAAACTGAACTTCAGTTAGAAACTAAATTAGTAACAGAATATAAACGTAGAGCTTGGAAAGAAACACAAATAGAAGATATGAGCAGATTAAATCAAAAAAAGTGAGTAAATATCGTGGCATAAACATTTTAATTAGTATACATATATACTTAACATTAGCTCAATATTTACATAAGCCAACTACAGTCTTTCACAACAATTACTATTAACTTAAATCTCACCATAATCACATAATTTGTATATGATTCAGTAGCATCAGGATTTAGGTAAACATCAATGACATCAGTAATTAACAGGTTCTAATAATCCATTCCTATTGTCTATACAACAATAACTTTCAGTTTTGTAATGATAACACTTTTGCAATTCATAATCTTCCGATTAATCAAAAATTAAACCGAAGCAAGAAACGGTTGAAAACGAACACAGATGATGTGGGGAACAAATTAAATTAAATGAAATTAGAGATTCAAAGCCTAATTGAACTAATCAATATCACAAGATTTTGAGAGAAGAAGAAAAAAAAACCCTAGGGTTTGTACCTACTTCGATAATTGGCACAGAACAACCACATACGGCTGATCACGGTGGACGACGAGCTCGACGAGTATTAATTTTTTGGTGGGCTTTATATATTTTTAAAGTGATTTATAATTTTTTTTTTAATTTTTTACTTAATACTCCCTCCGTCCTAAATATAAGATCTAGTTTACTTTTTTTTTGAAGATGTTAAGTTTACAAAATATGATAGGAGTATTAAATTATGAAATATATTTGATATATTTTTAAATTAGTTATAGTTATTAGTTTATAGATTAAATAAACTAGTTTAAGGAGAAAAGTTAGCTAAATCAATTTATAATTTGCTCATTTTTGCTTTTTTAAGATTTCCTAACAAAATCAATTAAGTCTTATATTTAGTATCGAATGGAGTACTTAGTATTATATTGTAATGTGTGTTTGCAATTTCTCTCATTTACTATAAGATCAATTTTTTTTTCTTTTGTTCAAATTATAAGATCAATTCACAGATCAATTTTTTTTTCAAATTATAAGATCAATTTATTATAATATGTCTCTGATACCAAATTTATTTATTGTAGCGTATTCTGAATAATATACAGCATATACAACGTATTCTGATGCAATTCTCCTTTCATTGAAAAAAAAAATCTTCTATTTTACACATATCAAGTCACAAACGCAATTTAAAAGAGATTATTTATTTATTATAGTAACTTTCTCAAAACTATAAATTCATACAATTTAAAATACACATATATGTTGCTAACTTACTGTTTAAATCATTAGTATACATGAACAGGAGAGAACTTTAGATTCAAAATAATGCTCATCAATTACATTTATAACTATCAATCGCAGATTCATAACTCAATCATTCATAATTTACGTATTTGTAAAACATATCTCGTTAACACAAGGTTACCCTTAATTAATTTTCTCAAACAATATCAATTGCGCCAAGTTGATTTCTTAATTTATTATTAAGCAAAATAATTTCAAATTAAAATTTTTCACAATTACTCATTTCTCTCCCTATTTCAGTTGTCAAAACTTATTTAAAATTTTCACATGTAACTTCTTGATTTATTAATTTATCTTACTTCTTATACTAATATTATATCATCAATTTCATTTCTTTATTTTCTTTAACAAACAAGCAGATTGGGTAGAACACAAAAGTTTTGTTCTATTTACTTTCAATTGTCTCAAATAATTCTCACTTAAATAGTACTTAAAAAAACATCAAACCAAAAGGGAAACTGAACACGAGTGGTAATTATGGCGCAAGGGGTTTCGGACCCGGATGCATGTGGTTTCGTATGAAGCCGTCAACCAATGAGGTTGATTTCCTTTTTGTATTAGTGTAACATACTGTATTAAGGAGTTGTTAAGAAGAAGGGTAATTTAGGAAAAAAAGTGACCAAAAATGTAATTAGGTCTTATATTTAGGACCAAAATGAAGTCTCTATCTAGGTCCTATATTTAGGACCGGAGGGAGTATAACTTTTCAGGCTTTATCATCAATACCTTGCAATCAACCAACAAAATTCACTCAAACTAAATCAATTCACATCATTAACTACAAGTAATACTTTCACCAACAATTATCAAATAGAAGTTTCCCAATCACATAGTATTACAGATAAATACTTCCAATCACATATGAGTAATTTGCAAAATTTTTCAATTTTCTATAATTAACTACATAAAATTCAATCAATAATCACTTCAAACAAACAACGTCATGCACACCATTCAAATACAAAATTCACAATCAAATTTTCAATCGAAAGCAATTATATTACTAATTTATCAATTTATCAACTAATCCTACACTTTGACACACTAGCAATACAACCAAGGAAATAATGTCAAACAAACAAACAACTTACTTCCAATTAAAGGAGTAGTAGATAATCAAAGCACACATCACATGGAGATTACAAAACAAACAATTTTTTTATTTACTTTTTGAGATTTTTGGTTTGAAAAGCTCTATTTACCTAATTTTGGAAAGTTTTAATCAATCAATAATAATATGGATGTATAATACTCCATATTATTAGACTCATAGTAAACTTGGAGTAATAATAATTTTGGAGTAATATTTTGCAAAGCTATCAAACTCGTGAGTTTAAGTAAACTCGTGAAGAGATAGTAAAATCAGATTTTAGACTCATAGTAAACTTGTAATAGTCTATGTTTATCAATAAAATGTATTTCGTTATGATAAAAAAAATAAATAAAATGTATTTCTCGTAACAACTAACAATAATTTAACTCAATATATTTTAAATATAAATAGTTATACTTTCTGAAGTTCAATAGAAAAATCGTTATATAATTTATATGAAAATTTATTGAATTTAGTCAAATAAAAATTATGAAAATGAGTTTATGAGCAAGTTAAAATCATTTTCTGCAGGGTGATTTAACATGTTAACACGTTGGTTTCTACAAAATTTATTCCCAATAAATACATAAAAAACTACAAAAATCGGGTGTGAACACGCGACTTTAACAACAATGTATTACCAACAATGTATTTGTCTTAGAACTTAGAAGGATCAGATTCACCTTCCACTTGGATTTTGGCATTTTGCCTTAATCACCCTTCACCATTGTCTGCCCAAAAAGGTAAAAAAGAATAAGAATATAACTAATTACAGAAATAAAATTAAAAAAAAAAGAAAATCAGTGTCCACTGGGCACTACAAGTACAAAACAAAACAGAACCAACACCACTTCTGTTTTCCGCTTCTTCCTCCTGAGTCATGTTTGCCGCCGCCGCCGCCGCCGCCTCATCCGTCGTATCCAATCCCAACTCTGTCAACTGTCCCATTCTCGGCGCTTCACTTTACTACGCCCCTTCTTCTCATTTCAATACCTCTTGTTTCAGTTCTCACTTGCCCTCAAGAACTGATGTACTATTTTTTTTTGTTATTTGGCTCTAAAGTTTACACCTTTTTTCTATTTTTGTTCTCCTTTTTAGCTTCTGACACCTTTTTCTGTTTCCTTGGTTTTCATTTTCAATTGGGTATCTTCAGTTTCGTTCTTCTTCACTGCGCTTGTGCTTTTTTCCAATCAAAGCCATGGCTCAAATTGACACTCTTTCTTCACCTAAACCTTCTTCTTCATCCATTTCTGCTGGTAATTCCTGTTCATTTTATTCTCATGTTTCATCATTCAGCTAATTTATCATTGTTTCGTATCTCATTAGCTTCGTTTAGATATAATGTACGAAATAGAATGTCAAAGGGACTGCATAACAACTTGCTTTGAAGATTTCAATCAAATGAGTTATGAGCCCAACAATTTAGGGGCCAACTTGTCAATTTACTCATTTTGCATTCTTTGAACTTAAAAGGGTTTTAGTTTTATTTTTTTAAGTGTAAAATTTTAGGCTTTTATCCCTATGTCATGTTTCTGATACGTTTTGTAATGCTGATATGTTTCAACCATGTAAGTGTCATGGTTGATCTTTAATTATAATGCTAAAACAGTTTTTGGCTTTGTTTTGGTTATGTTGGTTATAAGCAGGCAAGAAGCAAGCATTGATATCATTGTCAGACAAGAAGGATCTTGCTTTTCTTGGGAATGGGCTTCAGGAATTAGGGTAAATTAATATAGCCTCGGTTTTGTTTTTTTATGTTGAGGTTTTAGTTTTCTTTCTTTCTTTCTTTTTTTCTAAGAGCAATATCAGGCTTATTTTGTACAAAGCAATCTTGTAGATATACTATTGTTTCAACTGGAGGAACAGCTGCTGCACTAGAGAGTGCTGGAGTGACTGTTACTAAAGTTGAACAGCTTACTCAGTTTCCTGAAATGGTCAGCATCCTCCTAGATTGAAGTGCTTCTCTCAAATTTTTATAACCACTATGTTCAATGTTCTATCTACATTAGATTGTGCTAATATTTATGTGCACTAATTTTTGTTCACCTAATCTTATCTTTACAAATCATTTGTTATAAATATTAGTTATACCTCTTCTTTCACTTAAGTAATGTCAATCCATGGGGAATTTTAGTTTTTCACCAGCTTTGTGATAATTCATGCGTTTTCTTGGATACTTGCTTTTTTTTTGTTTTGGTTGAAGGATGGACTCAAATACTCAACTTATTAGTAGTTTGAGAATATATTATTCTATTTTGCAATCTCCATAGATGACATTAGTAAAAAGACTGTGTTGGTTTTTCTTGACAGCTTGATGGTCGTGTAAAAACTTTGCACCCCAATGTGCATGGGGGTATTCTTGCCCGAAGAGACCAAAAGCATCACATGGAAGCACTCATTACTCATGGAATTGGTACAATACATTAATTCTGATCAATACAATTACATCATGCGAGATATGTCATAAGAACAAACTTTGATTTCTTTGCATCCATCATTTTTTTCAGCTATCTTTCTCTAATAGAGTTCTGTTTCAGGTACTTTTGATGTTGTGGTGGTGAATTTGTATCCATTTTATGATAAAGTTACTTCAACTGGAGGTATTGAATTTGAGGATGGGATTGAAAACATTGACATTGGTGGTCCAACTATGATAAGGGCTGCTGCAAAGGTGATTTTTTTTGTTAAAAAAGACAATATGATGAACTTTTGAAATTAGGTGGAATTTATATGTATTAGAATTACTTTTGGGACTGTGCTTGGCCTTTCGGAATTCTTTTTACAAGGCTGGCATGCCTTCCTGTATGGAAGTGACACTAGTAAAAGAATGACTTTATCTAGAATCAGGATTTTCCATTTTTTTTATGTTGCATCCTCTTTATCCCCCCATCAAGGCAAATTTTCTTTGTCATTTTGTTTTTATTTTTTATACCAATTCTGGACTTTTGATATAGTGATTAGTGATTGCTTTGAGATTATATTGATATGTCAAGGAGTGAAATATTTATTAGTTTTATGCATGCAAGAGGTAGAATTGCCTAATATATTCCCTTCCCCAGCAACCTCACCAAGTGGGGATCGAACTAGGTTGCCCTTTTTATGCATGCATGACATTTATTTATTTTACTTTTTAAATCTGCATACGTAGAAGATGTATTCCGCTGGCTGGATGCCTATATATTTTGCTACTAAAGAAAGATATATGTTCAGATGGAGCTGAACATCTCGGTTTTCCTTGTCAAATGTCATATATATAAGCTGATAAGCTCTTCATGGAACAGAATCACAAGGACGTGTTGGTTGTTGTTGATTCAGAAGACTACCCTGCCCTTATTGAATATTTGAAAGGAAACCAGGGGGATGAGAAATTTAGGAGAAAGCTTGCTTGGAAGGCTTTTCAACATGTTGCTTCTTATGATTCTGCTGTATCTGAGTGGCTATGGAAGCAGAATGTGGGAGGTGAGAATGCCATATGTTTATATAAATATATAATTGAATCAAAACATTTATTTCACTTTTCCCATCACTATCCTGATTTTGATGTTTGAGAAATGATCCATCCAAACAAAATAACTTGTGGTTCTTCTGGCAGCATCATGGATAACATCTATTTAAATGTATTGTGTAGGTTATGTGCGTGAAACTGAGTTTAGGTGGCATTATGGTTTTAGCTTTTAATTATTTGTTAATAATTGTACTGGACCCCAATGAAATGTTCTCCTTTTAATTTGGTTGACAGATAAATTTCCTCCTAGCCTAACAGTGCCTCTTTCCCTGAAAAGTCATCTTCGTTATGGTGAAAATCCTCATCAAAAAGCTTCCTTCTATGTTGATAAAAGTCTTTCTGAGTTTAATGCTGGTGGGATAGCAACAGCCATACAGCATCATGGAAAGGTGGGAATAAAATTTAGTGTTCGTCTAATAATTCCAGTGAATATAAATTTACCATAATATTGTGAGTTAAACTTACACATGTTTGCATTTTTTTGTTCCATGCAGGAGATGTCATACAATAATTATTTAGATGCAGATGCTGCTTGGAATTGTGTTTGTGAGTTTAAAAACCCCACATGTGTAGTAGTAAAGCATACAAATCCATGTGGGGTAGCTTCTCGAGATAATATTCTTGAAGCTTATAGGCTTGCTGTGAAAGGTGATCCAGTGAGCGCATTTGGTGGAATTGTAGCTTTTAATGTGGAAATTGATGAGGTGATTTTTGCCACTAAATTTCTAACCATCAGGAATGTTTAATTGCCTGCCCACATTTCTTTGGAATTTTTTTAAATTTGCCAAAAATATTTTTTGTTTTTCCATAGTTACCTGATTTTTAAATATTCATAATTTTACTGGTCAGGTTAGCCCTGCACTTGTTATCTCTTCCCCAGTCTTTAGCATTTTATTGTTTATTATCCACTTAGGGTGACAGAAAAGGAAGTATTTTACATTTTTCTTGCATGATTGATTGTATTATAGGATCTTGCAAGGGAGATTCGTGAATTTAGAAGCCCAACAGATGGTGAGACAAGGATGTTTTATGAAATAGTGGTTGCACCTAGCTACACTGAGAAGGGGCTTGAAGTTCTTCGGGTAAAGTCCAAGACTCTAAGGATTCTCGAGGCAAAAAAGAATGAGCCCGGAAAGCTTTCACTTCGACAAGTTGGTGGAGGGTGGTTAGCTCAGGATTCAGATGACTTAACCCCACAAGAAATCCAATTTAATGTAGTCTCTGAGAAGTCTCCACAAGAGAGTGAACTCCGTAATGCAGAGTTTGCGTGGTTGTGTGTGAAGCACGTCAAAAGCAATGCCATTGTGATAGCCAAGGTTGCTTTATGTTGCCTCATGATACCTTGCATTAACGTAGTAGGTTAACCAATCTGATCTTTTTTCCTTCTCGATCAATCTTGGCAGGACCAACGTATGTTAGGCATGGGAAGTGGACAACCGAATCGTCTAGAGAGTTTAAGAATAGCAATGAAGAAAGCTGGAGATGAGGTTAAGGGAGCAGCTCTAGCTAGTGATGCCTTCTTCCCATTTGGTAAGTATCATTTTCTAATGAAGTATTTGCAATACCGGTCCATAAGAAATTATTGAGTAGGTTAAAATGGGTTGAACAAAATACTTAGTTGTCAATTGTTTAGGAGAGCACTAGGGCTTGATATGATCTGTTCCTCATACTCTTATCCGTGCCTTTGTAAATAGGAGTAAGCTTTGTACAATAAGGACGCTGAATGAATTGAAAAATACTCCTAGGTCGTGTTTGGTAATAGGTTAATGGCAAAGTGACTTTTTAATGAAGACTTTTTCATAGTTATAGGAGATGGATTTTTCATTTGACTTATTTAGGGGGCAAAAAATTAGTACCTCAGATTGAGAGGTAGCCAGGTAGGTAATGATTTTTTCTTCTTTTTTTTGGAAAATCTCTGAATACTGCTGTCTGTTTGGCATATATGCATGCAGCTTGGAATGATGCAGTGCAAGAAGCATGTGAAAGTGGAATAGGTGTAATTGCAGAACCAGGTGGTAGCATCAGAGACAAGGATGCCATAGATTGTTGCAACAAATATGGTGTTTCACTACTTTTTACCAATGTGAGGCACTTTAGGCATTAATTCATAATGGAAGATGATGAGTTTGAATGTTGCTATCTTTGTCTTGGAATTACTATGTGGTGGTAACATTCACTGGCATGCTCAAGTCTGCTGCGTTTTCACCATTCAAGTGGCTGAATGAGTAAGATTACTATTTTGCCATTACTTTTTGTAGACTGGAAAATAATGTAATAATGTCCTATCTTTCTTAGTGCGAGCTTAACCTCAGGGACATCTAATAAAATTGGAACCAGCTAGACCCTATCGTTTTCATTTGGGAAAATTGTGCATAAAAGTATCCTCGAATTTAAGCCACCTCAATCATATATTTTTGGGGAAACATGTCCTCAGTTTCTTTTACGATGCAACAAAAGAAGCTATTAGAAGGAAAGTTTGATAAAAAAAAAAAGTAGAATCCTCTTTCTAACGAGAAATTTTCGTTAAATAATGATATTACAAGGGTAATACAAACCTAAAACAACACATGTATCATCTACTAGTTAAAAAATTGTGAGCAATTTAGTGACATTGGAAGATGTTCAAAAGTTTAACAATGGTGTCTCGTGTAGTTAACTAGTCCTCTAACAATGTGCAATCTCAAATAATGAATGCGATGATCAAACTCATGTAACTAAATATTTTTATTGAAAGAATTTAAATTTTTACAAAAACACATATTAATTTTAACGATGTAAAAAATCGGTGCTAGATATCTTGAGTTTAATAAGAAAAGATTGGAGACAAAAATATCCCAAGGATTCAATGAAATTCTTTACACAAAAATGAAAGGGATATCTTTTTTATTTTTAGTGTAGTTTTTATTTTCTATTGGAAAAGGATAAACATCTTTAAAAAAGAGGACAATTAAGTCCATCAAATTTGGTAAATTTCACACCCAACCATAAGGAGGAGGAATATGAGAATTCTAGATGTTATTAAAAAGACATTTTTGCTCCCTAATTATAGATAATGGAAAAAGACTAGGACTTTACAACTTTGACATAAAAATTTACAACTATTTCAATCATTTCCAATTCGAGTAAAGCCATTCATAAAAATTTTCTTGTTTTCACAATAAATTTTGACAGGGTCTCTCAGAATTAAATCAACAGTGGTTGCTTCTCACATCTCTTTATAATTTTTTAAGTAAACAAGCTTATAATATTTTTAGATGAGAAGCTAATAGCTCGATATGTCACTTTCTTTATTTATTAGAAGGATTTTTGTGTTTTGAACTCGTTATCTTTTCTTTTCCCCAGCACCCTCACTCAAGTGGATATTATAACTGGGTTGACTTTCATCAAACAAAAAAAAAATTGGGTTGACCATTTATTTCTAAAAAATTAAGCAGGGGTTAATTTTTTTTTTTTTAAACCATAGAAGTGGGGTCAATAAGAGTTAGGACTTAAGAGGGTGGGTTTATCGTTATTGTCTCCGCCTTCTTCTTCAACCCTTCCCTTCTTCTTTCTTCTTCTATCTTCATCTTAGGCAACGCAATTCCTATATCCACTATTTTCCCCCCACTTCTCCTTCCAAATTTGATTACTATTATTATTTATCTCAACCCAACTTCACAAAATCTCAACTTTGATTACTATCATTATTATTATTATTCAGGTAACATTTTGCTTTCAAAACCAGCATGGCTGGCGCCCAAAAAATAATAACCCCTGAAGCCTTACGCAATGCAGCCAAACAATCCCAACGTTGTCTAATAGTCCCCGTGCGTCTACGTCGTGCCATCAAAAAATACTTACGAGGTTTCACTTCTTATTACTTGCATTCTTTGTTTACATGGTTTCACAATTTTAAGCTTGTGTTGATGATGTTGGTGGGTTTGGATTTTTAGAGGAGGAGGAGCCACATATGAAGAAGAAAGTCTTGAGATTGTCTCACTCATTCAATCGAATCAAGGATGTCAACCTGCAGCTCACAAATTCTACAGCAAAGCAGCTGGTTGAAGATCCTTTCAAGTCTGTTGTCCAATCTAAGCGCTGGAAGATTCAGAGCTCTTATGGTGACATTGGTCTCACTTATAGAGATGATGAGACCATTGCTTATGTGGCATCACGTATGCCTGCTGTTTATTCTGCTTGTTATAGAGTCCTCAAAGAGGTCAGTGGAAAGTGGAAACACCCTCACAAAATCATGTGTTACCTAGTTGACTTTTTTTGGGAGAGATTTTGGTTGCGAAATAGGTTATTAAATTATGACATATTTGATATATTTTTAGATTACACATTATTTTATAGTTAAAATAAACTAGTCTAAGGGAAAAAATTAGGTAGATCAATTTTTAATTAACTTATTTTGCTTTTTTAGGATTTTCCAAAGAAGTCAACTAGGTCTTATATTTAGGACAGGGGGAGTATTAAAATGCCTTAGCTGAGGGAGGAAGAAGAAATAAAAACATTCCTTTATTCATATTTCATAGTGAACTCATGAGTGTAGTAGGTAAGGGGTGAACCTTGTTGTTACCACCAATTATTTGCATTACTTTGTTACTAATCACCACTGTATTATGTATTATCAACTAAAAGCTTTTAGCTTTATGGAGGACGCTATTACATTTAAATTTTTTTTGTCTCTTTTAGGTTCGCAGAAGACTTCCTGGTTTTTCCCCAGCTAAGGTATTAGACTTTGGTGCTGGAACAGGATCAGCTTTCTGGTAAAGAATTCTTCAGCTTTGCTCTGGTGGATTGGTGGTTTTGATATTGGAGCTCTTGCTATTTTTTAAGAAGTTAATTTGAACTATCTTATACAGGGCACTGCGTGAAGTCTGGCCAAAGTCTTTAGAGAAACTTAACTTAATAGAACCTTCTCAGTCAATGCAGCGTGCAGGTCAGAGACTGATACAAGGTAATTAGTTGTTAATTTTTTTTCAATCATATTTGTATTTGACTCCTTTCAATTAGAGGTGAAAGGGAATAGGATGTATGAAGTCTTAGGAGGAGGCTAGCCAAGCAACAGTCATGCATTGGAAATACATATTGCAGTTGAAGAGTGTTTCGCTGATAATGATAGGCAGATTCAAAGTTTTTCTGAATTTGCTCACGATTATGTTGTGCATTAACCAGAATTAGGATTGCATGTATGGAAATCTGTGAAGGGAGTTATGAATGATAGAAATTTGATTTTCTCCTGTTGATGATTGTTCAGGTCAGAAGAATTTGCCACTTATTCATAGCTATGATAGTATTCAAGCGCTCTCAAAAAATATTGGTAAATCAGAAAGAAAGCATGACCTTGTAATTGCAGTAAGTTAGTTCTTTTAGTTCTATTCTTTATTACAAACTAGTTGTTTATTCAAGTTCAATGCAGTTATTGCATTAAGAGGTGGAAATAGCTAAGCAAGACAGCCGTAAAATATCTAGGATTCTAGGTGAATGGGTTTTGCTTCAGCCTATCTTAATAACTAATATAACATAACAGAGGCGCACTCCACCTCTTGTACCATTCATTTCCATTGATTGATTCTAATTGATTTTGTAATTTATTCTTATGGGTTGAAGTCCTATGTACTTGGGGAGATACCATCACTAAAGGATCGAATTACCCTGGTTCGCCAACTTTGGGATCTAACCCAGGATGTTCTGGTATGATCTCAATTCTATATTTCTGTTTGTTTATTTTGATAATTTTCAAGTACCTATTCATGTAACTCTTTAGCTTCTGTGCAGAATCTTTTTCTTTGACTTGAAAATAAAAGTTCCCATTTCAGCATATTTTTACAGTGTAAAAAATGTTGTGAAGAAGCTCATGTTGGCAGTGGCTCTTCATAGCAGAGCAACTTTTAAATTCAAAATCTCTCTGTCCTTTGTGATATTTAATGTAATGCTTCCTAATTTTTGAAATTAACATCTGGTAGGTTTTGCTTGAACCTGGCACGCCTCATGGATCTAATATTATAGCTCAGATGAGATCTCATATATTATGGATGGAAAAAAGGGTAAAATTTTCTGTTCCTTTGATATTGTTATAGGAGAAAATTCAAGATGGAGATAACTGTTGTGTTTTTTTAGTGATGTGATATAGAAGCACGCCTCATGCTTCTATATAAATATGCTGTACTAACGATGAACAAAATCTTTTAACTTCATAGAAATTCCGTAAAATTGCCCATGGGAATGGTGGAGTTTGTAAAGACCTGATCACCCAGAAAACTGGGGCATTTGTTGTTGCTCCTGTAAGTATGTTCCATTTTGACAAAGCTTCCTTTTTCTACTTTGCTGTTTACCTTTGTCACTTTTTGTCTGATAAGATTTCATTGTGCAGTGTCCTCATGATGGCCCTTGTCCTCTGGTAAATACTGGGAAATACTGCCATTTTGTTCAGCGCTTGGAGAGGACATCTTCGCAGCGTGCTTACAAGGTTTTTCTTTAAATCTTCAACTTTTCTAGTTGGAATGAGTCTCACGGTTGATGCGCTCTTACTTTCCCTCTTTTCCTGGTAAATTATACCATCGTAATGCGAAATATATTTTTATTCTAATTGTATAATTTGTAGCGTTCCAAAGGTGAGCCCTTGCGAGGATTTGAAGATGAGAAGTTTTCATATGTTGCTTTCAGAAGAGGGCCGCGACCAAGGTGGGTGCTTTAATAAGCCTTTCAAGCTTGTAGATTAGTAAATAACTAAAGTAACTTTGACATTATATACTTTAATATCTATCTTCCTTTTCCTAGTTATTTTATTATTCCCTCTATTTTTATGGTTGCCTTTTTTATTTTTAAGCCAATAAATGCTTTCTTGTAATAGTTCCTTGGCCATTGAACAATATGCATCATATCTTCTCGGACTCTATTGTATCTATTAATGTTGTAGAGTAAATTTGTGATTTTCTTATGGCTCGTCCCTTGGACCAGTGAACCTTGGCCTCTTGAAGGCATGCAATTTGAGACATTAAAGGAGCAGCAGGCCAAAAGAAATCCAGAGGATCTTGAAATTGACTATGGTATTCCTCAAACTTGCGCGTCCTTGCTTTTGTTAATTTGGGTTTTGGCACATCACTAGTTTAGTATACAAATTACTTTTTATATGGAAGATTGTAGTTTCTACCTATTAAAAATGATGGCCAAAATGTGTTGGGCATGGCTAGTTTTAAGAACTGGGTTTTTATCTATCCTTCTATACACCATCCGAGTTCCAAGATGGTGAGCCAAATTGGGCTGAGTTGAGTTTGAATTACACATTCTGATTCTTTAACTACACTCAGTGTTTGGGTAAGTGTCTCAGATAATTACACATTAGTTCCATATTTATATTTGTTTCCCTTTTCCTTGTCAGAGGACCTGTTGAAGCTACAAGAAGCTAGTGATTCTCCTAATGAAGAAAGGGATTTAGTTACTTACGATTCTGACATTGTCGAAACTGAGGATGCTGATGACGATGAAGAGGATGAGGAGGTAGGGGAAGAAGATGGAGTTGGTTCTGCTGATCTTGGTGGTGGCTGGGGCAGAATAGTTTTCATGCCTGTTAGGAGAGGGAGGCAGGTGGCAATGAATGTTTGTAGATCCACAAAAAGTGATGCCTCAGAGGGTTCTTTTGATCGTATTGTTGTCACACAGAGTAAAAATCCCACATTGCATCATCAAGCCAAAAGGTCTATCTGGGGTGACCTGTGGCCCTGTTAAGGCAAACACATTTTGGGGGCAAAATGGTGTTCCCTTCTTCTTAGCTGGGCCAACTTATCCCAAAGCTCTCTTTTATATTTTCTCTTTTCTTTCTTTTTATCCAACTTGACACCAATGTCTTTGAAGGTTGGTGCCATCAATTAGATTATGTGGGGAAAATATAATTCTTGCTTTCAAAATGTAAGATTTATTAGGAAGAGAAGTTTTCTGCATGTTGATGCCTTGCAAAAGCTGAAATTCTCTATAGATGGAGTTCTATGCGTCATGTAGGTGTGGAGTGTGGACCTCCGAAAAGTGTTGCATTATTTTTTTTCATAATATAGAGAATATTGATTTGCTGGAAGATCTTATGCTATAGTCTGATATTCTTTTAGAATACAAGTGAAGAGTGATGTGGTTAACTATTCGGAGTGTATCTGTTTTATCAGATGATTTGATTATCTACCATCTCCTGATGAAGTCTTTGTACGAACCAAATGACTTGTTGGTAAGACCTCGTGGTACTTGGAACCTTCCTTTTTTTGCATCAGTTTGTAAACATGTTCAGAGCTCCAGCCTTGCCATGATCTTGACCTTAAGAATGCCGTGCTAACTTTACTTTTCATATCAATAGGCAAGTACAGCCATTGAAACAAGTTGATGTTTATTACTCCGTTGAATACTGAACAAAGATTTAATTTGCATGATTTGTCCTGAGTTTCTAGTTCATTTGTTAATTTTCAGACAATTATGAGAAACTCGACGTGGAATACCACAAACAAGGTATCGGTGGTTGTCAATTTTGCATGTTTGTTTAACAGATTCGGGGTGAAATCCTCCGGGAACAATTGGAAGCAATCACTACCAAATAGTAATTTCAAAATAAATGTACAATTTAATCCTACATAAATTTGAAAATCATCCCCAAATTTGAACTTCCTTTTTTTTTACTGAATTTTTCTAACTTCCTTTCAAGCAGCTGTATTTTTAATACATCTAATAACGATATCTTTAATTAAGCAACAAGAATGAAGAAATAGTTCACACGCTTATAACTAGCGATCGTAAGGGAATATGCATCTCCAATATTTATCCAATTTGGTCATTAGGAATTCATCACTTTCCAGCTTCCATTTCATAATAAAGACATAATAATAATAATTGACACCAATCCAAAAATAAATTAAAAAAACGATATCATCTAAAAGACTTGAAACAACATAGCAAAAGCATGTCTTGTTTAAGAAACACACAATAGCTGAAACCAAAATTTGCCATCACATTTAACACATCTTTCTCCGGAAGAAAAATGAAACCTAAATGTATTTTGCTAGGAGGATAGTCTCAACAATTCACAGTTCAAGGGGCCACCACAATCCTACCAGCCACTTGGTCAAGATCCCTCTGACCATTTGAAGTGATTTTCCTGCCACTGAGAAATCAAGTTCAAGATATTTCAGATCAGCGTTCAAATGAACCTTATAGAGACCATTAGCATAATAATATATAAATTGCATCCATAACCCCTATAAAACAAGATCAACAAAAGAGCAGCATGTTTCTAAAATTTACTGGTTTGTGTTCAACAAATGATAGGGGATGACAAGAAAGTGAGGAGAACAAAATATCCATTAACCAGTCATCAATGCAGACTAAAAAGTAATAAGTAGTAATATATTTGATGTTCCTGTCAAGCATTAAAACACCTCCAAATGATCAAGAAAGAGTAATTACCCCTTGGTGTCAATTTCAATGATGTTCATGGTCTGCAACTGTTGAAGAATGTGGCGGGCAATAGCACCACTGCTCTTGCAGAAATGAGGAAGGCGGCTACCATTCCTCTTGCTCCCACCATAAATCCTCTGGAAAGACCCAACACCGAGACCTCCTCTCAAGTAGATCTTCCTAGCCATGGAGGCTGCGACCAAAGATAGAGATGAGTTCCTTAACTTATCAGGCCTCTTCTAGGAAGTTTTTCCCAAAAGTTATAGTGACTACACTAACCATGACAATATTTTGCAACAGTAAGAAAACATAAAACAAAACCCAAAAGACAAAACTCACCAGCCCTAACATAGTACCAATCAGGATCATATGGAGCCAACTCCTTGAACCTTGCAGTCTTCACAATATCTGTCCACTCTGGAAGCTCCATCTGCTCAGAACAGGAGAATATTCATAAATCATAACTATGAAACAAAAACATTGAAAAGTTCATTCTTAATAAAAGTAGCACCAGATAAATGATAGTACCTACTATGGTCCTAAATATAAGACATAGTTGACTTTTTTGGAAAATACTAAAAAAACAAAATAAGTTAATTATAAATTGATTTAAGTAACTAGTTTATTTAACTATAATCTAATGGATAATCTAGGTATGTAGGATCGGAGAGAGTATCAACTAAACTTTCTTGTGGCTGTGAAATAAGCAAATTGGACCACTAATTCATAACTCATACTACATGTAATTGTATAATATCAAAGTTCAAAAGCAAAATAAGTAGAGGAAAAAAGATAAAATTAAAGCCATTCATTCTGCATCCTTAATTCCTAAAAAAAAAAAAAGAGTCACCTTCACCTCATACGTATCACAGATAAGTAATTCCCTACGAGTTCCAATCCAATCAACAAATCAGTTCAAACTAACACACGGAACACTCATTAGCTCGCACTGATATTTCCCACAAGCAATCACCACATATTAAAAACCTAAGAAAGCTCCAACGTATGAATTACCATAACAGGCCATAGCATTCAAAAAATCTGTCTACTTAGGAAGGAGAAACAGATAATGATAACAAGGCAATTAAAATTAAAATGTGGAAAGGAGGGAAGGAAGGAAGATACCTTGCCGGATCGCTTGAGATGAGCAGAATAAGCCTTAACGAACTCGTGAGGAGAGACGTCTTTCACAGTTCTCGCGGTCGCCATGGTTGCTTGCCTGAACCAGAGATCTCAACAATGGAGGAGACGAAGACGAAGGCTCTGCGTAATTAGGGTTTCGAAAACATATAGTGAGTGGGACTACATATCAGGGTTTATGGAACCCTCTTCAAACAACAATGCATGCGGGCCTTCTTTATATTTTGGGCCGGCCTGTTATGACCTACTCCTATCTTCTAAATCAAATCATAATCATAATCAATGCAAGTAATTAATTATGGTCAATTTTTTATTTTAATTATATGTTCATGATACCGTTTTGATTTTTTTTTTATACAATGATATACTGTTTTGATTCTCTGATTTGATTATGTAGTTTTTTATTTTTAATTTTTAGGTGAAATACACTCTCAGTCAATTTAATTTTGAATGTTTCATTGATTCGTGATTGAGACGTGGAGAAAAAGAAAAATGTTGGGTTTTATCAGGGTTATTTTAGTAATTTAAAAATGGTTTAAGTAAACTATTAGTATCATATTTTTGAACAACTTTTTGTGTCCCTTAAATTTGAAATTTCAGTTTTATTCCTTCTTTGAAACACCATTAATTTTATTTAACTGTATATACTAAAATTGTTGGCCTAACATTTTCTTTTAAATAAAACTTATGGTGTTGTAAACAGGACCATATATTTTTTACCAAAAAAAAAAGGACCATATATTTTCAAAAAGAACTATAAGTGAACTTTTTAAATTTAAGAGCCAAAAAAGCACTTAGTACATTCAACTCATTTATTAGGGGATGTAATTTTGATTACCCATTTATTGATATGGAAGAAGCAAAAAAGTCAGTCTTCTATGCAGAAATAGTTATAAACTAAACATTTGGATGTGACATCTCAATCATACTTCAACATTCAAAACTAGCACATATTGTAGTAGGTAGTTTTTACATCTTCGATCAACCTTCATTTATTATTAACGATAACAAAGGATAAAATTCACAGTGGTGTAAGATAATTACTTTTCATTCATTTTGTTCTAGTTATAAATATGTAACATACTCCCTTGTATTTGTTAGTCTCAGTATGTCTTTTTTTTTCTTAAGTAAAAGTAACTGTCTGAAAAGACTTAGTAAAAAGTTTTTTTTTTTATGCAAAATAAAGTTTAGATTTACTCTATGATTTTAAAAACAAAAGCTAACACAAAGCTAAAAAAGTGGTGTACCAAAAGAAGTGCAAAAATTAACACCAAAGGGAATGTAAAGCTCAGCACTGCAGTTATCATGAATATTTTTACACAAGACTTATTTGAAACTCATTCAAATTTTGTTTAAATGATTGACAACAATCAAATCAAACTCCCCCACTATTTTACATAGCATATATGTAAATGATTGACCACCAGGATTGACAAGAATCAAATCAAACTCCCCCACTATTTTACATAGCATATATCTCCACATATCCATTTCCATAGCATTTGACGACCAGGATAAACAAAACAAACATCAGAGAAAATGTTTGTTGCATTATTTCTCCACAACAAAAAACAAAACCAATCACCTCCACACCAATATAGGCACATTAGTTTCTCAGGTTCTCTCTAGCAAAAAACCATCTTCATGTTTCATTCTCAGCTTCATCATTATGATCACATTCTTCTTCTGCAAAGCTCAGAGCACCACAAGCAGCAGATCCCACGTCAACCCCTTCTTCTCCCTCTTCAACTTCCATATATGGACAAAAATAGGATTTCTTCTTCCCCTTCAATTCAGCCACTCTTTTTGCAGGTCCTGACCCTCTTGGACTCTCATCAACAAATCGAGTCGTTTTGATCTTTGGAAGCAAACATGTCCTCATCAATGACTTCTCCCCCTCATTTTCCATCTCTTCCACCTCCTCCTCCTCCTTTTCTCCCTCCTTCCTCTTGTAAAGCACAACCTCAGGTGGAATCTCCCACCTCTTCTTCATCCTCCCTCCCTCTAAAACAATTCCTTCACTCCCTCGTGCCTTCTTCCCACCTTCCTCCTTCTCATTCTCAGGCAACGACCTCTTCCTAGCTGATTCAATAGCCGTCCCAAATGATTGATTACTAGAAACCATATTGTACCTGTTACACCAGCAAGTTCCTCGTATAGTTTTGATGCCACAATTCAAATCAAAGTTTTTGGGCCTTATTATAAACATAACCAAGTGCACCACTCATAACTTATGTTACAGAAAAATCAAACTAATAACACATGCACACAATTATTAATTCATACTTGAACATACATAAACTAATTCAAGATTCAAAATTAAATGCTCAAATGTTATTCATGTGTAGCATAAACTTTTTTTATAATACCTGCTTGCTATGACTCGTCCAGGCTTCAAAGGCTTCTTAGTAGACACTGATTTTTCCTTTTCGCCATCTTTAAACAATTTCCTAGGCTGAATCAACAAAGACTCTCTCTTCACAATCTTTTTTCCTCCGGCCACAGTACTCATCGCTTGCTTCTGAGTCTCAATCCTACTCACATTTCGATTCCTCCTCTCAGTCATCACTAATTTCGATTCCTCAATTTCCTTCTCATTCAAAAAGCACGATTTCTTCGCCGCCGTGCCAGGTGTCACTTGACTCACTTCCACCTTCCCCGGCGGCCGGAACCTCGCCGTGCCGAAAATCTCCGACGGCCCTAAACTCATTCCTCTCCGATTAAACTTCAACGGAGTTTTCTCTTCAATCTTCTTCACATTTTGTGTCGCCTTAAACGGCGTCGTTTCCGCGTTTCCTGGTCGCCGGAGTTTTGTTTCAGTGAAAATCTCCGACGGTCCTAAACTCATACCTCTCCGATTAACCTTCAACGGAGTTTTCTCTTCCATTTTCTTCACACTCTGTTTTCCTTCCATAAATTTCGCCGCCACAACTCTCCCTCGCTTCTCAACTGTCAATTTCGCTATCTGCTCTGCCTTTTCGAGTCTCAACGCTTCTAATCTAGACGACAATCGCTTAATCTCGTTCTCAATTTCCTCAATCTCGTCGTCAATTTTCCTCTCACGGCCTTCCTCACTCGTATTTCTCATCTTCTTCACCAAAATCTTAGAGGTTCTCCTCTGAGAGTTTCCGATCGACTGAAGCGGCTTAAATGCGACCGAAGATTTCACAGATACAGAGGAATTCAACGTTGTAGGGCTCACATTTTCCTTACCGTGATCAGAATTTGTAGATTCAGAAGACGAATTCTCGAGCACTGGATCGAGACTCGACGACCACGAAGCTTTCATGTGGACTTCGTCGTTGTTGTCGAAGGCGGCATTGTTCCATACTTGAAGTTCCGATGTGTTCATTGCGTCTGTGAATTGAAGAAAACTCATAGGCTTGTGAGAAAATTGGATTATCAGATATTGATTCTTGAAATGAAGAAGACGAGGTGTGATTTTTGAAGAGTGAAATGTTTTTTTTTTGGGATTATATGACCGTTGGGGAGGAAGTAGACGTTGGCATATGGTGGTGAGGAGCGCGATCTTGACCGTTGGATGTGAAACGGCTCCCCTAGACGCTCCGATTTGATTTAAAGCAATATGAATGTATTAGGGGTCCATTGATGTGTTTGAGATTGAAAGAATGGAAGGCATTGCCTCATTTTCTTGCTAATGATTATTACATGTAGTTTTGTTTGATGTGTTAGTTTAGGTTAAGTATTTCATTTAAAAAATTCAGATTATCTGGCTTGATTAGTGAGTTTGACGAAAAAAATAATGAGTTTAATGAATAATTAGACGCACAAAATTATGGCGGAAATGGGGACAGTTAAATTTTGATAAAATATTTGAGTTTTATTAGAGGATGTAGTTTCTTATTTACATTTTTGATTTGGTTCTTGTGTGAAATATTTGAATTATTTAATTTTACTCTATTAGTATTAGTATAGTTAGCTTTTGTGCTTAAGTTAACAATACTAATAAAACAAAGCTACGTGGATCATTTGAACTAAGAGTAGAATTAAACAATCTAATGAGAAGAAAAAAGCACACAATAAAAGGGGTCATACACAATTCTAGTACCCACTTGGCGAGGGTAATGATGAAGGGAATATACAAGACAATCTTACCCTACTATGTAACGAGGCTGATTCTAACTCACGACCTCGAACTCTATGACAAATGAGCTTACCATTGTGTCAAATCAGCCCTTTTGCTATAATAATATCAAAAAAGCACACAATATCAAATTGAAAATGAAAGGAAATTACATACATCTTAGAATTGATTTTTCTTAATAATAAAGTCAAAGGACCGTTAGGCTGAAAAAAGTGGCTAAGTAGTAAACAAATTTGCTATCAAAACATACATGAAGTCTAAATGTGTCGTGAATTTTTTTATTTTATTTTTAATGTTGTTCTGGTATCTCTAAAAAATCATTTAACATTACTGACAGACTATGGAAACATTGCTATACTTTAGAAGTTCTGAAACAATATTGAAACTAGAAAAACTTTTAGGATAATACTTACACTGTTTTTTTTTTTTGGATTTCTTCTTCGGTATTCTAGGGTAAACCGTTTTTCAGGCACGTCAATGACCACAAACTAATCCAAATCAAGACATGACAAAACCATTAATTAGGTTGGTGACCCTGACCCATAAGATGATGCATCACACTTCTTGAAGTCAAAACTCGTAGTTAAGTTAGAACAATCCGGTCAATCCCAACCAATTCATCCCAATCAATTCATACGAGTTTTTACACTTCTTGAACACTTTCATGGTAGATTTGTTACTTCACTAAAAAAAAATAAACCAATAAGGACCTTAGTGGGTTGTAAAAGTATATGTCCATCACGGATGTGTGTACTATGTAAAAGTATGTGTGGATCAGGCTCTTCTTATTTAGGGATGTTTGAGCTCCATATGTTTTCAAAATGTCCAGTTTAATTTTTTAGGCCAGCTGGGTTCTAAATATATTTCGTTGTACAAATACCTTAAATCAGCCCATTCATGGTTGTTGGGTGATTAGGGGGAGCTCTTCAATTTGAAGTGTTAGAGTAAAGCCCACAAATATTAGCATCAAGTATCAACATGTCCATCTTCTACAATCAATATTTATCCAAAGCATTTGAGAGTATTCAGAAAGAAAAGGTGATGAACCACTAGACCACACATGCATGGTTGCACCATATTTGTCTAATTGTATACTATGGAAAATTTGGAAATGAATTACTCTATCTACAACTTATGGATAATGCAATTGTTAGAATTTCACACACACACACACTAAAAAAACAAAAAAAAAAGCCAATTGCATATGGTGTTGAGAAATGGAAAGGGAAAGGGTGAAGATGGAAACTAGAAAAAATGATGGGAAAGTAAAGTTTGTAGACCCAAGAACGAGATGAAAAAAAAACTTGTGGACCCAGAGATATATATAAATTACTACCAAATAACCTTCACTTTTTATTTCTTTACTTTCATTTTCCACAACCAAATGTTGCTTGAGGCTCCTGCAAACCACATGCTATATTGGGGACATTTGGGCTAAAAACTCTTAATCATGTATGTGTGTGTGTGTTATTGGACCCAATTTTATTTTCTTTTGCCCTTTTTAGTTGAAGGATTTTAGTACTTTTTGAAGTTGCCCATATACACTAATAAATAGTTAGAAAATAGTTACAATAATGAAACTTTACATGAAGAAAATGATATATGCTTCATAACTTATTAATAATAATGCATTGTTTTTTTAACTGAAAAATCATTTTTTTCAATGTAATATTTTTATCGATCAAATATTTGGCCTACCATAATATATGTCTTCCCTATGTTGCTGGTTTAAAGACAACTGAAATCTATATTAATTCGGTAGCACCAAATCCTTTGAAAACAATTTTGGCAAAAAAAAAAAACCTTTTGAAAACAATTATTGAAGTTATAAAATATTTCATGTGATATCATTCATCAACCCATAAGAATCCTTCAAAGAGTTGCTCATAAGTTCCCCAATACCTCGGCCAAAAAATAAGTTTCCCAATACAAAATTGCTGGCCAGTGGCCACCAAAAGTACCTAGAAATAAAATATGTTTTTTTTTTTGTATATTATTCATCGATCTTTAGCTGAACACGATCGACTCGTCATTTTAAGATACATACATACTCACACGCACACACACACATGATATTTGCAATAAATAAATATATAAATGTTGCACAGTGCACACATGCATTCAAACAAGAGAAGGGTTGTATATTGAACCTACCAAGCACAGGAGTTCAGATATACTTTTAATTAAGCAATAAATTTTGCAATAAAGATTTTTAATTTGGTATGTAGCAATTTTTTCAATATCTTCCGCTGAATTCCCTTCTCAAATCCTCATGAATACCACATGGGGCGAATTCCATATCCATCTGATTTCTGTCAAAATTAAATGCGGCTTCTGCAGACCACATGCTATTGGGGACAGCACTACTAAAAACCCCAAATCATATTATTGGACCCATTTTTATTTTCTTATGCCCTTTTTGGATATGATATGCATCATGAATAACTTCCATTTTTTTTTTGACCAAAAAAAAAAAAAACTTCCATTTTTTTTTTGCAGGGGTGTCTCACTTATTTAAAAACCCTTCATAAAGTTTCATAGCTGTCTTTACAGATCAAATGCGCTTACTGTACTCTCAGATGATGCAAGAAATTAATCAAACGATGGGTATCGTTATATATCCATCACCTAACTTTTATAATTATCTCAACATTATTTGAGATTGACAAAGCAAACCCACACTTAATCACTCACCCATTATATTATTGGTCACACTCGCGCGCGCGCACACTAATTGCACAAATAATTTTTTTTTTATACATACTAATTGCAACAATAATGTAACCTGCTGCTAGGAAATGTTCTGCTAAAAAGAACACACACAATTGTTACTAATGTGCGTATTTGAAACTGCTTATCATCACGATAAGCACATTCACGCACACGTCGAGACGACTCAACCCTTTTCTTATTCATATCTTGTACACCATTATTAATCACGAGAAGAGCTACTTTTGAAAACTCCAATCTTTATTTCAAACGATAATACACGCCTAGAATAATGAATCACGATGAGACTTTAAATGAGAGGCCAGAGCCGGCAAACTTGTCATCGATGATTTTGGACAACCTCTCCACCATGGAAGGTGACAAGTGATTAACCCAATCTCCAGTTTCAGCTTTCCTAAATAAATACTTATTCTCAAAGTTCCTACCAAAAGTTCCAGATTTGTTCACCTCCAATTCCTTCATCTTATCAAAGCTGCACAACTTTATGATACTATCAATCTCACCTCCTTCTTCCTCCTCCAAGCTGAAAGGGCAGCCCAAGAACTCCCCAATCCTTTTCAGCTGACCCCTTGTGTCTTCTTTCAGATCCTCATACTTCAAGAACAGAACCTTGCTAGGCCTCTCCTTGCTTTCATTCCAATACCTCATCATGTGGTCCAAAGATGGACCAAACCCAATTATGCCTGTTGGACAGTTAAGAAATGTGTTAGTTGGCCAATCACTAAGTTTTATAAATAGAGCGCTTGGTACGCGATAAAACGATAAAAATTTGTGGGCATGATTAATATTAATATTTGCACAATTTTAAAATGTTAAATATTTGAAAAATTATAAAAAAAAAGGTTGGAGAAAATGTAATCTATTCTTTCCTAAATATAACATTAGTTTGACTTTTTTGTGGAAGTTAAAGAAATAAATTTATACCACTAATTTATAATATATTTCATATGTAATTAGACTATAACTTATTTTATAAATAGTATATAACAATTTAAAGGAAAAAAAATATAACTATAGACAGTTTAGTCTAAAGTAATTAATTTTGTGTATTTAATTTCTCTTAAAAAAGGTTAAAGTGATATTATTATTATTAATTACTACTTGAGAGAGTAATAATAAGTCAAGCAGAACATCCATCCTTGCCCTTGGATAATTTGGACCGCGGGTCTCTAGAGAGAGACAGAGAAGTATCTCTTAGATCTCCAGGTGGTTACAGTTCATTACCTTACAAAAACGAGGTAGATATTAGTTAAAACTAACCCACATGCATGTAGATTCAAATTAAACGATTGAAAAATTGATGGTGATAATTAGCGAAAATCATTATTTGACTAACAATACCTTTACAGTACATATCAAAGGCCTCTTCAAGTTTCAATGAAGGGACTGATCCTGGCTTGATCTTGTTGATAAAAATCCATGAAGACACAAAAGTGTCAAAAGGGTTTCTACAAATGTATATTATCTTGCAACCTGAATTCTTAATCGAGCTCGGCATGGAGTCAAATGGTATGTGGGTGCCAAAGAGCCTTGGTTCAGGCAAGCTTGAGAGGTCAGGATCTTGTTCATGACTTCCATAGACAGTGTACTCAAAGAAAGGGACAAGGTGATGTGGATTTGAATAAAGGAGAGGATGGTTCATCGAGGAAGATGAAAACCTTTTGCGATTAGCAATGGCAAAAGTAAGGGCCTTAAGCCATGTGGTGCCAGATTTAGGGATAGTGGCAATAACAATGTCAGAATCTTTGGCTTGGAAGTGATTTTGAAGAAATGTTATGGCTTGAATCTCAGCAGGTTGGCACCAAAATCCTTGGAAGAAATAGAGATAGTGAGTTCTCCAACCTCTTTCTCTGGGAAGAGAGAGAATAAGATCTTTACACTCTTGGCTAAGCTTTTCTTCAAGTTCTTCATCTCTATGATGCTGATCACCATTTTTGTCGGAGTTGGGATTACTTGTGAAGTGGATTGTTGGAGTTGGAGCCATTGGAGAGAGAGTGGAAGAAGGAGCTGAGGAGGAGGAAGAAGTAAAAGAGGACATGATGGGTTCTGTATGTGCAGATTTTCAAAGAAGAAGGCACTAATTTATAGGAGAAATGGTCCATAGCTATTTGTGTGGTGGTGTATAAAATATTAATTATCTATATTTTTAAGTTAGAAAAAAATTATTTATTCATAAATAATAATAATATTTCTGGTCAAGGTAAATCTATAACGTTTCATTGGTCCTGAAACTTATACTAGTGTCTTGCCTATTCGGTGGTCAATTTTAATCTTGTCCTAATTGTTATAAATCTGAGGCAATTTGTCACAAGACCAAATTTGATATTCTGAGCCCAAGATGATGGGGAAAATGACAATAAAATGACAGTTGAATTTGAGTTGGACAAAATGGGGTCTCCAATTTCAACTTGGACAAATAAGGGTGAGTTCCCAATTTGTCCAAATGAAATTTGTGTCAAAAGACATCAAATACCCCTATCTTATATCATCAAATTATCCCCTTCTCTCCTTCATCATCCACAAAAAGCTTCTTGCTTCATCTAACAAAACCAAACCCTAGAACCCAACCTTCCTTTCGATAAAAAAAAAAAAAAAAGAACCCAACCTTCCATCTTCTACATCGAACCCAACTTCCTCTGTCTCCTCATTCGAACCCAACCTTCATTCTTCTCCATCGAAATCTCTGTGTTATAGTGTCAGATATTGGAAAGGACGATGGGTTTATTGTTGTTCTTCCCAGCAGATTTTCCCTTCTCAAAACAACTTGAAGTACAGAATTTTCTGTTATTGCTGCTATTTGAGAAGCTTATACTGTTGTGAGTTTGCAGAATTTTCTCTCCCGAAGCTAGATCAATGTAAGTGGCCTAAATAAGAAGCTTTCATTGTTTTCTCGTTCATTTTTATCAAAGAATGGGATTTGGACTGACATATATGTTGTATTAGAGAAATAAAATAGACTTTCAACTACAGTTTTTTCATCTTAGTGGAAAGATCAATGTGAGTGGCCTAAACTAAAAGCTTCCATTGTTTTCTCATTAATTTTTCTCATAAAAGGGAAGGTAGGCTATATCTGATTGTTCTAGCATATCATATACGGTTGTTCATTGTCATTTAGTGTGGTAAGTGTTGTAAATAGGGAAATGATATAATACTATGATATTTCTGGATGTTATGTTATAAGGCTATGACTTATTCAATTTGGGAGGTAATTTATCCCATTATTGGTGCAGCTGGTGGTTTCTCAAACATTGAAATGGATTTTCTTCTCAGCAGCCTTTTTTTCAGCTATTTTGAATTCAGAATTATTAAATTATGATGTCATATGAGGCAAAATGTGATGGCATCTTTTATGCAGAATTAAAGGATAAGGATCATGTTGAGAACTTTGCACCAATGGTGAGATTCTTTTTTAAGTTGTCACCTATTAGTTTATATGATTAGAGATTTTGAATCTTGAAATTGGTTAATCTGAAAAGAGTGCAATTTTGATATAACAGGGTTATCAAATGTTCTGATGATATTATCTTATTGACCATAACCCAATATTTGTTTTGTAGCTTCTTTTGCATGGATTAATGAAATGAATTTTATATCGTACAATTAAAGGTTTTATAATTAAACTAACATGGCCTAGGCTAGGGAAGCAAATTTAACAAATAGTTTGGCATGGAAAATAGAGTGTCAATATCGAATAAAATTTAACAAGCTCAAGCAATAAACATATGCTTACACACAGACTGATGGTGATTACATTCTGAATTTTAGAGCACTCATACCCTCTTGATGGATGTGAATCATTAATGTCAGGAAGTAGTTCAAGTTGCATTTCTTTTTTATCAGGATTCAAGTTGCATTTCATTATCATTGCTGTCCTAATTTTGATGGATTTGAATTCTAGGAATTGCATCAGAGTAATATTGGGTTTATGATCTACTTCTTGTAGCTTTTTAGTCCTTGGAATTGAGGTTATGATCCGAACTTGTGTTTTTTTCAGTGTAGCGAAATTTATGAATGGATTAAACTATATATCCAATTTTGTTAAGATCTGTTATTATTTTTGAGATTTTGTGGCTTCTAAATATGGGATGAGGCACTATTCAAGTATTCATTGATAAGCCATGACCTATTCTTCTTACTTATTTGACCATGCAGCTTTCACTTTTGTATCACTAAAGTAGGTTCCCATGCTTAATATTATTGTCTACTACTTTTACCTAGTCCTGAAATATTTCTTTGAGTTTGTTGAACAATTTCTTGACTTTCCTGCCTCCTTTATTACTGTGATATTAATTACAAACAAGACGTAGTTATAGTTAATGTGTATACTCTTTTTGCAGCATGTGGACAAACAATCTCTGATTGGTCTTTACTGCTAGCTTTGTTTAATATATAGACAAGGAGGTATATTAAGAAAAGTCTTTGCAGCTGGTGTTGAAGAAAAGAGTGAAGCTCTTGGAAAAGTTTTGAGTAGAGATTGATTAGTTGTTGCGTCTTATGCAATGCCCTTCCTAGCCGATAAAAAAGAACATGACATTCTTTGCAGAAAGAGGCCCTGAACACGATTGAAGTTTCTCAATATAGAGCTGATGTCTTGAAAGGGTTATTCACTGCCTAAAAATCGCAATTCACTATCCTGCATATTGCTATTTACTATCAAAGTATCGCAATTAGTTGTCACGTTTTCCTAAGGGTGCCCCTTTGATTAACTACTTGACTGAAAAACAAAAGGGTTATTCACTGCCCAAGAATCGCAATTCACTTTCCTACACTCCTAGATGTTAAGAATGTTTTTCATTCCTCTTTTGTGTATTTAAGGATGATTGAATAGGTTGATCACTTTAAAGTTACGTAAAGCAAATGTTTTGGATGTTTTTCGTTCCTCTTCTGTGTAATTTATTCACTGCCCAAGTATCGCGAATTACTACCACGCATGACGCTATTTACTACCAGGGTATCGCCATTAACTGCCACGTTTTACCTTGCTTAGCCTCTTTCACTAACTACTTGCCTGGAAAACAAGAGGAAAACAAGGGGATTATTCACTGCCCAAGTATCGCGATTTACTACCACGCATAACGTTATTTACTACCGGAGTATCGCCATTAACTGCCACGTTTTACCTTGGTTAGCCCCTTTCACTAACTACTTGCCTGGAAAACAAGAGGGTTATTCACTGCCCAAGTATCGCTATTTACTACCACGTATAACACAATTTACTACTGGAGTATCGCCATTAACTGCCACGTTTTACCTTGGTTAGCCCCTTTCACTAACTATTTGCTTGGAAAACAAGAGGGTTATTCACTGCCCAAGTATCGCGATTTACTACCACGCATAACGCAATTTACTACCGGAGTATCGCCATTAACTGCCACGTTTTATCTTGGTTAGCCCCTTTCACTAACTACTTGCCTGGAAAACAAGAGGGTTATTCACTGCACAAGTATCGCGAATTACTACCACGCATAACGCTATTTACATGCAGTTAATTGTGATTCCTGGGCAGTGAATAACCTTTTGTTTTAATACTTTCAGTGAAAAGGAAGGTTACCAACACAATTAGAAAACATCAATCAACACAAATAATCATATTTAAGCTTTTCATCACACAAAATTTGAGCCTCCGTTTATATGCTCAAGGACTATTCTTTCTTTCTAGATAACTAATAAATAAGTTGTTTACTAGGTTATTACAGCCCAAATTTTCATACTTTGTACTCTCTCGTTCAGCTCTTTCTGACTGATGTAACCCATTAATGGAGTAAATTGACCCAATGAAAAATGGGTCTCAAAAGCAGCTTTCTTGTTTATTTTCGTCTTCTCAGGTCTTGCCACCTTTACCCTCGAAGCATAAGACTTTTGCTCTTCCTCACTGAATGATTTCCATGCTGTTGACATTTCTTCGTTGTGCCCATCTAAACTTGTCACTTTAATTCCCTTTTTCTTTAACTTATTGGCTTGTTCTTTTTTGAATAACAAGTAGCCATTATGATCTTGATCTTCCATCTGAAATGACCAGAACAAATCCTCAATATTATGCAACAAGTAAAACAAGGCTTTAACCAGAAAAGGTAAGAACCCACAATAAGATGTGACACCAAAATGAACACAAAACACTGCACTATCCATGAACTAATTTAATGATATACTTCAGGGATGCAAATGTATGATTACAAATTTAGTCTAAAGTTCAAACTAATAGAAAATACCTTATATACCAGAATTAAGGTGTGATAGGCAATGCACTTCAACATTATTCTCTCATTGTGATTAGCATATTACCAACAGGCAGAACATTTATTCTCAGTTACACTGTAGTACAATACAACTTGTTGTGCAAAGCAAAACTGAACTTTAACAAACCAAAACATTAGCTTTCCTTTATATAAATGCACATCACAACAAGTTCTGTTTAAACTCAGGGAATTTCAACATCTTTTACTTCATATGAAAGTTTTGCAATAATATATACCCCTCCTGCAAGTAGGAGATGGTACATTTTAGCCCTTTCTAAAACATAGTCCACTTTGCTAGCACCCGAGAGTCCACATATTATACTTCTCCTATTATACAATTATCCATAAATAGATTATAGAACTACCAAATGGTGATTTAATTTTGAATCAAAATCATTGTTGTTGTTATTTTCTCTAGCTTTAGTATCATAACCTGAATCCGAGTTTCCCACCTAAAATAATCAACATGTAAAGTTTCTATCATGTTGTTGCAAATAAATTTGCTTTGCACACTACAATCATACTAGACAAAAGCTTAAGGTTACAAACAGCTACATCATGGGGCATAGGCCACATAAAGTAGTTGTATACACAAGATGAAAACACACCTGCAAGTTCATATAGGAATCAACCGAAACAAGAAATGAAAATGAAAACCAAAATGAAAATGAAAATTAAATTCCATTAAGTAATTCTTAGGCTTAATCATCAATGTATCCATCAGAGTATTGGATATTGAAAAAGAGACTGAATATGAAATTAAGCCTTAGTTACAAGACCTTGGAGGTGGAAGGTGTGGTCAAATCATTCAGTTCCAGCGTGGAGGTACTGGTGGGTGTATCAAAGCATATAAAAAATAATTATTCAAAGGATTTAAATTAGTAGTGGGAATTGAAGATACAGAAACTTAAGAAGTTTCAAGGATCTTTGTATATGACATGTTTCATCTCTAATCTTCAAACTTCCAGCCCTACTCTTTTCTTGATAAACAAACTCAGGGGACCAAGCAACAACAGTACAAAACTTACATCCAACATAACAAGGAAAAATCACAGAAGGAAAAAACGGTAAAAGCATCCACCCAGCAAAAACTACATCCACCATTGTATCAGAAAAAACCTAAATCCAGCATAAAAGGACTTTTAGCTAAAGATGAAGTGTGAGAAGAGTATAAGATTTACCTCATTCTCAAAGATAATGGCGGCAATGGCGGCAATGGCAGCAAGCGCAGACAGTGGTCTCGAATTCGATGAAAAGATTGTGAAGATTTGGTTGATGAAAAAGGGAAGATTAGGGCTCGAGCTCTACGATGAAGGTTTCGTTTTGTTAGTTGGTTGATGAAGAAGGGGACCATTGAGGCTCAATTTGAAGTTGAACGAAGAAGATGAAGGGTTTGGAAGTTTTGTGACTGCCTTCTTTGTTTGCTGAACGAAGAAGATGAAGGTTCAATCTGAAGAAGACGAAAAGGGTTCAGAAATTTTGTTTGTTACTGCCTTTTTTTCATTCAAGGGCATAAATGTCATTTAGCCAACATTTCATTTGGACAAATAGGGGACTGACCCTTATTTGTCCAAGTTGCACCCTTATTTGTCCAAGTTGGAATTGGAGACCCCATTTTGTCCAAATGAAATTCAAGTGGCATTTTTCTGTCATTTTCCCAAGATGATGACACGTTTGGGAATGAAAAATGAGAGGAAATTCAAACGGCTAAGACGAAAAGTAACTATCTAGAGGAGCTGACCATGAGCCGTACAAGGATCGGCCACAAAAACATATTATTGTATGAGAATATGAGATATATGTTGAATTATTCCCTCTCAAATCTCAATTATAAGTGTAGGCATTAAAAATATTTTCACATCAATTAAGTTTTTTTTTATTACATTTTCACTTTTAGATTTGTGACAAAGGATTCTTCATATTTTTTTAATCTTTTAATAACGTACATTATTGAAGCATGCAATAAATTAAATTAATAGTATGAACTATTTGGGGAAATAACTAAAAAATTAAAACTAAATAACTGTTAGTAAATATAAGATACTTTTTCATTTTTTAACAAATAAACATTGACATTTACACACCTTTAGCTCTATGTGGATTTGTAACTGAAAATCGAAACAGATTCTTTTTTTTATTACAAAATAGAAACAGATTCTATCGACCACGTAGAGAGCATGCAGAGAGGACCAGAAGTACTATGCTATTTCTTTTTTTCTTTTGATAAAAAGACAAAATGACATTAATAAAAAGGATTATATAGTTCTAACTACATCATGAAAATGAAATGTAAAAGAATTAAAATGTTCATCTACAAGCAAATAAATAGAAAGCAAGTTGAACGAGCGAATCAGAAGAGCGCATCTCTGACAATGACATGTGAGACTGAAGGAGTCTAGCAATTGAAGTCAATACTACGCTTACGAACATTCCATATGGTAAGGCACTCCTTGAAAAAGCCAGACTGATGTATCCAATTTAGAGCAAACGGAAACAACCCATAGCATGCTATCCTTTTTTTGCTCAGAAAGTACTATGCTATCCTTGACGTCACGAGCATATAGAATAACAGAGTATAGAATATAGATGAGGAGATATATGACTTATCCATCTGCTTGCAAATGTTATTTTTTTTTTCAAGAAAATGTTAAAATCGCAGTTACATAAATATACTTAAAATCTACTCCATTATTTAAGAACCCATATGATCGATGCAACATATTGTCATGAACTGTAATTAAATCTTCCTCAACTTCATGTGGATATATTTTACGACAAACATCTATGCATTTGCTAGGGATGAATTGTAGAAACATTTTTATTAAATATATTTTTTTTCACACTATTTATCTTCTATACTGTAAAATTACTTCAAAAAAATAATCCAAACAGATCACTATGTGGTTAGCTTTTCATTGATTAATTATTAATATAAGTGATAATTGGGCGGGAGCAGGTAGAGTTAAGATTTGATTTCGGCTGAAAGATATTGTATGTTGTCCTTTACTTACCTTTTTATACCTGACCCCTTTACTAACCTTATTATAGACTATGACTATATATTATATTTACATAAAAAAAACAGATTACGCTGCATTGTATTTGTTTTCCTAATAAACATGTAATCCACCAATGACTAAGCTAGTTGGTTGAGCTGGTATGTAGGCTACAACCCTGTAGGGATGAAAATGTGTTTTTCTAATAAATCTGCGTGTAATAAAAAAATAAACATATAATCCTATACAGACACTATTACATCTGTGACTTTGACCCAAAAAAATAAACATATAGTCCTATACAGATACTATTACATCAGTGACTTTGACCTAAAAAACAATCGTTTTTTGTGAATAACAAAATTTTATGTATGTGGTCGACACAAGACGGGATTCACCATCACATAAGATAGGCGTAGGCGTGAGAGAAGGCAAGAAATTTGATGTTGTAATCCTTTTTTTATGTATGATCAAGGTATCCCCTCACTCGACAAGTGAGAGATTAATCCCCCACTGATTTGTAGGCACCTCAAAGGGTGGGACAGCTGGCCTGAGAGATTTATTACTTCTCCATACCCAACGCTAGGGATCGAACCCCAGACAATTAGTTAAGGGTGAATGAGTCTTTGCCACTCAACCACACACCCAGGTTAGAAAATTGATGTTTTAGTACTACTCTTTCATCACTTTTTTTTGATCAAAATACTCTTTCATCACTTGAAAATATAGTTTTCTTAATTATTACATGTAGTCAGGTCTACGTGTCTTAATTTAGTTGAAGTTTTTCTTTTCAAAAAAATAAATTAGACCGTGTAGTTTGATTAGTGAGTTTAATAAATAATAAATATACAAAATTAGAGGGAAATATGTTAAATTATGAGGAATATTGAATTGTTTTTAAAGATGCAGAAAGTTAAGAGACTAAATTTTTAAATTATATCTAATGTTTAATCTATAATGAAATCAAAATTATAGGGGATTAAAATGATACTATGGGAAATGTTGATGTACCTATATATAGCTTCCTTGAATTATTAATTTGGTTCTTATGTTTTTTTCCCTTAAGAAATTATTTGATCTTACCATGCTAGCACAGTTAGCTTTTATGCCGACGCTAAGAATACTAACGAAAGAAAGTTACATGGGTTGAGGAAACTAAATGAGTATTAAAAATCAAAGAATTTACATACATCTTAAAAATGGTTTTCCCTTTTAACAAAGTCATAATATATACACAAGTACCAATAGATTAACAGGGTGTAAATGATATATCCCCAGTTCTCCATCACAAATGGATCAAGCTAAATGCTCTAGAAAACTCCATTTGAGATTCAAGACAGGTTTGCAGTTTATTTTGTTCGCGCAAATGTCTCAATAGGTGGTGATTGCCCCTAGAATGTCAAAATTCTAATGAACAAAAATAATCCGATGAAATAAATTCCTGGACTAGTTAAGGATTCAATGCATTCCATTGGGAGATGTTCTTGCACAGGTCGTTTTCTACGTGCTGTTTTTCGTTTACAACTTGAGGGAGCCATTTGAAAGCTCTTCAATTTAAAGTGTTCCTACACAAATTAATTAGCTTCAACATCTAGATGTTGATCTCTATCTTCTGCATGCATTTCGATTCAAAGTATATGACCTATTAAATTAATAAAATTAACTATGTTAGTTAACAAAATGGATCTGGTCCCCACAGTTATAGAGAGAGGATAACAGGAGTGACTGCTGTTCACAAAATGAATAACATCATTTTGATAATCATCTTAAAATGGTGTAAACGTAAACGTTACTGTATACATAGTGTATCAAAATCAAAGACACAAGAGACATATATTGCGATAATTAACAATGCAAAGTTTCATTTGTTTGACAAAACCTTTACAGTATCAAAGGCCACTTCAAGTGTCAACGAAGGGACTTATTCTGACTTAATCTTGTTCACAAAAATCCATGAAGACACAAAAGTGTCAAAAGGGTTTCTACAAATGTAGATTATCTTGCAACTCGAGTTCTTAATCGAGCTTGGCATGGCTTCAAAGGGTATGTGGTTCCAGATTTAGGGATAGTGGCAATAACAATATCAGAATCTTTGGCTTGGAAGTGATTTTGAAGAAAAGTTATGGCTTGAATCTCAGCAGGTAGGCACCAAAATCCTTGGAAGAGATAGAGATAACGAGTTCTCCAACCTTGCTCTCTAGGAAGAGAGAGAATAAGATCTTTACACTCTTGGCTAAGCTTTTCTTCAAGATCTTCTTCCTCCCTATGATGATGATCACCGTTTTTATGGGATTGGGGGTTACTTGTGAAGTGGGTTGCATGAGGAGTTGAAGGCATTGGAGGGAGTGGAAAGAGGAGGAGGAGGAGGAGGAAACTTAAAACATATGTCCAAGCTAATTCAAGGTGAAATTGTGCTTTTCAATCTAGAAGAACCTGAACCTGTTTGACTTCACACATTTTTCAGATCTAATAAATTAATTTCCACATGTTTATCTTGTATATGATGAAATTAATTTCAAAATAGCTAATCCAAACATATCTATATGGTTTTTCTTCACTAATTAATTATAATTAGTGTTAGTTGGGTGGGAGCAAGTCGTGTATTAAGATTTGCTTTGTGGTCAAAGATCTTGTATGTGTCCTCTACTCAAATCATATCTACCACATTTAACATGAAAAAATATTAAATTTTGTGCATGATATTTTAATGCAAGTTATTGCTATTTATTTATTTTTTTGACCAGACAACTCGGATGCTTGAAAGTTGAAATGATGGATCTCATACCATGATTAAATAATATTGTGGGCGACAAATATCTTCCGTTTTTGTGAGCACATACATGCACATATGTCTCTGCGTATGTTAATATTAAAAAAACAAATCCATTCACATCAGCCCACCAGTATCAAACAAATCCGTCTTCTTCACAACTGTAGTAAACAGTATAATATCTCGTGAAAAATGGCTAAAAGAAAAAGCTACGGCAAAAATGGTCATTTAGTAAAAAGAACCTCCAGTTAATGTGATATGATATGATCCTCACTCCTCAGTACTCCTGCTCCTCTTGGACAATTAGAATGATATCCGCACCCGTTGATATGATGCCATATAACATTATGATTCACTATGCTCCTCAAAAAAATTAGAGAAAACCACCTAGATTCTAAGGAATATTATCACTGAAAAGTTTCACAAGTACGATATAATGACATGGAAACAACATATCTATACACTATACTACTCACTAGTGGGACTTTGTGGTATTTACATTCTTTTGTTGGAATTCCAAAGAAATTATAGTCAAGCTGAAAAGAAACAAAACCTGTTCTCTTCAGATGAGAAGGCCAAAATTGTAGGATCAACTCATCACTGGAATGGGAATTTATCTGCTATCGTTTAGACTCTCCAACCACGTTTGCACTGCAACAATAAACTTAAGAAGTTTATAGTCATCAAATCAACGTCATAAGGTAGTTGGTTGGTAGGCCAAATTGCCATAAAAAATGCTTTTGGGTCAGTTAAAAGGTACGTGGAATTGTTGAAGATTACCAAACAAGCCCAATTCCATATCTTGATGCAAGAAATTTTTGGACTCAAACCCACTTGGTTTGGATAGATGAAACTGCCAGCGCTGCTTGTTGCTCATTAACAGAGCAGAACTCTTTTAGCTTGTGAATCCAAAGCATTCAAACAAAGGAAGAGCAATTGTCTTGTATCTGGAAGCATAGTAGATTATTAACCAGACGCAGATTCCTTCCATAGGTGTTAGTCTGGATCCTTGACAAGAACATAACAGGGTAAATACCACTGATATGGATAAAAATAAGAGAAAGGGTAAGGCTTAGTTCAACTTGTAGAGGGTGAGGCTCCTACCTGGATGATGGATCTTCTTTTCCCCTCCTGCGGGGGTGCATCTGGCATTCCAAACTACATTGGTGATTGGATCCCAGCAATTTCAGATCTGAGGTGAGCTGGGTGCTTAGGGGCTATAGCCCTCTCCACTAGGACTAATGCCTGTTGATGAACGTATTTGTTAGGATCAACTGAAGCAACCAAAAGTAGAAGCTTCATATTAGTACGGGTCAGACTACTAAAGTTTTAAAATCCATACTCTCGTTGGTATTAATTTTATTTAAATTTGCTTCATGAAAATTGATTCAAAAGACATCAGATTAACAAGGAAGACATGAGTGAAAAACAAATAGGGTTTGGTCACTTTCCTGGGTTTATCTAGGTGCACTCTATGCTTTATTCGCTTTTAACAATTTAAAAGCCCCACATTCAGGTTGCCCCTATTTGAAATTGGACAACAGTTACATTGACAATCCAAATGACTGGTATCGACAACTCAATAACAAACCATTTAATATCACCCAAGTCCCTTGGGATTTCAATATAATTTGATGATTCTTTGAGACCTCAATGTGATTAATTGCCTTATAAGGTACCTCATTGTGATTTTCCCTATATATATTTATATTTTATTGGATTTGTAAAGGAGTAAATTTTGAATTAAAAAAGAAAAGACAGTAAAATGTAAAATTTGTATGAACCAATTCATGGTTTAACATAGTCAACACTAAAAAATGTTACCTAATCAGCTGCTGCTGCAGAAACTATATTATATTTCTTCACTTGTATCCACAGAATCTGGAACTTCTTGGACATTAGCAATTGGCAAAAGAGGAATATTTCCATTTGTGAAAGGAAGCAGCTCCCCCGAATATAAGCTTTTAACGATCCAACTTAAAGGCTGTAAAGGAAATCAAGATGGGTTTTCTTTGGTCAAAAGGAATCAAGATACGTTCACATGCTTATATGCATACAAATATAAAAAAAATACATACATAGAGAGAAGGGGGAGTGATCACTGACTCAAAGTCAATAATACCTTTTTAGAGGATGAGTTTTCATTAAATCCACACTAATATATTAAGTTTACAAAAGTTTACATTTATATATGTTTGGTCCTAATAATAGAAAAACAGTACATATTGAAACTTAACTAAACTTCTAATTCTCTGATCGGATCAATGAAAACCACCTACAATCATGAGTTCGAGAGAAGCATCAAAATGTAAATTTTACACATAATCCTATCAAGTGAGAGGAGTGATCTCAAGCAAAAGGTTAATGGAAGAAATACACAGTTAATCAACCATAAGATAACAAAACCATGGCCAATATTAATGCAAAGGTCATCAATGGAAAAAAAATCAAAGTTTACAAATTTGTGACAATTTTGCGTTCATTATCATTTATTTATGATTTGACATTGATTTTTTTTTCTCCTCTACAATCTCACATAACATCACTCCTGTAGGGTACTGAGAAATAAATAATTCCTAGTCAGTATTAAAGAGATCTTAAAATCTAAATTATCTTATTAATTTCTTACCATAATAGGAATTCCCTTCTCCAGGGCACAGGATTTCAAGTGACGTGATATAGAAGGTTTATCTTCTGCAATAATAGCTCCCACAGAAATCCTTCCTTTATCAATGGTTCTAACTAACCACTGTGGGGTTTTGAATACCTGTCCACCGCCATGCTGGGCAACAAAACGATTTTTTTTTTTGAAAAAGACCGGTGTTAATTAATAGACATGAAAGTCATGGAAGGACATTTCTGTACAGCTAGATAACTAGAAGATGACCACAGTGGCATTTTAACATGCAACAAAATATTATGGTATGCGGATAGCAGCTAGTAATCTCAAGTTATCAAATTAGCCAACTAGAAGACGCATATGATGATATTGATATTGCAACGGTTGTTTGTGTATCTCAGCAACTAGAGTAATAGAAGAAATTTATCAATAATGTCATCAGCATTACCTTGGACATCAGTTATCATTGAGCAACTAAGTTGCAGAGGCAAAAGGCAGAATGATAGCAGAAAGAAACCAAAATTTAATAGTACTTTAATATTGGATTTAATTAGAATCCCTTCTCCATGCAGAGGAGCTGGGCCTGCTGGGCATAACACATTTTTCTTACAAAAAACGAACGGTAAAATTAAAAGATTACTAAAAAACAATGAAACAATACATGATTGAGTAGATTATAGTTCTACAAAATAATGAACCAAGTAGAGAGAAAGAAAGTGTGTGTGTGAGAGCGAGAGAGAGGGCCAAACCAAAAATAGCAGTGCTGTCAAGTGATTCAGGCCCTCTAAACCATGAATGGAAGAAAAAAAAACCATTACCTTGATAATATTCGCCAATTTGGTGCAGAAACTATGCTTGCCATGTAGCATGAACCCTACTCTCTCAAAAATTGGCTTTTGGTTATTGTGACGAGCTAACTTTCTTGTTGCGGACAACTTCATGTCATCCCGCTTTGGAAAAATCATGTACCTACAGCAGATAAAGTAAAAGCAATTAACTGGATATTATTTGAGAACATAGATCATAAAGATAGGTTATTCGAATAAAATGTGTCCATTGACTGGTAGAATATCATCAACTTGCCAAGCATTTGGGAAAATCCATTGAAATTTACAATATAAGCCGTCATATTTTACAATGCGAGGATAAAATATAGATTTTACAAAACTCTCATGGTGTTGGGAATATATAAGTTACACAAATCAAATTCTAAGCTGCCAAATTTAAAGATGGATATAAATTTTACAATAACGCTTAGAAACCAGTATCCCCAGTAAAAAAAGAAATGAAAAAAGGAGAGAACAGTGCACAGATCTCAAAAGCAGAACTAACTTACTTCTCAGGCTGCACAATAGCTCCAGCAGCAATACAATCAGTAAGCCAATCAACTTTAAGCATTGAGGCGCCAACAGAACATCCATACAAGAATTTGGCAGTTTGCAGCTGAGACAAATAACAGGGAAAACAAACATTATACAGTAGAGGGGGCAACAAAAAAACAAATAATTTTGCTACTCTTCACTGTTGCTATTCAGATTCCTTAAAATAGTTTTCTTCTTGTTCATATCTAACATTTCATACCCGTTCTTGGTGTGATGCAACGGAAAAGGTGAAAACATTACAAGGTCAAAGAGCACAAAAACGTATCAAAATGACATTGGAAGATCAGTACTAAAAACTACCCCTACGTCCTAAGAGCCCAACATAAAAAACTACATAACCGAGCAGCTCAGACATAAGCTGTTGCAAACATAAAAAGTTAAGGAGACTTTCTAAAAAGATAAAAAACTATGATCAATCCTACATTTTCTTACTGCATTTTTTTTTTTTGAATTTCTGAACAAGAAGCAGAATTATGTCTAGCCCCACTAGAGAATTTGGGGATAATCTTAACAATTTAGAGGCGTAACATACTAACATTATTGACAATTGTGAAGCTACCAGCTTAGAAAAGGCAAAAAATAACCAATCATTGAAGACAAACCTTTTTCATACAAAGAATAACAGGAAGTTGTAGGCGAGAGAACTTTGAGCTTCTCTTTCCCCTCGATATTGGAGGGGAGGGAATGTCAGAAAGAACCACCCCACCAGAATTCTTTATGAGTGCTTCCACGTCTCTTTCCTTCTGACTAGATAATCCAGTGAGCAGGAATTCTGTACCTAGAAATATATACTTCGTCCTTACATTTCTGCAATAATTTGTTACAGAATGTTTTATATGAGGCATAACATTTGCCAATGACTTGGAAGCTTGTCTTCTTTTCTCTCTGACAGAAGAACCTACATTATTGGAGCCCAAAATCAAGTAATCTCCTACACAGCCATTTTGTGGAACACAAGATCACACATTTCATACAAAAATGAGTTTACCTTTTCTATGTGAAGATTCCATCTTTGAGAGTGTCCTTTTCAGATGACGTCTGTCCGCTTCCTCTGAAAAACGTACATGCTTTATGACTTTGACATGCCCATCATGGAATTCATGGCACTCAGCTTGTAACTTGTTAAGGTTGTTCTGTTGATGCTGAGCGAAGGACTTTGACGGTACATGATTTTTTGGGTCTTTACCCCCGTTGATATCATTCCCACCAATCTCTGGACCCAGCAAGGAGTGCTGTATCCTTTCATTTAGAATTGGAATTGATGCCCACTCTTCTGATTTTTCCACTGGAGTGCTACTCTTATCCGCTTCTTTTAAATCATGAGTTCTCTTCTCATATCTCATTTCTATATTTGACTTGTGATTATAAAAGAGTTCATGATTTTGCAAGATTTTGCTTCCATCTGTGAACTTGGATGCAAAGAGACCCTTCAAACTCTTTTTATCTGAAAGTGCTGCAACGCCCATCCCCTGATTAGTCGGAAGTAGTGCCTGGTTACATTTTTGGATAAGAGACTGGTTAGGTATAATCATGCTGTAAGTCTTAAGAGACTTGAACCGTTTCCGACAAGTTTGAGCAACACTAGTTAGTGTCTCAAGCCTTTCTTGAACTATGTTTGTGATTGTGGCTGGATTTTCTTCTCCATCTGATGAAGACGTTTTTGGTTCATCTCTTTTTTCAGATACAACATCATATTCTCGGGTCTTCGGACAATTGTCAACTTCAAATTCAGGAATAATGGGGACATTTACATCATTATCAATGTCCTGATTCTGAGGCTTGAAATTGGTCAGTTGTGAAGGAATACTACATGGAACAACTGAACAAAGAGGATCATCCAGTGATTGATTAGAGCATTGGGCCACATTTTGAGAATGTAATGTGCCCTCATCAGCTTTGTGTAAGGTTTCATAACGTATACTTGACTGAGAATCAATTCTACGCCTAGAGTCCATGCCGTCATCAGCTTTGCGTAAGGTTTCAAGACATATACTTGACTGAGAACCGATTCTACGCTTAGAGTCATGTTGTACACAAGAATTCTCATCTGGAAGATCATCAGCAGATTCTGAAAAAAAGCTCGTCTCTCTGATGAAAAACTTAGAATTGTGTACTGCATTTTTCTGGTTCCATGGGGACGAATCCGATTCCTTCCAAGAGAAAGACAAGACAATAGCAGTGCAAGAACATTAAGTATCAAGATGCTAATTCCATATTAAATATGCACATGTTAAAAAGTTTAGAACATTGAAGAACTAACCCATGCTCTAAAAGCATATATTTCAGTTTGGGTACAGTGATAATGTTCATTGAGTTAAAGACAATAAGTTGAGCAGACTGTTAGTAAACGAAAGAAAATGTCAATACAAATTGCTGTCCATGATGGTTAGAGTTTTAACTGCAGAAAGACAAAGTATGAAATGAATATTAAAAGCTAGAATTTCCACAAGGTTTGAGCATCTGATCAGGAAATAGTGGAAGGACTAAAAGATGGGCAAGTGGTATCCAATCAGATTCTAACAGCTTTAGTAAAAAGACTAACGTATTTTCTAAGCGTAGTTCTTTATAAGGAGTAAGAAACAAATACTTTGCAGAATAATTCATAGAAGTCACCATTTGTTTCCCTAAAATTCAGATCATTTATATCAACAATGTAATACAAATCATAACAAATTAACACTTCCCTCGGGATTTGTTTTCCCTTTTAGCTACATCCCACTATTTACCGCCGCTGTGGCGTACAAAAACCTTATGTTCACTAAAATATGTTTTCAGTGCACAGTGCCACTAGAAAAAATATAAACTCCAACAGGCAATAAGAAATATTAGATCCCATGGCAACTTATTTTTGTCTGGAGGAAAAAGGCTTGGAGAAAATCAAGGGCGTCAGTCTAAATTCCCTAGGATTGTTTCAACAGTATATTAAATGATAAAATACCAAATGGGTGTAACTCTGAAGGAAACAATATATGAAACAGAATAAACACATACCTCAGCTGTCCAACCACCAAACCAGCGGCTCTTAAATCTGTCTGGAACTAAGTAACTTGCCAAAAATTTTTTTCCTGAATAAATTCCACAACAGCATATATATGAACCAAAATTCAATAGATAGAAAAATTATAATATAATGTAAAACATTACTTAAAACTTACCGGTATTTCCGTCAAGTGAACAGTTGATCCTGTATTGAAGGCTGTTTGAAGTTAAATCAGCTGGACCAATAGCCTGAGTATTGATAATCAGGTAGTAGTTATTACATTAATGACAAAAATATTGATCTTGCAATACTGTCAGTGAAACAGAGCCGTCATACCAACTACAATTGAGAATGGACAAGATTTTAGTGGTTAACATGGCAATGTTTACTTAAATCATATTTTCCAATTCATTAGTCATTGGTTTAATGCAATGGATAAACAAGATGTTTTACAGGTTTAACTTTAAAAGAACAAACATTTGATATTTTTTTCCGGCAGTGAAAGGAAAAGACTAGGATGCTTAATTACCTGGTTTAAGGCAGAAACATTTGAAGTACACTGTTCAAAATTATGAAAAATGTGACCCACACAAGGATCATCAGAATGCTTATCCCTCTCACAATATAGAGACTGTCCAGGTGAGTCTTCTCCTTGCTGCATCTCAATCTCTGCAATGACTTCTAACGGTTTCTCTGCTGAATTACCATCTAAATTAACAAACTGTGATATACTCTCTCTTTGTATATTAACACAACCATAAAATTTTCCACCATCAGCAATGTCTTTTGCTTGATCCATGGCCAAACACTGATGATACTCAAGGAAGATGGGAGAAGGTAACCCCACATCTTCATAAGCATCTTCCATATTAACATCATTCAAATCAGAAAGAGAATCACTCCAATCAGGTTCCTCATTTGAAAAATGGAAGCCATCTTCCAAACCCTCTAGCCTTGCTTCCTTCACACGGAGGGCCACTTCAAGTACAGCTTCCGCAGGATATGTTTCTGAAACTGATTCCATCTTTACTAATTCATGTATGATCAATGCCTCCGATGCCGCAATAGAAAGTTCAACTGCATTACTGATATCAGCATTTTTTAAGCTTCTGACATTAGATTTTTCTTTCTGTTTATTAACAGAATCAACGTCATTGGAAGGACATTTCGGACTATCCATTTTCATCGTTTCAGGAACAAAACTAGGCAACACATTCTGTTCAGAGGCATGGTTATCCATCATGGAATATGGGTTCTCTCCGAAATCAACAGCATTTTCAACTGGTTGCATTGGCAGAACCTCACTTGATGATACTGAATTATTAGATTCATTCAAACCCTGGGTTGGAGAAAACAGTGAATCGACGCCTGAAAGGCGCAGATTGAAGTGCAATACCTGTTCCAGAAAAATATTAATAGACAAAACAAGCCTTAGTGTTGAATCTTACCTTTACCATATTACAGCATAACCAATTTCCAGTTAATGGAAATAAGATGTATTTAACTTATTCCATAAGCATAACCTTTCTTCAAATACGTTTGTTTAGGTCACTGAGCACATGTGCATCTACTGAAAGATGATAAATATATTAAAAACATGATATTCTTCCTAAGATATGCGAAGTTAGATTCCACAATAATATCAATTTCAAACGCATTGCAAAAACTACATTTATAATCCCTGTAATTTCTTTCTTCCAGAAGTTAAAAGTCACAGATAGTTCCAGCAAACTGAGGCATGTAAAATATGCACGTACAGACATCTATTATTATATCAATTAGTACTTCAACACAATTCACTTGAGGTAATTTTTCTAAATTAACAACAAATGATCGGTTATTACCGAAGGAAGATAGACAGAAAGTAAATTATCAGTTTACTCAATTTAAATAGCCCTCGCTAACATGAAAGTACTCTTTCCGTCCCTAAGATTCAATTTGTTCCTAATTAAGGTCACTTTCTAATTGTTCCCAACTTTTTCCCAAATTAGCCCTACTAACACTTATCAATAATAGACAATCAAGATAGGGAAAGTGCAGATAAAGGCATATGGTAAGGGTACCTTGGTAATATCATGTGATTTTAACTAACTAAACCAATAATATCAGTAATCTAATCAAATTAAAGAAAAAATAAAATTAAAGAAGGAGAGAGCGATACAAACTTACATTTCCTGGAGATGAATCAAGACTAGTGGGAGTATTATGTTCTCCAGAAAAGAACAAATGACAGCTTTTGTAGCCACATTCTTCCCTTGAGTGTGCATTCATGTCTTGAGGAACTGATAAATCCTATTCATGTGCACACAAAAAGGACACCAAAATATAAAATTGTAAAATACATTGAAAAAAAAACACAACTCAAAGTGGTAGCCAAAAGGAGGGAATAAATTAGAACCTGTAAAGTATGACTAAGATGAATTTGGGAGTCCTTTACAAATTCACAAGATTCGTGTGTTGTAATATTGTGAAACCAAGCAGGTAGCCAAGCTGCGTCCTGAAACATAAGCAGGCGTTAAAAAGCTGCAAGACAAATAGTTATCCGCAGGATTAGAAAATAAAAGTGTTTTGAATTAAAAAAAGAAGTAAAGATTGGTTATGAAGGGAAGGAAGAAGATGGAAAAGGAAGAAGAGATGAAAGGAACCTGGGAGAAGTGGGGAGGACGAAACCCTAAGGTGGCCATCTCAGGCTGAGAGTGAGAGCGAGAGCTCAACGCCATTGAAGAGAAAGAAGAGAGAGAGACAGAGCCAGAATTGGCGCCAAATGAAAACCCTCGTTACGCGCCACCGCCAAAACCCACCAAACAATCTACCGGCGAAAATATTTAAATGGTCATTACGAACAAACATTAATCATATACAGTAGTATCATTTGCAAGTAAAATAAATTAATTTGGATTAAAAATAATAAATTACAGTAATTTATAGATGAGTTATTTAAATTATATTTAAATTGTAGAGAGATTGTGTGTGCGTGTGTGAATTTTTTTAAAACAATTTTAAATTATATGCAATGTATATTTTGACTCTAACATCTTAAAATGGCCTTAAATGGCCTAACAAAAGAAAACAATGAAAAAGGGAAAAATTAAATTAATCTAATTTTATAGAATTACTAGATTTATGCTAAACCTCATGTCTATCATATGTCATAGCCGATTAGCCAGTCCCAAGCCCGGATAAAGGAGGAGGATTGTGTTAGGTCTTGACAACCAACGTAAAATTTGTCAAATCTCAAATCCATGTAGCTGACCCCACGTAGTGCGATAAGGTCTTGTTATTGTTGTACTAGATCTAAATCGGGCTAGTCTGACCAAACTTAGTTAAAAACGAGCTAACCTGCTTTTAGCCCGTTTTAATTCAGACATAATTTTTTTGCAATACAACCCGTTTTTACATGATTTTTCAGCAAAAACCCGACTCAAAATACAAACTATACATGTAAAGTTGAGATTTTAGTTCGGTCAAGCTCAACTCAACCCATTTTAAAAACAGACTAGTATGTTTCAGCCCATTTTGATTTGGGTTTAACTTTTTGTAACTCAACCAATTTTTTATGTACTTTATACAGAAACACCAATCTTCAACTTCAAAGGAACTTTGTTTGAGACAATATTTCTCTCAGTAAAATTTTCAAACATTAATTTGCCTGCGAAATTACTCCTTCTACTAAACCTTACGGAGTAATGGAGTATATAGTCTATACTCTATAGTGAGAACTTTTTTTATTAATTTAGAAAAATGTCATTTTGCAATGGTTTATAAAAGAAGCAGAGGCAAGTTTAGGCGAAATCCCCAAGGTTATGGGCCCGCTTGCTATTACATTATCTCAAATAGACAATTTTATATTTTCTATATCCCATTGATGTTGAGCTGCCGCCCTTGGATCATTAACTATTAAGTAAATTTCACTCAAGCTTACTGGTACTAAAAAGTGAAAATCTCAAATAAATCCCTCCGAATATCCAAAAGGATAAGTGAAGAACTTAAACTTTCAAAAGGACCATGAAGGAACTAACACCTATCGGTCATTTTAAAATTTTGCGAAAAGACAAAATTGCCCCCATCCTAAAACACAAATTCCTACCCAACCCTAAACCCACCCTAATACCCATCATTTTCTCGCAATTTGTGTTTTAAGATGGGACAATTTTGTTTTTTTCGCAAAATTTTAAAATGCCGGATAGGTGCTGGTTCTTTCATAATTCTTTTGGAAGTTTAGGTTACTCATTTGTCCTTTTGGGTATTCGGAGGGACTTATTTGAGATTTTCCCTACTAAAAATCATCCTATTCCACAACATAAAATGGCAATTAATTACTATGGCAGATTCCTCTCTGAGTTTCATGATGATCCCAAGGGTCACTCAAGGAAATTTACTAGTATCTCATATTATCAATATTTTTCTAATCATTCTTTGTTTGCACATGTCAATTTGTTGAACATAAGCATAACTACCATTGGTACATCAAAGATCAAAGAATGTAAAATAACACAATAAAATGATTCATTGATTATATAATATAGTAATAAACTTGAGCCCCTATCAACATCAAGCTCTTGGTGATAGTTTTACGAGAAAAACAAAAGTACAGAGAAGTAGCCGGCCTCATAAGCTCCAAATGGCACATTGTGACACTTCCTTTCCATTGACCCCACCATCAAATGGATTCCACATATTTATACCACCAGAACTCTACTTGATAAAAACAAACCTAAGACATAGGAGGAAACATTAACAATGGCTAAGATGATGCTGTTTCGTAGGAGGATGGAGAAGGATGAAGACCTCATTCTGTTCAAAGATTTGCAGAAGCAGAAGCATGAGAATGAGAGAAACTTGAGCCTCCTTCGTCCAGTCTCCTCAGATGACTATGAATATGACATAAATGGTGATTGTTTGTAACTGCACTTTCTTTCATTGCTTCACTTCATCTTAATCAATAGAGTCATATATCTCCCCCTCCTCCTTCTAAACATTGCATGGCACCAACTTCATTTAACAGTCAAGTCAATAAGCTTATAAAAAAGTAGAAAGTACAGAGATTTTCAGAGTAAGAAAATATATGCTTGAATTATAGTGTTTATTATACAAGAAATAATGTGCAAGTACATATTTTCAGGAAAGTTTTCTCTCTACAGAATTCCTTCAGGGAAGAAAGAATCCAGTTATGAGTTTCTCACAGAAAACCACAAAAACGATTATGATTGGTATGTATTATACCTCTGTTCCAATATAATATATCTTCTTTATACATATGTAAGTCCTTATGCATGAATATTTAGATATATGTATGTGAGGGAATCATGGTTCCTTTTGGACATGGATTTGACAAATAAATGACACTAGGAGAGATTCTTACGGAGATATATCAGTGAACATTCACATGGATAATGATCGTAGTATATATGTTGGTAATTTCAGATAATGTCCTATAAAATTAAATTCTCAATAGCTTCTATGGGTACCTCTAAGAAGCAAGAATTTAACCCATTGCTTTATTTTTATTCCACTCAATCTTGATTCTGACATTTACAAATACATTGAGTTTGACTTCATTCTATTTCTGGGTTTTATTCTCATTTTCAAATCAAGGAAAATAATTTTCCCAATAACATGTGAAACGCTAGGTTGAAAACACCACCAGCAACTCCTCTATTTCCATCTCTAGAAATGGAACCAGGCGCTCCTACTGATCCACAACTTCTTGTTCAAAAGGAGTTACCAATCATACAGCCTCTTTCAAGGGTATGTCATTTTTCTCTATCTTCATATCTCTCAGCCTTTAGTCTAAAACATGACACTTATTGCATGTAAAGAAAAGAACAAGAGTTCACAATTTACCACCCTTCATCAAAATTCATCAAGTCTTTGCTACTCATCATCAAACAAGTAAGGTTTGAGCAATTAGAGGAGTTTGATTATTAACTTCGGATTTCCTGATAAGAGCATACAAAAAGGAATGACCCATCCGAGAACTTTTTAAGGAAGAGCTATCTTTTGTCTTCTTAATTCAACAACAAAATGCTTACTTATTGTGACACCTGAGAATCTATTTGCAAGCATGCCTATTTTATTGTTTTAATTACTAAAAAAACATCTGTCAACTAAGCAATAGTAATGGTCAAAAAAATTAAGCAAGAAGTACTTGTATTCCATAAATGACTGTCATATTAACCAAGTTCATGACATGAAGAAGTTTTGAAACTCAGTTTTCAGGGAGTGATTTGGAGGCCTCAAAGCCAAAGACAAGTGAAAGTAGAGCAAATAGTACGAATTCATCAAAACCAAAACTTCCAGCAAGATCAATAACCCCCAGTCATAATAGACAGAGACCCAGCATTGTCAAGAACAGGACAAATGAACAAGAATCAAACATTCTCTCCACCAAAAACAACAGTCATAGTAAACTTTATGTGGCTACTAATGCTTGCAATGTTAAAACTACCATCCAAAAGCAAAGCAGTGATGCTGATACCATAGCTTTGAACCTGAAAAAAAGCCAGGAAGTGAATGACTCAAAAAGGTTGCTCAAAAGTAGAGGTATTTCACCTTTTGTGAGGTCAAGTGTTGCAGCTCATATTACAGAAGAATTCCCGGACAAGGCACCTCCAAATCTACGGACAGATCATCGATCAACATCTGCTACCCGAGGAAGAATCAGTAATCCAAAATCTACAGTAATAGGGTTTCGGAACCCTGATAACACTCCTAGAACAAGCAGACAATCACGTTCACCATCCCGTAGTGTTTCTCGTGGTAGGAAACAATCAGAGGGAACCCAGAAAGAGTTGAGAAACCAAAAGGAAAGATCAGTATCAGGCACTGGAGAAAGTAGAACACATGTCATGGGAAGTAAGATGGTTGAAAAATTGGTGAATGCTAGAAAATCTGCCACCAATCAAGCTGAGAGAGAAACAAAGCCCAAGCCTCTTAAATATGGAGCATAATTCATCCTCCTTGCACTTTGCTAGTGGGAAATAGGAACTAGTACCCTGCTACTATGTCAGTGCTATAACTATGTTTAGAAGATATATGAAGAGAAGGATTTTCCAGCAGGCAGTAATCATTTTTCATGCTTTGCATGGCTTGGAACTATATAGAAGCAGGTTAAGCTGCTAAATCAAGGCCTCTGAAAATTTTGATTTGATTTTAAGAAACCTGGAATCTTGAATCATGTAGAAATTTCTATCTGCTTTTTTTTATCATGCAGTGGTTATATGGCACATCATATGATCTCAATCAGTTAACAATAGATAGCTCATATGACCGCCAGAATTTGAAATCAGGATTGATAATGTATCGTGTAACTAAGGCAAAATGAATACTCTATTTTAGCCCTCTATGGGATTTTCAGTTGAGAATAAATCTAACAGGCCGGCAATCCGGCATTACAATCACCCATTGAGTTAATCAAAACTGACTGGGTTCAATTTACTCAATGACAAAAAAAAAAAAAGCGAGAAAATAAGATATGGATTATCATATGATTTACTCCATGAATAAACAACTAAGAAATCACCCCCTCCCTCCAAAACAAAAGAGGGAAAAAGAAGCGAGAAAATAAGTTATGGATTATCATATGATTTACTCAATGAATAATCAACTATCTTAGATCTAGGCACATTTTTGCACCCTAAATTCTGAGAAAAGCTTCTAAGCATTCAAGTTAATCCTTCTGGAGCTAAAGGGAAAAGAAGACAGTGATATGCTTTAAGAAGAAACTCTCAAACAAAATATTGAATTTTTTTTATGAGTAGTTATATGTTGGGCTAAAAGAAAGTATTTTTGTTATCCCTGTTTGGATACCATAGTAAATAGTAAGGCTCCAAGAGATATCATACGAAGCATGTGTTGTTCTGCATTAGGATACAAAAATCAGAAAGCACATTCTAAACACAATTCATTTCGCTACAAGAATTGTTTAAGATACTTTTATCAATATAATTTTACTAAAACATTCAAAATAAACAAAATTAAAATTTTAAAGTAAATGATTTTAATGCAACTAAAACCAACTAAATTAAGATATACATAGCATACCAAAGAATAAATAGTTCTAAACATATTTAACATCTCATACTGCAAAACACGCCCCAATGTGTAGTTATGAAGTATCAACAATCATATCATGAGAAAACAAATCTTATAACTTATAAGCCTATTCAAGCAGGCCCTAAATCTAGAAACATAATTCAGGATGACAAAAATCTCCATGAACTGTTTCCCAAAATCAAAGGAAAATTTAAAAACTTCTATACCTAGATTTATATATTCTTTAAATAACTATTAGAATGAGATCCAAGAAAGTAACAACTGTCATAAGTAGAGGGTTGAGAATCACCTTTGTATATAAAAATGTGCTACTAAGTTGGGGTCTACATGTTGCACCTCATTCGCAAGAAGATCTTTGATATATTAAACAAACTGAAGCAATATATGGCCATAATCCATATATTTTTATAAGAATTCTCCTACAACAGATAGCGCTTACTTCCATGAACCAAAATCAATGGACTGAAGGGATATGTCACCCAGATACAAATCTCGCAGATGTTGTTTACACAACCCAATTCGCCGTTTATTTAGGCTTGGATGTATGCAAGTTGAAAATCCTGTCTTCCAGCTTGGAAACTTCTGTCTCTCCATAACATGAAGAGTGTAGACACTTGGTGCTGCATATGAGCATCCAATTACAAAACAATTACAAGGTCTCGACTGAGTCACTAATCTGGCCAGAGACAATAAACACAAACCACTGTGGAAAATTCCGTACATCAATGACTCATCATTATCGAAAGCTTCAACATCCGAAGCTTCATTTGTCATCTTATTCTCTATCTCCTCAGTTAATGGAAGACTGCTGAGTTCCTGATCAAACCGCTTCTCTATCACGCTTTCATGTATCCGATACTTTACTGCTAAAGTGCGGATACATGATTTCCTAACTTCATCAGAAATCAAAAGCTTTACCTCATTAAAGTTCACACAATCTTTATACCATTTTAGCCAGCGGCGCACAATCCCTGAAAACCAGTCGATGATTTCAGCAGTACCTTGAAAGATAAGTAAATTAGCAGGGCGAGGGCATCCACTAGATGTTACCAACCCATATCTCTGGAGACGTTTTTTAATAGCAAATATAGGAGCAATAATCTCAGTTTTTTTAATGTCAGGTTGTTTTGAAATGTCATAATTTGTTAATAGCTGAATTGTAGAAGCTGTCTCAGAAGATATATACTTATCCACCTGATTTAGAAATTCATAATAGGAGTCTTTTAGCTCTGGAGGTAAGGATGGTTCTGCTACAAATTTGGACAAGACAATTTCTTCACTTGCAGCATTTTTAGCTCCCACAACTTCCATCCATATTTTCATCAAGTATTTATACCAATGGTCAGTTTCCATTCCAGGCTTGCGGAAGCAGGAAATGCTGTTTAACAAACTATCATTAGCTAAATGTTTGATTTCTGACTCCTTAACCTTCTTTAAACCATGACCGAGCCATTTCTTCCCAATTCTAACAGTCCCATAATTCCATGCCTCTTGCCTTTGTAAAGCAAATAACTCAACTTTTTTCTTTAACTTGTGAACAGCTTTGACTGCAGGACTCTCCCTGACACTTCTTCTGAGAGAAGCTCCCAGAAAGCGGATATGATCAGGTCCATCACAAGGTAATATGTCTGTTTGATCATTCACGTCCAGAAGCAAAGAGTCCTTCAAATAACTTTGGATCTCAGTCTTAAAATTAATAGCAGATTCTCTAGAACCAGAAACTGCAAAAAATATCTCATCCATAACACGGCAAGAGTATACTTTGAGACTAGGACTCCCATCAACTATGCACTTAGGATCCTGACCTTTCAACCGTCTCCTGAACCAACTGCGCAATCTGGAGCATGATTTATCTTTATCATCACAACTTCTTCCACCACTAATAGCTTCATATTTCATTGACAATTTGTAGAATTCCCGATCAAAGAGGTCAAAATATATATTCATCATAATAGATGATAAAACCCCTTCTTGAGGAAGACCATGGCCCTTTGGAAAACCTCCAAACTCAAAATTTAGTACCTGGGCATCAAACATACTCCAAATCATAGCATATAATTTTGGGTCGTCTATCTTGTCCTCCATTTCTGAGATGAGCTTATTTAAGACAGCAGCATCTAACTTTTTGGTTACTTGCAATGTGAACCACCAGTCGGGATTTGAAATCCCTTTGCAGATGTATTTTAAAGCTGTGGAGTGTCCCCTACCACTTCGACAACCATGTGAGATTTTGGAAAAGTGTGGCCTATAAACAATTTCCAAAGTAATCCTGATAGCTTCCTGGAGGACCTTCAACTTCAAATTGGGGAGAACAAGAACTTCTTTCCCCACACCTCTTCTTGTTGAAAAAGTAAAGGTATTGGCAGTGATGTCAAAAGTCCCGAGGCATAATCCTTCTGCCAAGGTACTGAAAGAGTTGTCATACTTCAAATCAACGTCGACATTAGAGTTAAGCCTAAGACAGTTGTAAGCATCCTGAAGAGTTTCAGGATTGGAAATCACTTTTCTCATTAAGTCCTGAAACTTCCCATTCACATATTGCTCCTTGACTCTCTTTTTTATGCGGTATTCAAGCGACCTCTTGAGCTCCATTCGACTCTTGGGTTTTTTCTCTGCAACTTTAGAAGATTCCTCAACAAGACTAGCAAGATCTTCCGCCAGTGAAAACTTCCCAAATTCCTTATCCGTGTTATCATCAACACTTGGCATCATGGAATAGGCCCCTTCTTGTATTCCATAAAAAGATTTACCTAATATAATGAATACCAGCTCTCTTATAAACACAATAAACTACCACCTCAAGACTCCTCTAGTTATCTAAAACTGAAACTCCACCCTCCATTCATAATTATAATTATAAGACCACTTACTTTTTTTTTGTAGAAATTAATTATACAAAATCAATCACTTTAAATCAACCATACTAATTTATTCTACTTATAAACTAACCTATCATCTCATTATAAGTGATATATGTTATAATTCAGTGATCCTATAAAGTATAAATAAAGTATGCAGTGGCTAAATTTCTTTTTCTCAAAAGAACAAACATATCCAAGGCATAAGCAGAGTTAGAAAGAGTGGTCCAACTTCCAAAATTTGATGTGAATGAAATTGCTTACCCATATGAATGAAAAGAGAAGAAGTTTGTCCAAGAATGTTGAGAGTGTGGAGTAAGGTAGATTTGAGAAGCTTTGGTCTGCAAAGCATGATTCCACTCAATGGTGTAGAATCCTGTAGAGCAAGAAAAATACAAAACCACTTAGGATTGGTAACATTCACAAGAAGGTGAAATTGGGAAGCTTAAGATTTTCAGTGAAAGGTTGGTACAACAGTCTAAAGCAACAGTAAAAAAGTAAAACGAACATGAAGCTAAGTTTTTGGCTTCAAAAAACAAAAGACAAGTTTTGGTAGGGGTGAGAAAAAAGTCAAACAAACGGAGACTCAAATTTTGACTCGACCAAAGTACTTTTGGTTTTTGGATTTTTAGTTGATTTTCGATTGTTTTTGGTCAAAACCAAACCAAAAATGAATGTAAAAAATAAAATAAGAAAGTCCGAATGACCAATGGTTTAATACTCTGATAGCCCAATAGTTTAATTGCTTTGGATAGGATGTAGTATTTATATAATTTTAACATTTCTTTGTTTTCAACCTGTTAAGTTAATAATTTAATTGTTTTTGGTAAAATGTACAATTTGTATAACAATTTAGATAAAATAAATAAGTTTTTTTTTTCATTCTTATTGATTTTCACATGGAACTCATTGCAACAAAAAGACCCAAAAAAAATAAACTCAAAACTTAAAATCAAAGCGTAAACAATTCAGTTTTCCGATCTCTATTCACCTTAATTTTGTCATAGTTTTGGTTTTTTGACTTTTTCAGTTTCCAATTCAGTTTTAGATTGAAAAATCACCTGTTAAGTTAATAATTTAATTTGTTAAGTTAATAATTTAATTGTTTTTGGTAAAATGTACAATTTGTATAACAATTTAGATAAAATAAATAAGTTTTTTTTTTCATTCTTATTGATTTTCACATGGAACTCATTGCAACAAAAAGACCCAAAAAAAATAAACTCAAAACTTAAAACCAAAGCGTAAACAATTCAGTTTTCCGATCTCTATTCACCTTTATTTTGTCATAGTTTTGGTTTTTTGACTTTTTCAGTTTCCAATTCAGTTTTAGATTGAAAAATCACCTGTTCACTCATATTCCTTGTCTAACATAAATAACAACTCTCGATGTAAAGTGGCATTAATCAAATAGAAATGTGCAAACCAATTAGTCCCCTTTCCCTGTGACAGTTTAACCATTTGTCCGTGGCAGTTTATCGATTTGTAAATGACATTTTACTCATTCATGATAGTTTATGCACTTGATCCTATAGGTAATCGTTTGTTAGCGAAATTTTACCCACTTATTTATGAGATTTTTTCGCTTGTTTGTGATAGTTAACTCACTTGTTGAATTGATTATCAAAATAGGGATGCCAAAACTAACATGAGTAATTAAACAAGTTAAAACACCGTGCTCGAAAAAAGTCACCATTTTGATCCTCCATATGAAATAGGCGTTGGTTCCTCATTTTTAGTTTCACCCACTTTCCTTCCCTCTCTTATGCATGATAAGCTTTGCCTTTCTTTTCTTTTACTTTTTTGAGTCTTTTTTTCCTTACAAATTTTATTTCACTTCAACCCCTAGGCTGCACTGAAATTTTATAACCATTACGGAGTTAAATTAAGTTGTTACAGTGATTTTTTATTGAAATTATCTCTAGAATAAAGCCATTGTTATGTTTATCATTTTGACATTGGACAAAAAGTAACTAGTCTAATGGCAATGAAGTGTGTTTGACTCGACTTATTTTTCGAAATAAGCCAGCTTATTTTGAATAAGTCAACTTATTTTGGTTGTGTGACTTTTTTCTATGTTTGACTGAACTTATTTTTCACCCAGCTCATTTGAAATAAGTCAGCTTATTTATAAATCACTCAAGGTAGTTTATTTCAGAAAATAAATCAGCTTATTTTTCTACATGACTTAAAAATAAGTCTCTTTTAAACAAAAAGTCATTCAAACATGTTTATAAGTCAAATGGGAAAATAAGCCACTTTTTTCAAAGTTCATCCAAACATAAAAATAAGTCAACTTAGAGCACATTTTCTAACTGACTTAAAATTAAGTCAGCTTAAAAATAAGCTATTTTTCCACAAGTCAAGTCAAACACACTTAAATACCGACAATTCAATTTTTATGCTTTCTTTGAACATAAGTACAAGGGATATTTAATTAATTTGATAAAGTTAACAATGCTAGTTATGTTAATTAGTATACTTTTATTTTTTTTAAAACACCCTAAATTATCTTCCCTATTCATCCCACATCTCTTATTTATTGTTGGAAGAACACAATAAGAGAAATTTGGGAAAGAATTGACAAAAATTATAATTAAATTATATATTTAGAACCAAATTCAGTTCTTTAAAGACATTATGTTATATATTTAGGAACAAAAAGGTATATTATATTAATATATACTCGTATATATAATATATGGAATTTCTCGGTTTAAGTTGGAGAATTTTGTTAAAATTTTATGTAATAGTTTTTATTTTAATAGAAAAAGATATTATTAATTATAAATTTTGCGTAAAATTTTAGTTTTAAAGTATCTTTTCACTTGAGAATGTGAGGTATGACCAACAAAAATGATTTGTGAAATCTCCAATTATATAGATAGTCCTCCAATTATATAGATAGTCCTTCAACCTAGATGAGCAAAGACGAATAATATTTAAAAAGAATAATATTTATTCGAAATAATGTGCATAAATTACATGTTTAAAATATCGAATATGCTCTTTTTCCCCTCGTAACAGAGATCTTAAACCAAAAAATAACAGGAAAAAACAAATCAATGAATGGGCTGCATAAAATGTTGTTCTAGTTTTTGGACCTGAAAACACTCAAAGTGAATACTTTCTTGAGCTTCCTGTATAAATGGGTCTTGTTTGCGCTTCCTTTGCTGGATGAAGAAGCTTGATTCTGAGTTTTTACTTCTGCAAAATAAATAAAATGAAAAATGAAGTAATGATCAAGTTAATTATTCGTGATATCATTCAGCATTCTTAGTTTTTAAGAACAAAATTATAATATGGTAAAAAAGAACAAAATTATAAAAGTACCTTTTGAGGCTTTAGAATCAGCAACACCTATATTGGAAGCAAAAATATCCACGTTAGTAATAAAATTATAAAAATCAGTTATACCGCTCGAACAATAGTAAATCAATGTACTAACTCGTTGTCATTATTATTCTACTTTCTACCCGCCACATCATCTATCTTTCTCAAAGAAATGTTTCTCTGTCACAAATACAATGAATTATTTTGTTATTTTAAAATAAATTTCAAAAAGGAAAAGTATTTTTTAAAAAAGAATATTGTTCAATGCAAGATAAAAAAAAAATACTCATTTCAATCTTAAATACAGAGCCAATTCTGTTATAAAAAAATATAGAGCCAATTCTTCTGGAAATTGTTGGCATCTATAAGTTGTTTATAAATTGATTTGGCTACAATTTTTTCTTACAGCTGGAATAGTTTATTAAAGGGATAAGGTACATGTTTGCCAATAAATTATTGGCTCAGAAACTTATGATGCAATTATGTTTTGAATTGCTCTTTTATAATTAAGTTTTAAAATTGAACATATTGGTCAACACCATTAGCAAACACTTGATGGTATGTCGCATTGTGTTAGCAAACAAGTTGATATTGATTTGGACAATAATCCGATGCCATTTCTTAAATATCTTTTTTTGGGGGCGCTTCTGTATTTGATGCTAAAGGATCACTGACTGATTTTCTAAAATAATAACTAATTTCGGTAAAAAAAAACTAATGACAATTTTTTTTCTGGGGAAACATTTAGAAATTATTTATGAAAATGCAACAAATGAACAAATAAAACAAAAGGGAAGAGTTACTCTCATCGAATTATTTCAATAAACAAAGAGAATAGCTAGGTATAGTTATATATAACTGCTGCAAGGGTATAATGTCGTGAAACGAAAATAACTAATCAAGTAGCATGCTGAAATATAAAATTGTGTTGTAAAAGGTTGCAAACATATTACATATGAATAATATATGTAAACTAAGTTACTTATTATAAACCGAAAATTTCAATGATAAAATATTATAAACCGAAAACTTTTTCTTTAAAATGCCATATAAATAGAGAAATAATCATCTAACTTGAACTCATTTCATTAAAATAATACTAGATGGCTTATTTGTGAATATTAAATAAGTAAGCTAAGTCGGTTATTTATACCAAATGTTCATCGATTTTCCTAAAATACCCTCTTGCCATATAATTTCCTAGGCAACCCTTCTTAGGCAAACTTTTAATTAGTCAATACCCAAAGGTGCCAGATAGTTGGGCAATAAAGAGAAACAAATGGGAGGAAGTAATTTATTTTCAACTGTACAACTAATAGCGAATGTAATAATGAATTTATGCCCCCAGAAGTTTTGTAGAAAGGATTTAAAAATGAACTCCCAGGAAGCTCAACTTCACGTATTGTTTTATTCTCTTCATCATTAACATAAAAAAAAACTTGGCCTAATTTGACATTCAAGCATAAATATTGGGCTATTTACATATAAAAGTACTTCCAAAAATATATAATTTTAAGTTCAGAACAGGAACCTAATCGTAATATTATTTTTTAAACACGTACAAGATGCAAAACAGCATACAAAATTCTTGTCGGTTAGTGGAAACCTATTCACAATGCAGTAGCTCAAGACCACACACACATGCAATTTAAGTTTTATTACCTTCAGTAGCAACATTTCCAAGGGAAGGTTCAGCAGAGCCAAAAAGAGCAGATTTCCTTGCCCGGTACTCTTTCATTCTCTGTTTTGCATACTCCATGTAGTCAAAGTCGATTTTGTTTACATGTGCCTTGACAATTCAGGGAAAAAAGAGAGATTTAGATTACTATGATCCTGTATGAATATAGGGTCTGAAATATAGGACTTTCAGTAGTCACTGTCATTAAGGCAGTGAAAGAGCAGAAATGGCAGAAACTTGGAAGTAAAAGGATTTTAAACTGTTTTCTACATTTGATATTTTTACACAATCAAAAAAATCCAGCCAGCTATAGGCAAATAGAAAGTTAAAATGTGGGATTCCGCAGTAGAGGCAGAGGCAGTGGTTGAACCATCAATGAATAATGTGTCTGATCATAACTAAGCACTCCTTCATTCCTAAATATAAGACTTAATTACTTAATTTGATTAGATTAAGGAAGTTTGTTAAATCAGATAAAATCACATGATATTACCAAATTACCCTGTCATCTCTCTTTACTCCCACACTCACTCCCTCCCTTGTTTATCATTAAGGAGTAACAATAGAAATAATTTGGAAAAAATAGAGAAAAATTAGAAAGAGGTTTTATATCTAGGAACTAACCACCCCAAATAGGTCCTACTATATTTAGGAATGGAAGGAGTATTTATCATTGCCTTGTCTTCCTTTCTCTGGTAAAAGGTCTGACTAAGAATTTCTCATACTAATATTAATGCTAATGAGAGGGCATGTGAAAATACCGAAATCACTCCCCACAAGCACCAGAATAAATGATTTGCAAGCGTATACTTCTCAACTTCTTGAATCAACTGCTCTACTTCATCCTCGCTAGGCTCCTGACCTGCAATTGAGTCAAAAAAGTTCAGGATGAACGATCCCTAATCCTACTACTGTTTTACATTAAACGTAAAAAACTGTCAAAATTAGAAACTAATTAATTAGTTTCATTATAGAGACAAAAATGAAGTCTCCTCTTTAATAAATTTAAACCAATGAAGTTGTGCTGAAATCAAGACAAAATTGTGCAATACCTGAAGAACTTAAATATGCTCGCACAAATCGTTTGCGCTCCTCCAAATCTGTCAAGAGATAGTGAGAAACAACCAAGTGACAAAGAACAATGAATTAAATGAAAATGGACAGGCAGCATACCAGGACATTTACTGTAGTCAAGAATGTGAGGTGTTTCTGAATGATAATCAGCTGCCATCTCGCAGAAATGGTTTGCAATGTCATATGCTACAGGATTATAACCCGAATATTCATAATCCTGACACAAAGAGCAGCATGATGATCAATAAGTCTAACATCACTATCATTTCAAAATCTCATATCTAAGATCAATAAGTCAAGGTTCTGTATCAAGATTTGAGATAGAAGGCTGCCACCATCGATGGAAGGTTTTTTCCCGTTTTCTTTTCATGATGTTAAATGTTTTCTTCTTGAGAAGAAGGGCAGGATCTGTTATACAATTATACTCCACCCCAATCCAGTCAGACCACTTAAAGGTAGGCCAAAGCCTGTTTACCTAATTAAACTATGTGAGGATGATTTTTCCATGATTGTGTGTACAGTATTCAAGTGGCAAAAATGTCAACAAGACTTCCAGTAGTGCAGTGGAGTTGATATAACAAATGGAAAAATCTCAGTATTGCAAATCTATGAATAAAGCAGAACTAGCCTTTTCTTCAAAGTAAATCCTCCAATCAAACAGAAAAGAAGCAACAAAACCTCACAGTCATAAACTAGCAAAAAGAGAGACTCACAATGAGGGTCAAATAGTTGTTCTCTTCATTAAGCATTATGTTACCATATTGCAAATCATTGTGGCAAAACCCTATGCGTTGCTGATCATTTGAGAGTTCCTTTTCCAAAACATCAACTTCCTTGTCAAGTGTGTCCAGATAAAAGGCTTCAACTTCTTCAGGGGAAGATAAACCCTTGGCTACACCAATCCACTTTCTGAAGCATTGAGATAAAATTGTTTCAGAAACAGAACTTTTTAGGAGTGAAGATGAGATATGTGATACAAAAAACAAAGTGCATACCGTATTTTATCCCATACGATGACTTTCTTTGGACCAGGCATATCAAGATCATGAAACTCCTTCATTTTGGCAGCCACAAGAGCAGAGATAGATGGCTCACGCAAGTCTGGTGCTGATAGAGTCTGGGGAATCAACATACGAGTTAAACAAATTAGTCTCATTTGAGAAACAGTGTATATGTGCCATCAATTTTAAATAAGACAGTGCTAAATAGATATGAGCAATCTCTACATATTACATATCATTCACTGTGTAAGTGGCATTCCTTTGGTATCTACATGAATAATGTCAATTGAAAAAGTAAGCTTTTAAGTTAAGCTCCTCCTAAATACAGTACCAAAGCAAATACTTGCACAAACTATATACTGCATTCATTTACAGCTGTGATATTTGGGTTATAAAAATTCCAATGGTATAAGTATTAATAAGAGTTAAAATAAATTCATCATACTATTACCCGTGCTCTGATGAACTCTTCAACACGGCCATTAGAAAAGCGGCCCAGGAGTCTAGGACCCTGCTCATTCTTAGACAAGCATTCAAATGCCCGAATCTCATCGTCCCTATCAAAGAAGTTTTCCACACCCTCACCATAAATTCTGACAATAACTTTTCGTGATGGTTCACCATTATTTGTTGGCCATTTTATTTGGACCACCTTGTTAGTCATGGCCCCCTTGAGAGGGATCACCTGCATTGCATCAACATCTTGTATATTATCCCATTCACTGGCTAATGATTTTAGAATAGCCCTTGCATCTTCAGGGAGGTCAACTGCTTTTGCAGACTGATCTTCTTTCTCCTTCACAACATGATCTGCTTTGTCCTCCACAGGAAGTTGATCTGCTTTGACCTCCACGGGATGTTGCTCTTCGTCTTTCACATTATGATTTGGTTTGTCCTCCACTGGTTGATCTGCTTTGACTTCTACCGGTTGGTCAATTTTGTCTTCTACCTGACGCTCAGCTTTGTACTTCATGGATTTCTCCTTAGTCATCAATTTGAAAGACTTCCACATTGTGAGCAAATATAAGGAATCACTGAAGCTGTTTAGATCCCTACATGCAACACTGTTAGGACTATACAGCAAGGATAAATATGAACCATAACAAAAAAACAACTAATACAATCATTACTAGACAAAAGCCTGATGACAACAAATTATAAACATAGATAATGCCAAATGCTGACGTGGAAGCAGTAGAGAGATTGATCATTAATAGACAAGAGCTTCTTTAAAAAAAAAACAAGAAGGAAATGAAACAGGCATGAAAATCTGCGAATAACAATTCCTTAAAGACAATTCAACACTGCAAAACATTACGGTGACTTCTATGTTATTTTCGGTTATGACGTTTAGAGAAGATACTCCAGAAGCATTCAGGTCTCTATCCTCAAATCTAAAAATATCGTAATTACTGATTGAGCTACCTAGCTCGAAAATAAATTCATTATATGCATCTATTCAAGAACAAAACTGAATTTAAATTTAAATTCTAGCTCAATCTTTTGAATCTTAAAAGACAAATTAACTAACACTTGCCTTCACCAAATTAGAATGAAACAGTAAATTGAAAAACTGCAACAAATTGAGATAACAATAGAAGAGAATTGATTAATGTTGATATTATAAGCCACTCAGACAATGTAAACACAAGGCAAAAAAACAATGTACACATTTGGAAGCCAATTTCCTTGAACAATTCATCAAAAAAAAGAGCAATGAAATCGAATTAAGAAACAACACAAACCTGAAGAGAAGAGAAGAGCGAGAGCGAGGGCGAATCTAACAGTGAGAAAATCACGGCAATCGGCGACGTCGGCGTCGGAGATTTTGGTGACCGGAAAAATGAAATACGCGATTTTGTGGCCGTTAGATTCGTCCGTTCTCAAGTGAGAAGTGTAGCAAAATGGGTGATCAAAGTTTTGAAAGGGAATGAAGAATCAATTTATAGTTTGTGAAGCGGATGGATATTAATTACAGATTTTTAAATTTAGACAGTTCTATTTTGTGCCAAAGATACTATTACCACAGTTTTAAAAATAGAAAATTGTTCTGTGACATAGATTACTACCAATAAAAATAGAAATTACTATTGTTATTTGATATTTCTACTTTGACGACATAGAGAAAAAATTAGTGTTTTTTTAAAAATTAAGCATTGTATTAATGATACTTAACATTCCAATTTTTGGGATGACATTTTCATGAGGTAGGCTTTAGCTTAAATTAGCTATATCATGTTCTTACACCGCCTTTTATTACTAATTTTTATGACTTTAATCCTCAATAGAGAAAAAAAATATGGACTTAAATGTTGTACTCCCTCCAATCCGTAATATAAGAGCCCAAAATTTGAATGATTTTGATACAAAATATAGGAGCTTATCTCACATATTTTTTCCTACTTTGACCGTAACTCTCTTTCTAATGGTTATATGTTCCTCTCTCTTAAAAGTATTATAAATAAATATGGGCAACATTGAAAAACAAGAATTGACTTCATACATTCAACTAACTTTTACATGTTTTTTTAAGAAGCGTTTTTTTTGCGGTTGAACTCTTATATTACGGACCGGAGGGACTATATACCTTACTCTTTTTTGGTGTCAATCATTCCTAATATCTTCTTTTAAAACAAAAATTCATGTTGCAAATACGTACTTACCTATTGTTACAAAATAATACTTCATTCCCTATAAATATTAGACAAGTCTCGGGAGGTACGTTTGACCCTAATAAATGATAAACAAGTGGGATAGAGGATGTGGATAAATGTAGATGGTTATTAAAAGAAAAATACATAAATACTAAAATATATAAAAGAATATAAAGTGAACTCTTATATTTTTCACTAAGTTCATTCAAACTGTTATGTTTGATATTTCATGGAACAAAAGGATTGGAGAATAAAAGATAAAGTCTTAAGCTAAAAATATTGTAATTATTAGTGTGCATTATATGGAATTTTCGCAAGTGGTAATATCGTATAGTATGGTATATGGTTCAATTACTTTTTGGTGCACATGGTATATGCCATTATTTTTTTATTGGCTGGACAAGTCAAATTCAATTCAAGTTCAACTATGACGGTTGCTTGTGCCTTTTGTGTTTTCCTCTCTTATGTCAACATTTAATCTGTACCACCTTGCATGCTCAAAACACGTGGATCATTTTGGAGCTGATTTCTCTTCATTTGGTTATCCCTATGCTTTCCCTCCCCACTAATTTTGAATGATGCAGATTCGTCTCTGCAAGATATTCATTCTATGGCCGTTTATGCGTATTTGTATCCACATTTCATAATTTTTGTAAGATAGTACTAACCACGTGACTAAATATAACGTTGATTGACTTTACTTAAGAAAATGAAATAGATTATTTATATTGATATTTTTAAAACTAGTTTATATGACTTATTATAAATCCATGCCTAATTCAAACTATTCAATATTTGAATATAGTTAATTAAATAAATTTTCAGCTTTTTTATTTTTCCCAATAAAACCGATTGACTCTTATACTAAGAAGTATCAAGCGCTCAAAATTGGTTGACAAGCTATAGAGATAGCTTGCTAAATGGAGAGAAGCCAAGCATTGTTTTTAAATAATGGCTCAAATATCTATTTATTTATTAAAAGACAATTTTATATTAGTTCAGGAATAAGGGTTACTCCTGTTTAGTATTTATTATAACCGGATTGAGTGAGTTTGGTTAAGAATGTGGTTTTAACAATAAGTGGCATAAACCTAGCTAGGTAGCTAAATCGGAGAGCGGTTGTAATTAAAATTTTTAATCTTTGAAAAAGTTACATTAATCCACCACCATTAGATAGAACATTTATCTGAACAAGAAACATCAATCCACCATTAGATAGAACATTTGAAATTCATTTATAAACTGCGGGATACAACAAAATAAGTAACTAAGTATATATACCATTCACAACTGTTTTTTAAAACCCGATATGTTGTCATTTCAATTTCAATAAAAACAGAAGATAAAATATAAAATTCAGTCCAACTAATTTATGCAAAAATTATAATCAAATTGGCAAACGATCGAGATTGATTGATCACAAGTTCACTAGTTGGACCGCAGGCTGAATTGAGGTTTAATAAGATGTCATATACCATGATTGTTTTTTGTTAAAAAAATATACCATGATTGTTTTCAGATCTTTTTTTTTGATACAATGATTGTTTTCAGATCTAACCCTCACATGAGTGAGAAAAATGTGACAGGTATTAAATACAGTTTGAAAATCACATTATAATCAATATGATCTGTTTAGAGCACTGCTTGAATAATAGATGCAGAATTATGATTCTTCTCTTGTTTTTTTTACCAAAGCATAATATTGGTTCAATCAAATAATTGAATTTTCTTAGCCAACAATCAAATAATTGAATTGGTTGTTTGGAAGATGCTGGTCTATATAATATAGTTTGATCCCTTTATAAAAGAAACGTAACGCCTTAATCAAATTATAGAGTGGGCAAAGTATATATCAAATCAAATCAACTTAAAATATTCCTCCACAAAAGTTTTTTAAAACTTAAAACATGCATTAAAGTGGAAACATGGGCCACAAAGGCAATTAATATTTTCCCGCGGAATCCGTTGTGTCCTTCACTGCCCCAACTGCCTCACACCCCTCCCCTCAATAAAGTCACCCCCCAACCTCCCCTCCCCTCCCCTCCCCTCCCCTCATTTCCCCTCCTTATAAACTCCTCTCTCCCCCACACCACAAAAATCCCCTCCTCCTCCCAACTCTCCCCTACATGTCCCTCGCCACGCCACCTGTCCCCATCTCCCCGACCGGCACGAGCCTCGGCTACGGCATTGCCATTGCAGTTAGCATTCTTGTCCTCATTTCAACCATCATGCTCGCCTCCTATGCTTGCATCCGCATCAAGGCCACCAACCGCGGCCTCAACCGCGGCATTCGTAGTAGTAGTAATAGAAATAGTAATAATAATAATAATAACTCGAACGAGCCGGTGATGATGGTTTTGGGCCTGGATAAGCCCACGATTGAAGGCTACCCAAAGATTGTGTTGGGGGAGAGTAGGCGACTGCCCAGGCCCAATGGAGGCCCATGCGCTATTTGCTTGGGTGATTATGTGAAGAATGATACGGTGCGGTGCGTTCCAGAGTGCAACCACTGTTTCCACGTGGATTGCTTGGATGAGTGGCTTCGTCTGAGTGCCACGTGCCCTCTTTGTCGGCACTCACCGGCGCCGTCGCCGGCGGCCACTCCACTGTCAGAATTTGTTCCACTTGCTTCCCATGCCAGGTGAGATGAAGTGGAGACTTGCTCAATTTTGTAGAGTTAGTGATCTTTTTTTATTAATAACAAATTGGTGATTATATTGTATTGGCATCATGTATATTATTTGATTACTATTACTACTGGATGGATCTGTTCTTTCTTTTCTTTTATTTTCCTTTGCTTCTTCGTAACTCATAAGTCATGAAATTGGTTCTAGATCACTCAAAGGTCTAGACATAAATTCAATGATAATTATGTTAAAACTTAAAGGTATTATATGTATGAATACATATAACTTCCACTGATGTGAAATCCCCACAAAATCCCTTAACTAAAGTTGGGTATTTAAAATCTCTAAATTAAAATGAAATCTCAAATTTTAGCCAAAATGTTGTAGATTCGTTAAAAGTTATTAGTGACAAAAATGGTGTTTAATATTAAAAAGTTCGTTATCTTCAAATGTTTTTAGTTACAAAGAATTTATAACTGTTATTAATGATGTTCATAAATTTGTTACAAATTAAAAAAAAACTGTCATCACTTTACTATGTTGTTAGTTAACATGTTTTGGTGGACCTCAAAACATGTTAAAATTTATATTGACATAGAATATCAATTTTATAAGAAAAACAAATTTTATTATTGCAATGAACGAGTTACATTTGTTGTCTTTAAGTGATACTTGAAAAGAAGGAAAATGTTCTGATAAAAAAAAAGGAAAATGTTGTACAAGTGAAAGAAGGAACATGGGAAAAAACCAAAAAGTATACACGGGTAAAAGGGAAAAAGAAAATTAGAAAAGCATGGGATTAGCCCGCTTGACACTCGGATGGGTCGATGGGATACCTCCACACAAGGTTGTTAAACTCGCGAGTTTAAATAACCTCGTGTAAAGAAGATAAAATCGGATCGTAGACTCATATAGTAAACTCATAAGAGTTACAATTATTAATAAACACATGTTTCTCGTGTATAATTAAATAAAAACACAAAAAATAACAATTGTTATAACTTGAATATTTTCAAATATAAATAGTTGCTGTTAAATATGTTGAAATTCATATTTTATCAACCTCACAAGAGAATTTAGTCAAATAAAAATTATTACAAATGAGTTTATTAAAAGCAAGTTAACACGATTTTTGTAAGGTAGAATCGTAAAATCGGTGAATTTGATAGTTAAAAACGTACGTTTCTAACAAGTTCACCCCCACTGAAAATTTACGTGACTTGTAACACATTTTGGTTAGGTAGAGCCGTAAATTAAAAGCGGTAAAATCAGAATGTCAACTCGCGATTTTGAAAGATAAAAAAAAAACTCGTAATTTTGACAACAATGCATCTACCAAGCAAAAAGAAAAAAATGATACAAAAGAAAAAATACACTGCCAAAATGGAATTGGTAACAATTAATATTTCTGATTTGAAGACTGATAAACATTTTATTCATCATACAGCTAATTTTCAAAGCATTTTATTCATCAGATAGAGTGGAAAATATAAATCCGTTGGATTGATTTTTTCTAAGCCAATCATTACGTAATAACCAATCCTTTCAAAGCCATATCTTTATTCTTTCATTATTATCACAGTATCAGTTAAATATTCAATGCATTATATTTTATTTGCATTTAATTCATATCCGGATTGCCATTGCCAATATATATATAGGGATGCGTTCTCATCCCAACTTATAGAAAAAGCAAAGACACTATTGCTAGGTTGAGATCGTCAAAAAAGTCAAAGAAATGGCAAAAGTTTCACACAATTTTGTCTGCTTGACGATTTTGTTTCTCATTGCAACCGGTAATCTTTCTTCCATTGCTCTTACCGAATATGTATGTGTGTGTCATTTGATTGATAATGGGTTTATTTTGCGCGTGCATCTCTGTAGGAAGTGTCTCAAAAATAGGAGCACAAAATGAAGAAGAGGTGAAGAAATGTGAGAAAGATGAAGAATGCAACCCAGTTTGTGCTTACAGAAATTGTCCTGGTTTAGTGAACAAGTGCTATGGTGGCTGGTGTGTTTGTTGTCAGCAACCTTACTCGTCTTCTTCAGCAGATCACCGTGATCTGAATAATTAGTTATGTGATCAACTATCCGTTGATATCTCATATCTATATACATATATGCAATGATCTGAAATAAATATTGTTTCTTATGAAAGAGGTTTGTTTTACCCACGATCTTCGGGCAACGCTCCTAACTCATGATCCATTGATGAGGCCTATATGGGTTGTGGAGAATGACAAACAAACCCTATTTCTATCCACACAAACGTAGGTTTTGTCGAACTTCATTTAGTTGTGGAGATATCTCCTCATGTGCCGCGAATCAAACACTTGTCAATATAATCAAATGTTCAATCTCTTCACTAGCTAAATAAATTGATGATTAGTCCACTTGTTTATCTTTTCACCAATCTCAAACTTAAGTTTGAAAGGAAACTTTCTTTCAACTTGTTTATTAATACACAATGATTAATAGACCAAGCCCATTCTAGATTCTTTCCCAAAATATTTACCGGGTCAATTTATTTTCTCTAAAATAGCAGCATTATATATTGTTTTATTTACTTCAATTTATTCTCTCTTCAATAAGAGTATTATCATTTCTCTTACATCTGGAACTCCATTGGATCAGAAAATATATCATTTATACAATGAAAACTCATATTTATTAACTTAATTACTATTAAACTCATTTTACTTATTTTTAATTGACCAAACTCTTCTAATAAAAAACATTGACCAAACTCAATGAATTTATATATAAATTTCATAGAAATTACTCTATCGAGGTTAATATAGTATGAATATTGACATATTTAAATATATTATATACTACCTTCGGTCCTAAATATAGGATCTAGATGACTTTTTTTAGAGAGATTAAGGTTGCGAAATATGCTATTAAATGATGACATATTTAATATATTTTTAGATAATTCATTAGTTTATAGGTAAAATAAACTAGTTTAAGGGAAAAAATTAGGTAAATCAATTTATAATTAACTTATTTTTTGATTTTTTAGGATTTTTCAAAAAAGTCATCTAGGTCTTATATTTAGAACCGGAGGGAGTATATTTTATCAAAACAAATATACTATCTATATTTATAATATATTCAAGTCAAATTATTATTATTATTTGTATTTTTTATTTAATTATATACAAGAAATACATATTCATTAATAAGCGTAAACTTTTATGAATTTACGATTCAAGTTTACTATCCGAGTTTACCTTCTTTTCACGAGTTTACTTAAACTCACGAGTTTGACTGTTTTATCCCAATCCAATTATTGAGTAATATCCAATCCTTTCAAAACCATATCTTTATCTTTCAAATCTTATCAATATATTAGTTAAATTTTCAATGCAGCAGATTTTATTTCCATGTAATTCATATATCTAGATCACCAATATGTGTGTGTGTGCGCGTGTGTATTGGAAGACATTCTCATTCTGACACACAGAAATAGCAAAGACAATTTGTTGGGTTTAGATCGATCATCAAAGTCAAAGAAATGACAAAAGTTTCGCATAATTTAATTTTCTTGGTGGTTTTGTTTCTCATTGCAACAGGCGGTAATCTTTCTCCCATTTCTCTTCCCCAACATGTATGTGTGTGTCATTTCATTGATAATGGGTTTATTTTATTTGTGCCTGTGTAGGAGTTGTCCCAAAAATAAGGGCACAAAATGAGGAACACGTGCAGAAAGTATGTGAAAAAGATGATGATTGCAACCCACTTTGTGCTTTCAGAAATTGCCCTGGTTTAGTGAACAAGTGCTTTGGTGACTGGTGTGTTTGTTGTGAGAACCCTCCTTCCTCTTCTTCAGCGGATAACGTTAATCTAATTAATTAGTTTTGGCTTCTGAGCTGTCATCTATTTATTTCAGATTTCTATATATTTAACGGATCTGATGAAAGACCCATACACACATGTAAGAATAATTAAGCACATACATGTGTATTGTCTTTGATTCGGAACAACTTGCAATATCAATAATACTCAATCACGCTTTTAAATACAGGAATCAGCTAGGGGGCTTGATTTAGCAAATACTATATGATAATAACGTTTTTTTACCTACAAATACGATAATAACTTTAGCTCTTCAACTTTTTTTTTTTCCAAAAAACTATCCCCATCGATTGTATAATGTGTAATATAGTATATTAAATTAAAAGGATTTTCTCTACAATCATAATTTTAAGTAGGGTATTTTAGGTTCAGTCCAAAAAAGGTAGGGTATTTTAGGGAATCAACTCATTTATTACAATTAAACGATATTCAACCCTATATTAAAGAGTTGATACGTATTAATATATAATTGGTTTGTCCAACATGATACAACTTTTTGAATAGAGCTGACACTTTTAACCTGACACGTCGGGTTGAGCCTGAAAATATACAGAAAACGGGGGATGTGTTGCAAAAAGTTCAGCCGAATTAAAATGGACTAAAAGCGGGCTAGTCTGCCTTTTAAAGTGGGTTGTGGGTTAAACTAACCTAAAATCCCAACTTTTCAAGTAAAACTTGTATTTGAGTGGGGTTAAACCTAAGACAAGTATAAAAAATACGGGTTGGGTTGAAAAAAGTCAAGTCCAAATTAAAAGGGCTAAAAGCGAGTTAGCACAAATTAAAAGTGGTTTGGGTCAGGTTGACTCATGTAAAAAAGGCCTAGAATTCTAACTCTATTTTTGAGCCAAATTCAGTTAGTCGACTAGTGCATGGCTGGTTGGCTACTATGAATTAATAACATGACACCTTAATTTAATATCCAATCTTCACATCGATCATTAACTTAATTATGTTGCTTATGCTTTGCAATTTTGCATCAATAGTGAATCGAGTCGAAAATTGGAAGTTTTCTTAGCTATCTGTCTCTTTTATGTAAAGAGTAAAGAATGAATGAAGGATTAATGTTCTCGACAATCCCTCATTTAAATGATGAGAGGGAAACGTCAAGCTTGACGCATGTATGGACGATGCTATTTTTTTTGTAATATTTTTCATACTAATTAAAGCTCTATAATCTCCAATTTTACTTTATAAATTATTTTAACTAACTGATCAAAACTATATGGTACTTAATCCTTCATTATATGTTTTGAATATTGGATGAGATTTTGAATAAGAAGAGAAAAAACATACATTTATTTTCAAGTTTTAACTAACAATTAAATGAACAAAATGTTGATAAATAGAACATAGATCTGTTGTTAATTAATCTATGGCACCACCGTATACACAAAAAAATTATCAAGGGGGGAACACACTAACCCCCATTAACTATTCAGGATTCATGATTTCATGAGACCTCCACCTCTAAATGGTCATATTAGCAGTCGTTATCATAAGTATTTAAACACATCCTAGTTAATTAATCTAAACCCGCGTAATCTATTTTCATAAAATAATATTAAGTATTTGTTACATCAATAACCAATAATTCATTGTAATTGAATAAGCTAGTGTTCATTTATCTGACTCAACAAAAAGAAATTAAATTAGATTCACGTTAAAATATGTATAAAAAGCTATTAAGTTGCGTTTGATCAAACACAAAATTCAACCCAAGTTTTTTTTGGTCAACAACCCAAGTTTAAAAGCGAGTGAATGTTCTTTGTAGGGTAGAAATGTAAAAGCAGTAAAACTCAAATTAAAATAGTATTATGTTTTCCTTACATTACATGAATAACTAGAAACAAGCTTAACACATTTGGGGGTGTTTATTTGGACTACGAACCCAAAAGCCCTGAACGTTTTCCCACTTGTAGAGGCTAATCCTAATCTAGATACGGAATTTCAAATATATTGTATATTTCTAATGTCCTAAAATGATTACGTTTTCCCCATGATAGTACAAGCCAACCGACTTGATTCCATCTTATTCAACTCCCTTGAGTAAATATACTAAGCATGTAATAAAAACTATTTATTAATAAGTTAAACTCTTATTTGTTTACTAATTCAAGTTTACCATCCAATTTACATTCATTTGATGAATTTAATGAAACTCACAAATTTGAAAACCTTACTCTCTGTCCCATATTATAAGGTAGAGTCACTTTTAAATAATCCTGTCACATAATATAAGGCGGTGTTTGATCATTAGTTAGAATAATGAATGTCATTTTTTCATTATTACACTTCAAATTTTTTTTCTCTCGTGTGTCACTTCATTTATTCTCACATATTCTCTTTCATCATTTTTTTCTGACTCTCTATATTTTTTAATTTATTTTCCTCATTACTTTGTTTCTTATTCTTTCGTGTTGGAAATATTTAATTGAATCCGCCCTCGACCGAATCATTTGATTACTAAATTCGACGGCCTACGGGAAAGGAGAGAGAGAAAGCTAACAAATCAGCATTAATATGTGATTGATGCCGATTGATTTAATTAGAATCAAATCAGTTGACAAATCAACATTAATATTGATTGATTTGATTATAATCAAATAAGTTATTATTGTTGGTTTGCTACATAATGAGCTGCAATTATGACAGTGACATTTCTATCATTCTTAGTGATACTCTTGTCACTATAAATGGAGATGTCCCTCTCAATTGTAATCTCACCTCATCCATTGCATTCTCTGGCTTTCCTTCTTGTGCGAATTGAATTTGTGTTGTGTTCTATGAACCTGGTTCTGCGTGAGCTGAATCCTAAGCTTTATAAGAGAATTTTTTAAAACAAATTTTTTCTTCTACAAAAGTTTTATTTTTAATAGATTTTTTAGCACCAATCCGTGATTCGGTTGAAACCGCCTTATAATATATAAGACAGTGGAGTAGTAATTACCGACAAAATTTCATGGGTTTACATTATTGGTTAATGTCAACAGATAATGCCATACACACAAAAATGATTATGTTTTTCCCATGATAGTACAAGCCAACAGATTTAATTCCATCTAATTCAACTCCCATGAGAAAATAGATTAAATACACAAAAACACCCATTTATTTATAAGATAAATTCATATGGCTTACGTGTTCACTGATTCTAGCTTACGATACGATTTTATATTTCTTTCGTGAGATTATTTGAACTCACGAGTTTGACAACCTTGTGTAGTAATATTTATCCAAGAAATTGAATGAGTTTACATTATTTGTTAATCTAAATATGAAATAACAAATATATGTATCTATCCCAAAATGATTATGTTCCCATGATAGTACAAACCAAACAATTTATTTCTATATTATATACGAAATACCAAATATATGTATCCCAACATGATTATGTTCCCATGATAGTACAAGCCAAACAATTTATTTCTCTCTAATATACGAAATACCAAATATATGTATCCCAAAATGATTATGTTCCCACCATGATAGCACAAGCCAAATAATTTATTTCTATTCTGGAAAAAAACAAATATACTTAAGCTGCCTCCATTCTTCATCACACATCCAACACAAACTATATTTTGTGGAGGTGATTGTAGGGATAGAGGGTGCGAAGGAATGACAAAAGTTTCTCACAGTTTGGTTTTCTTCATGGTTTTGTTCATTGTTGCATCTGGTAACTCCCTCCCTCCTCTATCCTATCTCTACACATAACCACACAATAAGTCATTATAATCACCTTATAGTAGAGTGTCATGAGACTCTCTCTATTAACCCGAGGCCATGCACTCGGAGTCTAAAAAATAGGTTAGCCATTAATGAATTATCAATAGCATAGCCTAGGTGGCTTGAGCAAATCAATAAAACATTGAACTTTGAACGCTTTCTATTTCATTGTCTAGCATGAAACAAATTAAAGCAGTCTTGATATTTTTAAGATCTACAATATGCTAGTTTTGTGTTTATTAAGTGTTTTATACGTGTGAATATTAATATTCCATCTGCACAGGAGTGGTGCCAATGATAACAGCCCGACGAGCACAACCAAAAAAGTGTAAGGACGGTGCAGATTGTAGGAGTTACTGTGCTAAGTTTGGGAAGATACGTTTTGATCCCCTTGTAGCATTTGTATGCGATAAAACCACAGGTAAATGTGGATGTTGCGTATTACCTCTGCTAACTTAATATACGAGCTTCACCTCAGCACCTTAACTACGTCGCTCAATTAATCATGGTTGTAATAATACTTATTGTTCTATTGTGATGTATATGCGTTGCATCTCAAATGGTCAATATGAATATGGTTCTACTCCTATATAAGAATAATAAATTGAGTCATGTAATATACGTTGTATGCCTTAGTCATTCCTTTTATAGAATGATGCATGAGGGAATAAATTAAAGTTTTGATTAACCCCTCGTTTAAGTAGCAACGAGAAAACTAAGGTTGATAAATACACAGAGTGTGTTTGGCACTTTAGCTTGACTTGTGGAAAAGTGATTTATTTTTAAGTCAGTTTAGATTATAAGCTTTATGTAGGCTTATTTTTATGTTTGGATGAACTTTGAAAAAAGCGACTTATTTTTCCATTTGACTTATAAACATGTTTGGATGACTTTTTGTTTAAAAGGGGCTTATTTTTAAGCTAGCCTATTTTTAAGTAATGTAGAAAATAAACTGACTTTTTTTTTCTGAAATAAACTACACAAAGTGGCTTATGAATAAGTCTCTTATTTAAAAGAGAAGATACAAAGTTTGACAGTATATTCATGAAACCAAAGAATCAGTTTTTTTATTTAACATTCACATGGAATTTCTTGATGACTGTTGACAACACTTCTTATTCCAAGAAATAATTTGCAATCCAAATCAGTTCGGCTAATTAACTGCCAAGAGCAAAGTATTTTAGTGCACACATTCATCAATAAAACCAGCCTCATTCATCATCATACATTAACTGAATGACAAAAACCCATTTCACCTAAAGCTTGAATTGTTAGAATTATTTCAGCAAGATAAACCACTATATGCAAACCCAAAAATGATTATACTCCTTCAGTTAGTTACCTTATTACAACTTCTGTCTTGAAACTTCCGTTTAGTCAGCTAAAAGCAAATGAAGAATAATTTAAATACAACAAGTGACAATGTAACTTCAAAAATTGTAACTTTAATTCAAATTGATAAGTATGCTATAACATCATCATGGTCTGGCCTTTTACCTATTTCACAAACAATTTGAAACATGTTCACATCAAAGATCTGTTCAGCCCCCAAAAACAAAAGGAACGGCAAAGAAAACACAATTCTGAACATTCGCAAATAAATTCAGCTTTAACTTTGTTAAAAATTCCAATAAAACATAGCAGTGACTTGTCAAAATCATCCATCCGTATGAGCAATATGAATTGATTTTGCAGAACAAAACGACTTCTCATTATAATTCAATCCTAGTTATATTTTGGCATTATTCCCCCCTTTCTTTTTCTGCAGAACTGAATACACAAGTGTAAAGGAGAGAAAAGTCTACTACTCTTCATAGTGCAAAGATATCGATCAGACTTGACACTAAAAGCATAAATAAATTAATTTTTAAAATTCTAAAAATATCTAAACTCAATAGAAAATTTAACATGCATTGTCATATATTTATCCTATCCTAATCTTAATGTTCTATAATTTGTTCACCATCCAAGCATGGCTGAGCATTCAGTTAAGAGTATGGGAAGAATCAGACCTTCAACTAATCACATAAGGCACACAAAATTGTTAGAATTCCAACATGCAAGAATGAATGCATTATCATCTTTCATTTACACACTCTACAAAATACAACCATATACACTGGGCCAAAGGAATTGTCAAAACAGAAGAAGAAGAAGAATTTGTGAAATGATCAATCACAACCAAACCAATAAACCAAAATCAACGGCAGAGCAAACAACCTTCATAACCGTCGCCCCATTTTATTAATCGCTACTTTTGTCATCATTTCACCTCGAATATCCCATAAAGATTGTTTCTTCTAACCAAAGTAATGCTTTTGGTAGATTCTTGAGGCATTTCAATGGATGATGACGTTGGCATAACTGAGTCAAACCTTATTTCTTCCCTGGAATGAAAGAGAGCTGTTTCTTGGAACAAAAGTGTGGTTCTATTACTACGCCGAACAAAGCCTCGGTATCATCAGGGAATCCTGCCTTAGAAGTCAAAAAGAAAACACTGCTTATGGAACTAGAAGCGGTTGATTAAAATTATAAACATTGGTTCTTCATCCAAACAAACTTTTATTGTCAAAAACAAATGTTTGGATGACTTGTAAACTGGTGGTGTTTTTAAACATTGGTTCTTTGAAAAAAATGACTTATTGTCAAAAAGAAAACACTACTTATCCTATGCACACTCCTTAATTAAAATTATAAACATTGGTTCTTCATCTCCTTCTTCAATGGCTTCTTCTGAGAAGCTTGGAAGCTGTGAGAAGTTGTTGGAGAACTCAAAACCATACTTCGCAATGATATCAAATTATTAAATAACAAATATTAATATAATTCTAAAGTTGTTGTCTCTGATAGCTTTTATATTTATTGTGTGTGCAAAGTTTTTTTTAGTAACACCGTTCAACCCTTGTGTTTCTGTCATTCACAGAGTGTGGTACTTTTATTGAAGTGATTTACATTTAAAAAATTACCATTTTTAAAATCATCACAAGTTTTTTATTAAACTAAATAAAACTATGGGTTAAAATTCGAACTTTAACCCATAGTTTTAAACTAAATAAAACCAAATTTGAACTTAAACTCTAAAACTATTCTTAACCGATTTTTTTTTGGGCTTCAATGATATGTTTGAAACAGGCTTGTGATTCTGGTCCAAAAAAAACAGGCCTATGATATATCAAAGTTTTTACTATGCTGGGGTGAAGTTGACGTCCTCAACCTTCTCAAGCGCAATGAGCAACATGCTTCCTGCTATGACTTTTTTCATGGCTGAATTATGCAGGTAATCAAAACTTCCTGAAGAAATTGTTTTTAAAATACTTTTTCCTATTCTAAATATAAGAATTAATTAGTGGATTTGCTTTGATTCTTTATATTATACTTCATTTCACTTTACTTCTCCCAAACTTATAATTTTTTTACACTACTCTTATTGATTACATATATGAATAGTATTATTGTTTTCCTTACATTACATGAATTGCTAGGAACAGGCTTAACACATTTGGGGGTGTTGATTTGGACGAACCCAAAAGCCCTGAACGTTTTTCCACTTGCAGAGGCTTAATTATCTTAATCTACATAGGGAATTCCAAATATATTATATGTTCCAAATATATTGTACTCCCTTCGGTGCTAAATATAAGACCTAGATGACTTTTTTGGAGAGATTAAGGTTGTGAATTACAATATTAAATTATGACATATTTGACAAATTTTTAGATCATCAATTAGTTTATATGTCAAATAAACTAGTTCAAGGGAAAAAATTAGGTAAATAAAGTTATAATTAACTTTTTTTTTTGCTTTTTTAGAATTTTCCAAAACAGTCATATAAGTCTTATATTTAGGACCGGAGGTAGTATATTTGTATGTCCCAAAATGATTACGTTTTTCCCATGATAGTTCAAGTATCATGCCAACGGACTTGATTCTTGATTCCATCTTATTCAACTCCCTTGAGAAAACATAATAAGTATATAATGAAAACACATATTTATTAATAAGTTAAACTCTTATGAGTTTACTAATTTGAGTTCACCATCCAATTTACATTCATGTGACGGATTTCCTATTAGAACTAATAATGAGTCAAGAATTTGACAACTTTACATATTACACCCTCGTCCCATATTATAAGGTAGAGTAATTTTTAATTATCTTGTCACGTAATATAAGGCGGAATCTGATCATTTAGTTAGAATAATAAATGTCATTTTTCCAATATTGCCCTTTACATTTTTTCTCTCACGTGTCACATCATTTATTCTCATATATTCTCTCTCATCATTTTTCCTTAACCTATATACTCTTTTAATTTATTTTTCTCGTTACTTTGTTTCTTATTCTTCCATAAATAAGAGAATTTTTGAAAACAAAATTTTGTCTCCGACAAAAGTATTGTTTTTAATAGATTTTTTTCCAACTCATGATTTGGTTAAATTCACCTTATAATGTAAGATAGATGGAGGGAGTAGTATTTATACTGACAAAATTTCGTGAGTTTACATTATTGGTTAATCTTAATAGGAAATGTCATACACACACAAATTACTATGCTTTTCCCATGATAGTACAACCCAACAGATTTAATTCCATCTGATTCAACACCCATGAGAAAATATAAAAACACTCATTTATTTACAAGGTAAACTCTTATGGCTTACGCGTTTACCGATTCTAGCCTATGATACGGTTTTATATTTATTTCGTGGGTTTACTTAAATTCACTAGTTTGACAGCCTTATATAGTAATACTTATCGAAGAAATTGCATGGGTTTACATTATTCGTTAATTTAAATACGAAATACCAAATATATATCCCAAATGATTACGTTATTCCCATGATAGTACAAGCCAGACAATTTATTTCTATTTGATTCAACTCCCTTGGGTGTATATATTTGAAGCTGCCCTCCATTCTTCATCACACATCCAACACAAACTATATTTTGTGGAGCTGATTGCAGGAATAGAGCAAGCGAAGGAATGGCGAAAGTTTCTCACATCCGGTAACTTCTTCCCTCCTCTATCCTATCTCTACATACAGCCACACAATAAGTTGATATGATCACCTTATAGTAGAGTGTCACGAGGCTCTCTATTAGCGGGAGGCCATGCACTCGGGATCAATAGGTTAGCCATTTATGAGTTATCAATAGCATAACCCAGGTTGGCTTGAACAAACTAATAAAACAATGAACTTTGAATTTGTTACTATTTCATTTTCTAGCATGAAACAACACAGTCTTGATATTTTTAAGAACCACAATATGTTATTTTGTGTTTACGTGGCTTATACGATTAAATATTAATATTCCATCTGCACAGGAGTGGTGCCAATGATAACAACACAAACGAAATGTACCAAGACTTCAGATTGTAAAAGTGCCTGTTCTAAGGTGATATGTCCTGTACCTGGTGCAACATATATTTGCGATCCAACAACACATCAATGTAATTGTTGCGCAGGACCTCCCCTAACTTAATATACGAGCTTTACCTCAGCACCTCAACCATGTCGCTCGATAAATCATGTATGTAATAATACTTATTGTACTCCTGTGATGTATATGCTTTGCATCTCAAATGGTCAATAAGAATGGTTCTACTCATATTTAAGAATAATGAATTGAGTCATGTGGTATAAGTTGTATGCGTTAGACATTCCTTTTATAAAAAGGATGCATGAGGGAATAAATTAAATGACATCTTGAACGACCTCTCGTTTAAGCAACGAGAAAACTAAGCTTGATAAATAGACAATGGAACACGGTTTGTTTGTTTTTATATATTACAAACCAACTAATTAAAATTTTCCGTTCCTTTGACTCACTCACCTTATAAAAAAACTTATTAAAATTAATACATTGAAGTTAATTTATTTATTTAGAAGTATTTTAAACTTTTTTTAGTTCAGTAGTATTTAATGATATTTTTAACACATGAGAGAACAGTAAGCCGTACCTTTGACAAATAAAACACATTACCCATACATGATTCTCGATTTTGTGGGAATCATCTAGAATGTCGCACACTAATTAATATGATATCATAATAATTAAGTACTTAAGCATATCCTAAACTATCATCCTAAATTGTTTTGACATAAATTGAATGAGCATGAGTATTATGATAATGTCAAACTTATGAATTTAAGCAAAATTTTGAAAACAGGAGCCTATGGTGAACTTGAATTATAAAGTACTCCCTCCGTTCCTAAATATAGGACCTAGATAGTTTTTTTTTGAAAAATCCTCAAAAAAGTAAACAATAAGTTAATTATAAATTGATTTACCTAATTTTTTCTCTTAAACTAGTTTATTTTACCTATAAGCTAATGGATAATCTAAAAAGATATCAAATATATCATGATTTAATAACCTATTTCGCAATTTTAATCTTTCAAAAAAAAAGTTAGCTAAGTCTTATTTAGGAACGGAGGGAGTATATTGTAAGAATTTAATTGAAAATGTATAATTGAAGGCCAAAAATGACATAATTTGATTTAAATAAATTTTCAAACCCAAACAATATATAGGAATTAAACCTAAAGGCATTCATATTGTTACTCGACAAAGAATTTTATGATAAAAGTATATTAAAAGCCACTAGGTCTAATAAAATGAATCAGCACCACCACCGGGTTTAGAAACAAAGAACTACGCGACATCATAGATTAGAAATGTAAAACCGGTAAGATTGGTGGATGTAAACATAAATTTAAACGAGTTTTGAGCCAACAAAAGTAAAACTTAATTGTCCATTCAAAGCTTTTCTAGTTAAAGTGATTTTGGGAATAAAGATCTATTGGGGTTGGTTTTCTCTAAAAATTGAATTGAATATGGGCATTGTTCATTCAGGCATGCAGATCCGATTCTCTGTCCAAAACTCATCCTAATCTTATTTAGAATTATCCAAAAGAAAGTTAAAAAGTGCTGGTACCTTAAAGAAATATTATGGTTACATTCGAGAATTCTTGGTGATGACTGTCAATGTAAACATAGCATATTTTCACTTGATTTAAGAGACATTTTCTGCTGTTAATTGTTGTGTCATTATATGTTCCAGTAATGAACTTCAAAAATCATGTAGGTATAAGAAAATACACACACATGCGCACACGTATAACCCTAAAGTTTAAAAAGTGGAGCAATTTCGACCTCATCCTTAATAATGTTAATTTTTTATAGTTATAGTTAGACTTATTGATCCACTTGAGCAGTACCCTCTTAGTGGGTCGCTCGCTTCGAAGTTTGAAAGCCTCTCCGCCATAGCACCTTCGCCATGATGTTCTTCTAATTCGCATCCTTCATCTGTTTTTCCATGATGTTATCACTGACACCACAATATACTCCCTCCGGTCCTAAATATAAGACCTAGTTGATTTTTATAAAAATCCTATAAAAAAGCAAAATAAGTTAATTATAAATTGATTTACCTATAAACTAATGTATAATCTAAAAATATATCAAATATGTCATGATTTAATAGCCTATTTCGCGACTTTAACCTAAAAAAAAATTAATTAGATCTTATATTTTGAACCAGGGCTAGTAATTCATTTCATAAATCCCACTCCATAAAAGTCCATATAAACCGTATTTAAATCTTCGGGCAAAAAAAAACATGCTCCATTATCTGTCTTTCATTTGTTGCTCCACTGTTTTCTTTCCCTGAGGACACTTTATTAAATCCATAATGGATCTAATCAAATAAACTCATTGGAACGTTGGCCAAAAAAAAAAAAAACTCACTGGAACAAGAGCCGAAATGAAAGGCCCTGAAATAAAATGGGAGCTAAGATTTGATACGGAGAGTCTTCTTTATTTGATGCACACAAGGAATTGGGCTCATGCGATTAAAATTATGGAGAAAGTTATTTTTACTGCACCCTTGTCACATCATCATTCCATGGAAATAGCAGTAAAAAGTATTATACGATAATTTATATTCCCTCCATACCATAATGTCTTATAATATAAAGTGAAATTAACTAAATAATGGATTCCGAAAATTGGTTAAAATTAGCTAAAAAGTCTCTTTGATGTCATTTTACTGAAAGCATAGAGTGTGTTTGGTAGAAAGAAAAAAAGTAAAGAATTAGAATTGGAAAGAGTAAGAGATGGAAAGTAAAGGTAATGATTAGAAAGTAAAGTTTGTGGGCCCCAGGAAAAGTGTGAGATGGAGAGAGAAAACTTGTGGGTCCCAGGATATATGTAAATGACCATATTACCCCTAAACTTTTCAATTATTTACATGCCACTTTCTCTCCTTTCTCACTACCAAACAAGCCATTAATATTGTCTACTCGGAAAATGTGGACTGAGAAAGAGGAAGTGATCTAAAGAGGAAAAAAATGAGGTGACACTCATTTATTTGTTTACAGAGGAAAATGATGACACTTAAATGGATGAATTAGTAAGCTTTAATGGTAAGAAAATATACTATTAACTGTGAGGGTGAAATTGCTCCACTTATTTACTAGGTGGCTGGATATGCTGCAATTTTTTTTACAAGAAACTCTAACATGTCATGGCTGGTGACGCGACATGTTATAACATAGTATTTTTAATAACGTCGCCCTTAGTGACATGACATATGACCACTGAAGCAACATGAGAATCATCTATACACATTTGTGAAATGGAAAATGAAGAAGGTGAGATGCCAAGCCATGTTGATGACATTATACAAAGGTCCTCTTTTGGATGTTCTGGATCAAATAAACATCTTCCTCCCAAAGCCTGTTATTCTGCAAATTCTAATTCTGATGATGCCAGAGAATGGTTTATTTGCTCCATCTTTCCCGTCATTGCCACTCTTGCTTGGGCTTCCCTCTTTGTTCTTCAAGTAATTAAATAACACAGCTTCTTATACATATAAACTTTATACACAAATCTTCAACTTATTTCTATCTATAATCTATAAACACACACACACACACACAATATTAGGGGATTGTGACATCAAGCATATCATACTATGTTCAAGTTTTGGTGATAGATAAGAAAGGGCCTGTTTTTGCGACTGCCTTTTGCCCTTTGATGATGATTGTTGTGGCCATCATGATGGGCTCCTTCATACTTTCTGAACGAATCTATCTCGGAAGGTATTTCCATTCTTTTTTTACTGAATTAATTTTATTTATTATTTAAATTTTCTGCTAATGTAAAGAAGCAATGTTTATCCATTGCAGTGTGCTTGGTTCAATATTGATAGTGATAGGACTATACTCAGTCCTATGGGAAAGCACAAAGAGAGTATGAAAGCCATAGTGATAGAGACACATCATGAAATGCCACCAATAATGTTGATTCTCTGAAGCCCCCAAATGGTCATCATATTCATGCAAACAATAAAAATAACAATAATAATCACTGTTGCATTGTTGTTAACATGCCTTTGTTGCTGGAACTTCCCATGAAAAACCAAGTACTACCATGAGGAGGTGGCAGTAATGCTTGAAAACTATTTTCCATCTTGTTAAATATATAATTAAGGATAAAGTATTAATTATGTTTTAGTCTTATTTTTGCCTTTTTGATCATTAAGATATGTAGTGAGATTTGTATAACATCGTAACTTAGCTTGAGAATATGAGAATCGGATGTTGAAGTTTATTTAGGGTGCCATTAACTAACCTTTTGGTCTTCTTGATGGATGTTCATCACATTAATCTTAACTGCTATCAATTAAGAATTTAATTCCTATCCTATTACTATGCGCTTTGTTTCAATTTAAAGGCTCAACTCTTAACTTCTGTCCTGAAACTTCCATATAGTCAGCTAAAAGCAAATGAAGAATAATTTAAATACAACAAGTGACAATGTAACTTCAAAAATTGTAACTTTAATTCAAATTTGATAATTATGCTATAACATCATCATGGTCTGGCCTTTTACCTATTTCACAAACCAATTTGAAACATGTTCGCATCAAAGATCAGTTCAGCCCCCAAAAACAAAAGGAACGGCAAAGAAAACACAATTTTGAATATCGCAAATTAATCCACCTTTAACTTTGTTAAAAATTCCAATAAAACATAGCAGTGACTTACTAAAATCATCCATCTGTATGAGCAATATGAATTGATTTTGCAGAACAAAACCACTTCTCATTATAATTCAATCCTAGTTATATTTTGGCATTGTTCCCCCCATTCTTTTTCTGCAGAACTGAATACACAAGTGTAAAGGAAAGAAAAATCTACTACTCATCATAGTGCAAAGATATCAAACTTGACACTAAAAGCATAAATTAATTTTTAAACTTCTAAAAATCTCTAAACTCAATAGTAAATTTAACATGCATCGTCATATATTAATCCTATCCTAATCTTAATGTTCTATAATTTGTTCATCACCAAGCATGGCTGAGCATTCATTTAAGAGTATGGGAAGAATCAGGCCTTCAAATAGTCACATAAGGCACACAAAATTGTTAGAATTCCAACATGCACGAATGAATGCATTATCATCTTTCATTTACACACTCTTTCTACAAGATACAACCACATACACTGCCAAAGGAATTGTCAAAACAGAAGAAGAAGAATTTGTAAAATGATCATTCTCAACCAAACCAATAAATCAAAATCAACCGATTTAATTCCATCTAATTCAACTCCGATGAGAAAATAAATTAAAAACACACCAAAAACATCCATTTATTAATAAGGTAAATTTTTATGGCTTACGTGTTCACTGATTCTAGTCTACGATACAATTTTATATTTCTTTCCTAGGATTAATCAAACTCACGAGTTTGATAATCTATTGTAGTAATATTTATCGAAGAAATTGAATGGGCTTACATTATTTGTTATCTAAAAACGAAATACCAAATATATGTATCCCCAAATGATTCTGTTTCCATGATAGTACAAGCCAAACAATTTATTTCTATCTGATATATGAAATGCTAAATATATGTATCCCAAAATGATTATGTTGCCATGATAGTACAAGCCAAACAATTTAATTATATCTGATATACCAAATACCAAATATATGTATCCAAAAATGATCATGTTTCCATGATAGTACAAGCCAAATAATTTATTTCTATCTGACACAGCTCCCTGGGTATATACATTTGAAATTGCGCTCCATTTTTTTTGCACATTCAACACAAACTATATTTTGTGGAGCTGATTGTAGAAATAGAGCGAGCGAACGAATGACAAAAGTTTCTCACAGTTTGGTTTACTTCATGGTTTTGTTCATCATTGCATCCGGTAACTCCCTCCATCCTCTATCCTATCTCTACACAACCACACAATAAGTCATTATGATCACCTTATAGTAGAGTGTCTCGAGGCTCTCTCTCTATTAACGGGAGGCCCTACACTCGAGATCTAAAAATAGATTAGCCATTTATGAATTATCAATAGCATAGCCTAGGTGGCTTGAGCAAATCAATAAAACATTGAACTTTGAACTTTTTCTATTTCATTGTCTAGCATGAAACAAAGCTGTCTTGATATTTTTAAGAACCACAATATGCTAGTTTTGTGTTGTTTAAGTGTTTTATACGTGTGAATATTAATATTCCATCTGCACAGGAGTGGTGCCAATGATAACAGCCCAACCAGCACAACCAAAAAAGTGTAAGGACGGTGCGGATTGTAGGAGTTACTGTGCTCAGTTTGGGAAGATATGTATTGATCCCCGTGTAGCATTTGTTTGCGATAGAACCACAGGTAAATGTGGATGCTGCGTATTACCTCCGCTAACTTAATATACGAGCTTCACCTCAGCACCTTAACTACATCGGTCAATCAATCATAGCTGTAATAATACTTATTGTACTGTTGTGATGTATATGTGTTGCATCTCAAATGGTCAATATGAATGTTTCTACTCCTATTTAAGAATAATGAATTGAGTCATGTAGTATAAGTTGTATGTGTTTGTCATTCCTTTTATAGAATGATGCATGAGGGAATAAATTAACGTTTTGAATGACGCCTTGTTTAAGCAACAAGAAAACTAAGGTTGATAAATACACAAAGGGTGTGTTTGGCTCGACTTGCGGAAAAATGATTTATTTTTAATTTAGCTTAAATTATTAGCTCTATGTAGGCTTATTTTAATATTTGGATAAACTTTGAAAAAAGTGACTTATTGTCCCATTTGACTTATAAACATGTTTGGATGACTTTTTGTTTAAAAAAGGCTTGTTTTTAAGCTAGCTTATTTTTAAGTCATGTAGAAAAATAAGCTGACTTTTTTTCTGAAATAAACTACCCAAAGTGGCTTACGAATAAGTTGCTTATTTAAAAGAGAAGACACAAAGTTTGACAGTATATTCATGAAACCAAAGAATCAGTTTTTTTTATTAACATTCACATGGAATTTCTTGATGACTGTGGAGCACTTCTTATTCCAAGAAATAATTTGCAATCCAAATCAGTGGCTAACTAACTGACACGAGCAAAGTATTTTAGAGCACACATTCATTAATAAAACCAGCCTCATTCATCATCATACTTTAAATGAATGACAAAATCCCATTTCACCTAAAGCTGGAATTGTTAGAATTATTTCAGCAAGATAAACCACTATATGCAAACCCAAAAATGATTATACATTCATCATCATCCTTCAGTTAGTTACCTTATTATTACGAAGACAACTTCTGTCCTGAAACTTCGGTTAAGTCAGCTAAAAGAAAATGAAGAATAATTCAAATACAACAAGTGACAATGTAACTTCAAAAATTGTAACTTTAATTCAAATTTGATAAGTATGCTATAACATCATCATGATCTGGCCTTTTACCTATTTCACAAACAATTTGAAACATGTTCACATCAAAGATCAGTTCAGCCCCCAAAAACAAAAGGAACACCAATGAAAACACAATTATGAACATTCGCAAATTAATCCAGCTTCAACTTTGTTAAAAATTCCAATAAAACATAGCAGTGACTTGTCAAAATCATCCATCCGTATGAGCAGTATGAATTGATTTTGCAGAACAAAAGTACTCACTATAATTCAATCCTAGTTATATTTTGGCATTGTTTCCCCCTTTCTTTTTCTTCAGAACTGGATACAAAAGTGCAAAGGAAAGAAAAATCTACTACTCATCATAGTGCAAAGATATCAGACTTGAAAATTTTTAAACATCTAAAAATCTCTAAACTCAATAGAAAATTTAACATGCATTGCAATATATTAATCATATCCTAATCTTAATGTTCTATAATTTGTTCACCATCCAAGCATGGCTGAGCATTCAGTTTAGAGTATGGGAAGAATCAGATCTTCAACTAGTCACATAAGGCCCACAAAATTGTTAGAATTCCAACATGCACGAATGAATGCATTATCATCTTTCATTTACACACTCTTTCTACAAAATACAACGACATACACTGCCAAAGGAATTGTCAAAACAGAAGAAGAAGAAGAATTTGTGAAATGATCAATCTCAACCAAACCAATAAACCAAAATCAACGACAGAAGAAACAACAAAATCTGAAAATTCATAAAAAAATCACCAAAGCTCAACAATATTCAACATGAAAATCCTCAAAATTTTGCTCAATCAAACATGCAGTTCTTAACAGATTCATAAATCAAATAATCCATCTTCATTTATTCATAGTTTTCATTGCAAACTCCCAACAAAAGTTGTTCTTTGTACCTAACCAATAAGTGATATTTTAATAATCCAATCAATCATAAAACAAAACTTCCATTCCTCCTTCCATACATATATCTATGCCACTCTAACCTTCAACAATCTCAATGCAACCCCTTCTAAGCATGTTAACAAACGCCTTACCTTGGGTGCAATGATATTCAAATAACAAATCTTCATAAACATATACCAAAATTTCAGCCACATAAACAAAGAAAACAGAAAAACCTCAAGGCCTCCATGCATGCATGGAATAAACTATCAATATATTTGCATTTAGAAAACATGTAATCACAAGAATGGTCATTTAGAAAAAGAAACCAAACGGACAGAAGAAAAGGAATGAAATTCAAACCGAAATACTACCTCCGGTCCTAAATATAAGACCTAGATAACTTTTTTTTGGAAAGATTAAGGTTGCAAAATAAGTTATTAAATCATGACATTTTTGATATCTTTTTAGATTATCCATTAGCTTATAGGTAAAATAAACTAGTTTAAGAGAAAAAATTAGGTAAATCAATTTATAATTAACTTATTTTTTGCTTTTTTTAGGATTTTTCAAAAAAGTCATCTAGGTCCTATATTTAGGACCGGAGGGAGTACAACGTTATTGCATTCTTATATATGTTAATTGGAAAATTTTGGGGGTGAGAGTGAGAGGCAGAAAATGTTGGGGGAAGGAAGAGAGAAAGAGAGAAATCCAGGGGAGGAAAAGAGGAATTGATTTTATAAAGGGGTTTGTGGAAAATGGTTGTTTTGCCCCTCTTAACATTTTTCCACTTTACTTTAGTCCCTCTTCTATATTCTCATCAAATTTCCAATCAATAATTTAATCTATAATTATTTTCTTTAAATTAAAAGAAACTATGCACCTTAATTTCTTAAAAACATATTTATCCTCATTTATTTTTTACAATGATTATTATTTCACTAATGACATCCTAAGACCTTAACTAATTATTTATTATCTCTAATTTGAAAAATTCAGGTGTTGCATTGCAAATTAATAGCCCAAACTCACTCTAAATTATTATCCAAAATATTTACCCGGTCAATTTATTCTCTTTAACAATAGTATTATTGTTTTCGTTACATTAAATGACTAACTTGAAACAGGCTTAACACATTTGGGGGTGTTTATTAGGACTAAGCCAAAAGTCCTAGACGTTTTTCTACTTGTAGAGGCTAATCTTAATCTAGATAAGGAATTCCAAGTGTGTGTACTACACACACATATATATACGTACATACATGTATTGATATCACAAGCCAATCGATTTGATTCCATCTTATTCAACTCCCTTGAAAAAATATACTAAAAACACATATTTATTAATAAGTTAAACTCTTATGAGTTTACTAATTTGAGTTTATCATCCAATTTACAATCATTTGACGGATTTACTAAAACTCTCGACCTCACGAATTTGACAACCTTACATATTACACCCTCCGTCCCATATTATAAGGTAGAGTTATTTTTTAATGATCTTGTCACATAATATAAGGCGGTATTTGATCATTTAGTTAGAATAATAAATGTCATTTTTTCAAGGGCAATGACTCTATTTTGAATTTCAAATAACCACCATGAAGCACTGGGCACCCTAAAATAACAACAGGTACAATTTTACCCTTAAAGTAACTAAAGTTGTCCAATATTACCCTCTCGTAAATGTAATGTTTACACATGTCGTATACGTGTCAGCATTATATTGGCTAGAGGGTAAAATTGAACCAATTTGATTAGTTTAAGGGTAAAATTGTGCTTGTTATTATGTTAGGGTATCCAGTGGTCGAAAGTGGTTACTTGAAGGGAAAAATAAGGTCATTGCCCTTTTTTCAATATTGCCCTTCACATTTTTCCCTCACGTGTCACATCATTTATTATTCTCACATATTCTCGTTCATCATTTTTTCTTACTCTACACTCCCTCCAGTCCTAAATACAACACCTATTTAGAGTCTTAATATTGGTCCTAAATATAAGACATATATACAATTTTGGTCAATTGTTTCCTAAATCACCCTTCTTTGAGGATTTGAAGCTTTGCGCCATCTATCTTCTGTCTCTCACTCAAACTTCTTCGTCTTCATTCTCTGACAGAGGAATTCTTCTCTCTCTCTCTCCCAATAATTAATAAGTTAATTTCCTCTCTTGATTTCATCACACTCAAATCTCTTGAATAGTTACCAAGAAAAAATAATTCTGTCTCAAAAAACAATTTTCATTTTTCAAAATAGTTATCAGATTTTCAAAACCTTTTTCATGAATTAAATTAAAATCAACAAATCAGTCCATCTGAACAAACACTTTGATCCACGTACACACTTACACACTCCTCCATATTAAATTAAAATCAACAAATCAAACCAAAAAATATACAATCATGAGTTGCCAAAAAGAAAAAAGTACATCATAAGCAACAGCAAGCTAAGTAAGTTCATATCCCAACCAATTCTCCATCAGAAATGTAACAACAACAGCCTGAAGAGTGCCCATATATATATATATATATATATATATATATATATATATATATATATATGATGCACACTAGAGAGATGAGGCTTAGCTGATGATTCGGATATGTCTCAATAACTTTGGCCTGATGCATATATATCCACACTCATTATTGTCAATCTTATTATTTGTAAGTCCCACCTCATTTTTTTCCTTTGTTTTTATTTTTCAATCGTGCGGATTATTGTTCTCTCTCTTGTTGAAAATATCATTAGATACAAATGAACTAAAAATAGTTTAAAATGCCTCTAAATAAACTCCAATGTATTAATTTTATGAGTTTATTTGTAAGGTGGGTCAGAGGATAGGAAAATTTTAATTAGTTGGCATGTAAGATATAAAAACATGACATGCAAGCCCGGTGCCATTGTCTATATATCAAGCTTAGTTGTCTCGTTGCTTAAAGGAGGGGTCGTCAAAACGTTATTTAATTTAATCCCTCATGTATCCTTTTATAAAAGGAATGTGTAACACATAAAACTTATTCTATAGGATTCAATTCATTATTCTTCAATAGGAGTAGAACCATTCTTATTGACCATTTGAGATGCAAAGCATACATCACATGAGTACAATAAGTATTATTACAGTCATAATTTATCGAGCGACATAGCTGAGGTGCTGAGGTGAAGCTCGTATATTAAGTTAGGGGAGGCCAGGTCCTAAGCAGCAAGCACATTTTCCCCCCTGACAAGCAAATTTGTTACCGCCTGGACATGTCCTCCCAGTACAGAAACTTTTACAATCTGAATCCACTCCACAGTTCGGTTGTGCTGTTATCGTTGGCACCACTCCTGTGCAGATGGGATAATAATATTTACATGTATAAAACACTTAAACACAAAATAGCATATTGTGGTTCTTAAAAATATGAAGATTGTGTTGTTTCATGCTATAAATGAAACAGAAAAATTTAAAGTTCATTGTTTTATTGGTTTGTTCAAGCCCAACCTGGGTTATGCTATTGATAACTCATAAATGGCTAACCTATTGATCCTGGGTGCATGGTTTCCCGCTAATAGAGAGAGAGAGAGTCTCATGACACTCTACTATAAGATGATTATATTGACTTATTGTGTGGTTGTGTGTAGAGATAGGATAGAGGAGGGAGGGAGTTACCGGATGCAATGATGAACAAAACCATGAAGTAAACCAGACTGTGAGAAACTTTTGCCATTCCTTCGCTCGCTCTGTTCCTGCAATCAGCTCCACAAGATATAGTTTGTGTTTAATGTGTGATTGAGAATGGAGGGCAGGTTCAAATATATATACAAAAGGGAGTTGAATTAGTTGGAAATAAACTGATTGGCTTGTACTATCTAATCATTTGGGATAAATATTTGGTATTTTCTATTTAGATTAACGAATAATGTAAATCCATGCAATTTTTCGATAAATACTATTACTAATATACATAAGATTTCCAAATTCGTGAATTTAAATGAACACACGAAAGTAATATGAAATCGTATTTTAAGTTAGAATTAGTAAACACGTAAGCCATAAGAATTTACATTATTAATAAAAGATATACTTATTTCATTTATATTTTAAAGTCTCCCCTACCCGAGCTTCAACAAAACTTAATATACATACATTTTGATCCTTCTCAAAGAGAAGAAGACGAAGACGATGAATAGTTACGAAGACGATGAATAGTTAGTTGTTACTCCTTTGCGATGAATAGTTATCGAGATTTGGCATGAGGCTGAAAAACAAAAATAAGCTATTTAGGAATTGACAGAGAGATGAAATCAAGAGATAAGAAATTAATTTGAGCGAAAATAATTGGAAAACAATTAGTTTGGGGCAGGTAATTATTGGAAAAACACCTAAAATTAACTAACTTAACTATCATCCTTAATCTCATCAAATTAGGTAAATAGGTCTTATATTTAGGAACGGACGAAATATATTCTTTAAATTTATTTTTCTCATTACTCAGTTTTTCATTCTTCCATTAATAAGCGATTTTTTTTAAAAAAACAAAACAAAATTTTTCTCCTACAAAAGTATTGGTTTTTAATAGATTTTTTAGTACGGACTCGTGATTCAGTTAAAACCATCTTATAATATAAGGCGGAGGGAGTAGTATTTACCACAAAATTTTGTTACTTTAGACTATTGGTTAATCTTAATAGGAAATGTGATTCACACCCAAATGATTATGTTTTTCCCATGAAAGCACAAGCCAACCGATTTAATTCAATCTAATTCAACTCCCATGAGAAAATAGATTAACTGCACACTAAAAACTATGGCTTAGGTGTTTACTAATTCTAACTTAAAATACGATTTTATATTTTTTTCGTGAGTTCAATTAAATTCACGAATTTGACAATCTTATGCATTACTAATAGTATTTATCGGAAAATTGCATGGATTTACATTATTCGTTAATCTAAATAGGAAATACCAAATATTTATCTCAAATGATTAGATAGTACAAGCCAATCAGTTTATTTCCATCTAATTCAACTCCCTTTGTATATATATTTGAACCTGCCCTCCATTCTTAATCACACATTTAACACAAACTATATCTTGTAGAGCTGATTGCAGGAACAGAGCGATTCAAGGAATGGCAAAAGTTTCTCATAGTTTGGTTTACTTCATGGTTTTGTTCATCATTGCATCCGGTAACTCCCTTCCTCCTCTATCCTATCTCTACACACAACCACACAATAAGTCAATATAATCATCTTATAGTAGAGTGTCATGAGTCTCTCTCTCCCTCCCTCCCTCCCTCCCTCCCTCTCTCTCTCTCTCTCTCTCTCTGGAGACCATGCACTCAGGATCAATAGGTTAGCCATTGATGAGTTATCAATAGTATAACCCAGGTTGGGCTTGAACAAACCAATAAAACAATGAACTTTAAATTTTTCTGTTTCATTTATAGCATGAAACAACACAATCTTCATATTTTTAAGAACCACAATATGCTATTTTGTGTTTAAGTGTTTTATACATGTGAATATTATTATCCCATCTGCACAGGAGTGGTGCCAACGATAACAGCACAACCGAACTGTGGAGTGGATTCAGATTGTAAAAGTTTCTGTACTGGGAGGACATGTCCAGGCGGTAACAAATTTGCTTGTCAGGGTGGAAAATGTGCTTGCTGCTTAGGACCTGGCCTCCCCTAACTTAATATACGAGCTTCACCTCAGCTATGTCGCTCCATAAATTATGACTGTAATAATACTTATTGTACTCATGTGATGTATATGCTTTGCATCTCAAATGGTCAATAAGAATGGTTCTTCTCCTATTTAAGAATAATGAATTGAATCCTGTAGATTAAGTTTTACGTGTTACACATTCCTTTTATAAAAGGATACATGACGGGATAAATTAAATAACGTTTTGAACGACCCCTCATTTAAGCAACGAGACAACTAAGCTTGATATATAGACAATGGCACCGGGCTTGCATGTCATGTTTTTATATCTTACAAGCCAACTAATTAAAATTTTCCAATCCTCCAACTCACCTTACATAGAAACTCATAAAATTAATACATTGGAGTTTATTTAGAGGCATTTTAAACTTTTTTTGGTTCATTCGTATTTAATGAAATTTTCAACAAGAGAGAGAACAATAATTCGCACCATTGAAAAATAAAAACAAAGGAAAAAATGAGGTGGCACTTATTTATTTATTCACGGAGGTAAAATAATAAGGTTACACTTAAGTGGAATATCATTAAGTAAACTTTAACGGTAAAAAATATCGAGCAAGATTATTAACGGTGAGGGAAAAATTTCCCTACAGATTACACCATTAGTGCTAATCGAGCAAAATTGCATAAATTACCTCTTTTGGATATGTTCTGGACCAAACATAAGTAACAGTTGGTGGGGCCATGTTGATGACATTATACAAAGATCCTCTTTTGGATATGTTCTGGACCAAACATATTCCCAAAGCCTCTCCTTCTGCAAATTCCAATTCTGATGACAGAGAATGGTTTATTATACTGCTACATCTTTCTCATCATTGCCACTCTTGCTTGGGCTTCCCTCTTTGTTTCTCAACTAATTAACATTACACAACTTCTTATACACATAAACTTTATACACACATCTTCAACTTATTTCTATTTATAATCAACACGCGCGCGCAAAACAAGATTGACAATAATGAGTGTGAATATATATGCATCAGGCCAAAGTTATTGAGACATATATATTCGAATCATCAGCTAAGGCTCACATCTCTGGTGTGCATCATATATAGGCACTCTTCAGGCTGTTGTTGTTACATTTCTGATGGAGAATTGGTTGGGATATGAACTTACTTAGCTTGCTGCTTATGCTGTACACTCACTCTATGTATTCCTTCCTTTCACATTCTAAAATACATGCAACTCCCTTCTACTGTCCATGTTTAATTTCTCTGTGCTCTTCAATATGAGAGAACTTGGGAAAAAATATTTTTAAACAAAGATAATGAGCCAACTTGAGCACCTCTTCTTGGTTCTAAAAAGGTATGATAGTTGAATCGTATAATATGGAGGAGTAGTGTTTGTGTGGTTCAAATCATGAATTCATCGATTATATCTTTTTTTTTCTTAGAGCCTTCGGTGTCCGATCCCTTCAGGGAACCGACTAATCCGAAGTCGCCATCGGGATTCCCCATTTTGGGGGTGACGACTTCCTAAGGGTTCGAACTCATGACCTGGTGGGTACGCTGTGTCTTACCTTCACTTTTCTTACCAGCTAGACTATGCCCCTTGGGCATTGATCGATTATATCTTATATGTATGTACTTTACTTTTTTCTTTTTGGCAACTGATTGTATATTTTGATAATATTAGGGGATTGTGACGTCAAGCATATCATACTATGTTCAAGGTTTGGTGGTAGATAAGGAAGGGCCTGTTTTTGCGACTGCCTTTAGCCCTTTGATGATGATTGTTGTGGCTTTCATGGGCTCCTTCATACTTAGCTTTCTGAACAAATCTATCTCGGAAGGTATTTATTTCCATTCGTTTTTTTACCGAATTAATTTTTATTTATTATTTAAGTTGTCTACTAACATAAAGAAGCGCTGTTTATCCATTGCAGTGTGGATGGTTCAATATTGATAGTGATAGGGCTATACTCAATCCTATGGGGAAAGCACAAAGCTTAAGAGACTATGGAAGCCAAAGTGATAGAGACAGATCAAGAAATGCCACCAATAATTATGTTGCCTCTGAAGCCTCCAAATGGTCATCATATTCATGCAAATAAACAATAACAATAACGATCAGGGTTGCATTGTTATTGCATTGTTACGTTGTTAACATGCCTTTGTTGCCGGAACCTCCCATGAAACACCAAGTACTACCATGAGGAGGAGGCAGCAAGCAATGCTTGAAAATTATTTTCCATCCTTATTAAATATAATCAAGGATATATTATTAATTATACTTTAGTCTTATTTTTGCCTTCTTTGATCATTATGATATGCGGTGGGATTTGTATAACGGAACATTGTAACTTAGCTTGAGAATGATGAGAATCGGATGTTGAAGTTTATTTAGGGTGCCATTAACTAACCTTTTGGTCTTCTTGATCTTAACTGCTATCGATTATGAATTTGTACCTATATATATTCTATTACTATGCCCTTTGTTTGTTTCAATATAAAGACTCAAATCTTAACTTTATGTCTCTTTTATATCACGCTTTCATTTTATAACAATCTGAATCTGATTTTTTGGTATACTGTAAGGATGTGATTGATAGATAATGAATTTCTATAAATTATATTTGATATAATTGATTACCATATGCCAATTATTTTATTTTTGTTGAAAATTTGATCTCATGGCTTAACAGACACACCAAGAAAAAGCCACCGCGACAAAATCCCCATAAAACTTGTGATCTAATCTTCATAAGTTTTTTTTTCTGACCATAATCTTCATTAGTTTAAACAAAGCTAGCTTCTCCTTTATAATTTATACTCCCTCCGTTCCTAAATATAAGATCACTTTGGTTAATTTGGGGAGGTTAAGGAAGACAATAAAATTACATGATCTTCCCAAAATCCCTCAATTACTTAACTTTAAAAGGATGAGGGGTTTTCAATGAAAAGAGGGAGTATAAGGGTAGTTTGGGCAAAACATGAGAAAAAATAGGAAGTGATCTTATAGTTAGGAACTTATCCACTTCCCAAAAGTGATCTTATATTTAGGAACAGAGGGAGTAATATTTTTGAAGATTTTTTATATGAATAATATAATTTGTCAGCGTAACATAGAAATATAATTTTCTTGTGCATCGCACATGAAATTATTATCGTGTTATGCACAAATAAACTAGCAAATTAAATGTATGAAAAATTACACAATAAGCTATCAATTTATTGATCGTGCTCATAAAACAATATAACAATATGTAGATTGAAAAAATTATGAAAGAAGACGATAGAACACAGTGCTAATTAAAATACAAGTCAAATATCTCAAGCTATTATAATTTTTTGCTATATTAAAATACAAGTCAAATATCTCAAGCTATTATAATTTTTTGCTACCGAATATGTGTGGTAGAGAGATTCTCTGCCTCGCCCATTTGAATGTTCTTCATCAATCAATTAATATGAGTATATTAATAGCTGGCAATTTTTAAAATAGACCACCTAACAAATATTCTGTATATCCCGCAAAATAAAACTAAAATATTGTGGGTAAAATGTGTAACAATTGACCATCGAGGCATGCCTCTTTGAGGATAACCGATTAATTATTAGAGGTCAAGATTATAAGCGCAATTTTTTATTATGATTATCTTATTTTTGGGTAAATTTTTATACTTTTATGTAATTGAGAGGTATTTGAATAAGAAAAATACATTATTGGGCCTAATTGACAGCTCTTCTAACAGGGGACAACAATGTAAGTACTTTGTTGCTAAAAAGATAATATATGTACTTTAATTGGTCATACTTTGACTATTTATACATGAGTTCTATCATAGTATCTTATGCTTTTCTTCTCAATAACTAAATAAAAAAACATTGTTTAATCTCGCTTAAGGTTTCATCAAGGCACCAGTTATACGCCTTTACCAACTTCAAAGTTATTAGTATGTTTCAATATTGTATTTGGAAAAAACTTATATCAAGTTGCTTATATCAAGTTCGTCAAGTTCACCTATAAGATATTGTTACTTGTTCATTTTTTCCACGTCAATAAGGAGATGTTTGTTGTCTCACAAATCTCAAAACATAAAAGATCTAGAAAAAGAAAATAATCAAATAAGGTAAAAAAAGGGGAAAAAGAAGGAAACGGTGTTGTCTCACAAATCTCAAACCATAAAAGATTCAGACAAAGGAAATAATCAAATAAGGTAAAAAAAGAAAAAAAAAGAAATAATGATGTACTGATGGTGATGGGTGACTAATGTGACCCTCTCTCTCCGCCTCCATTGCTCCACCATCTCATTCATGATGGGTGAGGGATGGATTTTGGGTTTGGTGCATGAGGAAGAGAGAGGAGGAAGAAGAAGGTAAGAGAGAGTGATAATGAAAAGACGGATAGAGTTTATGGTTGAGGAAACTGTGAGGGGAGCGGTTACGGAGGTTGAGAGGCGGCCATGATGGAATGAGTGGTGGAGATTATGGGGTTTTAGTGAAGCTGAGAGAGAAGAGAAGAAAAGACCATATTTGGTTTTTGGAGAATGAAGAAAATAAGTGAGCTAGTGTGGATGAAGGACTGTTAGAATCTTAAGTTTTGATGAAGACTAAAATGTAGAGGATTAGACCAAGTGCCTAGGAAGCAATAGGATAACATAGGATCCCAAGTAAGAGTGCTTCCGGGTGAAGATCTACTTCCGGATAGATTAGGACTTGCGCATGCGGATGAATGTTTTCATCCCCCAGCATCAGCAAGTAAAATCACTGGGAAATAACTTAGTCCATGAGAATTAGGTACACAAAACCTTAAGACTAAGCTATGTTTCAATCGGAAGTGAAGTTGCTTCCTGTTAGACTTAGACTGGCGCAGAGCGATAGAATAGATATTACTCCAAGCGACAGTGAGTCTACTTCCCCAAGTGAAAGCGCTTCCTGTTAGAATTAGACTGGCGCAGAGCGACAGAATAGATATTACCCCAAGCGTCAGTAAGTCTACTTCCCCAAGTGAAAGCGCTTCCTGTTAGACTCAGACTGGCGCAGAGCAATAGAATAGTTATTACCCCAAGCGTCAGTAAGTCTACTTCGCCAAGTGAAAGCACTTCCTATTAGACTGGCGCAGGTTGATAGACTAGATATAACCCCGAGCGTCAGCAGAAATGCAACATCAAGTGAAGTTGCTTCCTATTAGATCTTGACTGGCGCAGACTGATAGAATAGATTTCACCCTAAGCGTCAGTGAGTTCACTACGTCAAGTAAAAGTGCTTCCGATAGCTTAGTGACTAGCGCTGAGTGTTGGGATGAAATACACTAAGTGAGAGTGAGTTATAGTGAACCAAGATCCTTCATCTTGTAGTTTTACTTCCGGATGTAAAAATGCTTCCAGATACATCATAGACCAAATCAGAACACAGTCTAAGTAAACTACTCCCCATAGCAAATAAACTTCCCACAGCATGTACAATTCTTATATATATTGCTATGTTGGACTAACCAGTATGTGCAGAACATGGTCACGCTTCCGGATGCAAATGAGCTTCCAGATGGAAAGACTCTTGACATTGGGACTCAGAGCTTAACACTTGCAGAGCAAGATTACCACTTGCGGATGAAAGATGATCATCCGTCAGCAAGAGTGCAAGAGTAAAAATCACATACTCAGAAGTCAGAATACTTTTGTCAGAGCAGAGGTGTCAGGACTACTTTTCAGAGATAAAGCAAGTCTACCCTGCTAAGCATTAATGAAGATGTACTTCTCAACGGTAACATAGGATTAACGGCACTATTCAAACGTTCATATTCAACTTGCCACCGAAGCCTATGAAGCCAAGTATAAAAGAGACATTCATTCAGAAGAGAAGATATGGAAGAAAGAGAGAGAACAGAGCAAAGTATCTGATATATCATATTCTTCATCCTATACATCTTCTACTACTCTCAGATTCAGATTTGTGATATTTTTCAGAGAGTAACTTTATTGTACTTAAGTGAGTAACATCATCCACTCTTAGAGAGAGTTAGTTTTGAGCTTAAGTGTTTAGCACAATCAGTTCATAGAGTGAACATAGTGTAAACTTACAATTTGTAAGGGGGAGCATTTAGAGGTTGTCTAAATCTCCATAGGTTGCAAGTTAGCCCGTAAAACTTGCATTTGTAAGGTTTGCAGGTGAACCCGGTGTAAAACCTGTGGGTTGTTAGGTGAACCCGTGCTCGTAAAACCTAAAGTGTAAAGGCTTCTCTTGTGCCCGGTTTAAACAAGAATAGTGGATTGAAAATCTCAGGTGGAGCCTGGGGACTGGATGTAGGTCTGGGTGACCGAACCAGGATAAATTTATGTGTGCATAAATTTACATTCAAACATTCTATTTAGCATCACATAACATACTGACTTGTGCATATCACTACTTCGTAAATATTATCACCAAGCACAAGCAGTCTTTCGAAAAGAAGAATCAAAAGATTTAATTTATTCTCTCACCCAATTCACCCCCCCCTCTTGGGTGACAGCCACGTTTATCATTTGGTATCAGAGCAAGGTCACTTGTTTAAAGGATCCAACGATCTCAAGTGCAAAGACCTAGGCTGATTTGGGTTACAAAATGTGTTTTGAAGGTTTTGATCATACAATCCCACCCGTGTTAGAAAATGCTGATTTTTACTTATGGAAGGGAAGGATGAAAAGTTTTATACTATCCACTGATTTCAAAATGTGGGATGTTTTTGAAAAGGACTCTGATTTCAAACCAAAAGTAAATTGGACAGAAGAGGACAAAAGCTTATTTTACTTAAACCTTAGAGCAATGCAAATTTTGCACAAAAGTTTATCTGACAATGATTACCAGAAAATTAAACATTGCTCTAGGGCTATAGATATTTGGAACACTCTTGATACTATGTATGCTTCTAACCAATTTCTTGATGATAAGGCTGTCCAAAGCTCACTATGTGCTCCTTGTGAATCCACCGTTGATGAGCTACTGGATGGTGATGTAGTAGAAGCTAGTATCAGCAAAGAGAGAGTGGATCTCCGCCTAGTAGATTCAGAAGCTGAAGAAAATGAGGTACCTAAACTTGAAACTTCTGAATTGCAAGATATGTATAATGAGCTACATGTTGAATTCTGTAAACTTGCAAAAGAAATTCTAGGCTTAAGAAAAAGGAATAGGGAACTTGAGGAACTTATTCCTTCTTCTACAACCAAGGAGTCCAAAGTCCCAATCATAAAAGAAGACTTTTCGAAAGACCCTGAGATTTCAAAAGTTAATAAACATAGAGTCTTTGAAAAGAAAACTGACCACCATAATAGTGATAAGAAATCTGATTCTGAACATCATCCCATTATCTGTCATTATTGTGGTAGAACTGGTCATATTTCTCACACATGCAATTTTAAGAGAAATTTAAATGTGAGAAATAAATATATATGGATCCCCAAAGGACAAGTAAGGTCCAGCGCTAACTATGTAGGACCCAAGTACAAATGGGTACCAAAACTCTCTTCTAGTGCCTTACCTGTGCAGGAAAGATCAAGAGTTCCTCTTGTCCCAAAGAAGAGAACTCGTGGTGATGTCACTACTGCAACTACCTGGTTCAATCATAAGAAGCAGTGCGCTACCACAAGGAACAAAGATCTTGTCTCAGGGATAAGCTATCACAGAGTTCCATTCAACTATCCTGAGAAGGACAAAAGAGAGAGGATGTCTCAACTCACATGGAGAAAACCTGCGAATCCTGTCTCTTCTAAGAAAGTGCTTCAGGCCAAGGATAAGTATAAAAGATCTCCTTGGGTAAGCAAGGGATTATTTAAGGTTGAAGCATGCAACAGTAAAATCTCCTATGCAAATGGACTTATTGAGATTTTACATTAAGCATCATAAGCATGAACATGATATGGCGTATAAGATATTTCACACAATGTTCATACTCTATATGCTATCTATGACTATCATTATCAGAAGCCATGTGCATATAGTCATAGTTGATTCGCAATGCTATATCCATAGTGAATAATTTTTAAGTGCATAAGAATCACATACTTCCTACAAACTGACCAGTCAGATCCAAGTTTGGAGACTGAAAAATGGGAAAGAGAAATCATTTGCTATTTTGTAGGAAAGAAGGTACGAAGGAACAACAATTTTCATGATCATACCTGATCAGAGCAATGTATCAAATCTGAATGAGTTGTTGTTCATACTGGGCTCCGAGAGCTACTGCTCCTGAAATTAAGAAGATCAAACAAACTCTACTTGACGCAAATATGGCGTTAGTTATGAAAGCTTGATCGCTGTGGATGCACAAGAGAGAACATCAACGAGTCACTCAAAGTTAAATCTTAAGTAAGTACCATCGGAAGCAAAACTACTTCCGGATGCTCTCGTGCTGACGCTGAATGACTACTCAAGGCAACCAGGAGCGTCTGTCCAACCGGAAGCAAAATCACTTCCGAATACTCTTTTGCTAGCGCTGGATGATAATTCAATATGATCAAGAGCGCCAGTGTCAAACCAAGGGACACACCACTTCAGAAAACGTTTCAACTTCCTCTATGAAACGTTGTGCCTTCTCTGAAGCAACACGTGTCATCAGGTGTGTCGTTCCAACTTAAAAACTTACGTTACCCAATGTGTGAGAATTTGAAAGACTATACCCATTCTATCCTCAGAAGCTTTACCTATAAATAGATGTAACTTTTCACCTTCACTTTTTACTTGCATTATTTTCACACGCATCTTTTCTCTGAAAAATTTACTTCATCTTCTTCATTGCATTCTTCTTTTTTTTTTACACACTTCTCGCATTTCATCTTTATTTACACAACATTCATACAAAAATGGCCGGTACGAATGAATCCAACCCAGTCATCCAGAAAACCTCTTCTTCCAAGAAACATAAATCGAAATCTGGGAAATCCACTCACAAGCATTCTGGTAAATCTGGGCACCATGAAGAACAACATGAAGAACTTCATGAACGCCAAGAAGGTTCTGGGCAATCACGAGGACAGGGTGAAGACATTCAGGGTCAGCCTGAAACCTCTGGTAGAATAGAACAGGCAGTGGGTTCTGAACAAGAGCGGGATGCTCAGAGAAAGGGAAAGAAAAAGAAGGTTCAATTTTCTGAGGAGCCTTCCTCCAAGAGGCAGAGGGTTGAGGAAGAAGATGATCCCACAGTCTATAGAGATGGGGCATTGGAGGGTGTATCCGCCAAATTTGAGACATCCATTCCCATCTTCAATCATGGCCTGTTCATCAATCTGGACAAGTTGGATGAACTAGGGTTTGCTCATCTGCGCCCTTACTTGGAAAAGTATATGCCTTGGCTGGGCATCAACCAGGACTACAACGTCAACGTCCTGCGAGTCTTTTGCCAATCCCTCTCAGGCAGAGCTAAGTACAGGAAGGTGGATGGGAAAGAGCAAGTCCACAAACTCTCCTTCACTGCCACTGTAAGAGGAAGAACCTTCAGGTTCACTTGGAGAACCTTGAATGAGATGATGGGAATCACAGAAGAGGATATGAATGAATGGATCTACCCTGAGTCTCACAAGTACAGCAAGGAGGAACTCGAGGAGTTGTATGGCACCAACAGCAAGAAGGTGTCCAAGATGTCTGATTCTAACAGGCTCTTGTACTACGTCTACTCCCGGATAATGACTCATAAGGGAGGCAACTTCAACGAATTCACACTGCTGGACAACCCTTGGTTCCCTAGACTCCTCTCGCTCAAGCCTTTCAACCCTGGGCAGTTGATATGCCTAGAGCTTCAGCGCTGGTTAAGCAATGACAAGTCAGGGTATCTTCCCTATCCCACCATCATTGCCTTCCTTCTTGAGAAGCATCTGATCAAGGCTACATCTGCTGTGGAAGAAGAGAATGTCAAATGTAGGCCTGTGGGAGCAACCAATGTGGCAAGGATGGGGATCAAGTATTTCAAGCCTCCTAAGCCCACTCGCTCACGCTCACAAGCCAGTAGTGCTTCTGGTACTTCAGCTCCCTCTGCATCTGGAGCAGGCGATCAGGAAGTTGACTCTCATGCTGGGCCAAGCCGTAGTGCAAGGGTTCCAGCTTCTGTTAGGGCCTTTGCAGAGGACATAAAGGAAGAGCTTTTGTTTAGACTGACTGATTCCTTGGTGGGTCCTCTCCGTGTTGAATGTGAAGCTGGCTTCCACCACCAAGGGGAGCGAATCCAACGACTTGAGGACAGAGTAGGACAACTCGAGAATCACCTTGCCAGGGTGGATGCAAAATTAGACCTCATCCTCCAGCACCTACAAATTCCCCAACCCTCATCACAAGGTAACTTACCACCTCCTCCTCCTCCTCCTCAAAACCCTCCTCCTCCTCCGCCCAACACTCAACAACCTCAGCCTCCACCACAAAATGACCAACAAGCCCCACCATCACCCAACAATAACCAACAATCCCAACCTTCACCTACCCATGACGACCAAACCCAAGACTCACCTCACAACTCTCCACGCCATTCTCCTAGAAACTTCTCATCCTCACCTTCCTCATCCTCATCCTCACCCATTCCCACACGACCAGGTGCCCCTACACGCTCTCCACTCCGCTTCTCCAACCCTACCCATCCAAGCCCTAGACCCATAGGATCTGAAACAGCCATTCACCCCCTCAGCCAACCATACGGCGAATATCCCCGCCTTCAACCACTCTCCGATGACCATTTACCCTTTACCCCTGACTCCGCCAACTACAAAGAATACTCCTCCACTCATCCTTATGGGGATATCTTTGTCACCACCAGCTGCTTCCCCGACCCTCCTCAAACTCCTGAACACCTATCCTCTCCCACATCCTCTACCTCTACCCTATCACCCTCCCCTCCCAAGAAATTTGGCCCTGAACCACCTCCATCCTCCTCCACATCCACTCCATCCCTGGCACTCACCCCTGTTGATGATGACAAAAGGGGGAGAAATGTTATGTCTACTCTTCGCCTAAGTATGGCCACAAGGGAGGTCCTCAGCCAGCCATCACTCTGGATTGATGAAGATATCACGGCCGCCCTGCGTCGTGCATATGAGTCTCAGAGGCTGAGTGGTGCAGAGAGCCTTATAAGAGGAGAGGCCCTCCGTCTCATGGAGCAGAAAAGAACAGCTGAGCAAGGATCACATTTGGAGATGATTGTGTTTGGACAGAATGAACAATCCTCACAATCTGAGTCATCATCAGAGCCTCCTCCAAATAAAACAAGTAGAGAGATGGTTGAGGAGATCATAATGAAGTGGGGACTGAAGAAACCCAACCATCCTCCCATTGTGATAGCCAAGCCTGTTCCTACACTATCTGAGCAAGAGTCTGAGGTCCCTTCATCTGAGCAATCTTCCGATCCTCCTCCCTCATCTGAACCAGCAGCCGGATTCAGTGTACCCAGAAAGAAGGCCGTTGCTAGGAAACGTGCCAGAAAGTTCGTTGCCACCACTGAATCTGATGAGTCTGAGGAAGAGACTTCATCTGACCTACCTGAGCAAGGAACTTCATCTGCTCAGGTTGTGCAAGAAAATCCAGTGGTCCAAGCGGTTCCAATTCTGAAGGAAGTCAAATTGGAAATTGAAGACATGACTCCTGAAGAATTTGAGAAGTATGGATTCACTGACAAACTATCCTTTGGTCAGATGGCTTGCCTCGATGCTGAAAGAGCAAGTGCCATGCCCACTCCTCCAATTAGCAAAAGCAAAGGGAAGAGCAAAGGGAAAGGGAAAAGGAAAGCCCAAGAAGTTGAAGAGGATTCCAACTTCTCTGCATGGAATGTAAGAATCCGGGCTGTACACTATCCCAATGGAGAAGTCTGCTACTTCGACGATGCTACAGGTTTCCCTGGGTATGAAGAAGTGGAGAACATGAAAAGGGCATACGAGGAGTCCATTGAATCAGAAAGGCTCAGAAGGGAAAAAGAGGAAAAAGAGCTTCAAGAGATCATTGCCCAGATAAACCAGAGTGAGCGTGAGGAAAATGAAGAGAGACAGAAAGAGAGGGAAAAGAAAAAGAGACACAGACTCTAACCCCCAATCCAAATATTTTTGTTGATTTTGTTTTCATGCATATCTTCATTCATACTTAGTGAAATTTATTTGTATACATTCTTTACTTGTATATGTTATTTGATTGTATAACTCTGACTTGTAACTTCTGCTTGTCAATAATATTTGTCTGAGTTACCTGCTCTTAACTATTGCTTTTATTCTTCAGCTAATCCTTTCATATGAACTTAATTAATAGAACTAGGTTTGTCATCATCAAAAAGGGGGAGAATGTTAGAATCTTAAGTTTTGATGAAGACTAAAATGTAGAGGATTAGACCAAGTGCCTAGGAAGCAATAGGATAACATAGGATCCCAAGTAAGAGTGCTTCCGGGTGAAGATCTACTTCCGGATAGATTAGGACTTGCGCATGCGGATGAATGTTTTCATCCCCCAGCATCAGCAAGTAAAATCACTGGGAAATAACTTAGTCCATGAGAATTAGGTACACAAAACCTTAAGACTAAGCTATGTTTCAATCGGAAGTGAAGTTGCTTCCTGTTAGACTTAGACTGGCGCAGAGCGATAGAATAGATATTACTCCAAGCGACAGTGAGTCTACTTCCCCAAGTGAAAGCGCTTCCTGTTAGAATTAGACTGGCGCAGAGCGACAGAATAGATATTACCCCAAGCGTCAGTAAGTCTACTTCCCCAAGTGAAAGCGCTTCCTGTTAGACTCAGACTGGCGCAGAGCAATAGAATAGTTATTACCCCAAGCGTCAGTAAGTCTACTTCGCCAAGTGAAAGCACTTCCTATTAGACTGGCGCAGGTTGATAGACTAGATATAACCCCGAGCGTCAGCAGAAATGCAACATCAAGTGAAGTTGCTTCCTATTAGATCTTGACTGGCGCAGACTGATAGAATAGATTTCACCCTAAGCGTCAGTGAGTTCACTACGTCAAGTAAAAGTGCTTCCGATAGCTTAGTGACTAGCGCTGAGTGTTGGGATGAAATACACTAAGTGAGAGTGAGTTATAGTGAACCAAGATCCTTCATCTTGTAGTTTTACTTCCGGATGTAAAAATGCTTCCAGATACATCATAGACCAAATCAGAACACAGTCTAAGTAAACTACTCCCCATAGCAAATAAACTTCCCACAGCATGTACAATTCTTATATATATTGCTATGTTGGACTAACCAGTATGTGCAGAACATGGTCACGCTTCCGGATGCAAATGAGCTTCCAGATGGAAAGACTCTTGACATTGGGACTCAGAGCTTAACACTTGCAGAGCAAGATTACCACTTGCGGATGAAAGATGATCATCCGTCAGCAAGAGTGCAAGAGTAAAAATCACATACTCAGAAGTCAGAATACTTTTGTCAGAGCAGAGGTGTCAGGACTACTTTTCAGAGATAAAGCAAGTCTACCCTGCTAAGCATTAATGAAGATGTACTTCTCAACGGTAACATAGGATTAACGGCACTATTCAAACGTTCATATTCAACTTGCCACCGAAGCCTATGAAGCCAAGTATAAAAGAGACATTCATTCAGAAGAGAAGATATGGAAGAAAGAGAGAGAACAGAGCAAAGTATCTGATATATCATATTCTTCATCCTATACATCTTCTACTACTCTCAGATTCAGATTTGTGATATTTTTCAGAGAGTAACTTTATTGTACTTAAGTGAGTAACATCATCCACTCTTAGAGAGAGTTAGTTTTGAGCTTAAGTGTTTAGCACAATCAGTTCATAGAGTGAACATAGTGTAAACTTACAATTTGTAAGGGGGAGCATTTAGAGGTTGTCTAAATCTCCATAGGTTGCAAGTTAGCCCGTAAAACTTGCATTTGTAAGGTTTGCAGGTGAACCCGGTGTAAAACCTGTGGGTTGTTAGGTGAACCCGTGCTCGTAAAACCTAAAGTGTAAAGGCTTCTCTTGTGCCCGGTTTAAACAAGAATAGTGGATTGAAAATCTCAGGTGGAGCCTGGGGACTGGATGTAGGTCTGGGTGACCGAACCAGGATAAATTTATGTGTGCATAAATTTACATTCAAACATTCTATTTAGCATCACATAACATACTGACTTGTGCATATCACTACTTCGTAAATATTATCACCAAGCACAAGCAGTCTTTCGAAAAGAAGAATCAAAAGATTTAATTTATTCTCTCACCCAATTCACCCCCCCCTCTTGGGTGACAGCCACGTTTATCAAGGACCAATTCCAATTCTGAGATGCCGATGTCGATTCCTATTCTGTTATTCTTGGCTATGGAAAACGTAGGTTTCATAATGTTTTTTCTTTATTATTTGATTTTTGGATTGAGTACTATGAGACAACAAACACTTTTTGTTGACGTGAAAAAACTGAACAAGTGACAATATCTTATAGGTGAATTGGATAAACTTGATATAAGCAACTTGATATAAGTTTTTTCCATTTTATTTTCTTTTGTTACACATCACTTGACAATTCAGAGCCTGTTGAAAACCAATTAATTTAATTTGAATTCGAGAGGCAGGAGTGCTGACCATATAGTGGGTTGTCTCCTGTCCCAATAAGAACGCTTCCTGATATTCGAACGCTCCACTTGTCAGCTCAACCAACTACCCATTAGTTGTTTGAATATTTTAATTTATGTATGAAAAGATTCTTTATTCAATCTCCAATCAAGTTTACTATGAACTATCAACGATATAAAATATTCATCACTAATTAAGTTTCCTTTACCGTTGATAAATATATGCCATTTTATTCAAATATTTCAAGGTTTAAAATATGAGTCTATCATATTAATAGCCACCATCCATTTTTTTTATCCATCCATAGAAAATGTACAAATAATGAAATCAAAGTTAGGTCCAAAGGACCATTATTTTAATTATATTTCAAGTCAAGAAAATATTTGTACTCTCTTTTTATTATTCACGTGATAACAAGTGTTTGAGTGGTAAATATCAACATTTTAACCATGTATAACAAGTTATTGAGCGTCCGTATGTTTTACTTTATAACAAATGTTTGGGTCGTGAATAACAATGTCTTGACCACATATAACAAGTTATTGTGCACCACTCACAACATATAGACTAAGAATAACAACGGGGCAAAAATGTCCTATTAACTTGAAAGATAATTAAATTTGGTGGGACCTTTTAGTGGGACTTCAAATGAATTATCCAAATTTTGAATTTAATATTTATGTTTATTTCATAATATCCACCGAATTCCTCTACTCCATTCCGTGGGACACGTGGGAGACACATCACCGTACCTTGTACCCATACCTTAACATTATGAAAGCCGTCGCGGGTTGTGATACAGAAAACGACAAAAGAAGTCGTCGTCTTTGTTACCTGTCAGAGCACAAGTCCCTGATAGTGACACTGACACGCGTCACACGCCCACCAAAAAGTCAGAACAAAACGAACTAAAAAGAAAGAAAGAAAGAAAGAAAGTACACATAAATGAACTCAGAAATCAAAATCCAATCTTCATGCTAAGAATTAACAAAATGAACTCACCATATGATTGTGATTCTCAGCCTTCCACTTTCTTTGGACTTGTTCTACAATCTCTCTCTTCATCTTGCAATACCACTGCTTCTACTTCTCTTCTCCTCAGGGATTTTATTACCCGCGAAGTCAATGCTTTTCTCTGGCTCTCTCTTGTAGTTCTGACTTTTCTTTTGCTGATTAAGCTGCTTAAGCTGTTCATATTATGGTTCAAAGCTAGGACCATTCCTGGCTTGCCATGTCCCTCTTTTTATGGTCACTCCAACCTTATTTCCCGCCATAATTTCACTGGTCAGTCTTCTTGTGAGTGCATGTTATATGGTTCAATATTAATATTGGAATGGTTAAAGTATTGGTGATGATCAAGTGGTGTTAGGATCGACCTATGTTGTTTATGGCTTTGATGTTTATTTTTTGTGTTTGTGTTTCAGATCTGTTGTCAGAATCTCATAAGAGGTATGGACCTGTGGTTAAGCTATGGTTAGGTCCTAGTCGGCTTCTGGTGTCAGTTAAGGATCCGGTGCTGATTCAAGAGATGCTTTCAAAGGTTGAAGATAAGCTACCTATCACTGGAAAAGCTTTCCGTCTAGCCTTTGGCCATTCAACTCTCTTTGCTTCCTCCTTTCAAGAGGTACTTAGCTGTCTAATTATTTGTTACTGCGTCCATTCCTAAATATAAAATCACTTTCCCTAACTTAATTAAATTAAGGATGTTTCCTAAATATAAAATCACTTTCCCTAACTTAATTAAATTAAGGATGTTAGTTAAGTTAGTTATTTACACATGATATTACTAATTTATCTGATTAGATTAAGGATGTTAGTTAAGTTAGTTATTTACACATGATATTATCAATTTATCCTAAGTATATACCTGTATCCTTACTTTCCCTCTCTTGCTTCTTAAAATAAATTAATAGAAAATTTAACATGCATTGTCATATATTTATCCTATCCTAATCTTAATGTTCTATAATTTGTTCACCATCCAAGCATGGCTGAGCATTCAGTTAAGAGTATGGGAAGAATCAGACCTTCAACTAATCACATAAGGCACACAAAATTGTTAGAATTCCAACATGCAAGAATGAATGCATTATCATCTTTCATTTACACACTCTACAAAATACAACCATATACACTGGGCCAAAGGAATTGTCAAAACAGAAGAAGAAGAAGAATTTGTGAAATGATCAATCACAACCAAACCAATAAACCAAAATCAACGGCAGAGCAAACAACCTTCATAACCGTCGCCCCATTTTATTAATCGCTACTTTTGTCATCATTTCACCTCGAATATCCCATAAAGATTGTTTCTTCTAACCAAAGTAATGCTTTTGGTAGATTCTTGAGGCATTTCAATGGATGATGACGTTGGCATAACTGAGTCAAACCTTATTTCTTCCCTGGAATGAAAGAGAGCTGTTTCTTGGAACAAAAGTGTGGTTCTATTACTACGCCGAACAAAGCCTCGGTATCATCAGGGAATCCTGCCTTAGAAGTCAAAAAGAAAACACTGCTTATGGAACTAGAAGCGGTTGATTAAAATTATAAACATTGGTTCTTCATCCAAACAATCTTTTATTGTCAAAAACAAATGTTTGGATGACTTGTAAACTGGTGGTGTTTTTAAACATTGGTTCTTTGAAAAAAATGACTTATTGTCAAAAAGAAAACACTACTTATCCTATGCACACTCCTTAATTAAAATTATAAACACTGGTTCTTCATCTCCTTCTTCAATGGCTTCTTCTGAGAAGCTTGGAAGCTGTGAGAAGTTGTTGGAGAACTCAAAACCATACTTCGCAATGATATCAAATTATTAAATAACAAATATTAATATAATTCTAAAGTTGTTGTCTCTGATAGCTTTTATATTTATTGTGTGTGCAAAGTTTTTTTTAGAAACACCATTCAACCCTTGTGTTTCTGTCATTCACAGAGTGTGGTACTTTTATTGAAGTGATTTACATTTAAAAAATTACCATTTTTAAAATCATCACAAGTTTTTTATTAAACTAAATAAAACTATGGGTTAAAATTCGAACTTTAACCCATAGTTTTAAACTAAATAAAACCAAATTTGAACTTAAACTCTAAAACTATTCTTAACCGATTTTTTTTTGGGCTTCAATGATATGTTTGAAACAGGCTTGTGATTCTGGTCCAAAAAAAACAGGCCTATGATATATCAAAGTTTTTACTATGCTGGGGTGAAGTTGACGTCCTCAACCTTCTCAAGCGCAATGAGCAACATGCTTCCTGCTATGACTTTTTTCATGGCTGAATTATGCAGGTAATCAAAACTTCCTGAAGAAATTGTTTTTAAAATACTTTTTCCTATTCTAAATATAAGAATTAATTAGTGGATTTGCTTTGATTCTTTATATTATACTTCATTTCACTTTACTTCTCCCAAACTTATAATTTTTTTACACTACTCTTATTGATTACATATATGAATAGTATTATTGTTTTCCTTACATTACATGAATTGCTAGGAACAGGCTTAACACATTTGGGGGTGTTGATTTGGACGAACCCAAAAGCCCTGAACGTTTTTCCACTTGCAGAGGCTTAATTATCTTAATCTACATAGGGAATTCCAAATATATTATATGTTCCAAATATATTGTACTCCCTTCGGTGCTAAATATAAGACCTAGATGACTTTTTTGGAGAGATTAAGGTTGTGAATTACAATATTAAATTATGACATATTTGACAAATTTTTAGATCATCAATTAGTTTATATGTCAAATAAACTAGTTCAAGGGAAAAAATTAGGTAAATAAAGTTATAATTAACTTTTTTTTTTGCTTTTTTAGAATTTTCCAAAACAGTCATATAAGCCTTATATTTAGGACCGGAGGTAGTATATTTGTATGTCCCAAAATGATTACGTTTTTCCCATGATAGTTCAAGTATCATGCCAACGGACTTGATTCTTGATTCCATCTTATTCAACTCCCTTGAGAAAACATAATAAGTATATAATGAAAACACATATTTATTAATAAGTTAAACTCTTATGAGTTTACTAATTTGAGTTCACCATCCAATTTACATTCATGTGACGGATTTCCTACACTACAAGAAAAAGCCTTCTTTGTAACGGCCCCATTCCAGCGGTCAGCTTAACGGCCGCTGGCATGTGCTGTCATTTCAACGGCCTAAAGCCGCCCGCTAAAAATAACTCGCGAGTCAACGAAATTTTTTTTTTCCCACAAAAACCACATTCCAGCGGCCAAGTAGACCGTTGCCGTGGGATTTATTTATTTTTTTTAAAATGAAATTTACACCTCAACGGCCAAATGGACCGTTGAGATGTTTTCAAATTAAATTCGCACTGCAATGTAAATATATTTTTTTTTAAAAAAATTAAACTATCCATCTCAACGGCCAATGTGGCCGTTGAGATGGTCTCCATTAAATGAATTGGCATCGCAACAGTCGGTGTGACCGTTGCGATGGCAATTTATTATTTTTGAAAAATGAAATTTACATCTCAACGGCCAAGTTGACCGTTGAGATGCAAATTTATTATTTTTTAATAATGAAATTTACATCTCAACGGCCAAGTGGACCGTTGAGATGCAAATTTATTATTTTTTAATAATGCAACTTACATCTCAACGGCCAAGTGGACCGTTGAGATGCAAATTTATTATTTTTTAATAATGCAATTTACATCTCAACGGCCAAGTGGACCGTTGAGATGCCAATTTTTTATTTTTTTAAAATATAAATTCACATCTCAACGGTCGGACTGACCGTTGCGATGTCAAACTGACCGTTGAGATGTGAAACATCATGAATATGAAGTTGATTCCTATAAATACCTCAATCTCGCTCAGTTGGTCCATTTTCCATTCTCTCTTCTGGCGTTCTGAGATTTCATTTCTCTCATTCTCATTCTCTCAAATCTCATTCAAAGTTTCCAAGTTTCTCTATTTCTACCTTCTTTCTCTAACTTCTGCTTTTATTTCATAATGTTAATATATGTTAACTTCTACTTTCTTTCCAGATTTTCTCTTCTCTCCATATGCATTCTATCATTTCCTGTATATCAATTCGTGACTTCTCCTTTTCGTTTTTTTTTTTTCTTTTGTGCTCCTTTATATTGGTAACTTCTCCTTTCGTTTCATTTCCATATCTTTCTTTCTTGATCTTCTGCCAAGAACCTCATTTTTTTACTTCTGCTTTCATTTGTTACATCGCCAGGACACATTACTCCTCCAATTTTTCACATTTTTTACTTCTCCTTTCATCTTTCTTGATTATACGTTTCTCAAATTTTGTTATTTTTTTTAATATGGTACTACATCCCAGCGGCCGACGCGGCCGCTGGGCAGCTTGTTTGATTTTTTTTTTTTTTTGTTTGTCCATCCCAACGGCCGGCACGGCCGTTGGAATGTATTCTACATTTTTTTTTCCTTCCCAGCGGCCGCACCGGCCGCTGGGATGGGATGTGGCTGCGCGTTCCAACGCTTTGACCAGCTCTACAACGGCTGTAGGTGGCCGTTGGAACGTTGTTTGACACGGATCAAAACACAGCGGCTGAGGCGCGCGCTGTAGTGCATTACCTGTGGTCCCCGGCCGTTGAGACGTTCTGTTTCTCACCCGTTGAGATGCTAGGAGTTTTTTGTAGTGCTAGAACTAATAATGAGTCAAGAATTTGACAACTTTACATATTACACCCTCGTCCCATATTATAAGGTAGAGTAATTTTTAATTATCTTGTCACGTAATATAAGGCGGAATCTGATCATTTAGTTAGAATAATAAATGTCATTTTTCCAATATTGCCCTTTACATTTTTTCTCTCACGTGTCACATCATTTATTCTCATATATTCTCTCTCATCATTTTTCCTTAACCTATATACTCTTTTAATTTATTTTTCTCGTTACTTTGTTTCTTATTCTTCCATAAATAAGAGAATTTTTGAAAACAAAATTTTGTCTCCGACAAAAGTATTGTTTTTAATAGATTTTTTTCCAACTCATGATTTGGTTAAATTCACCTTATAATGTAAGATAGATGGAGGGAGTAGTATTTATACTGACAAAATTTCGTGAGTTTACATTATTGGTTAATCTTAATAGGAAATGTCATACACACACAAATTACTATGCTTTTCCCATGATAGTACAACCCAACAGATTTAATTCCATCTGATTCAACACCCATGAGAAAATATAAAAACACTCATTTATTTACAAGGTAAACTCTTATGGCTTACGCGTTTACCGATTCTAGCCTATGATACGGTTTTATATTTATTTCGTGGGTTTACTTAAATTCACTAGTTTGACAGCCTTATATAGTAATACTTATCGAAGAAATTGCATGGGTTTACATTATTCGTTAATTTAAATACGAAATACCAAATATATATCCCAAATGATTACGTTATTCCCATGATAGTACAAGCCAGACAATTTATTTCTATTTGATTCAACTCCCTTGGGTGTATATATTTGAAGCTGCCCTCCATTCTTCATCACACATCCAACACAAACTATATTTTGTGGAGCTGATTGCAGGAATAGAGCAAGCGAAGGAATGGCGAAAGTTTCTCACATCCGGTAACTTCTTCCCTCCTCTATCCTATCTCTACATACAGCCACACAATAAGTTGATATGATCACCTTATAGTAGAGTGTCACGAGGCTCTCTATTAGCGGGAGGCCATGCACTCGGGATCAATAGGTTAGCCATTTATGAGTTATCAATAGCATAACCCAGGTTGGCTTGAACAAACTAATAAAACAATGAACTTTGAATTTGTTACTATTTCATTTTCTAGCATGAAACAACACAGTCTTGATATTTTTAAGAACCACAATATGTTATTTTGTGTTTACGTGGCTTATACGATTAAATATTAATATTCCATCTGCGCAGGAGTGGTGCCAATGATAACAGCACAAACGAAATGTACCAAGACTTCAGATTGTAAAAGTGCCTGTTCTAAGGTGATATGTCCTGTACCTGGTGCAACATATATTTGCGATCCAACGACACATCAATGTAATTGTTGCGCAGGACCTCCCCTAACTTAATATACGAGCTTTACCTCAGCACCTCAACCATGTCGCTCGATAAATCATGTATGTAATAATACTTATTGTACTCCTGTGATGTATATGCTTTGCATCTCAAATGGTCAATAAGAATGGTTCTACTCATATTTAAGAATAATGAATTGAGTCATGTGGTATAAGTTGTATGCGTTAGACATTCCTTTTATAAAAAGGATGCATGAGGGAATAAATTAAATGACATCTTGAACGACCTCTCGTTTAAGCAACGAGAAAACTAAGCTTGATAAATAGACAATGGAACACGGTTTGTTTGTTTTTATATATTACAAACCAACTAATTAAAATTTTCCGTTCCTTTGACTCACTCACCTTATAAAAAAACTTATTAAAATTAATACATTGAAGTTAATTTATTTATTTAGAAGTATTTTAAACTTTTTTTAGTTCAGTAGTATTTAATGATATTTTTAACACATGAGAGAACAATAAGCCGTACCTTTGACAAATAAAACACATTACCCATACATGATTCTCGATTTTGTGGGAATCATCTAGAATGTCGCACACTAATTAATATGATATCATAATAATTAAGTACTTAAGCATATCCTAAACTATCATCCTAAATTGTTTTGACATAAATTGAATGAGCATGAGTATTATGATAATGTCAAACTTATGAATTTAAGCAAAATTTTGAAAACAGGAGCCTATGGTGAACTTGAATTATAAAGTACTCCCTCCGTTCCTAAATATAGGACCTAGATAGTTTTTTTTTGAAAAATCCTCAAAAAAGTAAACAATAAGTTAATTATAAATTGATTTACCTAATTTTTTCTCTTAAACTAGTTTATTTTACCTATAAGCTAATGGATAATCTAAAAAGATATCAAATATATCATGATTTAATAACCTATTTCGCAATTTTAATCTTTCAAAAAAAAAGTTAGCTAAGTCTTATTTAGGAACGGAGGGAGTATATTGTAAGAATTTAATTGAAAATGTATAATTGAAGGCCAAAAATGACATAATTTGATTTAAATAAATTTTCAAACCCAAACAATATATAGGAATTAAACCTAAAGGCATTCATATTGTTACTCGACAAAGAATTTTATGATAAAAGTATATTAAAAGCCACTAGGTCTAATAAAATGAATCAGCACCACCACCGGGTTTAGAAACAAAGAACTACGCGACATCATAGATTAGAAATGTAAAACCGGTAAGATTGGTGGATGTAAACATAAATTTAAACGAGTTTTGAGCCAACAAAAGTAAAACTTAATTGTCCATTCAAAGCTTTTCTAGTTAAAGTGATTTTGGGAATAAAGATCTATTGGGGTTGGTTTTCTCTAAAAATTGAATTGAATATGGGCATTGTTCATTCAGGCATGCAGATCCGATTCTCTGTCCAAAACTCATCCTAATCTTATTTAGAATTATCCAAAAGAAAGTTAAAAAGTGCTGGTACCTTAAAGAAATATTATGGTTACATTCGAGAATTCTTGGTGATGACTGTCAATGTAAACATAGCATATTTTCACTTGATTTAAGAGACATTTTCTGCTGTTAATTGTTGTGTCATTATATGTTCCAGTAATGAACTTCAAAAATCATGTAGGTATAAGAAAATACACACACATGCGCACACGTATAACCCTAAAGTTTAAAAAGTGGAGCAATTTCGACCTCATCCTTAATAATGTTAATTTTTTATAGTTATAGTTAGACTTATTGATCCACTTGAGCAGTACCCTCTTAGTGGGTCGCTCGCTTCGAAGTTTGAAAGCCTCTCCGCCATAGCACCTTCGCCATGATGTTCTTCTAATTCGCATCCTTCATCTGTTTTTCCATGATGTTATCACTGACACCACAATATACTCCCTCCGGTCCTAAATATAAGACCTAGTTGATTTTTATAAAAATCCTATAAAAAAGCAAAATAAGTTAATTATAAATTGATTTACCTATAAACTAATGTATAATCTAAAAATATATCAAATATGTCATGATTTAATAGCCTATTTCGCGACTTTAACCTAAAAAAAAATTAATTAGATCTTATATTTTGAACCAGGGTTAGTAATTCATTTCATAAATCCCACTCCATAAAAGTCCATATAAACCGTATTTAAATCTTCGGGCAAAAAAAAACATGCTCCATTATCTGTCTTTCATTTGTTGCTCCACTGTTTTCTTTCCCTGAGGACACTTTATTAAATCCATAATGGATCTAATCAAATAAACTCATTGGAACGTTGGCCAAAAAAAAAAAAAAAACTCACTGGAACAAGAGCCGAAATGAAAGGCCCTGAAATAAAATGGGAGCTAAGATTTGATACGGAGAGTCTTCTTTATTTGATGCACACAAGGAATTGGGCTCATGCGATTAAAATTATGGAGAAAGTTATTTTTACTGCACCCTTGTCACATCATCATTCCATGGAAATAGCAGTAAAAAGTATTATACGATAATTTATATTCCCTCCATACCATAATGTCTTATAATATAAAGTGAAATTAACTAAATAATGGATTCCGAAAATTGGTTAAAATTAGCTAAAAAGTCTCTTTGATGTCATTTTACTGAAAGCATAGAGTGTGTTTGGTAGAAAGAAAAAAAGTAAAGAATTAGAATTGGAAAGAGTAAGAGATGGAAAGTAAAGGTAATGATTAGAAAGTAAAGTTTGTGGGCCCCAGGAAAAGTGTGAGATGGAGAGAGAAAACTTGTGGGTCCCAGGATATATGTAAATGACCATATTACCCCTAAACTTTTCAATTATTTACATGCCACTTTCTCTCCTTTCTCACTACCAAACAAGCCATTAATATTGTCTACTCGGAAAATGTGGACTGAGAAAGAGGAAGTGATCTAAAGAGGAAAAAAATGAGGTGACACTCATTTATTTGTTTACAGAGGAAAATGATGACACTTAAATGGATGAATTAGTAAGCTTTAATGGTAAGAAAATATACTATTAACTGTGAGGGTGAAATTGCTCCACTTATTTACTAGGTGGCTGGATATGCTGCAATTTTTTTTACAAGAAACTCTAACATGTCATGGCTGGTGACGCGACATGTTATAACATAGTATTTTTAATAACGTCGCCCTTAGTGACATGACATATGACCACTGAAGCAACATGAGAATCATCTATACACATTTGTGAAATGGAAAATGAAGAAGGTGAGATGCCAAGCCATGTTGATGACATTATACAAAGGTCCTCTTTTGGATGTTCTGGATCAAATAAACATCTTCCTCCCAAAGCCTGTTATTCTGCAAATTCTAATTCTGATGATGCCAGAGAATGGTTTATTTGCTCCATCTTTCCCGTCATTGCCACTCTTGCTTGGGCTTCCCTCTTTGTTCTTCAAGTAATTAAATAACACAGCTTCTTATACATATAAACTTTATACACAAATCTTCAACTTATTTCTATCTATAATCTATAAACACACACACACACACACACAATATTAGGGGATTGTGACATCAAGCATATCATACTATGTTCAAGTTTTGGTGATAGATAAGAAAGGGCCTGTTTTTGCGACTGCCTTTTGCCCTTTGATGATGATTGTTGTGGCCATCATGATGGGCTCCTTCATACTTTCTGAACGAATCTATCTCGGAAGGTATTTCCATTCTTTTTTTACTGAATTAATTTTATTTATTATTTAAATTTTCTGCTAATGTAAAGAAGCAATGTTTATCCATTGCAGTGTGCTTGGTTCAATATTGATAGTGATAGGACTATACTCAGTCCTATGGGAAAGCACAAAGAGAGTATGAAAGCCATAGTGATAGAGACACATCATGAAATGCCACCAATAATGTTGATTCTCTGAAGCCCCCAAATGGTCATCATATTCATGCAAACAATAAAAATAACAATAATAATCACTGTTGCATTGTTGTTAACATGCCTTTGTTGCTGGAACTTCCCATGAAAAACCAAGTACTACCATGAGGAGGTGGCAGTAATGCTTGAAAACTATTTTCCATCTTGTTAAATATATAATTAAGGATAAAGTATTAATTATGTTTTAGTCTTATTTTTGCCTTTTTGATCATTAAGATATGTAGTGAGATTTGTATAACATCGTAACTTAGCTTGAGAATATGAGAATCGGATGTTGAAGTTTATTTAGGGTGCCATTAACTAACCTTTTGGTCTTCTTGATGGATGTTCATCACATTAATCTTAACTGCTATCAATTAAGAATTTAATTCCTATCCTATTACTATGCGCTTTGTTTCAATTTAAAGGCTCAACTCTTAACTTCTGTCCTGAAACTTCCATATAGTCAGCTAAAAGCAAATGAAGAATAATTTAAATACAACAAGTGACAATGTAACTTCAAAAATTGTAACTTTAATTCAAATTTGATAATTATGCTATAACATCATCATGGTCTGGCCTTTTACCTATTTCACAAACCAATTTGAAACATGTTCGCATCAAAGATCAGTTCAGCCCCCAAAAACAAAAGGAACGGCAAAGAAAACACAATTTTGAATATCGCAAATTAATCCACCTTTAACTTTGTTAAAAATTCCAATAAAACATAGCAGTGACTTACTAAAATCATCCATCTGTATGAGCAATATGAATTGATTTTGCAGAACAAAACCACTTCTCATTATAATTCAATCCTAGTTATATTTTGGCATTGTTCCCCCCATTCTTTTTCTGCAGAACTGAATACACAAGTGTAAAGGAAAGAAAAATCTACTACTCATCATAGTGCAAAGATATCAAACTTGACACTAAAAGCATAAATTAATTTTTAAACTTCTAAAAATCTCTAAACTCAATAGTAAATTTAACATGCATCGTCATATATTAATCCTATCCTAATCTTAATGTTCTATAATTTGTTCATCACCAAGCATGGCTGAGCATTCATTTAAGAGTATGGGAAGAATCAGGCCTTCAAATAGTCACATAAGGCACACAAAATTGTTAGAATTCCAACATGCACGAATGAATGCATTATCATCTTTCATTTACACACTCTTTCTACAAGATACAACCACATACACTGCCAAAGGAATTGTCAAAACAGAAGAAGAAGAATTTGTAAAATGATCATTCTCAACCAAACCAATAAATCAAAATCAACCGATTTAATTCCATCTAATTCAACTCCCATGAGAAAATAAATTAAAAACACACCAAAAACATCCATTTATTAATAAGGTAAATTTTTATGGCTTACGTGTTCACTGATTCTAGTCTACGATACAATTTTATATTTCTTTCCTAGGATTAATCAAACTCACGAGTTTGATAATCTATTGTAGTAATATTTATCGAAGAAATTGAATGGGCTTACATTATTTGTTATCTAAAAACGAAATACCAAATATATGTATCCCCAAATGATTCTGTTTCCATGATAGTACAAGCCAAACAATTTATTTCTATCTGATATATGAAATGCTAAATATATGTATCCCAAAATGATTATGTTGCCATGATAGTACAAGCCAAACAATTTAATTATATCTGATATACCAAATACCAAATATATGTATCCAAAAATGATCATGTTTCTCTTATCAAAAAAAAAAAAAATGATCATGTTTCCATGATAGTACAAGCCAAATAATTTATTTCTATCTGACACAGCTCCCTGGGTATATACATTTGAAATTGCGCTCCATTTTTTTTGCACATTCAACACAAACTATATTTTGTGGAGCTGATTGTAGAAATAGAGCGAGCGAACGAATGACAAAAGTTTCTCACAGTTTGGTTTACTTCATGGTTTTGTTCATCATTGCATCCGGTAACTCCCTCCATCCTCTATCCTATCTCTACACAACCACACAATAAGTCATTATGATCACCTTATAGTAGAGTGTCTCGAGGCTCTCTCTCTATTAACGGGAGGCCCTACACTCGAGATCTAAAAATAGATTAGCCATTTATGAATTATCAATAGCATAGCCTAGGTGGCTTGAGCAAATCAATAAAACATTGAACTTTGAACTTTTTCTATTTCATTGTCTAGCATGAAACAAAGCTGTCTTGATATTTTTAAGAACCACAATATGCTAGTTTTGTGTTGTTTAAGTGTTTTATACGTGTGAATATTAATATTCCATCTGCACAGGAGTGGTGCCAATGATAACAGCCCAACCAGCACAACCAAAAAAGTGTAAGGACGGTGCGGATTGTAGGAGTTACTGTGCTCAGTTTGGGAAGATATGTATTGATCCCCGTGTAGCATTTGTTTGCGATAGAACCACAGGTAAATGTGGATGCTGCGTATTACCTCCGCTAACTTAATATACGAGCTTCATCTCAGCACCTTAACTACATCGCTCAATCAATCATAGCTGTAATAATACTTATTGTACTGTTGTGATGTATATGTGTTGCATCTCAAATGGTCAATATGAATGTTTCTACTCCTATTTAAGAATAATGAATTGAGTCATGTAGTATAAGTTGTATGTGTTTGTCATTCCTTTTATAGAATGATGCATGAGGGAATAAATTAACGTTTTGAATGACGCCTTGTTTAAGCAACAAGAAAACTAAGGTTGATAAATACACAAAGGGTGTGTTTGGCTCGACTTGCGGAAAAATGATTTATTTTTAATTTAGCTTAAATTATTAGCTCTATGTAGGCTTATTTTAATATTTGGATAAACTTTGAAAAAAGTGACTTATTGTCCCATTTGACTTATAAACATGTTTGGATGACTTTTTGTTTAAAAAAGGCTTGTTTTTAAGCTAGCTTATTTTTAAGTCATGTAGAAAAATAAGCTGACTTTTTTTCTGAAATAAACTACCCAAAGTGGCTTACGAATAAGTTGCTTATTTAAAAGAGAAGACACAAAGTTTGACAGTATATTCATGAAACCAAAGAATCAGTTTTTTTTATTAACATTCACATGGAATTTCTTGATGACTGTGGAGCACTTCTTATTCCAAGAAATAATTTGCAATCCAAATCAGTGGCTAACTAACTGACACGAGCAAAGTATTTTAGAGCACACATTCATTAATAAAACCAGCCTCATTCATCATCATACTTTAAATGAATGACAAAATCCCATTTCACCTAAAGCTGGAATTGTTAGAATTATTTCAGCAAGATAAACCACTATATGCAAACCCAAAAATGATTATACATTCATCATCATCCTTCAGTTAGTTACCTTATTATTACGAAGACAACTTCTGTCCTGAAACTTCGGTTAAGTCAGCTAAAAGAAAATGAAGAATAATTCAAATACAACAAGTGACAATGTAACTTCAAAAATTGTAACTTTAATTCAAATTTGATAAGTATGCTATAACATCATCATGATCTGGCCTTTTACCTATTTCACAAACAATTTGAAACATGTTCACATCAAAGATCAGTTCAGCCCCCAAAAACAAAAGGAACACCAATGAAAACACAATTATGAACATTCGCAAATTAATCCAGCTTCAACTTTGTTAAAAATTCCAATAAAACATAGCAGTGACTTGTCAAAATCATCCATCCGTATGAGCAGTATGAATTGATTTTGCAGAACAAAAGTACTCACTATAATTCAATCCTAGTTATATTTTGGCATTGTTTCCCCCTTTCTTTTTCTTCAGAACTGGATACAAAAGTGCAAAGGAAAGAAAAATCTACTACTCATCATAGTGCAAAGATATCAGACTTGAAAATTTTTAAACATCTAAAAATCTCTAAACTCAATAGAAAATTTAACATGCATTGCAATATATTAATCATATCCTAATCTTAATGTTCTATAATTTGTTCACCATCCAAGCATGGCTGAGCATTCAGTTTAGAGTATGGGAAGATACAGATCTTCAACTAGTCACATAAGGCCCACAAAATTGTTAGAATTCCAACATGCACGAATGAATGCATTATCATCTTTCATTTACATACTCTTTCTACAAAATACAACGACATACACTGCCAAAGGAATTGTCAAAACAGAAGAAGAAGAAGAATTTGTGAAATGATCAATCTCAACCAAACCAATAAACCAAAATCAACGACAGAAGAAACAACAAAATCTGAAAATTCATAAAAAAATCACCAAAGCTCAACAATATTCAACATGAAAATCCTCAAAATTTTGCTCAATCAAACATGCAGTTCTTAACAGATTCATAAATCAAATAATCCATCTTCATTTATTCATAGTTTTCATTGCAAACTCCCAACAAAAGTTGTTCTTTGTACCTAACCAATAAGTGATATTTTAATAATCCAATCAATCATAAAACAAAACTTCCATTCCTCCTTCCATACATATATCTATGCCACTCTAACCTTCAACAATCTCAATGCAACCCCTTCTAAGCATGTTAACAAACGCCTTACCTTGGGTGCAATGATATTCAAATAACAAATCTTCATAAACATATACCAAAATTTCAGCCACATAAACAAAGAAAACAGAAAAACCTCAAGGCCTCCATGCATGCATGGAATAAACTATCAATATATTTGCATTTAGAAAACATGTAATCACAAGAATGGTCATTTAGAAAAAGAAACCAAACGGACAGAAGAAAAGGAATGAAATTCAAACCGAAATACTACCTCCGGTCCTAAATATAAGACCTAGATAACTTTTTTTTGGAAAGATTAAGGTTGCAAAATAAGTTATTAAATCATGACATTTTTGATATCTTTTTAGATTATCCATTAGCTTATAGGTAAAATAAACTAGTTTAAGAGAAAAAATTAGGTAAATCAATTTATAATTAACTTATTTTTTGCTTTTTTTAGGATTTTTCAAAAAAGTCATCTAGGTCCTATATTTAGGACCGGAGGGAGTACAACGTTATTGCATTCTTATATATGTTAATTGGAAAATTTTGGGGGTGAGAGTGAGAGGCAGAAAATGTTGGGGGAAGGAAGAGAGAAAGAGAGAAATCCAGGGGAGGAAAAGAGGAATTGATTTTATAAAGGGGTTTGTGGAAAATGGTTGTTTTGCCCCTCTTAACATTTTTCCACTTTACTTTAGTCCCTCTTCTATATTCTCATCAAATTTCCAATCAATAATTTAATCTATAATTATTTTCTTTAAATTAAAAGAAACTATGCACCTTAATTTCTTAAAAACATATTTATCCTCATTTATTTTTTACAATGATTATTATTTCACTAATGACATCCTAAGACCTTAACTAATTATTTATTATCTCTAATTTGAAAAATTCAGGTGTTGCATTGCAAATTAATAGCCCAAACTCACTCTAAATTATTATCCAAAATATTTACCCGGTCAATTTATTCTCTTTAACAATAGTATTATTGTTTTCGTTACATTAAATGACTAACTTGAAACAGGCTTAACACATTTGGGGGTGTTTATTAGGACTAAGCCAAAAGTCCTAGACGTTTTTCTACTTGTAGAAGCTAATCTTAATCTAGATAAGGAATTCCAAGTGTGTGTACTACACACACATATATATACGTACATACATGTATTGATATCACAAGCCAATCGATTTGATTCCATCTTATTCAACTCCCTTGAAAAAAATATACTAAAAACACATATTTATTAATAAGTTAAACTCTTATGAGTTTACTAATTTGAGTTTATCATCCAATTTACAATCATTTGACGGATTTACTAAAACTCTCGACCTCACGAATTTGACAACCTTACATATTACACCCTCCGTCCCATATTATAAGGTAGAGTTATTTTTTAATGATCTTGTCACATAATATAAGGCGGTATTTGATCATTTAGTTAGAATAATAAATGTCATTTTTTCAAGGGCAATGACTCTATTTTGAATTTCAAATAACCACCATGAAGCACTGGGCACCCTAAAATAACAACAGGTACAATTTTACCCTTAAAGTAACTAAAGTTGTCCAATATTACCCTCTCGTAAATGTAATGTTTACACATGTCGTATACGTGTCAGCATTATATTGGCTAGAGGGTAAAATTGAACCAATTTGATTAGTTTAAGGGTAAAATTGTGCTTGTTATTATGTTAGGGTATCCAGTGGTCGAAAGTGGTTACTTGAAGGGAAAAATAAGGTCATTGCCCTTTTTTCAATATTGCCCTTCACATTTTTCCCTCACGTGTCACATCATTTATTATTCTCACATATTCTCGTTCATCATTTTTTCTTACTCTACACTCCCTCCAGTCCTAAATACAACACCTATTTAGAGTCTTAATATTGGTCCTAAATATAAGACATATATACAATTTTGGTCAATTGTTTCCTAAATCACCCTTCTTTGAGGATTTGAAGCTTTGCGCCATCTATCTTCTGTCTCTCACTCAAACTTCTTCGTCTTCATTCTCTGACAGAGGAATTCTTCTCTCTCTCTCTCCCAATAATTAATAAGTTAATTTCCTCTCTTGATTTCATCACACTCAAATCTCTTGAATAGTTACCAAGAAAAAATAATTCTGTCTCAAAAAACAATTTTCATTTTTCAAAATAGTTATCAGATTTTCAAAACCTTTTTCATGAATTAAATTAAAATCAACAAATCAGTCCATCTGAACAAACACTTTGATCCACGTACACACTTACACACTCCTCCATATTAAATTAAAATCAACAAATCAAACCAAAAAATATACAATCATGAGTTGCCAAAAAGAAAAAAGTACATCATAAGCAACAGCAAGCTAAGTAAGTTCATATCCCAACCAATTCTCCATCAGAAATGTAACAACAACAGCCTGAAGAGTGCCCATATATATATATATATATATATATATATATATATATATATATATATATATATATATATATGATGCACACTAGAGAGATGAGGCTTAGCTGATGATTCGGATATGTCTCAATAACTTTGGCCTGATGCATATATATCCACACTCATTATTGTCAATCTTATTATTTGTAAGTCCCACCTCATTTTTTTCCTTTGTTTTTATTTTTCAATCGTGCGGATTATTGTTCTCTCTCTTGTTGAAAATATCATTAGATACAAATGAACTAAAAATAGTTTAAAATGCCTCTAAATAAACTCCAATGTATTAATTTTATGAGTTTATTTGTAAGGTGGGTCAGAGGATAGGAAAATTTTAATTAGTTGGCATGTAAGATATAAAAACATGACATGCAAGCCCGGTGCCATTGTCTATATATCAAGCTTAGTTGTCTCGTTGCTTAAAGGAGGGGTCGTCAAAACGTTATTTAATTTAATCCCTCATGTATCCTTTTATAAAAGGAATGTGTAACACATAAAACTTATTCTATAGGATTCAATTCATTATTCTTCAATAGGAGTAGAACCATTCTTATTGACCATTTGAGATGCAAAGCATACATCACATGAGTACAATAAGTATTATTACAGTCATAATTTATCGAGCGACATAGCTGAGGTGCTGAGGTGAAGCTCGTATATTAAGTTAGGGGAGGCCAGGTCCTAAGCAGCAAGCACATTTTCCCCCCTGACAAGCAAATTTGTTACCGCCTGGACATGTCCTCCCAGTACAGAAACTTTTACAATCTGAATCCACTCCACAGTTCGGTTGTGCTGTTATCGTTGGCACCACTCCTGTGCAGATGGGATAATAATATTTACATGTATAAAACACTTAAACACAAAATAGCATATTGTGGTTCTTAAAAATATGAAGATTGTGTTGTTTCATGCTATAAATGAAACAGAAAAATTTAAAGTTCATTGTTTTATTGGTTTGTTCAAGCCCAACCTGGGTTATGCTATTGATAACTCATAAATGGCTAACCTATTGATCCTGGGTGCATGGTTTCCCGCTAATAGAGAGAGAGAGAGTCTCATGACACTCTACTATAAGATGATTATATTGACTTATTGTGTGGTTGTGTGTAGAGATAGGATAGAGGAGGGAGGGAGTTACCGGATGCAATGATGAACAAAACCATGAAGTAAACCAGACTGTGAGAAACTTTTGCCATTCCTTCGCTCGCTCTGTTCCTGCAATCAGCTCCACAAGATATAGTTTGTGTTTAATGTGTGATTGAGAATGGAGGGCAGGTTCAAATATATATACAAAAGGGAGTTGAATTAGTTGGAAATAAACTGATTGGCTTGTACTATCTAATCATTTGGGATAAATATTTGGTATTTTCTATTTAGATTAACGAATAATGTAAATCCATGCAATTTTTCGATAAATACTATTACTAATATACATAAGATTTCCAAATTCGTGAATTTAAATGAACACACGAAAGTAATATGAAATCGTATTTTAAGTTAGAATTAGTAAACACGTAAGCCATAAGAATTTACATTATTAATAAAAGATATACTTATTTCATTTATATTTTAAAGTCTCCCCTACCCGAGCTTCAACAAAACTTAATATACATACATTTTGATCCTTCTCAAAGAGAAGAAGACGAAGACGATGAATAGTTACGAAGACGATGAATAGTTAGTTGTTACTCCTTTGCGATGAATAGTTATCGAGATTTGGCATGAGGCTGAAAAACAAAAATAAGCTATTTAGGAATTGACAGAGAGATGAAATCAAGAGATAAGAAATTAATTTGAGCGAAAATAATTGGAAAACAATTAGTTTGGGGCAGGTAATTATTGGAAAAACACCTAAAATTAACTAACTTAACTATCATCCTTAATCTCATCAAATTAGGTAAATAGGTCTTATATTTAGGAACGGACGAAATATATTCTTTAAATTTATTTTTCTCATTACTCAGTTTTTCATTCTTCCATTAATAAGCGATTTTTTTTAAAAAAACAAAACAAAATTTTTCTCCTACAAAAGTATTGGTTTTTAATAGATTTTTTAGTACGGACTCGTGATTCAGTTAAAACCATCTTATAATATAAGGCGGAGGGAGTAGTATTTACCACAAAATTTTGTTACTTTAGACTATTGGTTAATCTTAATAGGAAATGTGATTCACACCCAAATGATTATGTTTTTCCCATGAAAGCACAAGCCAACCGATTTAATTCAATCTAATTCAACTCCCATGAGAAAATAGATTAACTGCACACTAAAAACTATGGCTTAGGTGTTTACTAATTCTAACTTAAAATACGATTTTATATTTTTTTCGTGAGTTCAATTAAATTCACGAATTTGACAATCTTATGCATTACTAATAGTATTTATCGGAAAATTGCATGGATTTACATTATTCGTTAATCTAAATAGGAAATACCAAATATTTATCTCAAATGATTAGATAGTACAAGCCAATCAGTTTATTTCCATCTAATTCAACTCCCTTTGTATATATATTTGAACCTGCCCTCCATTCTTAATCACACATTTAACACAAACTATATCTTGTAGAGCTGATTGCAGGAACAGAGCGATTCAAGGAATGGCAAAAGTTTCTCATAGTTTGGTTTACTTCATGGTTTTGTTCATCATTGCATCCGGTAACTCCCTTCCTCCTCTATCCTATCTCTACACACAACCACACAATAAGTCAATATAATCATCTTATAGTAGAGTGTCATGAGTCTCTCTCTCCCTCCCTCCCTCCCTCCCTCCCTCTCTCTCTCTCTCTCTCTGGAGACCATGCACTCAGGATCAATAGGTTAGCCATTGATGAGTTATCAATAGTATAACCCAGGTTGGGCTTGAACAAACCAATAAAACAATGAACTTTAAATTTTTCTGTTTCATTTATAGCATGAAACAACACAATCTTCATATTTTTAAGAACCACAATATGCTATTTTGTGTTTAAGTGTTTTATACATGTGAATATTATTATCCCATCTGCACAGGAGTGGTGCCAACGATAACAGCACAACCGAACTGTGGAGTGGATTCAGATTGTAAAAGTTTCTGTACTGGGAGGACATGTCCAGGCGGTAACAAATTTGCTTGTCAGGGTGGAAAATGTGCTTGCTGCTTAGGACCTGGCCTCCCCTAACTTAATATACGAGCTTCACCTCAGCTATGTCGCTCCATAAATTATGACTGTAATAATACTTATTGTACTCATGTGATGTATATGCTTTGCATCTCAAATGGTCAATAAGAATGGTTCTTCTCCTATTTAAGAATAATGAATTGAATCCTGTAGATTAAGTTTTACGTGTTACACATTCCTTTTATAAAAGGATACATGACGGGATAAATTAAATAACGTTTTGAACGACCCCTCATTTAAGCAACGAGACAACTAAGCTTGATATATAGACAATGGCACCGGGCTTGCATGTCATGTTTTTATATCTTACAAGCCAACTAATTAAAATTTTCCAATCCTCCAACTCACCTTACATAGAAACTCATAAAATTAATACATTGGAGTTTATTTAGAGGCATTTTAAACTTTTTTTGGTTCATTCGTATTTAATGAAATTTTCAACAAGAGAGAGAACAATAATTCGCACCATTGAAAAATAAAAACAAAGGAAAAAATGAGGTGGCACTTATTTATTTATTCACGGAGGTAAAATAATAAGGTTACACTTAAGTGGAATATCATTAAGTAAACTTTAACGGTAAAAAATATCGAGCAAGATTATTAACGGTGAGGGAAAAATTTCCCTACAGATTACACCATTAGTGCTAATCGAGCAAAATTGCATAAATTACCTCTTTTGGATATGTTCTGGACCAAACATAAGTAACAGTTGGTGGGGCCATGTTGATGACATTATACAAAGATCCTCTTTTGGATATGTTCTGGACCAAACATATTCCCAAAGCCTCTCCTTCTGCAAATTCCAATTCTGATGACAGAGAATGGTTTATTATACTGCTCCATCTTTCTCATCATTGCCACTCTTGCTTGGGCTTCCCTCTTTGTTTCTCAACTAATTAACATTACACAACTTCTTATACACATAAACTTTATACACACATCTTCAACTTATTTCTATTTATAATCAACACGCGCGCGCAAAACAAGATTGACAATAATGAGTGTGAATATATATGCATCAGGCCAAAGTTATTGAGACATATATATTCGAATCATCAGCTAAGGCTCACATCTCTGGTGTGCATCATATATAGGCACTCTTCAGGCTGTTGTTGTTACATTTCTGATGGAGAATTGGTTGGGATATGAACTTACTTAGCTTGCTGCTTATGCTGTACACTCACTCTATGTATTCCTTCCTTTCACATTCTAAAATACATGCAACTCCCTTCTACTGTCCATGTTTAATTTCTCTGTGCTCTTCAATATGAGAGAACTTGGGAAAAAATATTTTTAAACAAAGATAATGAGCCAACTTGAGCACCTCTTCTTGGTTCTAAAAAGGTATGATAGTTGAATCGTATAATATGGAGGAGTAGTGTTTGTGTGGTTCAAATCATGAATTCATCGATTATATCTTTTTTTTTCTTAGAGCCTTCGGTGTCCGATCCCTTCAGGGAACCGACTAATCCGAAGTCGCCATCGGGATTCCCCATTTTGGGGGTGACGACTTCCTAAGGGTTCGAACTCATGACCTGGTGGGTACGCGGTGTCTTACCTTCACTTTTCTTACCAGCTAGACTATGCCCCTTGGGCATTGATCGATTATATCTTATATGTATGTACTTTACTTTTTTCTTTTTGGCAACTGATTGTATATTTTGATAATATTAGGGGATTGTGACGTCAAGCATATCATACTATGTTCAAGGTTTGGTGGTAGATAAGGAAGGGCCTGTTTTTGCGACTGCCTTTAGCCCTTTGATGATGATTGTTGTGGCTTTCATGGGCTCCTTCATACTTAGCTTTCTGAACAAATCTATCTCGGAAGGTATTTATTTCCATTCGTTTTTTTACCGAATTAATTTTTATTTATTATTTAAGTTGTCTACTAACATAAAGAAGCGCTGTTTATCCATTGCAGTGTGGATGGTTCAATATTGATAGTGATAGGGCTATACTCAATCCTATGGGGAAAGCACAAAGCTTAAGAGACTATGGAAGCCAAAGTGATAGAGACAGATCAAGAAATGCCACCAATAATTATGTTGCCTCTGAAGCCTCCAAATGGTCATCATATTCATGCAAATAAACAATAACAATAACGATCAGGGTTGCATTGTTACGTTGTTAACATGCCTTTGTTGCCGGAACCTCCCATGAAACACCAAGTACTACCATGAGGAGGAGGCAGCAAGCAATGCTTGAAAATTATTTTCCATCCTTATTAAATATAATCAAGGATATATTATTAATTATACTTTAGTCTTATTTTTGCCTTCTTTGATCATTATGATATGCGGTGGGATTTGTATAACGGAACATTGTAACTTAGCTTGAGAATGATGAGAATCGGATGTTGAAGTTTATTTAGGGTGCCATTAACTAACCTTTTGGTCTTCTTGATCTTAACTGCTATCGATTATGAATTTGTACCTATATATATTCTATTACTATGCCCTTTGTTTGTTTCAATATAAAGACTCAAATCTTAACTTTATGTCTCTTTTATATCACGCTTTCATTTTATAACAATCTGAATCTGATTTTTTGGTATACTGTAAGGATGTGATTGATAGATAATGAATTTCTATAAATTATATTTGATATAATTGATTACCATATGCCAATTATTTTATTTTTGTTGAAAATTTGATCTCATGGCTTAACAGACACACCAAGAAAAAGCCACCGCGACAAAATCCCCATAAAACTTGTGATCTAATCTTCATAAGTTTTTTTTTCTGACCATAATCTTCATTAGTTTAAACAAAGCTAGCTTCTCCTTTATAATTTATACTCCCTCCGTTCCTAAATATAAGATCACTTTGGTTAATTTGGGGAGGTTAAGGAAGACAATAAAATTACATGATCTTCCCAAAATCCCTCAATTACTTAACTTTAAAAGGATGAGGGGTTTTCAATGAAAAGAGGGAGTATAAGGGTAGTTTGGGCAAAACATGAGAAAAAATAGGAAGTGATCTTATAGTTAGGAACTTATCCACTTCCCAAAAGTGATCTTATATTTAGGAACAGAGGGAGTAATATTTTTGAAGATTTTTTATATGAATAATATAATTTGTCAGCGTAACATAGAAATATAATTTTCTTGTGCATCGCACATGAAATTATTATCGTGTTATGCACAAATAAACTAGCAAATTAAATGTATGAAAAATTACACAATAAGCTATCAATTTATTGATCGTGCTCATAAAACAATATAACAATATGTAGATTGAAAAAATTATGAAAGAAGACGATAGAACACAGTGCTAATTAAAATACAAGTCAAATATCTCAAGCTATTATAATTTTTTGCTATATTAAAATACAAGTCAAATATCTCAAGCTATTATAATTTTTTGCTACCGAATATGTGTGGTAGAGAGATTCTCTGCCTCGCCCATTTGAATGTTCTTCATCAATCAATTAATATGAGTATATTAATAGCTGGCAATTTTTAAAATAGACCACCTAACAAATATTCTGTATATCCCGCAAAATAAAACTAAAATATTGTGGGTAAAATGTGTAACAATTGACCATCGAGGCATGCCTCTTTGAGGATAACCGATTAATTATTAGAGGTCAAGATTATAAGCGCAATTTTTTATTATGATTATCTTATTTTTGGGTAAATTTTTATACTTTTATGTAATTGAGAGGTATTTGAATAAGAAAAATACATTATTGGGCCTAATTGACAGCTCTTCTAACAGGGGACAACAATGTAAGTACTTTGTTGCTAAAAAGATAATATATGTACTTTAATTGGTCATACTTTGACTATTTATACATGAGTTCTATCATAGTATCTTATGCTTTTCTTCTCAATAACTAAATAAAAAAACATTGTTTAATCTCGCTTAAGGTTTCATCAAGGCACCAGTTATACGCCTTTACCAACTTCAAAGTTATTAGTATGTTTCAATATTGTATTTGGAAAAAACTTATATCAAGTTGCTTATATCAAGTTCGTCAAGTTCACCTATAAGATATTGTTACTTGTTCATTTTTTCCACGTCAATAAGGAGATGTTTGTTGTCTCACAAATCTCAAAACATAAAAGATCTAGAAAAAGAAAATAATCAAATAAGGTAAAAAAAGGGGAAAAAGAAGGAAACGGTGTTGTCTCACAAATCTCAAACCATAAAAGATTCAGACAAAGGAAATAATCAAATAAGGTAAAAAAAGAAAAAAAAAGAAATAATGATGTACTGATGGTGATGGGTGACTAATGTGACCCTCTCTCTCCGCCTCCATTGCTCCACCATCTCATTCATGATGGGTGAGGGATGGATTTTGGGTTTGGTGCATGAGGAAGAGAGAGGAGGAAGAAGAAGGTAAGAGAGAGTGATAATGAAAAGACGGATAGAGTTTATGGTTGAGGAAACTGTGAGGGGAGCGGTTACGGAGGTTGAGAGGCGGCCATGATGGAATGAGTGGTGGAGATTATGGGGTTTTAGTGAAGCTGAGAGAGAAGAGAAGAAAAGACCATATTTGGTTTTTGGAGAATGAAGAAAATAAGTGAGCTAGTGTGGATGAAGGACCAATTCCAATTCTGAGATGCCGATGTCGATTCCTATTCTGTTATTCTTGGCTATGGAAAACGTAGGTTTCATAATGTTTTTTCTTTATTATTTGATTTTTGGATTGAGTACTATGAGACAACAAACACTTTTTGTTGACGTGAAAAAACTGAACAAGTGACAATATCTTATAGGTGAATTGGATAAACTTGATATAAGCAACTTGATATAAGTTTTTTCCATTTTATTTTCTTTTGTTACACATCACTTGACAATTCAGAGCCTGTTGAAAACCAATTAATTTAATTTGAATTCGAGAGGCAGGAGTGCTGACCATATAGTGGGTTGTCTCCTGTCCCAATAAGAACGCTTCCTGATATTCGAACGCTCCACTTGTCAGCTCAACCAACTACCCATTAGTTGTTTGAATATTTTAATTTATGTATGAAAAGATTCTTTATTCAATCTCCAATCAAGTTTACTATGAACTATCAACGATATAAAATATTCATCACTAATTAAGTTTCCTTTACCGTTGATAAATATATGCCATTTTATTCAAATATTTCAAGGTTTAAAATATGAGTCTATCATATTAATAGCCACCATCCATTTTTTTTATCCATCCATAGAAAATGTACAAATAATGAAATCAAAGTTAGGTCCAAAGGACCATTATTTTAATTATATTTCAAGTCAAGAAAATATTTGTACTCTCTTTTTATTATTCACGTGATAACAAGTGTTTGAGTGGTAAATATCAACATTTTAACCATGTATAACAAGTTATTGAGCGTCCGTATGTTTTACTTTATAACAAATGTTTGGGTCGTGAATAACAATGTCTTGACCACATATAACAAGTTATTGTGCACCACTCACAACATATAGACTAAGAATAACAACGGGGCAAAAATGTCCTATTAACTTGAAAGATAATTAAATTTGGTGGGACCTTTTAGTGGGACTTCAAATGAATTATCCAAATTTTGAATTTAATATTTATGTTTATTTCATAATATCCACCGAATTCCTCTACTCCATTCCGTGGGACACGTGGGAGACACATCACCGTACCTTGTACCCATACCTTAACATTATGAAAGCCGTCGCGGGTTGTGATACAGAAAACGACAAAAGAAGTCGTCGTCTTTGTTACCTGTCAGAGCACAAGTCCCTGATAGTGACACTGACACGCGTCACACGCCCACCAAAAAGTCAGAACAAAACGAACTAAAAAGAAAGAAAGAAAGAAAGAAAGTACACATAAATGAACTCAGAAATCAAAATCCAATCTTCATGCTAAGAATTAACAAAATGAACTCACCATATGATTGTGATTCTCAGCCTTCCACTTTCTTTGGACTTGTTCTACAATCTCTCTCTTCATCTTGCAATACCACTGCTTCTACTTCTCTTCTCCTCAGGGATTTTATTACCCGCGAAGTCAATGCTTTTCTCTGGCTCTCTCTTGTAGTTCTGACTTTTCTTTTGCTGATTAAGCTGCTTAAGCTGTTCATATTATGGTTCAAAGCTAGGACCATTCCTGGCTTGCCATGTCCCTCTTTTTATGGTCACTCCAACCTTATTTCCCGCCATAATTTCACTGGTCAGTCTTCTTGTGAGTGCATGTTATATGGTTCAATATTAATATTGGAATGGTTAAAGTATTGGTGATGATCAAGTGGTGTTAGGATCGACCTATGTTGTTTATGGCTTTGATGTTTATTTTTTGTGTTTGTGTTTCAGATCTGTTGTCAGAATCTCATAAGAGGTATGGACCTGTGGTTAAGCTATGGTTAGGTCCTAGTCGGCTTCTGGTGTCAGTTAAGGATCCGGTGCTGATTCAAGAGATGCTTTCAAAGGTTGAAGATAAGCTACCTATCACTGGAAAAGCTTTCCGTCTAGCCTTTGGCCATTCAACTCTCTTTGCTTCCTCCTTTCAAGAGGTACTTAGCTGTCTAATTATTTGTTACTGCGTCCATTCCTAAATATAAAATCACTTTCCCTAACTTAATTAAATTAAGGATGTTTCCTAAATATAAAATCACTTTCCCTAACTTAATTAAATTAAGGATGTTAGTTAAGTTAGTTATTTACACATGATATTACTAATTTATCTGATTAGATTAAGGATGTTAGTTAAGTTAGTTATTTACACATGATATTATCAATTTATCCTAAGTATATACCTGTATCCTTACTTTCCCTCTCTTGCTTCTTAAAATAAATTAATAGAAAATTTAACATGCATTGTCATATATTTATCCTATCCTAATCTTAATGTTCTATAATTTGTTCACCATCCAAGCATGGCTGAGCATTCAGTTAAGAGTATGGGAAGAATCAGACCTTCAACTAATCACATAAGGCACACAAAATTGTTAGAATTCCAACATGCAAGAATGAATGCATTATCATCTTTCATTTACACACTCTACAAAATACAACCATATACACTGGGCCAAAGGAATTGTCAAAACAGAAGAAGAAGAAGAATTTGTGAAATGATCAATCACAACCAAACCAATAAACCAAAATCAACGGCAGAGCAAACAACCTTCATAACCGTCGCCCCATTTTATTAATCGCTACTTTTGTCATCATTTCACCTCGAATATCCCATAAAGATTGTTTCTTCTAACCAAAGTAATGCTTTTGGTAGATTCTTGAGGCATTTCAATGGATGATGACGTTGGCATAACTGAGTCAAACCTTATTTCTTCCCTGGAATGAAAGAGAGCTGTTTCTTGGAACAAAAGTGTGGTTCTATTACTACGCCGAACAAAGCCTCGGTATCATCAGGGAATCCTGCCTTAGAAGTCAAAAAGAAAACACTGCTTATGGAACTAGAAGCGGTTGATTAAAATTATAAACATTGGTTCTTCATCCAAACAATCTTTTATTGTCAAAAACAAATGTTTGGATGACTTGTAAACTGGTGGTGTTTTTAAACATTGGTTCTTTGAAAAAAATGACTTATTGTCAAAAAGAAAACACTACTTATCCTATGCACACTCCTTAATTAAAATTATAAACACTGGTTCTTCATCTCCTTCTTCAATGGCTTCTTCTGAGAAGCTTGGAAGCTGTGAGAAGTTGTTGGAGAACTCAAAACCATACTTCGCAATGATATCAAATTATTAAATAACAAATATTAATATAATTCTAAAGTTGTTGTCTCTGATAGCTTTTATATTTATTGTGTGTGCAAAGTTTTTTTTAGTAACACCATTCAACCCTTGTGTTTCTGTCATTCACAGAGTGTGGTACTTTTATTGAAGTGATTTACATTTAAAAAATTACCATTTTTAAAATCATCACAAGTTTTTTATTAAACTAAATAAAACTATGGGTTAAAATTCGAACTTTAACCCATAGTTTTAAACTAAATAAAACCAAATTTGAACTTAAACTCTAAAACTATTCTTAACCGATTTTTTTTTGGGCTTCAATGATATGTTTGAAACAGGCTTGTGATTCTGGTCCAAAAAAAACAGGCCTATGATATATCAAAGTTTTTACTATGCTGGGGTGAAGTTGACGTCCTCAACCTTCTCAAGCGCAATGAGCAACATGCTTCCTGCTATGACTTTTTTCATGGCTGAATTATGCAGGTAATCAAAACTTCCTGAAGAAATTGTTTTTAAAATACTTTTTCCTATTCTAAATATAAGAATTAATTAGTGGATTTGCTTTGATTCTTTATATTATACTTCATTTCACTTTACTTCTCCCAAACTTATAATTTTTTTACACTACTCTTATTGATTACATATATGAATAGTATTATTGTTTTCCTTACATTACATGAATTGCTAGGAACAGGCTTAACACATTTGGGGGTGTTGATTTGGACGAACCCAAAAGCCCTGAACGTTTTTCCACTTGCAGAGGCTTAATTATCTTAATCTACATAGGGAATTCCAAATATATTATATGTTCCAAATATATTGTACTCCCTTCGGTGCTAAATATAAGACCTAGATGACTTTTTTGGAGAGATTAAGGTTGTGAATTACAATATTAAATTATGACATATTTGACAAATTTTTAGATCATCAATTAGTTTATATGTCAAATAAACTAGTTCAAGGGAAAAAATTAGGTAAATAAAGTTATAATTAACTTTTTTTTTGCTTTTTTAGAATTTTCCAAAACAGTCATATAAGTCTTATATTTAGGACCGGAGGTAGTATATTTGTATGTCCCAAAATGATTACGTTTTTCCCATGATAGTTCAAGTATCATGCCAACGGACTTGATTCTTGATTCCATCTTATTCAACTCCCTTGAGAAAACATAATAAGTATATAATGAAAACACATATTTATTAATAAGTTAAACTCTTATGAGTTTACTAATTTGAGTTCACCATCCAATTTACATTCATGTGACGGATTTCCTACACTACAAGAAAAAGCCTTCTTTGTAACGGCCCCATTCCAGCGGTCAGCTTAACGGCCGCTGGCATGTGCTGTCATCTCAACGGCCTAAAGCCGCCCGCTAAAAATAACTCGCGAGTCAACGAAATTTTTTTTTTCCCACAAAAACCACATTCCAGCGGCCAAGTAGACCGTTGCCGTGGGATTTATTTATTTTTTTTAAAATGAAATTTACACCTCAACGGCCAAATGGACCGTTGAGATGTTTTCAAATTAAATTCGCACTGCAATGTAAATATATTTTTTTTAAAAAAAATTAAACTATCCATCTCAACGGCCAATGTGGCCGTTGAGATGGTCTCCATTAAATGAATTGGCATCGCAACAGTCGGTGTGACCGTTGCGATGGCAATTTATTATTTTTGAAAAATGAAATTTACATCTCAACGGCCAAGTTGACCGTTGAGATGCAAATTTATTATTTTTTAATAATGAAATTTACATCTCAACGGCCAAGTGGACCGTTGAGATGCAAATTTATTATTTTTTAATAATGCAACTTACATCTCAACGGCCAAGTGGACCGTTGAGATGCAAATTTATTATTTTTTAATAATGCAATTTACATCTCAACGGCCAAGTGGACCGTTGAGATGCCAATTTTTTATTTTTTTAAAATATAAATTCACATCTCAACGGTCGGACTGACCGTTGCGATGTCAAACTGACCGTTGAGATGTGAAACATCATGAATATGAAGTTGATTCCTATAAATACCTCAATCTCGCTCAGTTGGTCCATTTTCCATTCTCTCTTCTGGCGTTCTGAGATTTCATTTCTCTCATTCTCATTCTCTCAAATCTCATTCAAAGTTTCCAAGTTTCTCTATTTCTACCTTCTTTCTCTAACTTCTGCTTTTATTTCATAATGTTAATATATGTTAACTTCTACTTTCTTTCCAGATTTTCTCTTCTCTCCATATGCATTCTATCATTTCCTGTATATCAATTCGTGACTTCTCCTTTTCGTTTTTTTTTTCTTTTGTGCTCCTTTATATTGGTAACTTCTCCTTTCATTTCATTTCCATATCTTTCTTTCTTGATCTTCTGCCAAGAACCTCATTTTTTTACTTCTGCTTTCATTTGTTACATCGCCAGGACACATTACTCCTCCAATTTTTCACATTTTTTACTTCTCCTTTCATCTTTCTTGATTATACGTTTCTCAAATTTTGTTATTTTTTTTAATATGGTACTACATCCCAGCGGCCGACGCGGCCGCTGGGCAGCTTGTTTGATTTTTTTTTTTTGTTTGTCCATCCCAACGGCCGGCACGGCCGTTGGAATGTATTCTACATTTTTTTTTCCTTCCCAGCGGCCGCACCGGCCGCTGGGATGGGATGTGGCTGCGCGTTCCAACGCTTTGACCAGCTCTACAACGGCTGTAGGTGGCCGTTGGAACGTTGTTTGACACGGATCAAAACACAGCGGCTGAGGCGCGCGCTGTAGTGCATTACCTGTGGTCCCCGGCCGTTGAGACGTTCTGTTTCTCACCCGTTGAGATGCTAGGAGTTTTTTGTAGTGCTAGAACTAATAATGAGTCAAGAATTTGACAACTTTACATATTACACCCTCGTCCCATATTATAAGGTAGAGTAATTTTTAATTATCTTGTCACGTAATATAAGGCGGAATCTGATCATTTAGTTAGAATAATAAATGTCATTTTTCCAATATTGCCCTTTACATTTTTTCTCTCACGTGTCACATCATTTATTCTCATATATTCTCTCTCATCATTTTTCCTTAACCTATATACTCTTTTAATTTATTTTTCTCGTTACTTTGTTTCTTATTCTTCCATAAATAAGAGAATTTTTGAAAACAAAATTTTGTCTCCGACAAAAGTATTGTTTTTAATAGATTTTTTTCCAACTCATGATTTGGTTAAATTCACCTTATAATGTAAGATAGATGGAGGGAGTAGTATTTATACTGACAAAATTTCGTGAGTTTACATTATTGGTTAATCTTAATAGGAAATGTCATACACACACAAATTACTATGCTTTTCCCATGATAGTACAACCCAACAGATTTAATTCCATCTGATTCAACACCCATGAGAAAATATAAAAACACTCATTTATTTACAAGGTAAACTCTTATGGCTTACGCGTTTACCGATTCTAGCCTATGATACGGTTTTATATTTATTTCGTGGGTTTACTTAAATTCACTAGTTTGACAGCCTTATATAGTAATACTTATCGAAGAAATTGCATGGGTTTACATTATTCGTTAATTTAAATACGAAATACCAAATATATATCCCAAATGATTACGTTATTCCCATGATAGTACAAGCCAGACAATTTATTTCTATTTGATTCAACTCCCTTGGGTGTATATATTTGAAGCTGCCCTCCATTCTTCATCACACATCCAACACAAACTATATTTTGTGGAGCTGATTGCAGGAATAGAGCAAGCGAAGGAATGGCGAAAGTTTCTCACATCCGGTAACTTCTTCCCTCCTCTATCCTATCTCTACATACAGCCACACAATAAGTTGATATGATCACCTTATAGTAGAGTGTCACGAGGCTCTCTATTAGCGGGAGGCCATGCACTCGGGATCAATAGGTTAGCCATTTATGAGTTATCAATAGCATAACCCAGGTTGGCTTGAACAAACTAATAAAACAATGAACTTTGAATTTGTTACTATTTCATTTTCTAGCATGAAACAACACAGTCTTGATATTTTTAAGAACCACAATATGTTATTTTGTGTTTACGTGGCTTATACGATTAAATATTAATATTCCATCTGCGCAGGAGTGGTGCCAATGATAACAGCACAAACGAAATGTACCAAGACTTCAGATTGTAAAAGTGCCTGTTCTAAGGTGATATGTCCTGTACCTGGTGCAACATATATTTGCGATCCAACGACACATCAATGTAATTGTTGCGCAGGACCTCCCCTAACTTAATATACGAGCTTTACCTCAGCACCTCAACCATGTCGCTCGATAAATCATGTATGTAATAATACTTATTGTACTCCTGTGATGTATATGCTTTGCATCTCAAATGGTCAATAAGAATGGTTCTACTCATATTTAAGAATAATGAATTGAGTCATGTGGTATAAGTTGTATGCGTTAGACATTCCTTTTATAAAAAGGATGCATGAGGGAATAAATTAAATGACATCTTGAACGACCTCTCGTTTAAGCAACGAGAAAACTAAGCTTGATAAATAGACAATGGAACACGGTTTGTTTGTTTTTATATATTACAAACCAACTAATTAAAATTTTCCGTTCCTTTGACTCACTCACCTTATAAAAAAACTTATTAAAATTAATACATTGAAGTTAATTTATTTATTTAGAAGTATTTTAAACTTTTTTTAGTTCAGTAGTATTTAATGATATTTTTAACACATGAGAGAACAATAAGCCGTACCTTTGACAAATAAAACACATTACCCATACATGATTCTCGATTTTGTGGGAATCATCTAGAATGTCGCACACTAATTAATATGATATCATAATAATTAAGTACTTAAGCATATCCTAAACTATCATCCTAAATTGTTTTGACATAAATTGAATGAGCATGAGTATTATGATAATGTCAAACTTATGAATTTAAGCAAAATTTTGAAAACAGGAGCCTATGGTGAACTTGAATTATAAAGTACTCCCTCCGTTCCTAAATATAGGACCTAGATAGTTTTTTTTTGAAAAATCCTCAAAAAAGTAAACAATAAGTTAATTATAAATTGATTTACCTAATTTTTTCTCTTAAACTAGTTTATTTTACCTATAAGCTAATGGATAATCTAAAAAGATATCAAATATATCATGATTTAATAACCTATTTCGCAATTTTAATCTTTCAAAAAAAAAGTTAGCTAAGTCTTATTTAGGAACGGAGGGAGTATATTGTAAGAATTTAATTGAAAATGTATAATTGAAGGCCAAAAATGACATAATTTGATTTAAATAAATTTTCAAACCCAAACAATATATAGGAATTAAACCTAAAGGCATTCATATTGTTACTCGACAAAGAATTTTATGATAAAAGTATATTAAAAGCCACTAGGTCTAATAAAATGAATCAGCACCACCACCGGGTTTAGAAACAAAGAACTACGCGACATCATAGATTAGAAATGTAAAACCGGTAAGATTGGTGGATGTAAACATAAATTTAAACGAGTTTTGAGCCAACAAAAGTAAAACTTAATTGTCCATTCAAAGCTTTTCTAGTTAAAGTGATTTTGGGAATAAAGATCTATTGGGGTTGGTTTTCTCTAAAAATTGAATTGAATATGGGCATTGTTCATTCAGGCATGCAGATCCGATTCTCTGTCCAAAACTCATCCTAATCTTATTTAGAATTATCCAAAAGAAAGTTAAAAAGTGCTGGTACCTTAAAGAAATATTATGGTTACATTCGAGAATTCTTGGTGATGACTGTCAATGTAAACATAGCATATTTTCACTTGATTTAAGAGACATTTTCTGCTGTTAATTGTTGTGTCATTATATGTTCCAGTAATGAACTTCAAAAATCATGTAGGTATAAGAAAATACACACACATGCGCACACGTATAACCCTAAAGTTTAAAAAGTGGAGCAATTTCGACCTCATCCTTAATAATGTTAATTTTTTATAGTTATAGTTAGACTTATTGATCCACTTGAGCAGTACCCTCTTAGTGGGTCGCTCGCTTCGAAGTTTGAAAGCCTCTCCGCCATAGCACCTTCGCCATGATGTTCTTCTAATTCGCATCCTTCATCTGTTTTTCCATGATGTTATCACTGACACCACAATATACTCCCTCCGGTCCTAAATATAAGACCTAGTTGATTTTTATAAAAATCCTATAAAAAAGCAAAATAAGTTAATTATAAATTGATTTACCTATAAACTAATGTATAATCTAAAAATATATCAAATATGTCATGATTTAATAGCCTATTTCGCGACTTTAACCTAAAAAAAAATTAATTAGATCTTATATTTTGAACCAGGGTTAGTAATTCATTTCATAAATCCCACTCCATAAAAGTCCATATAAACCGTATTTAAATCTTCGGGCAAAAAAAAACATGCTCCATTATCTGTCTTTCATTTGTTGCTCCACTGTTTTCTTTCCCTGAGGACACTTTATTAAATCCATAATGGATCTAATCAAATAAACTCATTGGAACGTTGGCCAAAAAAAAAAAAAAAACTCACTGGAACAAGAGCCGAAATGAAAGGCCCTGAAATAAAATGGGAGCTAAGATTTGATACGGAGAGTCTTCTTTATTTGATGCACACAAGGAATTGGGCTCATGCGATTAAAATTATGGAGAAAGTTATTTTTACTGCACCCTTGTCACATCATCATTCCATGGAAATAGCAGTAAAAAGTATTATACGATAATTTATATTCCCTCCATACCATAATGTCTTATAATATAAAGTGAAATTAACTAAATAATGGATTCCGAAAATTGGTTAAAATTAGCTAAAAAGTCTCTTTGATGTCATTTTACTGAAAGCATAGAGTGTGTTTGGTAGAAAGAAAAAAAGTAAAGAATTAGAATTGGAAAGAGTAAGAGATGGAAAGTAAAGGTAATGATTAGAAAGTAAAGTTTGTGGGCCCCAGGAAAAGTGTGAGATGGAGAGAGAAAACTTGTGGGTCCCAGGATATATGTAAATGACCATATTACCCCTAAACTTTTCAATTATTTACATGCCACTTTCTCTCCTTTCTCACTACCAAACAAGCCATTAATATTGTCTACTCGGAAAATGTGGACTGAGAAAGAGGAAGTGATCTAAAGAGGAAAAAAATGAGGTGACACTCATTTATTTGTTTACAGAGGAAAATGATGACACTTAAATGGATGAATTAGTAAGCTTTAATGGTAAGAAAATATACTATTAACTGTGAGGGTGAAATTGCTCCACTTATTTACTAGGTGGCTGGATATGCTGCAATTTTTTTTACAAGAAACTCTAACATGTCATGGCTGGTGACGCGACATGTTATAACATAGTATTTTTAATAACGTCGCCCTTAGTGACATGACATATGACCACTGAAGCAACATGAGAATCATCTATACACATTTGTGAAATGGAAAATGAAGAAGGTGAGATGCCAAGCCATGTTGATGACATTATACAAAGGTCCTCTTTTGGATGTTCTGGATCAAATAAACATCTTCCTCCCAAAGCCTGTTATTCTGCAAATTCTAATTCTGATGATGCCAGAGAATGGTTTATTTGCTCCATCTTTCCCGTCATTGCCACTCTTGCTTGGGCTTCCCTCTTTGTTCTTCAAGTAATTAAATAACACAGCTTCTTATACATATAAACTTTATACACAAATCTTCAACTTATTTCTATCTATAATCTATAAACACACACACACACACACACAATATTAGGGGATTGTGACATCAAGCATATCATACTATGTTCAAGTTTTGGTGATAGATAAGAAAGGGCCTGTTTTTGCGACTGCCTTTTGCCCTTTGATGATGATTGTTGTGGCCATCATGATGGGCTCCTTCATACTTTCTGAACGAATCTATCTCGGAAGGTATTTCCATTCTTTTTTTACTGAATTAATTTTATTTATTATTTAAATTTTCTGCTAATGTAAAGAAGCAATGTTTATCCATTGCAGTGTGCTTGGTTCAATATTGATAGTGATAGGACTATACTCAGTCCTATGGGAAAGCACAAAGAGAGTATGAAAGCCATAGTGATAGAGACACATCATGAAATGCCACCAATAATGTTGATTCTCTGAAGCCCCCAAATGGTCATCATATTCATGCAAACAATAAAAATAACAATAATAATCACTGTTGCATTGTTGTTAACATGCCTTTGTTGCTGGAACTTCCCATGAAAAACCAAGTACTACCATGAGGAGGTGGCAGTAATGCTTGAAAACTATTTTCCATCTTGTTAAATATATAATTAAGGATAAAGTATTAATTATGTTTTAGTCTTATTTTTGCCTTTTTGATCATTAAGATATGTAGTGAGATTTGTATAACATCGTAACTTAGCTTGAGAATATGAGAATCGGATGTTGAAGTTTATTTAGGGTGCCATTAACTAACCTTTTGGTCTTCTTGATGGATGTTCATCACATTAATCTTAACTGCTATCAATTAAGAATTTAATTCCTATCCTATTACTATGCGCTTTGTTTCAATTTAAAGGCTCAACTCTTAACTTCTGTCCTGAAACTTCCATATAGTCAGCTAAAAGCAAATGAAGAATAATTTAAATACAACAAGTGACAATGTAACTTCAAAAATTGTAACTTTAATTCAAATTTGATAATTATGCTATAACATCATCATGGTCTGGCCTTTTACCTATTTCACAAACCAATTTGAAACATGTTCGCATCAAAGATCAGTTCAGCCCCCAAAAACAAAAGGAACGGCAAAGAAAACACAATTTTGAATATCGCAAATTAATCCACCTTTAACTTTGTTAAAAATTCCAATAAAACATAGCAGTGACTTACTAAAATCATCCATCTGTATGAGCAATATGAATTGATTTTGCAGAACAAAACCACTTCTCATTATAATTCAATCCTAGTTATATTTTGGCATTGTTCCCCCCATTCTTTTTCTGCAGAACTGAATACACAAGTGTAAAGGAAAGAAAAATCTACTACTCATCATAGTGCAAAGATATCAAACTTGACACTAAAAGCATAAATTAATTTTTAAACTTCTAAAAATCTCTAAACTCAATAGTAAATTTAACATGCATCGTCATATATTAATCCTATCCTAATCTTAATGTTCTATAATTTGTTCATCACCAAGCATGGCTGAGCATTCATTTAAGAGTATGGGAAGAATCAGGCCTTCAAATAGTCACATAAGGCACACAAAATTGTTAGAATTCCAACATGCACGAATGAATGCATTATCATCTTTCATTTACACACTCTTTCTACAAGATACAACCACATACACTGCCAAAGGAATTGTCAAAACAGAAGAAGAAGAATTTGTAAAATGATCATTCTCAACCAAACCAATAAATCAAAATCAACCGATTTAATTCCATCTAATTCAACTCCCATGAGAAAATAAATTAAAAACACACCAAAAACATCCATTTATTAATAAGGTAAATTTTTATGGCTTACGTGTTCACTGATTCTAGTCTACGATACAATTTTATATTTCTTTCCTAGGATTAATCAAACTCACGAGTTTGATAATCTATTGTAGTAATATTTATCGAAGAAATTGAATGGGCTTACATTATTTGTTATCTAAAAACGAAATACCAAATATATGTATCCCCAAATGATTCTGTTTCCATGATAGTACAAGCCAAACAATTTATTTCTATCTGATATATGAAATGCTAAATATATGTATCCCAAAATGATTATGTTGCCATGATAGTACAAGCCAAACAATTTAATTATATCTGATATACCAAATACCAAATATATGTATCCAAAAATGATCATGTTTCTCTTATCAAAAAAAAAAAAATGATCATGTTTCCATGATAGTACAAGCCAAATAATTTATTTCTATCTGACACAGCTCCCTGGGTATATACATTTGAAATTGCGCTCCATTTTTTTTGCACATTCAACACAAACTATATTTTGTGGAGCTGATTGTAGAAATAGAGCGAGCGAACGAATGACAAAAGTTTCTCACAGTTTGGTTTACTTCATGGTTTTGTTCATCATTGCATCCGGTAACTCCCTCCATCCTCTATCCTATCTCTACACAACCACACAATAAGTCATTATGATCACCTTATAGTAGAGTGTCTCGAGGCTCTCTCTCTATTAACGGGAGGCCCTACACTCGAGATCTAAAAATAGATTAGCCATTTATGAATTATCAATAGCATAGCCTAGGTGGCTTGAGCAAATCAATAAAACATTGAACTTTGAACTTTTTCTATTTCATTGTCTAGCATGAAACAAAGCTGTCTTGATATTTTTAAGAACCACAATATGCTAGTTTTGTGTTGTTTAAGTGTTTTATACGTGTGAATATTAATATTCCATCTGCACAGGAGTGGTGCCAATGATAACAGCCCAACCAGCACAACCAAAAAAGTGTAAGGACGGTGCGGATTGTAGGAGTTACTGTGCTCAGTTTGGGAAGATATGTATTGATCCCCGTGTAGCATTTGTTTGCGATAGAACCACAGGTAAATGTGGATGCTGCGTATTACCTCCGCTAACTTAATATACGAGCTTCACCTCAGCACCTTAACTACATCGCTCAATCAATCATAGCTGTAATAATACTTATTGTACTGTTGTGATGTATATGTGTTGCATCTCAAATGGTCAATATGAATGTTTCTACTCCTATTTAAGAATAATGAATTGAGTCATGTAGTATAAGTTGTATGTGTTTGTCATTCCTTTTATAGAATGATGCATGAGGGAATAAATTAACGTTTTGAATGACGCCTTGTTTAAGCAACAAGAAAACTAAGGTTGATAAATACACAAAGGGTGTGTTTGGCTCGACTTGCGGAAAAATGATTTATTTTTAATTTAGCTTAAATTATTAGCTCTATGTAGGCTTATTTTAATATTTGGATAAACTTTGAAAAAAGTGACTTATTGTCCCATTTGACTTATAAACATGTTTGGATGACTTTTTGTTTAAAAAAGGCTTGTTTTTAAGCTAGCTTATTTTTAAGTCATGTAGAAAAATAAGCTGACTTTTTTTCTGAAATAAACTACCCAAAGTGGCTTACGAATAAGTTGCTTATTTAAAAGAGAAGACACAAAGTTTGACAGTATATTCATGAAACCAAAGAATCAGTTTTTTTTATTAACATTCACATGGAATTTCTTGATGACTGTGGAGCACTTCTTATTCCAAGAAATAATTTGCAATCCAAATCAGTGGCTAACTAACTGACACGAGCAAAGTATTTTAGAGCACACATTCATTAATAAAACCAGCCTCATTCATCATCATACTTTAAATGAATGACAAAATCCCATTTCACCTAAAGCTGGAATTGTTAGAATTATTTCAGCAAGATAAACCACTATATGCAAACCCAAAAATGATTATACATTCATCATCATCCTTCAGTTAGTTACCTTATTATTACGAAGACAACTTCTGTCCTGAAACTTCGGTTAAGTCAGCTAAAAGAAAATGAAGAATAATTCAAATACAACAAGTGACAATGTAACTTCAAAAATTGTAACTTTAATTCAAATTTGATAAGTATGCTATAACATCATCATGATCTGGCCTTTTACCTATTTCACAAACAATTTGAAACATGTTCACATCAAAGATCAGTTCAGCCCCCAAAAACAAAAGGAACACCAATGAAAACACAATTATGAACATTCGCAAATTAATCCAGCTTCAACTTTGTTAAAAATTCCAATAAAACATAGCAGTGACTTGTCAAAATCATCCATCCGTATGAGCAGTATGAATTGATTTTGCAGAACAAAAGTACTCACTATAATTCAATCCTAGTTATATTTTGGCATTGTTTCCCCCTTTCTTTTTCTTCAGAACTGGATACAAAAGTGCAAAGGAAAGAAAAATCTACTACTCATCATAGTGCAAAGATATCAGACTTGAAAATTTTTAAACATCTAAAAATCTCTAAACTCAATAGAAAATTTAACATGCATTGCAATATATTAATCATATCCTAATCTTAATGTTCTATAATTTGTTCACCATCCAAGCATGGCTGAGCATTCAGTTTAGAGTATGGGAAGATACAGATCTTCAACTAGTCACATAAGGCCCACAAAATTGTTAGAATTCCAACATGCACGAATGAATGCATTATCATCTTTCATTTACACACTCTTTCTACAAAATACAACGACATACACTGCCAAAGGAATTGTCAAAACAGAAGAAGAAGAAGAATTTGTGAAATGATCAATCTCAACCAAACCAATAAACCAAAATCAACGACAGAAGAAACAACAAAATCTGAAAATTCATAAAAAAATCACCAAAGCTCAACAATATTCAACATGAAAATCCTCAAAATTTTGCTCAATCAAACATGCAGTTCTTAACAGATTCATAAATCAAATAATCCATCTTCATTTATTCATAGTTTTCATTGCAAACTCCCAACAAAAGTTGTTCTTTGTACCTAACCAATAAGTGATATTTTAATAATCCAATCAATCATAAAACAAAACTTCCATTCCTCCTTCCATACATATATCTATGCCACTCTAACCTTCAACAATCTCAATGCAACCCCTTCTAAGCATGTTAACAAACGCCTTACCTTGGGTGCAATGATATTCAAATAACAAATCTTCATAAACATATACCAAAATTTCAGCCACATAAACAAAGAAAACAGAAAAACCTCAAGGCCTCCATGCATGCATGGAATAAACTATCAATATATTTGCATTTAGAAAACATGTAATCACAAGAATGGTCATTTAGAAAAAGAAACCAAACGGACAGAAGAAAAGGAATGAAATTCAAACCGAAATACTACCTCCGGTCCTAAATATAAGACCTAGATAACTTTTTTTTGGAAAGATTAAGGTTGCAAAATAAGTTATTAAATCATGACATTTTTGATATCTTTTTAGATTATCCATTAGCTTATAGGTAAAATAAACTAGTTTAAGAGAAAAAATTAGGTAAATCAATTTATAATTAACTTATTTTTTGCTTTTTTTAGGATTTTTCAAAAAAGTCATCTAGGTCCTATATTTAGGACCGGAGGGAGTACAACGTTATTGCATTCTTATATATGTTAATTGGAAAATTTTGGGGGTGAGAGTGAGAGGCAGAAAATGTTGGGGGAAGGAAGAGAGAAAGAGAGAAATCCAGGGGAGGAAAAGAGGAATTGATTTTATAAAGGGGTTTGTGGAAAATGGTTGTTTTGCCCCTCTTAACATTTTTCCACTTTACTTTAGTCCCTCTTCTATATTCTCATCAAATTTCCAATCAATAATTTAATCTATAATTATTTTCTTTAAATTAAAAGAAACTATGCACCTTAATTTCTTAAAAACATATTTATCCTCATTTATTTTTTACAATGATTATTATTTCACTAATGACATCCTAAGACCTTAACTAATTATTTATTATCTCTAATTTGAAAAATTCAGGTGTTGCATTGCAAATTAATAGCCCAAACTCACTCTAAATTATTATCCAAAATATTTACCCGGTCAATTTATTCTCTTTAACAATAGTATTATTGTTTTCGTTACATTAAATGACTAACTTGAAACAGGCTTAACACATTTGGGGGTGTTTATTAGGACTAAGCCAAAAGTCCTAGACGTTTTTCTACTTGTAGAAGCTAATCTTAATCTAGATAAGGAATTCCAAGTGTGTGTACTACACACACATATATATACGTACATACATGTATTGATATCACAAGCCAATCGATTTGATTCCATCTTATTCAACTCCCTTGAAAAAATATACTAAAAACACATATTTATTAATAAGTTAAACTCTTATGAGTTTACTAATTTGAGTTTATCATCCAATTTACAATCATTTGACGGATTTACTAAAACTCTCGACCTCACGAATTTGACAACCTTACATATTACACCCTCCGTCCCATATTATAAGGTAGAGTTATTTTTTAATGATCTTGTCACATAATATAAGGCGGTATTTGATCATTTAGTTAGAATAATAAATGTCATTTTTTCAAGGGCAATGACTCTATTTTGAATTTCAAATAACCACCATGAAGCACTGGGCACCCTAAAATAACAACAGGTACAATTTTACCCTTAAAGTAACTAAAGTTGTCCAATATTACCCTCTCGTAAATGTAATGTTTACACATGTCGTATACGTGTCAGCATTATATTGGCTAGAGGGTAAAATTGAACCAATTTGATTAGTTTAAGGGTAAAATTGTGCTTGTTATTATGTTAGGGTATCCAGTGGTCGAAAGTGGTTACTTGAAGGGAAAAATAAGGTCATTGCCCTTTTTTCAATATTGCCCTTCACATTTTTCCCTCACGTGTCACATCATTTATTATTCTCACATATTCTCGTTCATCATTTTTTCTTACTCTACACTCCCTCCAGTCCTAAATACAACACCTATTTAGAGTCTTAATATTGGTCCTAAATATAAGACATATATACAATTTTGGTCAATTGTTTCCTAAATCACCCTTCTTTGAGGATTTGAAGCTTTGCGCCATCTATCTTCTGTCTCTCACTCAAACTTCTTCGTCTTCATTCTCTGACAGAGGAATTCTTCTCTCTCTCTCTCCCAATAATTAATAAGTTAATTTCCTCTCTTGATTTCATCACACTCAAATCTCTTGAATAGTTACCAAGAAAAAATAATTCTGTCTCAAAAAACAATTTTCATTTTTCAAAATAGTTATCAGATTTTCAAAACCTTTTTCATGAATTAAATTAAAATCAACAAATCAGTCCATCTGAACAAACACTTTGATCCACGTACACACTTACACACTCCTCCATATTAAATTAAAATCAACAAATCAAACCAAAAAATATACAATCATGAGTTGCCAAAAAGAAAAAAGTACATCATAAGCAACAGCAAGCTAAGTAAGTTCATATCCCAACCAATTCTCCATCAGAAATGTAACAACAACAGCCTGAAGAGTGCCCATATATATATATATATATATATATATATATATATATATATATATATATATATATATATATATATATATATATATATATATATATATATATATGATGCACACTAGAGAGATGAGGCTTAGCTGATGATTCGGATATGTCTCAATAACTTTGGCCTGATGCATATATATCCACACTCATTATTGTCAATCTTATTATTTGTAAGTCCCACCTCATTTTTTTCCTTTGTTTTTATTTTTCAATCGTGCGGATTATTGTTCTCTCTCTTGTTGAAAATATCATTAGATACAAATGAACTAAAAATAGTTTAAAATGCCTCTAAATAAACTCCAATGTATTAATTTTATGAGTTTATTTGTAAGGTGGGTCAGAGGATAGGAAAATTTTAATTAGTTGGCATGTAAGATATAAAAACATGACATGCAAGCCCGGTGCCATTGTCTATATATCAAGCTTAGTTGTCTCGTTGCTTAAAGGAGGGGTCGTCAAAACGTTATTTAATTTAATCCCTCATGTATCCTTTTATAAAAGGAATGTGTAACACATAAAACTTATTCTATAGGATTCAATTCATTATTCTTCAATAGGAGTAGAACCATTCTTATTGACCATTTGAGATGCAAAGCATACATCACATGAGTACAATAAGTATTATTACAGTCATAATTTATCGAGCGACATAGCTGAGGTGCTGAGGTGAAGCTCGTATATTAAGTTAGGGGAGGCCAGGTCCTAAGCAGCAAGCACATTTTCCCCCCTGACAAGCAAATTTGTTACCGCCTGGACATGTCCTCCCAGTACAGAAACTTTTACAATCTGAATCCACTCCACAGTTCGGTTGTGCTGTTATCGTTGGCACCACTCCTGTGCAGATGGGATAATAATATTTACATGTATAAAACACTTAAACACAAAATAGCATATTGTGGTTCTTAAAAATATGAAGATTGTGTTGTTTCATGCTATAAATGAAACAGAAAAATTTAAAGTTCATTGTTTTATTGGTTTGTTCAAGCCCAACCTGGGTTATGCTATTGATAACTCATAAATGGCTAACCTATTGATCCTGGGTGCATGGTTTCCCGCTAATAGAGAGAGAGAGAGTCTCATGACACTCTACTATAAGATGATTATATTGACTTATTGTGTGGTTGTGTGTAGAGATAGGATAGAGGAGGGAGGGAGTTACCGGATGCAATGATGAACAAAACCATGAAGTAAACCAGACTGTGAGAAACTTTTGCCATTCCTTCGCTCGCTCTGTTCCTGCAATCAGCTCCACAAGATATAGTTTGTGTTTAATGTGTGATTGAGAATGGAGGGCAGGTTCAAATATATATACAAAAGGGAGTTGAATTAGTTGGAAATAAACTGATTGGCTTGTACTATCTAATCATTTGGGATAAATATTTGGTATTTTCTATTTAGATTAACGAATAATGTAAATCCATGCAATTTTTCGATAAATACTATTACTAATATACATAAGATTTCCAAATTCGTGAATTTAAATGAACACACGAAAGTAATATGAAATCGTATTTTAAGTTAGAATTAGTAAACACGTAAGCCATAAGAATTTACATTATTAATAAAAGATATACTTATTTCATTTATATTTTAAAGTCTCCCCTACCCGAGCTTCAACAAAACTTAATATACATACATTTTGATCCTTCTCAAAGAGAAGAAGACGAAGACGATGAATAGTTACGAAGACGATGAATAGTTAGTTGTTACTCCTTTGCGATGAATAGTTATCGAGATTTGGCATGAGGCTGAAAAACAAAAATAAGCTATTTAGGAATTGACAGAGAGATGAAATCAAGAGATAAGAAATTAATTTGAGCGAAAATAATTGGAAAACAATTAGTTTGGGGCAGGTAATTATTGGAAAAACACCTAAAATTAACTAACTTAACTATCATCCTTAATCTCATCAAATTAGGTAAATAGGTCTTATATTTAGGAACGGACGAAATATATTCTTTAAATTTATTTTTCTCATTACTCAGTTTTTCATTCTTCCATTAATAAGCGATTTTTTTTAAAAAAACAAAACAAAATTTTTCTCCTACAAAAGTATTGGTTTTTAATAGATTTTTTAGTACGGACTCGTGATTCAGTTAAAACCATCTTATAATATAAGGCGGAGGGAGTAGTATTTACCACAAAATTTTGTTACTTTAGACTATTGGTTAATCTTAATAGGAAATGTGATTCACACCCAAATGATTATGTTTTTCCCATGAAAGCACAAGCCAACCGATTTAATTCAATCTAATTCAACTCCCATGAGAAAATAGATTAACTGCACACTAAAAACTATGGCTTAGGTGTTTACTAATTCTAACTTAAAATACGATTTTATATTTTTTTCGTGAGTTCAATTAAATTCACGAATTTGACAATCTTATGCATTACTAATAGTATTTATCGGAAAATTGCATGGATTTACATTATTCGTTAATCTAAATAGGAAATACCAAATATTTATCTCAAATGATTAGATAGTACAAGCCAATCAGTTTATTTCCATCTAATTCAACTCCCTTTGTATATATATTTGAACCTGCCCTCCATTCTTAATCACACATTTAACACAAACTATATCTTGTAGAGCTGATTGCAGGAACAGAGAGATTCAAGGAATGGCAAAAGTTTCTCATAGTTTGGTTTACTTCATGGTTTTGTTCATCATTGCATCCGGTAACTCCCTTCCTCCTCTATCCTATCTCTACACACAACCACACAATAAGTCAATATAATCATCTTATAGTAGAGTGTCATGAGTCTCTCTCTCCCTCCCTCCCTCCCTCCCTCCCTCTCTCTCTCTCTCTCTCTGGAGACCATGCACTCAGGATCAATAGGTTAGCCATTGATGAGTTATCAATAGTATAACCCAGGTTGGGCTTGAACAAACCAATAAAACAATGAACTTTAAATTTTTCTGTTTCATTTATAGCATGAAACAACACAATCTTCATATTTTTAAGAACCACAATATGCTATTTTGTGTTTAAGTGTTTTATACATGTGAATATTATTATCCCATCTGCACAGGAGTGGTGCCAACGATAACAGCACAACCGAACTGTGGAGTGGATTCAGATTGTAAAAGTTTCTGTACTGGGAGGACATGTCCAGGCGGTAACAAATTTGCTTGTCAGGGTGGAAAATGTGCTTGCTGCTTAGGACCTGGCCTCCCCTAACTTAATATACGAGCTTCACCTCAGCTATGTCGCTCCATAAATTATGACTGTAATAATACTTATTGTACTCATGTGATGTATATGCTTTGCATCTCAAATGGTCAATAAGAATGGTTCTTCTCCTATTTAAGAATAATGAATTGAATCCTGTAGATTAAGTTTTACGTGTTACACATTCCTTTTATAAAAGGATACATGACGGGATAAATTAAATAACGTTTTGAACGACCCCTCATTTAAGCAACGAGACAACTAAGCTTGATATATAGACAATGGCACCGGGCTTGCATGTCATGTTTTTATATCTTACAAGCCAACTAATTAAAATTTTCCAATCCTCCAACTCACCTTACATAGAAACTCATAAAATTAATACATTGGAGTTTATTTAGAGGCATTTTAAACTTTTTTTGGTTCATTCGTATTTAATGAAATTTTCAACAAGAGAGAGAACAATAATTCGCACCATTGAAAAATAAAAACAAAGGAAAAAATGAGGTGGCACTTATTTATTTATTCACGGAGGTAAAATAATAAGGTTACACTTAAGTGGAATATCATTAAGTAAACTTTAACGGTAAAAAATATCGAGCAAGATTATTAACGGTGAGGGAAAAATTTCCCTACAGATTACACCATTAGTGCTAATCGAGCAAAATTGCATAAATTACCTCTTTTGGATATGTTCTGGACCAAACATAAGTAACAGTTGGTGGGGCCATGTTGATGACATTATACAAAGATCCTCTTTTGGATATGTTCTGGACCAAACATATTCCCAAAGCCTCTCCTTCTGCAAATTCCAATTCTGATGACAGAGAATGGTTTATTATACTGCTCCATCTTTCTCATCATTGCCACTCTTGCTTGGGCTTCCCTCTTTGTTTCTCAACTAATTAACATTACACAACTTCTTATACACATAAACTTTATACACACATCTTCAACTTATTTCTATTTATAATCAACACGCGCGCGCAAAACAAGATTGACAATAATGAGTGTGAATATATATGCATCAGGCCAAAGTTATTGAGACATATATATTCGAATCATCAGCTAAGGCTCACATCTCTGGTGTGCATCATATATAGGCACTCTTCAGGCTGTTGTTGTTACATTTCTGATGGAGAATTGGTTGGGATATGAACTTACTTAGCTTGCTGCTTATGCTGTACACTCACTCTATGTATTCCTTCCTTTCACATTCTAAAATACATGCAACTCCCTTCTACTGTCCATGTTTAATTTCTCTGTGCTCTTCAATATGAGAGAACTTGGGAAAAAATATTTTTAAACAAAGATAATGAGCCAACTTGAGCACCTCTTCTTGGTTCTAAAAAGGTATGATAGTTGAATCGTATAATATGGAGGAGTAGTGTTTGTGTGGTTCAAATCATGAATTCATCGATTATATCTTTTTTTTTCTTAGAGCCTTCGGTGTCCGATCCCTTCAGGGAACCGACTAATCCGAAGTCGCCATCGGGATTCCCCATTTTGGGGGTGACGACTTCCTAAGGGTTCGAACTCATGACCTGGTGGGTACGCGGTGTCTTACCTTCACTTTTCTTACCAGCTAGACTATGCCCCTTGGGCATTGATCGATTATATCTTATATGTATGTACTTTACTTTTTTCTTTTTGGCAACTGATTGTATATTTTGATAATATTAGGGGATTGTGACGTCAAGCATATCATACTATGTTCAAGGTTTGGTGGTAGATAAGGAAGGGCCTGTTTTTGCGACTGCCTTTAGCCCTTTGATGATGATTGTTGTGGCTTTCATGGGCTCCTTCATACTTAGCTTTCTGAACAAATCTATCTCGGAAGGTATTTATTTCCATTCGTTTTTTTACCGAATTAATTTTTATTTATTATTTAAGTTGTCTACTAACATAAAGAAGCGCTGTTTATCCATTGCAGTGTGGATGGTTCAATATTGATAGTGATAGGGCTATACTCAATCCTATGGGGAAAGCACAAAGCTTAAGAGACTATGGAAGCCAAAGTGATAGAGACAGATCAAGAAATGCCACCAATAATTATGTTGCCTCTGAAGCCTCCAAATGGTCATCATATTCATGCAAATAAACAATAACAATAACGATCAGGGTTGCATTGTTACGTTGTTAACATGCCTTTGTTGCCGGAACCTCCCATGAAACACCAAGTACTACCATGAGGAGGAGGCAGCAAGCAATGCTTGAAAATTATTTTCCATCCTTATTAAATATAATCAAGGATATATTATTAATTATACTTTAGTCTTATTTTTGCCTTCTTTGATCATTATGATATGCGGTGGGATTTGTATAACGGAACATTGTAACTTAGCTTGAGAATGATGAGAATCGGATGTTGAAGTTTATTTAGGGTGCCATTAACTAACCTTTTGGTCTTCTTGATCTTAACTGCTATCGATTATGAATTTGTACCTATATATATTCTATTACTATGCCCTTTGTTTGTTTCAATATAAAGACTCAAATCTTAACTTTATGTCTCTTTTATATCACGCTTTCATTTTATAACAATCTGAATCTGATTTTTTGGTATACTGTAAGGATGTGATTGATAGATAATGAATTTCTATAAATTATATTTGATATAATTGATTACCATATGCCAATTATTTTATTTTTGTTGAAAATTTGATCTCATGGCTTAACAGACACACCAAGAAAAAGCCACCGCGACAAAATCCCCATAAAACTTGTGATCTAATCTTCATAAGTTTTTTTTTCTGACCATAATCTTCATTAGTTTAAACAAAGCTAGCTTCTCCTTTATAATTTATACTCCCTCCGTTCCTAAATATAAGATCACTTTGGTTAATTTGGGGAGGTTAAGGAAGACAATAAAATTACATGATCTTCCCAAAATCCCTCAATTACTTAACTTTAAAAGGATGAGGGGTTTTCAATGAAAAGAGGGAGTATAAGGGTAGTTTGGGCAAAACATGAGAAAAAATAGGAAGTGATCTTATAGTTAGGAACTTATCCACTTCCCAAAAGTGATCTTATATTTAGGAACAGAGGGAGTAATATTTTTGAAGATTTTTTATATGAATAATATAATTTGTCAGCGTAACATAGAAATATAATTTTCTTGTGCATCGCACATGAAATTATTATCGTGTTATGCACAAATAAACTAGCAAATTAAATGTATGAAAAATTACACAATAAGCTATCAATTTATTGATCGTGCTCATAAAACAATATAACAATATGTAGATTGAAAAAATTATGAAAGAAGACGATAGAACACAGTGCTAATTAAAATACAAGTCAAATATCTCAAGCTATTATAATTTTTTGCTATATTAAAATACAAGTCAAATATCTCAAGCTATTATAATTTTTTGCTACCGAATATGTGTGGTAGAGAGATTCTCTGCCTCGCCCATTTGAATGTTCTTCATCAATCAATTAATATGAGTATATTAATAGCTGGCAATTTTTAAAATAGACCACCTAACAAATATTCTGTATATCCCGCAAAATAAAACTAAAATATTGTGGGTAAAATGTGTAACAATTGACCATCGAGGCATGCCTCTTTGAGGATAACCGATTAATTATTAGAGGTCAAGATTATAAGCGCAATTTTTTATTATGATTATCTTATTTTTGGGTAAATTTTTATACTTTTATGTAATTGAGAGGTATTTGAATAAGAAAAATACATTATTGGGCCTAATTGACAGCTCTTCTAACAGGGGACAACAATGTAAGTACTTTGTTGCTAAAAAGATAATATATGTACTTTAATTGGTCATACTTTGACTATTTATACATGAGTTCTATCATAGTATCTTATGCTTTTCTTCTCAATAACTAAATAAAAAAACATTGTTTAATCTCGCTTAAGGTTTCATCAAGGCACCAGTTATACGCCTTTACCAACTTCAAAGTTATTAGTATGTTTCAATATTGTATTTGGAAAAAACTTATATCAAGTTGCTTATATCAAGTTCGTCAAGTTCACCTATAAGATATTGTTACTTGTTCATTTTTTCCACGTCAATAAGGAGATGTTTGTTGTCTCACAAATCTCAAAACATAAAAGATCTAGAAAAAGGAAATAATCAAATAAGGTAAAAAAAAGGGGAAAAAGAAGGAAACGGTGTTGTCTCACAAATCTCAAACCATAAAAGATTCAGACAAAGGAAATAATCAAATAAGGTAAAAAAAGAAAAAAAAAAGAAATAATGATGTACTGATGGTGATGGGTGACTAATGTGACCCTCTCTCTCCGCCTCCATTGCTCCACCATCTCATTCATGATGGGTGAGGGATGGATTTTGGGTTTGGTGCATGAGGAAGAGAGAGGAGGAAGAAGAAGGTAAGAGAGAGTGATAATGGAAAGACGGATAGAGTTTATGGTTGAGGAAACTGTGAGGGGAGCGGTTACGGAGGTTGAGAGGCGGCCATGATGGAATGAGTGGTGGAGATTATGGGGTTTTAGTGAAGCTGAGAGAGAAGAGAAGAAAAGACCATATTTGGTTTTTGGAGAATGAAGAAGATAAGTGAGCTAGTGTGGATGAAGGACCAATTCCAATTCTGAGATGCCGATGTCGATTCCTATTCTGTTATTCTTGGCTATGGAAAACGTAGGTTTCATAATGTTTTTTCTTTATTATTTGATTTTTGGATTGAGTACTATGAGACAACAAACACTTTTTGTTGACGTGAAAAAACTGAACAAGTGACAATATCTTATAGGTGAATTGGATAAACTTGATATAAGCAACTTGATATAAGTTTTTTCCATTTTATTTTCTTTTGTTACACATCACTTGACAATTCAGAGCCTGTTGAAAACCAATTAATTTAATTTGAATTCGAGAGGCAGGAGTGCTGACCATATAGTGGGTTGTCTCCTGTCCCAATAAGAACGCTTCCTGATATTCGAACGCTCCACTTGTCAGCTCAACCAACTACCCATTAGTTGTTTGAATATTTTAATTTATGTATGAAAATATTCTTTATTCAATCTCCAATCAAGTTTACTATGAACTATCAACGATATAAAATATTCATCACTAATTAAGTTTCCTTTACCGTTGATAAATATATGCCATTTTATTCAAATATTTCAAGGTTTAAAATATGAGTCTATCATATTAATAGCCACCATCCATTTTTTTTATCCATCCATAGAAAATGTACAAATAATGAAATCAAAGTTAGGTCCAAAGGAACATTATTTTAATTATATTTCAAGTCAAGAAAATATTTGTACTCTCTTTTTATTATTCACGTGATAACAAGTGTTTGAGTGGTAAATATCAACATTTTAACCATGTATAACAAGTTATTGAGCGTCCGTATGTTTTACTTTATAACAAATGTTTGGGTCGTGAATAACAATGTCTTGACCACATATAACAAGTTATTGTGCACCACTCACAACATATAGACTAAGAATAACAACGGGGCAAAAATGTCCTATTAACTTGAAAGATAATTAAATTTGGTGGGACCTTTTAGTGGGACTTCAAATGAATTATCCAAATTTTGAATTTAATATTTATGTTTATTTCATAATATCCACCGAATTCCTCTACTCCATTCCGTGGGACACGTGGGAGACACATCACCGTACCTTGTACCCATACCTTAACATTATGAAAGCCGTCGCGGGTTGTGATACAGAAAACGACAAAAGAAGTCGTCGTCTTTGTTACCTGTCAGAGCACAAGTCCCTGATAGTGACACTGACACGCGTCACACGCCCACCAAAAAGTCAGAACAAAACGAACTAAAAAGAAAGAAAGAAAGAAAGAAAGTACACATAAATGAACTCAGAAATCAAAATCCAATCTTCATGCTAAGAATTAACAAAATGAACTCACCATATGATTGTGATTCTCAGCCTTCCACTTTCTTTGGACTTGTTCTACAATCTCTCTCTTCATCTTGCAATACCACTGCTTCTACTTCTCTTCTCCTCAGGGATTTTATTACCCGCGAAGTCAATGCTTTTCTCTGGCTCTCTCTTGTAGTTCTGACTTTTCTTTTGCTGATTAAGCTGCTTAAGCTGTTCATATTATGGTTCAAAGCTAGGACCATTCCTGGCTTGCCATGTCCCTCTTTTTATGGTCACTCCAACCTTATTTCCCGCCATAATTTCACTGGTCAGTCTTCTTGTGAGTGCATGTTATATGGTTCAATATTAATATTGGAATGGTTAAAGTATTGGTGATGATCAAGTGGTGTTAGGATCGACCTATGTTGTTTATGGCTTTGATGTTTATTTTTTGTGTTTGTGTTTCAGATCTGTTGTCAGAATCTCATAAGAGGTATGGACCTGTGGTTAAGCTATGGTTAGGTCCTAGTCGGCTTCTGGTGTCAGTTAAGGATCCGGTGCTGATTCAAGAGATGCTTTCAAAGGTTGAAGATAAGCTACCTATCACTGGAAAAGCTTTCCGTCTAGCCTTTGGCCATTCAACTCTCTTTGCTTCCTCCTTTCAAGAGGTACTTAGCTGTCTAATTATTTGTTACTGCGTCCATTCCTAAATATAAAATCACTTTCCCTAACTTAATTAAATTAAGGATGTTTCCTAAATATAAAATCACTTTCCCTAACTTAATTAAATTAAGGATGTTAGTTAAGTTAGTTATTTACACATGATATTACTAATTTATCTGATTAGATTAAGGATGTTAGTTAAGTTAGTTATTTACACATGATATTATCAATTTATCCTAAGTATATACCTGTATCCTTACTTTCCCTCTCTTGCTTCTTATTAACACATGATACCAATTTAGGAATGGAGGGAGTATTATTTTCCTTCCCCTGTTCTTATATAGTTCATATTATAGGTTACCCCTCTAGTTCTAAATGTAAGACCAGGTTGAAGGATTTCTTTTAGGTCTTACATATAGGACCTTAACATCATTAAGGTGTTTTAGGAAAAGTGATATATTTTTTTTTTACATAATAATGGCAAACAACCAACTTAACTAGTTGCCTTACTTAATGTGATTTAGTCAAATAGTTATTATATTTAGGATTGGAGGGGCAGTTGATTATTGCACACTATACTCATGTTATATTAATGAAAACATGATATTTGAAATTTGATTGATTGGAGTTGCAAGGATCAATCGTAGAATTGTGCCTCAGCTGCGATATATTTGGCAGATATAGGATCTGTTCAATTTGTTTCACACTAAATTATTTATATCTAATTATTCCTGCATAAATGAAAAGTCTTGTATTCTTCAAGTATATATGATACTCATTCTTACTCCAGCAACTTAGCATTTGATTTTCGACCACCAGGTGCAAAAGAGAAGGGAATTCTTGGTCAAAGAACTGAATGAAAGATTGCTCGAGAATGCTGATCTGATTCCTTCAACAGTCGTTGACTTCATCATGCATAAAGTAGAAAACGTCAGAGGAGATATTGATTGTAGATTGGTTTCTCAGAATATGGCTTTTGGAATAATGGGAGCAATGTTATTTGGAGATGACTTCTTAGCATGGCCTAAGGCTGCTATATATGAGGAACTCCTTATGAAGATAGCGAAAGATGCTTGCTTTTGGGCGTCCTATAATGTGACTCCCTTTTGGAAACGTGGATTTTGGAGATATCAATGCTTGTGTACGAAAATGAAAAACTTGACTCAAGATATCCTAGTTCATTGCAGAAGAAATTGCAAGCTTTTTCATCACATTGAGCATAATGTCCATAGTGAAAAATCTAACACAGAAATGGGGGAAACACATGGTGCACAGTGCTATTTTAATGTTGACTGCCCAGGTTTCTTGGGTGAGCTTAAGGATCATGATACTGCAAAAGAAGAGCCTTGTGGAAATATCATGGGTGTGATGTTTCATGGATGTCAAACTACTGCAGCACTAATATCCAATGTATTGACTATGCTTGTCATGCATCCAGAAATACAGGACAAGGTAACTATTGGTTCATTGTATTTTTGTAGTACTGTAGAATTGCTAATTGGAATTATCATGGATCTTTTCATTCTAATGTACTCTCCAGATGCCTCAAACATAGTTCACATATTTGAAATTCCCTTGAAGGGTTTACCAATAGATCTATGCAGTTCGCTTTCTTAGTTCAGACTGTTGGCTAAGGTGCATTAGAGCATAGAAATCTTGTGTTTAACATTGGGATGAATGCTCTTTGTTTGCAACTAAAGTAGGCCTTGTGCATTTACATGGTACTCAATATAAGCCAATTTATTCCGGCTTTTGAACAATGTGATTCCCTATATTTTATATTGGTTTTTAAATTGATCGTGTTTCCTCTCACTGATTATATTTTAAGATCTTTTCACTTGATGCTTGCTGGCCATCGTCTGTGATTTCTAGGTTCAGTCATAACAGCATTATGGATGAAAAAAGACTTAAACTTGTGCATATGTTAATTCAGGTATTTTCAGAAATCACCATTGTGGAGGAGAAGCCATCAAAGTATAGACAGGAAGATGTTTACAGGATGCCCTTGTTATTGGCTACAATTTATGAATCTGCACGTCTTCTACCAACAGGGCCCTTGCTGCAAAGGTGTTCTCTGAATGATGGTGAGATCTTGCTTACTGTTCACAGTACCAAGTAGAGTTATGTACATTATTTTCCATATATCTAGCCCTTCCATATGTAATGAAATTATTTCCCTTATCCTCCAAAAGAGTGAGGTTTTTTTGTGTGACAAAATGTGATTATTATGTTCTTTCTGTTTTATTAGCTTGGCTGTGAATTCGAATGGAATTCCTTGCCCTTGTCATTTTTGTTAAGCTTTATGTTTTACTCTGCTTACATATCTGGATCGACAATGATTTTGGATTCATTACCATTTATTTTCTGCTGCAATGCAATTAATTATCAAGTATAGATTTTGAGGTTCAGGCTTATAAAACTGATAAAATTAAGCATATAATGAGATTAGAGAAGGTCTAATTCCATTTCAAAGCAATATTGCATATGCACAAGCATAATTTGAAATTTTGTTACTTATCATATACTCCCTCCGGTCCTAAATGTAGGACCTAGATAACTTTTTTTGGGGAGATTAAGGAAGACTTAATTTTAGATGTCTTTCCAATAATACCCCTTCTTAATTAGTTAAGTTACTTAGTAGTCATCTCTCCCCTACCAAAGGAGTTGTTAAGAAGAAGAAGAGTAATTTAGGAAAAAAGTGACCAAAAGTATATCTAGGTCTTATATTTAGGACCAAAATGAAGTCTCTATCTAGGTCCTATATTTAGGACCAGAGGGAGTAATATGTATTCTTCGCATCTTGGGACCCCTCTTAACTAACATTTACCTGTTAGAAATTAAATATACAGTGGTGCTAATAATTCTGCACTTCTTCCTTACTAACTTCCATCCTCCTGTCTCAGACCTGAGCTTTGCAACTGGGGTAACCATACCTGCTGGAGCTGTACTGGTTGTTCCTATTCAGTTAGTACAGATGGATGACTCCAATTGGGGTAGTAGTGCCTGTGGTTTCAATCCTTACCGATTTTTGTCAAATGCTAGAAAGGGATCTGAGGTGGCTCTTAATGCTACTAATACAGGTATTATGCTACCCTTATATTTAATATTTGTTTTTCTCTCTTTTTTTTAGCTCACCCCTTGTCAAAGTGAAGATAGTTGGCTTTTCTGAATTTCAATCACATGGTGCTCTGGCCAATATATGTATGTATATGGCACAATCTTTTGTTTCCTTTTCTTACTTTTTTATTTATTGTACCAATTTTGATATTGGCATGCCTTCAACAACATAAGTCATTACTTATCTAATTTTGATGGTTTTCACTTCCTCACTCTCTTTTTTGTCGCACATCAAAATTGCAATAATTTTGTGGCACTTCAACTCCTGAATGTTTCTTTGAAATGAATTTTGTGTATAACTTTGTTTGGGAGCTATGCAGCAAGTGCAGAAGTTCATGTTTACCTCGTTGCTTGTACTTCCATATGTTGTCACTTTTGTGTCACTAATATCCAAATATTGATCGTTATTTTCAGGTTCTACTAAAGAACATGCAAATCCTGATGCTGACTCTTTGCTCTTAAATGATCCAAATGAAAATGCTGCATTTCTTTCTTTTGGATCTGGTACACGTGCCTGCATTGGCCAGAAATTTGTCATTCAAGTTGTTGCGACATTGTTTGTATTGATTCTCAAAAAATATGAGGTTTGTGCCATATACAGCTATTTTTATATTACATATAGATATTGATTTCGCTGTATCTTAAGGACTTACACCTGAACCTTATGTGCAGATTAAGCTTCACTCTGGACCAGAAAGTGACCCAAAACTAACCTTGAAGAATCATCTTCTTCAGCAGCTCCCTAACACGCCAATAGTATTCAAGAGAAGGGACAATTTACAGTAATGACTTGATCAATATATAGAAATAGTTGTAGTCAGTTAAAAAGTAGCTATCATGTTTATCCATAGAACTTCCCTTTGCATAAGCTTTTTCCTCTCCCGTGGTGAACTGGGAAGCTTGCTTCTGTGTTTGTGGCTTCATCGCAGTAAACCAGGTGGATGCAACTTGAGTTTCACTAGAAACTAAAGGTTTTTTTCCTCCTTAGTTTTATAAATAGAGCCCTTAGTGTTGGCTTTTGGCCATGTCACATATATTTGATAGTGTTTTAAGCACTCCGGGTCTATTGCTGCGTCAGAGCCTTACTGTCTCTTTGGATATAGTGTATTGTCTTTTATGTTGCCAACTTTCTTTTTCACTCCTGAAGGAGTTTGTTGTTGTATCCCTAAGTTGTTATGTTGAGCTGTGAACTCTCTTACACATTGTTCTAATAAATGACTATTATTGGATGTTTGATGATTGTTGTCACTGTGTGTGTGTGTTGAGCTCAGTTTTCTAGGAAGATTCAATAGGATTGACAAAGAGATTCCGTATTTGGGGACCTACTTTCCATATTTTATTGCGTGTTGTTCACTTCTATTATGTTCTTTGAAGAACGTTCTATATAATTTTCTTCTGAAACTCGTGATTTTGTTATGCATGGTGAAGTAGTACGATTATGGATTACATTAATGCCCTTTAAGAACATTGACCAACCGTTAGAGAACATAACTTACAGTGGAGGATTGTGAATTCTTAAAATTTACAAAAACTACTAAGGTTTTAAGACGACATTTATTTTTTTTTAAAAAAAAACACAAATTGTGGATGAAAAGGCCCTTGTCTGATCCCTATTATTGGCACTTGGTCGGTTACTGAAGGCTCATGGCTTCCTCTTTTATTTTTTCTCTAGCAGTTTGTGTCTGGTAACACTTTAGCCTAGTAAATTGTTTTTTGCTCGTGATCATTATTTTAAAAGTAAAATGATAGGCATTAATATCTCAGTGAGGAAACTATCCTTTGCGTTTTTCAAAATTCTTCAAATAAAACAAATGAAAATAACAGTATTTTTATTTTTCTTTGAACGAAAATTTGTACTGAGGCCAAAGTTTGTGTTGACTCTACTAAAAAAATCCCATCTATATCGCAACTGATGTCAGTGTGTGCCAATACTTCAGTTCAATACTGCATTACATTTTACAAAGAAATCAAAGTTGGTTTAAGATTTTCACAGTATTTAATCCATAAAACTAACATATGTTGGTAGATCCTGATGACAGTTTACAGCAAGGGCTCAAGACATCAGAGAAAAATGAGCTGCAAAAACCACAAGTCTATTCTCATCAAATGCATTATTAGCACAATTGTACACTAACAATAACTTGGGCGTAAAATTCAAATTTTCTTATTGAGATAGCAGCAGCATAAAAATCCATAATGAGCACAAATGCTTGAACCAAGGACAATGTCTTATAAATATAGAAGCAACTAGTGTGTTCACAAGGCTTTATCATTTCGTTGAGAGGCTTCAGAAGGAGTTCTGGTGACCATTTGATCAACTGCATGAACTGTACTCTGAAGCTCCTCCCAAATGGCTTTGTACACCATCCTTTGCCTATTCACTGCTGATTGTCCCTCAAAAGCAGCTGACACTACCTCAATACTGCAAGTTCAATGCCAACAGTTGTCAAGATCGAGATTTTATAAGGGGCTGGCAAAGAGATCAAACTTATCAAATCGTATGAGCAGATGATATGTAGTTATGTAATGGTCAGGAACAAGAATACATCAGAATGTGATCAAACATTAACAACACAACCACGCAAAGTTCACAAAGATTCTCTAGGTTGGATTGTATGATCACATAAACTTGCAAATCAAGTTCAAGATCTAGACAGCTATGCAGTTATTAAACACCCTTCGTTTTCAGGGTTAATACAGAGATCAGTGCCCATAACAATTGACATTACAAAATATCGCATCTTATTTTAAAAGACTTGACAATTGATCTGGTAAACATACTAAAAGCATGCATTCCAAGGAGAGTTTGATGCTTATGCAAAAGAAAATACAATGTAAACACATAAATCTAGAACAGAAGTTTTAAAATTGCTGCCAGCGGCGCCCCATTGAACAATCAATTCTCAATGGGGAATGTTGACATTAGATGGATGTTGCCAGAATTTTTTAACAGTGTAGTCAGTGTGTGTGGCATAAAGAAGCACGGCAACAACCCCAAATTCCTGAAAATGGGCTTTCAAAGATATACAACGCAATTAAAAAGCATGCACAAGAAGTATATGATTTTGAAACCTATAAGCTGGAACAGAAGGCAACAAAGACCTTGGGTGGTCAAAATCCTATCAACTATATATGGCAAGGTGTGAGTTGCAAATACAACAACAACAAAGTTTTATCCCACTACGCTGGGTCGGCTACATGCATCATACTGATTGTCATCATGCTCCAACAATTCGTGTATATTATTCACCAATAAGTCACGTTCTATGAGTTCCCTAAGAGTTCGTCTTGGTCTCCCTTTTTCTCTTTTAATTTTAATTGAACTCCAAATTGTTTAGTCCATCTTCTACTTGACTATATTTTATTTTCCTTGTCCAGTTCAGACTTGAGAGTCCTCCAGCTAAGTTCTAGTGAACCTTTTGTTCAAGTTTATCCAACTACAATTTATACCAAATGAGGAGCTTTAAAAACAAAGACATATGAAGGTGAATCGAAAGAAGGAAGATGGAGATGAAAGCTGACCAAACATGGCGACCATCACCAGCAACATCTTTGACAGAGACAGATTCTGCATTGAGATGATCCCTTATCTGAATAAAGCAAGAAACTTTGATACAAAACACAGTCCAAATAGCCATTTTTGTGGTGAAGGAGGTGATAAGGAGAAAAGGGTACCTTGTTTTGCATGGAGAGAATGAGGGGGGGATTGATGGAGCCAGGGTCGTTGACATGGGCGGCGCGGACACAGGAGAGACGAGAAGGGAAGGAGGCGTATTGGGTGTTATTGGGTTTTGGAAGAAGAGAAGAAGAAGAAGGAGAAATGGAGGGACGAAAGAGAAGGAAGCAACGATTGGCAGCTAAGAGGTGAGGCCTCATCTTTCTTCTTCTGCTAACTCCCAACTCTCTGGAACCACTCTTTCTTTTTTTGGTCTGATCAGGAACCACTCGTACAAATACACTCCCAATAGATTGGGAAAATTTAAAGGACTAACTTCAAATTTAGTGTAAATATAAATCACTAAAACTATATTTTAGCCATTGATATACAAAATCGATTCTATTGCTAAATAAATTTGTTAGGAATTATCCATACGGTTACCTAATAATATATCAATACTTAAGACTCTTTATTTAGTAATCATTAAAATAACTTTAAACCTTCATAAAATACTTAACTATACGCTCATAAGCAATGTTGTAAAAGCCGGATCGGAAAGGGAGCCGGAAAAGGCTTCGGGTCATGGTTCAACGCGGTTTAACCGCTCAAACCGATGGTTGGACCGGATAACCGTTGAAACGGAATGTGAAGTGGTCGACGGTTGGACCGGTCCAACCGTCCATTCCGGTCCGGTTCTTACAACACTGCTCATAAGAAAAGAAATAAAGAAAAAAATCATATAGGATTAGATTACCAAATAATTCATCAAATTAATCAAATGACTAATCTAATTATTAAGTTTTTAAAAAGATGCTCAACACGTATTATCATAATAGCCCCTCTCAAGTCTCAACATTGTAATGAAACACTAATTGCATACCAATAAAAATTGGTTAAAGGGATTAAACTTGTCCTGTAATTCTAAGTAGTTCTTAGATGGTACCTTCGCTTTTTTTATAGATACCATTACTCTTACTAATCACATTAGCACTATATATCATTAAGGGTAATGGTTTACTTTACTTAATGTTTGGATACATTTCCAAAAAGGCTAAAGTATTCATTTGATCCCTTGTGTTTACATCAAGTTTCATTTTAGTTCTTTATGTTTGGAAAGTACACTTTTAGTCCTTTTTTGTTAACACCGTTAGTTTAACTTAACGGAAAATGCTAACTTAACAATTTTAAATGATTATTTTATAATGAAATTGGATCAAAAATGATAAATTTTGAAAATATAAGAATATTTACACTCAAATATTTTAACCTGAACATTTTTTCAGTATTAAATAATCATTTAAAATTGTTAATTTAACATTTTCCGTTAATTTATACTAACGGTGTTAATAAAAAAGGACTAAAAGTGTACTTTCCAAACATAAAGGACTAAATTGAAACTTGATGCAAACATAAGGGATCAAATGAATACTTTAGCCTTTCCAAAAACCATTTTGCCTCTCAAACCTAAGTTTCACACAAAGACATCCAAACACTCAATTTTTTGGGTTAAGCTATTTTGAGAAGAAAAGTTAGGTTTAGGTTCCAAAAGCTATTTTGAGAAAAACTACATTTTTTTCCTTTTCCAGCTGAAAGCTTCGATCTCTTATTTAGGAAAAACACTTATTTCAAATAAAAGAAACATGAAAAGCTATTCATCATAACTATTTTTCAGAAAAACTATATTCTACTCAAAATTTATTCTTAAAAACTATTCTCAAAAAGCTTAATCCAAACACTCTCATTTCATCAAAAGCTATTTTTCAGAAAATCTATTCTACTCAAAAGCTATTCTCAAAAAGTAATTTTCCCATAAGCTATTCTCCAGAAACTGAATCCAAACAGGCACTATATTCTACTCAAAATTTATTCTTAAAAACTATTTTGAAAAGCTTAATCCAAGCACTCTCATTTCATCAAAAGTTATTTTTCAGAAAAGTTATTCTACTCAAAAAGCTATTTTCCCAAAAACTATTCTTCAGAAGTTGAATCCAAACAGACCCTTAGTTTAGGAGGTAGCTAAGTTTACCTTAAAACGATGGCGTTTAGTTGGGTTGAAGAAGCAGTTAGAGAGGCTTGTTTTGTTTAGCGGGAGGTGAAGTAACGCGTGGGAAATGTGATGAGTTACTCGTGGATTTCCTCTATGCGCGTTAAATCCAAGCAAGGCAATCAAAAATGAAACTCAGTTATTATTCTTATTGAGCAAGGAAAGCGAATGAGAGCATTCATATTCATAAATCCCTCACTCTTCTCCACTCTCATCTTCACATTATTCCTCTTTCTCTTCCCATCACTCTCCTTCGCCGATTGTTCTCATTTCGATCCCCCACAAGAAATGACCACTCTTGGAGGTATTCACGATTCTCCTTCTGCTCAGAACTCCGCCGACATTGATTCCCTTGCTCGTTTCGCCGTTGATGAGCATAATAACAAACAGGTTCCTTCCTTCCTTTTTATCCTTTATTCTTTATTTTTTTTATCATACAAATAAAACCCTCTTTTTTTTTGGGAATTGATAGGAAAGTTGTCTTCTTTTTGCCTCTTTTCGTTTTTTTGATTATAATGTATGTGTGAGTATGACACAGTAGTAAAGTTGGTATCTTTGGCTTGGAAGGAGTTATCATACTATATCCGTTCCTAAATATTACATCACTTTCTCCAATTTGATTAGATTAAGAATGCTAGCTAAGTTAGTTATTAACACATCATATTACCAATTTATCCTAACTATATACCTTTATCAATTCAATTCCGGAAAAAATAGAAAACGATCTTATATTTATGAACAAATTGAAATTTGAAATTGATCTTATATGTAGGAACGGGGGAGTATCATGTTTTTCTCGGGATCTCTGATCTTTATGTTGCTTGGAAGGAGTTTTGTGTTTGTCTTACATTTTTACCTTTTAATTTGATTTTCCTTCCTAATGGTCTTTGATGTTGTTGATTGAAGAATGCACTGCTGGAGTTTGGGAGGGTAGTGAAGGCACAGGAACAGGTTGTTGCTGGTACACTGCATCATCTTACTATTGAGGTCATTGAGGCGGGAAAGAAGAAGCTTTATGAAGCCAAGGTTTGGGTTAAGCCATGGTTGAACTTCAAAGAGCTTCAAGAGTTCAAGCATGCTGGTGATGTTCCTGTGTTTACTGCTTCAGACCTTGGTGTTAAAAGTGGTATGTCATTTTCTAAAATTAGTGTAACCATAATTTGACATGGGTCTGCTGAGAAATGCAATATCATTTGGGCTGCATGTTTTAAATTTATATGCAAATGCTTAAGCTTGTAGTTGCATTAAGCCTATGTCTTGTAGGAGCATAGTCTATGATTTGCTTAGTAAATAAATATACACTGCTTTTACCTGGGAGCTTTTTCTGTAAAACTTGAATGTAAAATATGATAGATTTGAAGTTTCATTCTTGTGTATGAAATATGATTTTATGATTTCATTCTAGATCTAGTATATGAGTATATATGACAGCCACGGGCAGCAGTTTTTATTTTCAAGTTGATGCTTTATGACTAGCTGTTAATTTATGTTTCCGTGTTATTCATAGTTGTGATAATAATATTGTTACGTGTAGTTATTTTTACTTCTTTCTTATGTTTGATGTTGCAAGTAAGATGTATCTTGGTACCAGAAAATTTTAAAAGTGATGTCCTTGAAATTTAATCATGTGATGCGACGATCGTTTTAGTTTCTATCAAGTCCTACGAGATTGAAACGGCTCTTCTATTACTGCATTGTGTGTCATAAAAGTTGGTCAGACTTGGCATGCCTTTGTCAGCATGACTCATAATCTCAAAAACCTCCTTTCTTAATATCAAGAATTCAAGACATGCTAGCAGTACTTAAGAGTAAGCGCTCTTCGTTTTGAATAAATATGCTGAGGACTAATATTCCATGCATGGCAAATATGAAAATAGGCTTTCAGGATGTAGGCCATTGATTTGCAGAGTCATCTTGGACTGTTGTGGTTTTCTTTTGTTGGATTCTCAATTTTAGTCATGTTATTACATATAGTATTCCAAGATTGAGAAAGTGTATGATAATTTCAGTATAAAGTTTTCTAGTTTGATTGTTAACTTGAGATGCTGACCTATTTTGTTATCAGATGGCCATAAATCAGGATGGCAAACAGTGCCAGCACATGATCCCCAAGTTCAGGATGCTGCAAATCATGCCGTCAAGACCCTCCAGCAGAGGTCTAACTCATTACTGCCATACGAGCTTCATGAGGTTGTTGACGCAAAAGCAGAGGTCAGTACCTTTATATGTATCTTTATATTGAGCTGTATTAGTTATCTATTTACCAAATGTATGAGACTAATCAGGGACTGTAGATAAGTCAGTTAGTTTTTAAGCCAGGAGGAAGTTGCCAATACATTATTATTACTTGATACTTGATACCCGACATACAAGGCAATAGTTACTTTTATAACTTTCTAATGTTCTTTGAGAGCTTTGCAAATTGCAAGCTGTCCTTCATTCAAATTTTTTTAAAGCATGGTGTTTGGTTTCTTCAAAAGAATAGCATGGTATTTTTATGGGTAGTCACTGGTGTGTTATATTATGAATGTATTGAACACATTTTAAACAGGTAAACGATGAATCTGCCAAGTTCAACTTGCTCCTGAAGGTCAAGAGAGGAGATAAAGAAGAAAAGTTCAAGGCTGAGGTGCACCAGAATCATCAGGGTGGCTACCATCTGAATCAACTGGAGCAAGATCACTCCTGATCGGAAGCTGAGTCTCCTGGTTATGATGAGGGGTGTTTTTATACTCGCTGTTCTCAGTTGTGTGTTGTGATGTCCCATATACTTGACGGAAGAATCTAAACGAATTTGGATGCAACTCTTACTATCTATGTTAAATAATAGTATGAACATAATACTCTTCTCTGTCGAGCTAAGTATAGTTTCTTGTGTGTTAAGGTCTTTGTACTTGTATGTTTCAGCTTAATGTTTTTTCATTTTGCGTTCAGAATGTTTAATGCCGGTATGAAAATGTTGACCAATTATCAGTATAAAGACAATTTGGCACCCCTCCACTGCATTGGAAGGCATTTGACTTAAATTTGGGCAGATTTAATATTTTACTAAAAACATAATGAAAGTAAAACAGATGGATCATTCTAAATATTTATATTTGATCTGATTTAAAAGAATTTGCCCGCCAAATGTTTGTACTCCAATTGTCTTCTCTCCACTTAAGTTTAATTTTTGTTTATGGTGAGAACACTTAAGTTTAAATTTAGACAAGTAGTAGTTGATATTCTGTGAAAATAATATTAAAATAACATGTTAAATTAATCTGAACAGTTATAATGAACTGCAAATTGTTTTTAACAATGAATCATGAAACGATGAGCCAAACATTTGGGGCGTTGGGGGTGGTTAACTGGGAAAGCTAAAAGTAAAGCTTTCATGGTAAAGCTAATATACAGGCTTACCTCAGACTAACAAGCACTTTGGGTCCAAGTGTTGCTGGGAAAGTATGGCATCAAGCTAACACAATAGAATCCAATCAGTGCACAACCATTCCACTTTTGGAGGCATGTCTCCAATTGCTGGAAGAATGCTCAGATGAACATCAAGTGGAACCTTGGCAGTGGAGAGATGGCCTGAGATTTTGGTGAGATTACTGAATTGGTGGTGACTTGGATCCTCTCAAACAACACCTTGCATTCACAACAATCACAAAATCTGAATTGGAATGACCACTCACAGACTTCGTTAATTGAAACACTTGGTGTGAGAACTATTCAAACATCTTCCTGACACTCTAAAGGAAATTGCTTCTACCACCCTCGGTACAAATGCGGGGAAGCTGATTTGCAAGTGGAACTTAACACCATCAGGAGGATTCTCAACCAAGTCGGCTTATGTGGCATCCCAAGAGTTGACATGGAATGAAGAAAACTCAATAGGGGAGGAAGTTTGGAAGGTTCCATTGGCTAAGAACCAAGTATTCGGCTTATGCTATGAGGCGTCAAATTAGTGTTGGAAAGGAAAGGGTTGTAGCCCTTGAGCTTCATTGTACAACATTAACATTCGAGTGAAAACCAAAAAAACAAAATCATAGACAATACTTTTATCAACTTGTTTGTACCCATAACATCCTTCTACAATCACAAAATAATGACGTGTCTAATTTATTTCATATAAATTTAGTTTTTTTTTTGGCCGAATCATATAAATTTAGTTACATGACAATATTTCAGAAATAAAACATATGACTACATGCAATTGAAGAACGTGACGAAATGGATATAATAAATTTGACCTAGATATAAGAAGGTCAATTTTACCCCATAAGTATTTGCTCAATATCGATTTTGCCCTTGAAGTTTGTTTTGTTTAGAATTCCCCTAGAAGTTTCAACATGGAATAATATCACCCTATTCGGTTAAAAAAACTTCATTCGAAAGTGGATGCCAACTGTTAATATGTTAGTGGTAAAAGGCAATTTTTTTTTAATTTTAACATTTCCAAGCCAAAATTGAACAGAAATATTACTCAATTAAAACTTTCAGGTAAAATTAATTCTAAATATTTTTTGTCAACATATTGGCAACTGACTAATCTGAAGTATGTTTCCCCGGATTCAAACGCGCGTTCTCATCCTTACGAATAATGTCGTCCACTTACCACCTCAACTAATTACTTAGTAGTTAGTACTGATTGTATTTTCCTTTATATTTCGTTTGAGATGACGCTATCCACGCAGAGTAGAGGTTTTATGCCTAAATTTATCAAGTAAAATCAAGAAACGATAATTACTTCTCATTTCATGATATCCAGTTTTCCTATGAAAGTATACCATACATTAAAATAATCAAGAGACTTAATTGACCGTACAAAGTATCTTCTCCAACTATCAGTTCCGTTGAAAAACACCAGTAAAATAAAATTTATCGAAAAACATGATATCACGCTTAAGCATCGTAACAACTTGTTATTATATTGATACATCTTCAAAACGTTAATAATATTACATCCTAATATAGCAGAGTTGAGTTCTGAGATCACTCAGCACCAGCAAGGTTGTTCCATAACTACATCCATTCATGGCCTACGACTACGAGTACACAAAGCTAACATTTTTGGTTAACAGATCTGACTATATTTGCTACAAGAGATTATAGGAAATCAACAAACCTGAAAAGAACAAGGATTAGGATCTTTCTGGGACCTACAGCTAGGAGCATGTTCTGCTATCTAATGGATAGTCACAATAGCATTGGTATGCGATTTTATAATTTTTTTCCATTTGATCTAATCCCCCAAAAGAGTTAACTATTCACCCTTCTTCATCATAATCTTCCTCATCCTCATCTATCTGTCTACCAAGGTTTGCAAGCTGCATGGAGTCAATGACCATCTTGTCCACATCAGAAAGAGACCAGCCAGGGATTTCTTCATGCTTAGTCTCAGATATTGGGGGATCAGGCAATGGAGCATCAGTTACTGCCGCAGCCGTGCTGGCATTTTTGTCTTCATTTTCATTCAAGTTGGCATTCAGATCAATATTACGGACAGATTGAGCTCCTTCACCAGGAATTGCATTATCCTCTTTCGGCAACTCCTTTGCCTCTGAACCATTATCAATTGCCACATTTGCATCAGCGTTTTGTTTGCTGCTGTTCAAAGCAGAAGTGCAAGGTTCAGTTTCTGGCTCTTGATGAAGAGCCTCTCTTTCCCGCTCCGCATTTCGCCCTCGACCACGGCCTCTCCCTCTACCTCGGCCTCTTCCCCTACCACTACTACCAGTATGACTAGTCTCAAGCTGCAACAAAAGGAAAACATAATTAACCTCCTAGAAAATATTCAAATCCTAGATTATGAGACTGCTCCTTGCAAGGCACATCCTTCAACGCTAAGGATCAGTCTTGTTGTTCGTAAAATAATCAATGACACCTAACATAACAGTCATTGATGAAAACAAAGAAAATGTCTCCATGAACATGGGAATCAGACAAGATACCGTTTTTTTTGCTCAGGAGACAAGATACCATTTGAAAGAATGGGAATATGGGATCATTATTGTCTTAGTGAAATATAACATGTACTAGGCAAAAATGTGGCAGAAGAAAACAGTTAAATTCTCGTGGGAAAAAATTGTGCAATGATAAAGAAAATTCCTTTTTCTATAAAAGAGTTGGAAAAAATACATTTATGTTGAAGCCTGCAAAAGGTTGGTCATGAACATTAACACACAAGGTTTAATAATAAGTCTAAGAAAAGTTCCTGTAATAAATTTAGATAATCATACCTGCAGTAAAGCATATTTATGCACACATGCAGGACAAAGAACATTTTAAAATAAATTTAAGAAAGTAAAAACATCGCCAGGAACATGGATGTAACTATCAGGAAAATTGTAATTACCGTCTTGCTTCTCTTGGAGTCGTCATCACTCTCATGGTGATCATCATTTGTTGCTTTCCTGATTTAGAATAGCATTAGTAAAATATGCAGCCACTTGAACACAAAGATCAATCATAAGTTAAAGATGGAAAATGAGAGTGGATGTATACCTTCTTCTCGGGACAACCCGATCATCAGCACCAGTGTCAGAATGGTTATGTCCATGCCCATGCCCATGGCCATAGTCAGGAACCCTGCTGACTACATCCTTCAGAAAATCAAAGACATTATAGCTTTGTACACAATGTTTTCTGCAAATCAGATTTACACCAGTTATAATGGATTTAGTAAAATATTTTAAAGTTAAAACATGAATTGAGGAGGGGAAAAGGAGAAGAATTATTATAAGTACACATGTCTTAAATATACATGCATCTTCCGCCAAAGGGAGATTTTCTTCAATAGGCAAAACGTTCAAAGTTCAAACAAACACATAACAGAACTCCACTTTGGTCTACCATCAGTATAAAGAGCTTTACAATGACAGCTAATCAAATAGCACCCTCTTGTTAGTAGACACTTGAAAAATTTACATAGGTGAATATGTCTGTATGAGTTCGTTCTTTTTGGTGAGCACAAAATTCTTTCAACAACAAAAAGAAAGTTGTGCAAATCAGACAGTCAGTACATCAAACAAAAGTTGAACTTTCAACGCTTTTTCACTGTAAAAGAAAATAATGAAGAAAACAGCCAGGGGAAAAAACTATAGATTACTGCAGCATCCAGAAAATATCAGAAGATTGGGGCAAGTAGCGTAAGTCATAACAATACGGTAGGAGAAAGAAGTTTAAAAACTTATTATCATACAGCCAACCCAAATAAGTTAAGGCACCATAAAGCACAACACTTAAGCAATATCGTAAAATTAAATCCAAAGCAGCATTGACCATTCACACAGGATTTGATAATAAAAAGTAATACAACACCAACACATCTCTGCTTTAATTTATAATTACAGCCAACAACAGAAATTTATAACTATAGTCCCAGACTTACAAGTGCAATGCATTCATTGTCTTTGCTCCTCTTTGAAGAGTTATTTCATATGTACGATCACAAAGGTCTTGCAAAAACAACTCTAGAGCTTTAGCTGCAAAATATTTGAAGTTGTAATCAATATATAGAAGATAATACCCACACGCACACACTCAAATGGAAGCCAAAGAAATTGGCCAGTATTCAAATTAACTCACAAACTAAAACAGGTACAGCTAGTGCTATCTTGCCAACATCTTCATCCGCTTGCATTATCTTTTTAATCCGAGCCTGCAAACAGATGTTTCCAAAAATCCATCAATTAAAGCAGTACTTTATAATTAACACACCAACGACACAAACCAACTTTTCCCTCTTCAAAAAGTAACGAAAAAAATTAATGAGAATTGTAATGATATGAATCACCCTAATGTCCAAGAAAGCTACCAAATCATACAAATACTAAAGTTGAAACCAAAGACATTAGCTCTTAACAATCTAACAACAAAAAACCTAAACAAGAACTGAGAATCCAAAACCTAATTTTCAATCATAGATAACACATGTTGGCAAAAAAAATATCCAAGTGAGCCTCAATTGATATAGCCATAAGCTAATTGCAATACAAAATCACATCCCAAAACCCAAACCAATCGAGAAATCCAAAAACAACATCACTAAACTCCATAATACCCAAAAACACACCCATCTACTTCAATTCCAAGTTCCAATTGTACTAACTGATGAAACCCTAGAAATAAAACAAATCCTAATTACATAATCAGCCAAAAAATCGAATTTTTTTCATCCTCTTTCCAAAAATACCGAAACGAACATGATAAAAGGTAAAATCGAAGAAGAAAGAAATTACTCACGGCAGGGAAACGAGTATCGAGCTTTTTCCTCATTGTATGCGAATTAGGGCACAAAAAATTGAATCGAAGGGTTACGCAGAAACGAAGTTAAGAAGTTGGGAACAAAATGAAATCGAGAATCATGAATTGGATTGAATTGAAATGTATGAATTATGAAACAGAGGCCCAGATCCGAACGAGTTTACATAGATAATAACAAAGAGCTTTTTGATTCAGCGGAATATCCGTCCGTACGGGTTTGACGAGAAAAAAACTCCCCAAAAAAAAAATGTTTGCTTGAAAATTAAAGTGACGAGTTTGTGATGTGTGCTTTTAAGACGGGCCAATAGGAAAAGAGTCGTTGAGAATGTGAATATCAAGTTAAAAAAAAAAAACTTCATTCTTATTCGTTCATATATAAGATCACTTTTTTTAAAAAAAAAGTGATTTTAATTAGATTATAAAAAAAAAATATATAAGATCACTTTCCATAATTTAATTAGATTAAGAATACTATTTAAATTAGTTATTAACACATAATATAACTAATACTCCCTCCGGTCCCTAATGTAAGAGCCAAAATTTGAATTGTTTGGTCCTTAATGTAAGAGCTCACATATTATCTCCTCATTTATTTAATGTATTTTTTCCTACTTTACCCCTAACTCTCTTTCATATTTATTAATGTTTATGTATTTCTCTCTCTTAAAAGTACCATAATAAATATGAGCAATTTTGAAAAGAAGCATTAACTCCGGACACCCAACTAACATTCACATGTTTTCTTAAGAAGCGTTTTTTTACGGCTAGCTCTTACATTAGGGACCGGAGGGAGTACATTGTAGCTATATACATTTGTTTTCAACTCTCTCATTCTTCCTTGTTTTATAGATAAATATTATTAGGGTTTATTCAAGAAAAAATTGAGAAAAATTAGAAATTTGCTTATATTTAGGAGCAAATTGAAATATAAAGATGATCTTATATTTAGAAAGAAAAGAGTATATACCTTGAATGAACATTCTGATAAGTATAGAGATATTAAGAGAGGAAAGATTAAATATAAATAAAAACAAATAAATAAATTAATATAGGGTAATTTTATAACTTACATTATTTGAGGAATTGCGACTGAAATGTGTTTTTTATGAGATACAAATCAAAGTGGATTTGTCACTCAAACTCTATTGTGACAATAAAGTAGCTATAAATATGACCTTGAATCCTATTCAACATGAAATATCAAAGCATGTGGAGATAGATAGACATTTCGTTATCTACCAACAAACCTCCAAGCCGCAGATGTGATAACAAAGGCATTGTTCAAAACTACATTTGAAAATTGTATAAGCAAGTTGGATATAATCAACTTTTACGATCCAACTTGGGGAGTGTGGGAATAATCTATACTTATTGTAAATATTTTCCCTTATTAATAGGTATTATTAGTATTAATTAATACTCCCTCCGTTCCTAAATATAAGATCACTTTGGAGAAGTGGATAAGTTCCTAAATATAAGATCATTTCCTATTTTATCTCAAGTTTTGCCCAAAACTACCCTTATACTCTCTCTTTTCATTGAAAACCCCTCCTCCTTTTAAAGTTAAGTAATAGAGGGGATTTTGGGAAGATCATGTAATTTTATTGTCTTCCTTAATCTCCCCAAATTAACCAAAGTGATCTTATATTTAGGAACGGAGGGAGTATTCATTATCTTGTTTATCTATCTAGCTCATAAATAGGCTCCTTGTATACAATTATTTGATTAATGAGAATATATATTTCTTTCAATTCTTATCTCTCAAAGCTCACAAAAACTTTGTTTTTCACTTGCTCATATTTGAAAGACAAACAACGAATTATGGGAGGTAGATTTACCTTTGGGTGTTCTGGATAATGAAGAGAATTTGTATTCTATGGGGAGTTTGGCTGGTTGTTGGTATGGAAAAACAAAAGTTGATGGTCAATTGAAGAGAACTTTTGGAAGAGTAGTTCAAGTGGTAATTGATGGTCAATTGAAGAGAACTTTTGGAAGATAAGTCTGATTGAATATATCAAAACTTTATTCCTTTTCTTTTGGCTATTATCTGCTTTTCCTTTTAATTTCTTCTTTCTTCTTCTACATCTATATTTTTGGGCAAATGTCAGGCTTTGCTTTGTTCACCAATGGCGTATATTGTGGCAATCATAATAATTAATAATAAAAATACTTAGAAAGGCGTTCTTAGTCCTAATATAATATTTAATCTTGATTTTACTCATTTTCTTAACGAATTATGATCTATATTGGTATTCCTGTAATACTAATAAGTAGAAATGGGGAAGGAAGTAAGGGTATTGAATATGATCAAGTGTTTTAGAAAAAACATAACATGCTAACTAGTAACTACTATAACTAACATTCATGATTTAACTAATATAATGTAGTTAAATATGTTCTATATTTATTATTAGGCTGTGCATTACACGATTACATAATAATAATTAAATAAATAAAATTAGTTTAAAATAAGTTTCTGTCATACTATCAAATTTTTTTTGATGAAACATACTATCAAATTTATAATTACTCAGTGGGGAAAGTTTGGTTGATTAGTTAAGTACTTATATAAGTTATAGTCATTAGAGATATACTCATCAAATTTAGTATAATTAGTATTACAGTAAATATTATTTAAAATAAATAAAAAATTTAAAACTAATAAGATTCAATCTGATTAGATAGTTTATTGCAGAATGCTCAAATAAAATAATAAGAATGATAGTTTTCAAAAAAATTTAAATTGGAAGATGTTTCTATCTCATTAAAAGAGTGACATATAATCTGAAACTAGGTATCTCTACACATATAATTTGTAATTTCAATATTAAAAACGTTAATTTTTTTTTTGTTTGAGAAACGATGATACTGACAAAAGGTTGCAATGAAGGTCACTTTATTTTGTAACTTTCCATTCACAGGGCTCATAGTCATATCCTACTAGGCTGATGGGAGCCAATATTCGAAATTTGTTGTTTACTTGATTTATTTACAAGGTCTTGCAGGTTATTCTTTCAAGTTTTTTTAACACATTTTCGGACCAAACACAATAGCAAAATTAACTAATGCGGTTGGCAAGCTGAAGTGCGAATGTCCTACTTATATACTCACACACACATTCCTGGTCAAATGAATAATTATTCTGTCAAGTTTCAACACAGGCAAATCAGTAAAGAAAACATCAGTTTATATTATAACGTCAATTTATCTATGGTGTTAAATTTGTTCAGTGACTTAATAATTGAAGATGCGCGCTGCTATGCTACTTATATGATAGCAATTCTCTTATATTTTATGGATTGTATGGAAATATTGATTATCTTGCGAATCAGATGGACCTTTACAGATCAAGGGCTGGTACGGGAGTCTCCAACAGGGAGAACAACGCGTGGAGAACTACAGGATACCATGCAAAAATCGTTCTGGAAATGTAAGAGTATTTTGCATTCGTAGCTAGAGAGTTTTTATTCATGTTTACATTGCTTTGTTTAATTAATATTAACGACCAATTATTCATTTGAGCTATTAAATAGTCTCACCCCGAAAGACAAGAAAATGTGTTTGGATTTCCCTTCTTTTGGAAGATGAGACAATTCGTTTATATATGGAGTCTGAATTAATCAGTTTCTATTACTCCCTAGTTATAGGATATAGAAATGGTTTCATTTTATCCTATTTATATATCACATTAATAAAATTTTAATATGAATGTACGATCTTACCATTCATTTATTAAGTGTTAACTTTGTTTTTATATGACATAGTTGATATTTAATAAGGGCAAACTTAAAAAGTTGAATTTTAAAGAAAAGTTAATGAGATTTATAGGGTTTTCTTTGGTCTATAACTTTATATTAAACATGTTGGAACTACCTTTATAAATAGGACTGAATGAGAATTTAGTAGATTACGGATTTTTGTTTAAAAAAAGTTGAATGCTTCATGTTAATTTGCAAAATATTTCTAGCATAGAACCTGTTAACTTCCATTAAGTTATATTGAATCTACATCATCAATTGACATGATACTTTATTTTACAGAACTTATGCTATCATTGTGAGTACTCCTATTTATGCCGTTTATAATTCGGCTGCTATCTCTCACTGGGTGGAAAGACGCGAGAGAAGGATTTTTACCTCTGCCTATGACCAGGTATATCTAATCAAGTTGTATGTGAGCTATTAGATTTAGTCATAACAAATTTGAAAAAAAAAAGTCCACCAAAAATTAATAATTCAGGTTATTATTTATTAAAATTATTTTTGTTTTATAATTGTTTTAAGGTCGATTACGATGCCAACATGGCAAGATGGATTGCTACCTTAAATTCATCGTCTCATATTCCTGGACGCACACGTTTGGCCGCCTATGCTGGTCCAAATGGTATCGTGTTTTCAACAGGTATAGTACTTGGAAACTACTCCATTATGGCAATTTTCAAATGCTGTATTTAATGACCATTTCCTCTATTAGATGTGCTTTAACTTCAATTGACTGAATGACTTTGTTTGCATAAAGCAGAGACTACTCGGAGAAATGCGTATTTATATTGGCAGGAGGAACTCTCTACCAGGGTAATAATGTTTGCCATTGTTTTTCTTCATTTCCATGTCTTGTTTTTGGTTTCTCTGGTAGCTAGTTTGATTATGACTTCGTACGTACATAATGATCTTCTAACTATAATTTCAATTTTCTTGTCCTTTTCTTTTTTTCTTTTAATTTATTCTTGATTTTGTGAGGTTAGGTTAGCAATTTTCTTGTCACTTTTTTTCTGGTATATTATATATGTATTCAAGTCTAAAGTCTCCCATTATATATTCTAAAATTGAGGTGTGCATAAACTTTTCAGGTAAAGGTTAAAGTTCAATCCTGCTGCCTTTAGTTTTGTGTTTAGTTTTAATTATTAGGACAAAGAAATAGTGAGTTACAACTTTTCATAGTTTCATACTTTCTATATTGCAGGTTCGAAATCTAACAAGAAGGTTTTCATCTAGATTTCCGAATTGGTGCCGCCTAGCAATGCTCTTGGATGTGCAGGTATAGTTTTTGCCATCAATCTCACTTGACAACTTTTTTTGGTCTAAATCTCATCACTTGAAAATTCAGTCAACTAGTTATTATAAGAGCAATGATCCAATTTCACCCTTCAAGTAACTACCATAGACCACTGGGCACCCTAAACTAACACTGGATACAATTTTACCCTTCAATAATCAAATTTGTCCAATTTTACCCCCTGACGAATGTAATGTTGACATGTTTTTTCACGTATCAACATTACATTCGTCAAAGGGTAAAATTGGACCACTTTGGTTACTTCAAAAGTAAAATTGTACCCAGTATTAGTTTAGGGTGCCCAGTGGTTTAGTATGGTTACTCAAAGGGCAAAATAGAGTCGTTACCCTAGTTATAATGATGATGCTAATGTGAATATTAATTAATTATTTTCTGCAGCGTGGTTCTTCTCCTCCACATTTGATAATTCCTTTTCTAGTAAGAAGCAATCTCATAATGAAGCTTTTGGAGATGGTTGTAGACTACTTACTTTTCACTAGAGGCCATGTTATCCCTCATCACCAGGAGAAACTCCATGCACTGGAAAGGCTACTCAATTCCATTCTAAGCCGAAGATTTGCTTCTTCTTCTGTGCCATCACAATCAGGGGGCTCTCAACAGAATTTACCTGCACTTCCATTGACAATAACCCCACAGAGTTCTCACTTGTCCAAGAGAAATGCTGATGAATCATCAGGAGAGCAAAGGCCAAACAAGATGATGAAGAAAGAGGCAACACAATACATCTTTTCTGAGCTGAGGCATGAAACTCCTGGAGAATCTTCCAGAAAGAATGATCATGATGATGATGATGCTAATGCTGCTGGCCTTGATCTGTCTCTTAGGCTTTAAAAGACTACCTAATGTTGTGATCGTTTGGTACTGTCCTGAAAAACAAAACCTATGTCATAGTTAACTATATGTAAGTTAATCTATGTTAAATAAATTTGGGATTAATAATTGGTTTGATATGATTGCTATGTGGTTTTAATCATTAAGGTTCTTCTTAATCCCTTAATTTCGCTGTTTTAGCACACTACCCCTAAAATATGATTTGAGTAAAAAAATTTCCAAGACAAAATCACTCATGAGTGAAAAACTTTCGTGATGAATTTGCACCGTACACTTTATTTTTAAAATGAAACTTGAATGTGATTACACAAAAATGTTTGTTACTATAATATTTAAAACATAAATATCATTAGTTTTTGCAAACATAGTTTTCATGGTGATGAACGAAAAATTCGGGTAAAGTAAGTCATATTAGAATAGGACAAAAAACGGATTTGGAGTGGACATCAAACGTGTGTGATGTGTCCTACTCCCAAGTCCCATCCCGGTATATTTTTAATACTCTCATATTCAATTCAATATTTTTCCGGAAAGGTATTTCAAATTCCTAATACTTTTTACAATCTCTAATCTAAATGTCCAATGTTTTTAGACTCCCAGAAAGCTAATTATAACATCCTATAGTTCCAATATTTTTAGCTATTTTAAATTTGTAATTTGTCAAACCATTATGAGGAGCTTTATGTTAAATAAAATCTCGATAGAGTATGTCGATCTTGTCATAAACAAATGAAATTTTTTTGAACATAAAACAAATGGAATTAAGATGGCCTCAGAACAGAAAATTAATCCTTTCTTTAAGCGGGACGGTGTTGTCTCCTCTACAGTATACAGCATCTTCATGATTATTTAATTGAATTTTTGGGTATCTATTGACCCCACCTTAAATAGTCTTTTGGCCCTAAATCTCACCTTAAATTCAAATTCAGTATTTCAATTTCTCAGATAATTACACAGCAAATATTTCATTTTGAAGAAGAGAAAATTAAAATAAATTTGTCAATCTTCTTGACTTAAAAGTCACATATGCATAATATATCTGAACACATTAACTAAGTGTTGTGCTTGAGTAATAGCCAATAAATAAAATATATTTCATAAAACAAGGTTAGGTTTTTCGCAATAAATCTTATTACATAAACCTTTTTTTTTTTGTGTAAACTGGAATTTGCAATAGTTGAAAAACCAAAAGGCCCTGGTCTCCTCTTCTAGTATTGTTTCTTGACTTTCAAGTATTTTTTGCAGTGGCGCCAAAAAAAAGCTCAAAAACTCATTGAGACCCTTGCATTATTTATATACATAACCTTTTCGCTGCCAAGCCGCACGTTAGATCTAGAAGCAAGAAAGTGTTACTACTTTTGTTGTCATTGGGCTTCTCATGTATAAGCACTTCAATTTAATGTGATTCCAAACATGTGAAAAAGGGAAAATCCGCCAGAAGTGGCTAATCACGTTGAAGTGATTCCTAACATAAACTTGGCACTACAGTGATATTATAAAATAGTAACGCACATACTAGTGAATGGATAATTTTACATATTTTGGCTTGTTTCTTTAAGAATTGTTATTTTGGCTTGTTTATTTCACATCAATTTAAATAATACGCTATTTATTTACTCTTCATTTTGATACAATGATGTTATAAAAATACGTATTTAATGTTATCCTATTCTTTTTTGTTAGATAAAAATGATGAATAAATAAACACGGTTAAATATAAATGGAGGTAAAATAAGAGAGATACCTCAATGGAGAAGTCCCACACGGCCAGACTTGATAATTTTAACATTTGTTGTGTCATTTGTGTATGCACTTTGAAATGTTACTCATCTTACTCATGCATTGTTCCGTAGATGGAAAAAAAATGAAGATGGCAAAAAGGGAATAAAATAAAATTATTATATGGTGCATGATTGCTGGATTTAATTCATGTATTACTCTGGTCCATGCCTTGTATATATGGTCAATGGTGTGAGTTTAACACGAATAAAAAAAGGAAAATAGTTATTGGATGGAGCAATTGCCCGAAGAAGGTCCAATTTCCCTGTTAAACAACATGCTTAGAATGGAGAGTTAGGCAAAAAAAATTGATCTGACCATTAGTATAGTGCAATCTTAGCCCTCCATTTAATTTTTTATTTCCATTATTTTTTTAACCCAATGACTACACATACCCTCCTCCTTGATTTTGATTATTTTTCCTATATCTCCCACATCAATTTTGCTAAGTTCATTAATTTTATTCCATTTGTTCTATATCTTCACAGCAAAAAAAATACCATTCTTTATCTATCTACTGATGTTTGAAAACCAATGTTGAGAAGAGATTTTTTTTGAAAATTTTCTTATCATGAGACTTAATGGAAAAATGTGGGATTAGAACTGGATTGACCCTTTATATTTAATGGGAAAAATATTATTTCTCCCCATTTGATAATTTCTTTTTAAATTTTTAAAGTTCATAGAGAAACTAGTATTTTTTAAAAAAATTTAAACGTGAAGCCTGATACTTGCAAGATTTTACTATCTTCTAATTAAAGTACTCAAATTAGTGAAAGTGCAAATAATTAAAATCAAGAAGAAAATCAAGGAGGAAATTGTGAATAGTTACTGATTGAGAAGGTAATAGAAATTAAAAAAATTAAATGGAGGGTTGAGATTGCACTCTATTAAGGGTTAGGATGAATTATCTTGTCTAGTTCTCCCTCCTAAGCATAATGGTTAGTAGGGAAAAGTTGGATCCCTCTTTTATCCATGAGTGATACCATTTTCAAAAATTCCCGCACTACTCGCTCTATCTTCTAACTCTATCCGGCCTCCACGTTTTGACTTTTCAGGTACTCTCCTTATGGACTGTGGCTTAACACAGATCTGAAACAGCATGCATATACCGTATAAGTGTGTCCAACCATTTTGACAAATAGGGTGTGTTTTTCTATATAAGTGTGTCCAACCATTTTGACAAATAGGGTGTGTTTTTCTATTGATTATTATACATGGATGTGAGAATTCTAAAGTTTACTTTAGAATCGTCCAAGTTTATTTTAGAATCTATTAATGATAGAACACAATGTTTTGGTTGGTCATATATCCAAAAATTTGATTACAGGGCGTAATAGCGTTATACTATCTATATAGTCAATTCATAGAGTGGAACAAAGTTTTGTTTTTGTTAACTTTGTTGTAGAAATTTCTTGTAGATGCGAAATTAGGTGATTATTATATATGATTGTGTGGGGTGTGGGGATATTGTTAATATAGTACAATAATGTCATGCAATCTTATAGCTGACCTAATATAATAAGATAAAGTTTTATTTTTGTTGATGTTGTCGTTGTCGTCAACATCTAGAAGATATTGGAAGATGACTCCAAACCAAGTTATTATATATATATATGGGAGGGGGATCCACTTATTAAATAGGCTAATTTTTTAAAATCCACTCAGCTATGTTGGTAGGGTGAGATCATTTGGTTAATAATAATATTCTCAAAGATTTACTTACTTGTTGATCATATGACTTAGGACATGTAGTGGCCCAACTAATAGTATTTAAGCTTGGATTTGTTGATGTTGTTATTATTACTGCATATCAATCTATTGCATTTGATACGAAATGAAGTGATATACTTATGCTTAATTTTCAGGTGTCATCTATGTCACTCCCACCATCATATCCAGATATGAATGCCGATGGATCTGACTTAAACTCTGTCAGGTCTCAGGTAAAAGGGCCAAAAGATGAGGTGATAATAAAGAATGTGATTGATTCTGAAAATTAGTTTCCACAACAAAATTCAATTGTTAGTAATTAAAAAGTTTTAAGTCTATTTTGCTTAATATAATATGCAATGATAATGCCTGCAGCAAAAACATGCTCTTCTTGAAGAAATAAAGGAAGCGAAGAAGTTTTTGTTTGACACTGAGGCAGCTGCAGGAGTTTCTGAACAAGGTGATGGATTCATTGTGCATTTGTATTTCACAGCGGAAACTATGACTTCTGACCTTAAGTCACTACTTGTTTCCAATCATAAGGTGAGTTTTGGGTCTTTTGTTTGCTGGTCATGAATATAAGATCACAATCTTTTAAAAAATATTTAGTGATGCAAAATAAATAATAAATAACTTCAAAATATTAATATTGTCATTCTTCATCAAAATTTTAATTTAATTATTACAAAACACTTGTAGTAAAATTAAGTGATTTATTTGACTCATTTTTTTTTTTTGCAATGATTTATTTAGCTCCTTAAATCTTCATAAAATCATAAAATGGAACTTGATCTTATGTTGATAAGGATTTGGGGGAAAATAGGATTACCTTTTTCCTTTTAATGTTTCTGTGATTCCTTTTTTACTTTTTATCTTGGTTATGCATGCAGTCAATATTCAATCCGTTTCCGTTGCTCATTCCTACTAGCTATCCAACTTGTTCTCCGGTTCTTTTAGATGACACACCACCACAATTCAGGTTTAAGATAAATACTTTGCAACTATTACTCCATCTCATCCTTCATATATAGAGTACATGTTTTTATTTTGGGGAAGGTATATTTCTGATACATAACTATTGCCTTAGGAGCAACAATAGTACATAACTATTTTGAGGTTTAACAATGATATTTAACTGTTACCCTAGGATCAATAATGAGATTGCTGTTAAATTTGGATTAATTCTGTTAAATTGGGACTTGATGGTAATAAAATCTAAGTGTGGAAGACAAAAATGCTTATAAACAAAAAAAATTATGAGAAAATGACATTTTCTCATAATCCATCTGGCCCGTTACCTTCATTCATTCCAACATTTCCCTAAACAGCCACCAACCACACGCCATCAGTCGTGCGCTAGTCACCAAACCTCTGTCGAATCCTGGGAACTGGTCTCATTGTCTCACATATTCCACATGTCCTTGACGGTGATAATCACCGCGTTGGCTAGGCCACCTTTGGAAACATGTGTCGTGGTGGCCGCATGTTCGCCAACTAAGATTTGATGTCACTGGCACCATATGGTTAATGTAACTTAGAAATGTCACACATCGTTTCAGCCATCCCTGCATTGGCTGTTACGTCGCTTGCTATGGCGAAAGAACATAAGATCAAGACTGTTCCACAGATGCTTCTTGTCGTTGGTGATTTTGCTAAAGGCGTTGAGAAGACTAAGGATTGTGTGGCATCAATAGAGTGACAATTTCAAACAGCCCGGTGCTAGAAAAGGCTAGGCTAACACGGCTAGTGTCACAACCGACACCATCTCTTGTCACCGAATGTTAGAGAAAATGTCGCTTCATGTGGTGTTACTTCAAGTATTACATTTCCATTTTGTGAGATTTGAAATTTCAATCTCAAAAGTTTGGTTCCTCAGTTCTTGACTCTAGTTCCTCTTTTTTAAAGGAGAGGATGAGTATTGTGAGAAGGTAGTCGTGGAGGTGGAGGGATTGGCTGTGGTTAGAGGAGTATAGTCAGAAGTGTTCAAGTATGCTCATATCTATCAGACTTGCTCGCATTTTCCTCGTTTAGGTCTGCCCATTTAGGGCCGTCACATTTTTACATGGTACGAGCATGCCCATACTCGTTTAACTCACACGGAACAGGTATGAGCATACCCATGGGCATGCACATAACCGTTTAAAGGTCCATTTATTTTTGTTTTGCATATAAATTCGTTTTTTATGTCACTACCTCATTGCCCTTAATTTTACTTTGTTTTTATTGTTCAGTTAGAATAAGATAGAATTCAAAGTTTATTAAAAATTGACTGCTTGCTTTGCTCTTTGTGGGGATTTTTGTTATTCTTTTATAGTTTTTCTTACACGGGTCGCCACTTTAACTGTGTTTCCCACCTGTCTATTCGTCGCCTGTTTATAGCCCGTCAGGCACGGACATGCTCGACCTGTTTATGTTACATGAGTATAGATACCAGCAGATCCATGGCAGCCCGTACGCACCCATTGAATAGCCCTAGAGTAGTGGTGGGTAATTGCTGGAGCTGGAAGGGACAACAGAGAAACATCACGGAGAATTTGGGGGAGAAAGAAGAAACAATGAGATGAATTGATCGTGGTAAATGAGATGGCTTTTTTTATTATTTAATTGTTTTATTTTGAAATAAAAGGTAAGAATGTAAGATGGGAAACACGAGGTATATCTTTCGGAAGTGTCCTCTGATTGTTTATGGAACCGAAGGAGCTAAGACAGGCATCAAAGAAGAAGAAGAATTATCAATTATCTATTCCCAAGATATTTTGGTCCAAAAGAGCATTTTGGTATTTCACACTTATATTTTATCACCCTCAAGTTCCAACCTAACAAAATTCATTTAAATTTAATGAAAATCTCATTGTTGACTCCATATTAAAAGTTGGGTATTATTATTAAACTTAAAATAGTTATTTACTATTGCTGTTTGCTCCTCCTTTTTTTATTACATACTATTGTTGCTCCTATGACAATAGTTATTTATCAGAAATGTACCTTTGCTCTTTTATTTTTATCATTCTTTTCTTGAATTGTTTCAATTGATATTTCCTTAACAATAACCAAATAAGATATATGGATTAAGGAAGATGATTGGGGTAATTTGGAAATAAAAAATATTAAATAACTCAACTAATATCATTGATCCATTCAAATTAGATAACTAGATACTATAATTAGGATTGAGGAGTATTTATACTTTATTAAGTTATTTTATTTGATTCTTATATTTCACATTAACTGGTTGATGTTGATAATGAATAATGAATTAATGATAGGTCAATACACCTGAATAACAATTTTTTTTGCCTAGTTGATGGGGAAATAATGGAATATATTATTTATCAATATGGTGTTTTATCAAGTCTTTATTCTAGATGTTTTATCTAGTCTGAATAATCTAAGTCATTATTGTATCTCAATTCTCAATCAACTCTTTGCTTGTTATTATTATTATTATTATTTTTTTTGGTTTGGACAGAAATGAGGCTGATCATGAGCTGGTGATGAAAGCAAAACTGAAGCTGCAGGGTTATCTTAGATGTCTGCCTCATCCCTTGTCAATTAAGGATATAATGATGTCATGGGAAAAATGTATCAGAGAAGCAGTATGTGATCACGTAAAGAAGTTTGGTGGTGGAAGTTTTACCTCCAAATATGGAAGTTGGGAGAAATGTTGAATAAAAAATGCTCATTTGTTTTTCTAGATTGATATGCTCATTTGTACCAACAAAGCAAGGCGATTTAGGAAAGAGATGAGCATATGCACCCAAATCAAGATGGGATAACTCAAATTAGTTACTTTTCATTGTACTTTACATCTGCAACTGGTATGTGGGTATATTATAACCCATCAAAGAGACTATGTACTTTTCTAGAATGCTTTATTTTCTTGATAACAGTTTGACCTTAAATTTTAAAATTGTTGCAAAACTTTTTACTGTTTGACTAAGGATTTCCCTCTTCGAGGATTGGAGTGCATTTTTGCTCTAGTCTTTTCGGACTAGTGGGCTTCCTGATATGGACTGGGATCTTTTGCCATTAGGTTAACAGTTTGTTTGAGTGGTAATATAGTGCAAATTAATTAGTGTGGTGAATATGACAATGCAAATTATTTTTTCCCCGCGACCATATCTTTTTTAATATTTAGATTTTATTGAAAAATTTACAGAAGACTGAAAGGAATATTAATTGAAAAAGGTAGACTCCTGGTGGCAAATTGTAAATAGAAAGGCTCCATATGCTCTATATAAAAGCCTTATAAAATGTTTCTCTCTCCATTCTTAAATATAGGAGTTAATTGACTTTTGTTTGGAGTATTCTAAGAAAGTTAAATATATCACTTAAAAATTGATTTTCCTCATTTTTTTCTTTAAATAATTTTATTTGACTTATAAACTTACATATAAACTTACATATGATCTAATAATATTCAAAATACATTATGATTCAGTGGTTTATTTCGCTTCATTAATTTCTTAAAAAAAATGTCAAGCAGCTCCCATATTTAGAATAGAGGTAGTAGTTCTCTCAATGACTGAAAAATAATTCTTGCTAACAAATGCGTGGAGATCAATTATGCGTTATAATGCTATTTTCTTGGAAGGAATGTTTCCATGATGTTATGGGCAACCAAATTAGACCAGAACTTCAATTACATATGCACAAGAACAATCTCAACAGAAAGAGAAGGGTATGAAAATAACAGAAATAAGAGGGTAAGTGGGTTACAGAAAAGAGGAAGAAGGATGGATTCACAAGTGAGATCTTTATGGTTTTTTTCTCACACTTGCGTGACTATATACACTATTCATCATTGTCCCTTAGTTTTCCACATCCTCTTTCACCCACGTGCGCTTTGCTGCGTTCTATTTTCCTCTTCTTCCACTGTGTCATCTCTACTGTCTATTTTGCTGGTTCTGTATTGCTCATTTTCCACATGCTTGTCCATTGTGTCATCTCCATTGGCCATTTCATCTTGATCGATTTTTCTGACCGTTCTGTCTTGCTCATTTTCTGCACGCTTGTCCATTGTGTCATTTCCTATGGCTATTTTATCTCCATTGGCTACTTCCATTGTTCTGCTTTGCTCATTTTCCACATGATTGTCCATTGTGTCATCTCGATTGGTTATTACCATGTTGTCATCCTGTTCATGATAGGTGTGCCAAGCAAAATGTATCAGTATGGCTAACACTCAAAAGTACTATCTACATCATCAATATTAATAAGCATGCTCAATAATAGCAACATTATAAAAGTGACCTACCAAATGTTAACAAATTGAGTGTAGTAGGAATGAACAAACCTTCTTAGCAATAGCATGAGGTGACATGACTTCATAAAGCTTGCGCATAAGCATTTCTTCTTCCACCTATATAAAAAGACCTCGAGCAGTCAAAGATGCAATTTTATGATTATGGGGTTATATTCTGTGTTTTAAACAGCCCATGGCACAACAATGCCAATAACTAAATTTATCCCTAACAGGGTTCCATATTAAGTACCGTTCACATACAAACAGTATAATACTCGTTACTTTTTTATGTTTTTATGTAGGCATTGATAAATAGCTGATGAAAAAAATAAAATGATGTGAGTAATGGACCCAGAAAAGGCTAAACGGAATAACAATCAGATAAAGAATAGACCATGACAATCAAGAATATGAAACCACCCAACAATAGAATTACTTATTCCCAAAGTAAGAAAGTTACCACTCATTTATGTTCATTTCATTCTCTACCATCGATATAAAATAACACTCATTTCATGTCTATTGCATGGGCTCCCAACATAGAGTCAAAATTCAGAATATAAGTACAAAATGGAGATGAGGAATCAGACAAATTAAATTAGCTGAAACCTTTCGTTTCATCAAGGAAATAGATACTCTAAATAAAAGCTTGAGAGATCAAAATGAGATAAACATACAGCCCCAGGTCTTAGTGTAAAAATAAAAAAGAATCATGTTGTTTTGTCTCTTACAAGTTAGAGGCCTCATACAAATGCACTAGCAAAACCGCACTCGTATTCTAATCAAATCCAGAAAGCATTAAAGTTGAAGATAAAAAACCTATTCAATTGGGAAATAAACAATAAAAATAAATGGAGATCATGGTTAAACTAAAATACGTAATGAAGAAGAGATATAAAAGAAGAGACCTGAAGTTTTTGGAGGTCATTGAACATTAAGGCATGGGATTCCCTAAGCATCTGGTGCTGCTTATCCAAATGCCTGTAATAAATGAGGACATGATGAATCAAAAATTGAAAACAATATGATGAATAAAAAAGAAAGAAACAGGATGATAGTTTACCTCAGTAACTCTGCTGAGTGCTTTGGGTCAAGCTGTCTAGGCTCCATCCTATCCTCACACATTATAAATTGTTATTATTATTATCTTATCTTATATATAAAGGGAGAGATAAAAGCAAGAATTCTAGGAAGCACGTAAGCACTCTCTCCCCATCTATTTACATTCACATAACCACCCACTCACTCTATCTATTTTTAGAAAAAAAATTCACATTCTTTCTGCATCTATTATTAACAAAAACTGACATAGAATTCTTTACTATATCTTTTTTGATTTCTCTCTAAATTATAATAATCTCCTTAATTATCTCCTAAAAATTCTTTTATAAAAAATATGCATATAAGCACATTCCCTCTCCATATATTATAAGATAAAAAAACTGACATTTGATTAAGATTTCTCCCTAATTTATAATCTCTCCTTAAATATCTCCTATAAATTCTCTCCTTTTTTTCCCTTACAAAAAAATCCAAATTAATCTTTTTTTCATGACCTTTTAAATTATTTTTCTATCTTACTTCTCATTATTTTCCTTATTTATTTTTAATTATAAACTATTTGGATAACCTATTATTTCTCCTATTATTCCTACTTTTCACACCAACTAAACATAACTTAACTTATGACACTACCCATACACCCACACTTTCACTTTGCCCAAAAATAACTACCACTAAGAAACTGATTTTCTATTTTTTTTATCATACAAAATTGATTTCTATGAAAAACAAATTTAGTGAAATTTATTAAATTTTGACTAATATTATTATATTTTATGTTATATTTTTTATCAAAAATAAAAACAGTATGAGAGTTATGTAGTTATGTATAATATACTAAGCGTATAGCGCGGGTAGATACTAGTTATTTAAAAATGAGAGGAGGAAAAAGAAAGAAACACGATCAGATTCTAAAGTGGAGAAGAAGCTTACACTAAGTAACAAAATCACAATTAAATTAAATTAAACTAAATGCGACACTATTTAACAAAATCGCAATTAAATTAAATTAAACTAAATTAAATGCGGTTATAGTAGTATTGTACTCCTAAGTATGAGAAGAACGTTCGTTCATTCGTATCTCACCGATTGTTTATTCCTTGCCGATGCCCACCGCCTTTGCTTCCTCCTTCCCTTTCCTAAATATCACAACCTATTATTGTATTCATTTTGTTTTAAAATTCGGAAATTTCACTAAATTGCTTATAAATTTAAACCAAAGTTTGGTATAATGTTTTTGAGCTAGATTATATTTGAATTGAAAAAAAAATTTGCTGTGCTCATAAATTTTGTAGGGAATTTTTATGAGCAAAGCAATTTAATAAAAACATAAATTTAGGCGTTAATTTCAATAAAATGAAAACTGAATATTAAAAGGACAACAAGAGGCACAAAAATTTGTGAAAGACTAGAAGGGATATACAGCTAGTTATTGGCGCTCACAATTAGTTATTTGGGTTAGTAGTTAATATGATTTTAGAAAAACTAACTCTTCTTCGAAGTAAGTAATGAAAAATAAAAGTAGTGAATCATGTTTTTTTTTATAACAAGTAGTTAATCATGTTACAAGAGTATTTGTTAGCGTTTTTTTTTTGCATAATTAGCTATATTAAACTTCTTTATTTCAAATAAAAAATAATCCCTCTTTTATCCTTTTACAAATCTGTAACACTTTTATTTTGATCTTTCCTATATTCAATTGTGGTTTTATTTATTTGGATGAGCTAAATTTGAATTAATTGTTAAAATAAATACTCCTACTATAAATATGTACAAGTGTTGTTGGCCAAAAAAAAAAAAATATGTACAAGTGGGATAAATAAGAAGGATAAGGCGGTAGCTTCTTGCTTGTGCAACTAAAGAGAGTGAGGAATATACAGTGAATACTCAATACTATACTGATGAGCAGTTCAGCTCATTGGCATCCATGGCCTTCTCTTCCTTCAAAGCTCTCCAATGCTTCTTCTTCATATTCATATGCTCCTGTTTCATGTTCCTGCCGTCAACCTCTGCTTTCTTCACCTGCGGTTGATACTACCCTCTCCCACATCACCAATTCTGGTGTCATTGCTTGCCTTCGTGCCACCAGGTCCCTCTCCCACACTTTCACTTATTTTATGTCTGTCACTTGGCCTTTTGGTTTGCATGCATGAGGCCCATTTTTTATTGCAAAGTCATATATTGTTAATGTCTCTTCTTTGTATTCTTCTTTCATGCTTACTCTCCCTCATTTTGTATTTTTCAATCATATTTAGTGCAGAAGTGGCCTTACGTGCTGCACGTGCTGCAATCACAGGAGGCATTTCAGTTGTGAGTTCTCTCCTGCTTTCTTTTTCAGAGTTTTGAGTTTGAAGTTTAACAACAACAATAACAAAACCTTAATCTCAGCTAAGTGGGGTTGGCTACATAGATCACATGGCGCCATTATGATAGTTTCAAGTTTAACAACAAATGAATAAATTACTATGACGAAAAGACAGGTGTCTGATGAAAATAGTGGATGTTTAGGAGCTTCATGAGTTATAATAAGATGGTTCTTCTTGGTTGATAGTTTGTGAAACAACTAATGTTATTGATGGATTTTTGCTTAAACTTCCATTATATGTGATGATAGTATGCTCTATTCTTTCTTGTAATTGATTAGTTGTTCACCACCTTTCCCCCTCTGCACATGCAGTTGGAGGTTGTGATGTCTACCCCAGGTGTATTCAAGGTATTTATTACCTAAGCTTTTCTGTTTAGTTTACTGCACTTGTGCTGAGCTTATAAGTTACTGTGCTTTCTGTTTGTGGCCTGAATCTGTAGGTCATAGAGCAGTTGGTAAAGGAGCACCCTGCAATGACTCTAGGAGTATGCTTCCATCCTTTAAAGTTTCTCATTTCTAGTATGCCATCGGTGTATTTTTGAAGGCCTGTCAAGTCTATAAATTCAGAGCAAATATTCTTATATTCTCTCTTTTGTCTTTTCAAATTGTTTGTCTTGAGAGACCTGATAAGAAAGGTTGAAAGTTGGTCCATTGTCATTATTGGTGCTTCATGCATTATAAATGTAAATCGGTAAAGGTAATGAATACCTCCTTTCATTTTCTATGGTTACTCTTTCTGTTCTACAGTTCTACTTAGCTTCATAAATGGTTTCAATGAAGTTCTCCTCTCTCTCCCCCCTATAAAATTATCCTGAAGCCGAGAAACTAGGTTTGATTAAGAGTCTTGAAACTAAGGACAACTGATTTTCTTCAAATTGGAAAAAGAAAATGGAAAAGTAAACTTGAAAGATTTCAGATTTACTTTCATCCTTTGATTTTTGTAGGTGTCCTATTTCAAACTCTTACCATTGATTTAGCATGTAGATGAACTAATTGCAATTTCCGATATATTTCTTTTTCAATATATTCTGAACAAGATATCTTTTTCTCTGCACATAGGTTGGTACAGTTCTCAGAGTTGAGGATGCAAAAACTGCTATAAATGCTGGCGCCAAATTTCTTATGAGTCCTGTGATTGTGAAGGTTTTAGATTTTACTATGTTTATTCCTGGGCGTGATATTGTATGTTACTTTTAGATCTAAATGTTTGGAGAATGCTGACTATTGTTGTTGAACTACAGATTAATGTAAATGGACATACCAGGATGTTTATTAGCCACTGAAGTTTTTTTTTTATCAGGACATAATGGATTATGTTCAATGCAGTGAGAGTTTATATATTCCCGGTGCAATGACTCCAACTGAAGTAAGAATTAATGTTCAATCAATTTAGGAATTCTTGCATTGTTTTTTCTTACATCATTGTTAACATTTTTCTTGGATTGAGCATTTTATATACCTTTCATTAACTATCACTTAATGTGATGCAGATATTCTCTGCTTATGAAGCAGGTGCCAAACTAATCAAGGTGGGTATTTTCATTATCTTATTTTTTCCCTAGGCTGAAGAATATTGTGATGCATGATTGTTCAATGCTTTAATCATACATCAAATATGAACAATTAATGAGAAGATTAATATCTTATGATTCTCTGCCCTTGTTGATTGATATGAATCATGTCTATCTTATATTTCTTGTGAAATAGGTTTACCCAGTTTCTGCACTTGGAGGAGTTCGGTACATATCAGCAATCAAGAAGCCCTTCGCTGAAATCCCACTAGTTGCTTCACAGGGAATAACAATAGGTACCTTTGCATTTTTCTTTTTGGTGAATAATTATTTTTTTTCAGTTATTTATATTGGCATTCATTTTCCAAGTCAGGGTATTTAATTCAACAGCTTAGAGATCAAACTTAGATACTAATACTTGTATATCTTTGTAACTTGTGGGGGATCCCTCTGTCAAATAATATGTATATCAGGTTCTCTAACTAGAGAATTTTCGTGTAGTTATTAGGTGTCTATGTGTGCATTGGGGGCTATGATAGAGCTGAATCTTGAGAATGTTCCCAATGGTCAAGCATAGTTGTATTCAGAGTGCAATTGACTTAAAAAATAATCAGTGAAATGGGAATACTACAGGAATTTTTTAAGAAAATATTTCTGTAACATATTTTTACTAATATCCATATATAAAAAGAAACATATGTATGCATCTTGATAAGTAGATTGATTTGATGTCATGTGTCATGAGTGTCTGATGCAAATGACTTATCCTAACTGGTTGTAGATTCAATTGGGGACTATATTAGGCATGGAGCATCAGCAGTAGTTCTATCAGATGCCATATTTGATATAGAAGCAATGAGACAACATAATTTTGAAAAGATATTTGAATTTGCTCGCACTGCAGCCCTGCTGGGTCATGATGCTGTGAAATAGTGAATTTTTGCACTTTTGTAATCACATAGTTTCTGACTTTTCACTGCTTTCTTAGCTCTAGCCATAGATGTTAATATAGTTATTGCACTTTTCTTTATCATTATAGTGAGGATTTGTGAGATTACTTGATCCACCAGAAATACTTACGTGGACGATAAATGATGCTCTGATCCAATAGTGTATGGACGAAAAAAGGAGAACGAATGGGCAGGATCTTTAATTCTTTACTTCCCCAAGCCAAGCCAAGCATAGCCCAGCCAAGTCAAAGATGACAACTTATCAGTTGCTCTTGTTGTAGTGGGCTTTCGGCTTTGTACAAATCTTATTGTGATCATTGCTTACTCCTGTTGTTGTGATTGTGAATATGAACTAGTCTTGTTATATTGACTAATTCATTTGTGTTATGTCGATTCCGAATTTTTGACAAAGATTAATGGAAAAGTACTAGTTTCCCAATGATAGTATCGCTGCAATTAATTAGTCACTTTGTATTCATTGACAACTATTATATTAATCAAATTGATCAACATATATCATTCCTCTTGCCAATTCCAAATACTATATATTAATCAAATTGACACTCTTTAGAGCCTTGTATGAGGGTGATGTCTTGATGGCTCAGATCGAGTTCAAACCTTTTATGGATGTTTTTTCTTATAATTATTATGTATTTGGAATTCATTTTTCCTTTTTTTATTTGTATTTGCTTATGATTACAATTAAAATTGTATTTTTATATAAAAAAAAGCTAACACCACCACTTTTATTTAACAAAAAATGTTAACATCAAAATAATAAAATAATGAATGGTGATCTATAACTAAAAAATCGTTAAACTCCAAAATACACACACACATATATACATACATATGTGCGCTCGTGTGTATATAACAATAAGAACACTTTTGTGCCAGAGATTTTCTGGGATTATTAGTGATGATGATAATAATGATGGTGGGAACAATTTAGAGGAGCATAACCCTCAATATTATTGTTGTTGGGGGAATCCATTTTAACATTGACAACAACGGAGGGTAGGTTAATGATAATAATAATTTTTTTGGACCAATGAAATTAATTGTCTTATAAGTACTCCCTCCGGTCCTTATTATAAGTCACCAATTACCTCTAATTTGTGGTCCTTAATATAAGTACTAACCACAGCATTAAAGTGGTCCTTAATATAAGTCACTAACCGCAGCATTAAATGCTCTTTTCCCATTTCACCCTTGTTATTAATGGAGATTCAAAATTGAAAATGAGAAACATATTCCCTCTGGTCCCTAATGTAAGAGCCCAAAATTTGAATGGTTTTGATCTCTAATATAAGAGCTCACCTCATATTCTCTCCTCATTTAATGCATTTTTTCCTACTTTACCCATAACTCTCTTTCATATTTATTAATGCTTATGTATTTCTCTCTCTTAAAAGTACCATAATAAATATGAGCAATTTTAGAAAAGAAGCATTAACTCCAAACACCCAACTAACATTCACATGTTTTCCTAAGAAACGTTGTTTTTAGGGCTAGCTCTTACATTAGGGACCGGAGGGAGTATTATTTTTTTTTATCAGGAAGCAGGGATTTTTATTAATTTAGAAAATGAGAATACAAAATAGTTCTGCAAAAAGGAAAATTCAAATGGTAATACATTGAAAACCTAAAATGGTAAACATGGATATGAGGTAGCCGCCGCCGCAAAAACCCTACCATCATCTTCATCCTTCCTTCATGAAAATTTGTTGGTAGAAAAGAACCGTCACCGGTAGAAACGCCATTGAGTAATGGTTGTTCAAAGAACCATCACAAAGGATCCACACCTCGTATCGGCAATAAACCAATCAAATTGGTTTTCAAAGAAACTCCATGAGTAGATCTCACGGAAACAAACATACCCACAAAACTAATATATAAGATGAAGATTTGGTAGAAGAAATTTCTCTTGTCGTCGAACCTCCTAAACAAATTTATTTGAAAATGAAAGAAATATAAAAGCAGATCAATGAAAAAGACGGACGTCTCCTTCCCCGGCATGAACCGGGGAAGGACACGCCGATGAAAAAGCTCGCATAACGACGAGAGAAGAGATCCCACCACCACCCAAAAAGGTTGAGAGGAGGGGGAGAGAGGATAGAGCCAACTCGAAGGGAGTAATATTTAATGAAAAGCAAAGTTGAAAAAAACGAAAAATTTAATATGAATTTTATAACTCAACTATCATTCCTTGTTAATAAAATAGGTAGTTAGTGACTTAAAATTAGGAGAGCAGGAGGAGGGAATAATAGCTCGTTATCATTACGCCATTGTTCCTTTTACCGCCATTTGTCTACAAAATCTCTATCTTCTACTTTCACCGGAAAATGGGAACTACGGTTCTAACAGCAGAGAATGAATTGTGATTTGTGAGCAACAGACATAAAAACAGCAAGAAAATGAGCTCCCACATACTGACTCTTCTTCCTCCACCCCCACCCATCTCCAAAAAAATCCCATCTTTTTCATCACCTCAATCCATATCACCTTCTCCCACATCCCACAATACCAATAACACTAATCTTTACCAAAGAATTTACATCCCTTCTCATGTCTACACACACCCTTCTTCTGTCCTCTTAGAACTCTGCACTTCCCTCTCAGAACTCCACCAAATATTACCTCTCATCATCAAACATGGCTTCTACAATCAGCACCTTTTTCAGACCAAGCTTGTAAGCTTGTTCTGTAACTATGGCAGTCTCACTGAGGCTGCTCGTGTTTTTGACCCCATTCAAAATAAAATTGATGTGCTTTACCATACTATGCTCAAAGGGTATGCAAAAAACTCATCTTTAGGCCATGCTTTGTGTTTTTATCATAGGATGAAGGTGGATGATGTTGGACCTGTTGTTTATGATTTTACTTATTTGTTGCAATTGTGTGGTGATGAGTTGGATCTTAGGAGGGGTAAACAGATTCATGGGCAGTTGATAACTAGTGGGTACGGGTCGAATTTGTTTGCCATGACTGCGGTTGTGAATTTGTATGCGAAATGTAGGCAGATTAGTGAGGCATATAAGATGTTTGAGAGAATGCCACAGAGGGACTTGGTTTCTTGGAATACTGTTGTTTCTGGTTTTGCACAGAATGGATTGGCTAAGACTGCTATAAAGTTGGTTTCACAAATGCAAGAGAGTGGTCAGAAGCCGGATTCTATCACATTGGTTAGTGTCTTGCCTGCTGTGGCAGATATTAAGTCTCTGATGATTGGAAAGTCTGTTCATGCTTATGCTTTCAGGTCCGGGTTTGGATCTTTCGTTAACGTGTCAACCGCACTTGTAGATATGTATTTCAAGTGCGGGTCAGTGAGAGATGCAAGGTTGGTTTTTGAGGGGATGGATAGTAAGACTGTTGTTTCATGGAATTCCATGATTGATGGCTTTGGACAAAATGGTGAGCCTGAAGAAGCGTTCGCAACTTTTCTGAAGATGTTGGATGAAGGGGTGGAACCTACAAATGTTACCATAATGGGAGCTTTACATGCCTGTGCTGATTTAAATGATCTTGAACGAGGGGAATTTGTTCATAAATTATTAAATGAATTAAAACTCAATTCTAATGTGTCTGTTATGAATTCTTTAATATCCATGTATTCCAAGTGTAAGAGGGTTGATATTGCAGCCAAAATATTTGATGGTGTGCAGGAGAAAACACAAGTCACTTGGAATGCCATGTTATTAGGCTATGCACAAAATGGCTTTGTTAATGACGCTTTAAATTTGTTCTGTAAGATGCAATCTGATGATATAAAACCAGATTCATTTACATTTGTGAGCGTAATTACTGCTCTTGCAGATTTGTCAGTTACTCGTCAAGCGAAATGGATCCATGGGCTTGCTATTAGAACTTGTTTGGATAAGAATGTCTTTGTTGCCACTGCCCTTGTAGACATGTATGCAAAATGTGGAGCCATACAAACAGCAAGAAGCCTTTTCGATGCTATGGAAGAGCGACATGTGATAACATGGAATGCGATGATTGATGGGTATGGAACACATGGTCTTGGAACAGAAGCTTTGGATCTATTCAATGAAATGCTGAAAGGCCCTATTAGGCCAAATGAGACAACATTTCTGTCTGTTATCTCAGCTTGCAGCCATTCAGGTTTTGTGGAAGATGGCCTTGACTACTTTGAAATCATGAAGAGAGAATATGACATAGAGCCTTCAATGGATCACTACGGTGCCATGGTTGATCTCCTTGGTCGAGCAGGGCGGCTTGATGATGCATGGGACTTCATTCACAAAATGCCTACTGAGCCAGCTATCAATGTTTTAGGTGCCATGCTTGGTGCCTGCAGGATCCATAAAAATGTAGAGCTAGGGGAGAAAGTTGCCGACAAAATCTTCGAGCTAAATCCAGATGACGGTGGCTATCATGTGTTGCTCGCAAACATGTATGCCTCCGCTTCCATGTGGAACAAAGTGGCCAAGGTAAGGACAGCCATGGAGAAGCAAGGGATTCAGAAAACTCCAGGGTGCAGTTTGGTGGAACTGAGAAATGAAGTTCACACTTTCTACTCAGGAAGTACTAATCACCCACAATCCAAAAGGATCTATGCTTTTCTTGAGAAACTAGGAGATGAGATAAAAGCTGCTGGTTATGTGCCAGACACAAGCTCTATTCATGATGTGGAAGAAGATGTGAAGGAGCAATTGTTGAATAGTCATAGTGAAAGGCTGGCCATTGCATTTGGACTTTTAAACACAAAGCCAGGTACAACAATACACATAAGGAAGAATTTGAGAGTTTGTGGGGATTGTCATAATGCAAGTAAGTACGTTTCACTTGTGACAGGGAGGGAAATTATTGTGCGTGATATGCGTAGGTTCCATCATTTTAAGGATGGAAAGTGTTCTTGTGGAGATTATTGGTGAATCAAATGATCTGCCTTGGTGTTATGATCAGTTCATGAGAGATTTTTTGGTACAATTTGTATGTACAACACTACAACAGGATATTTTTGTAAATGATAATTGTAGAAATAGCTGACATGGATACAAGTAAATCCTAACTTCTCAATAATCCTTTTTTTAGTTATTAACGAATACTCCCTCTAATCCTAAATATAAGACCCATTTGACTTTTTTTTGGAAGTGCAAGAAATGCATTAGTCCACTGAATTATAAGATATAATAAATATAATTGAATTATGGTCAGTTAACTTGCATGGGGACTCAACCTTCTCACAAACTTAGTCATGACACCTCGATGCTTGTAATTACTGTAAGGAGTACATTTCTGTTTCTTTTTTATTTAAAAATTAAAAATTGTTGATCAATCGGCATTGTATGACTAATTTGACAAGATATGGCTCAGTCAGAACAAACACTTACAGAATATACTTTGCAAATTGCCAACTTATAAGATTTATAAACCTTATTCTTGTGAGATGAGTTGCAACTTTGTTGAGTAGTTTTTATAGGCACGCGTGCCACACTTCATCCCAATCATCTATACTTAATTCATTAAGACCCTCTGGATATATTTTAATTGATTTTCACCACATCTGAAGCAAAGCAAATTGACACTAAGGTTAGGTTTAGTTGTTCAATGTCCTAGATATGCATTTGCAAAGTCATATATAGTTAAAGTTAAACTAACCTAAGTTATTATAAAATTGACTGATTATGTTTTCACCAAAAAAATAGACTAATTATGTGTTGTTGTCTTTTATTCAAAAGGACTTTTCAAAAACTATCACAATATATTCCAATAATAATATTAGTTTGTTTAAATTACTTTTAGCTTTTCAAATGAAAGTCAAATACACAGTAAGTTCTCTATCACATAATAAGCAAAATGGATATAATTATTATAGTTCTCCATTTTTAAAATATTACTGAAATATAATTGTATTCCAAGCAGTTCAAACTTTAAAAACAATTACAGCAAGACTTTTTTCGGCCAAAATTTCCTGCAAGACAAAAAAGCCCAAGCTATAACAAGAAGCTTAAATGACCCATTTATCCGTACCCTTAAAACATTTGTTTTTGTCCAAATGCCCAAGCTAAAACAAAGTGTTGTCCAAAAAAAGGTACAAACATGAGAACGTCATTCTATTTTGCTGAAAATTAAAAATGTTAAATCATCAGTATTTACTACTATTTAGTACTAAAAAAATTGCATGCTGTGCTGATGAGTGATGAGTGTACTACTCGTACAACCATGCCCTACCTTTCTTACATGCCAAATGGCCAAATCCCTCATTCTCAAATGACCCATTCACCCCTACCCTTCCCGCCAAATGACCCCTCTACCCCTCACCAATCCAACCCCCTTTCTCCCGCCACGTAACCAATCTCCCGCCACGCGGCACAATCATACGGTCCATCAAATAATCCCGCGAATCAATGGCACTCCCGTAAATTCTTCCAATCTCCAAGGGCATATCATAACTCTTCAGGTCTTCCCTCTCTCACCTTTTCTTTTCTGTTTTGCATTTTGTTCGCTTCGTTTTTGCCACTATCACTATTTTACACTACACTACAGTCTTCACTACACAGTCTTGATTTTTAAGGGCTAGTGATTTTCTTTTCTTCTCTCTGAAATTTCCATGGGAAGACGAAAAGGAAAATCGATTCCTTCTGAAGAGCGAGGTGAATTTCTTTCTTCATTTGTATTTTGAATTTTTGATCGGCGTGCATTTTGTTATTCAGGTTTTTAATTCGTTTATTTTGGCTTGCATTTTGCAGAGAGGTATAAAAAGAAAGGGAAAATGAAAGAACAAGCTATTAATGTTGACGATGATGACGTTGAAGAATCAGAAGGTTGTAATGAACTCAAAATTAGCGATTTCTCTTAACTTTTCAGCTTATTTTTCTCTTTTAGTGTTATTAGTGAGTCTTTTAATGTAGTGTTAGTGGAAGTTTTGTTTTTTTTTTCTTTTTGCAGTATTAATAAGGAAGTTGTCATTTTTTAAGTTTGAAATGCCATTTTTAGTTCAAGTTCTAAATTAGGAATGTAAATGAAGTATTTTCACTGAAATTTGAGAGTTTAATGTGAAATGGTGACTGTGATATCTAGAGGCTGTAATATTGCGGGGTGTTTTAATATATTGCTTGATGTTGGTGAGTTGTGATAGGTTGAATCGTAATATTGTTATCTAGTAGCATGAGATTTTATCAGGCATTTATGCATGATTTATTTTTAAGTCAGCTCTATATTTTGTCTTTGAACTTGATACTTTGTTTCATTTGTTTCCCCCTCAGCATTCTAGTCCTCAGTTTCTGCTTTCAAATTATCCTTATGTGGCTTTTTTCTTTGTTAAAAAAAAGCTTAGCGTGGTGTATTTTGGTGTACCATTGAGCCCCTCAAAACGGATAACACTTGGAAGTTTTTTACTATCATCTAATGACTTGTTTTTTCCCTCACTTTCCGACACAGATGATGATTTGGATCACTTTGAGGATGATGGTTTTATCGTTGGTTTAGATGGAGAGGAGGAGGAAGACACTCCACAAGAAACACAAAAGACGAAAAAGAAGAAGCGGTTCATTTATTCTCTTAAGCTGCTTTTCAATTCTAGATATGTTATCCAACACTGATTGCTCTTCATTAAATATTTCAGGAAATCATCAAATTGCATAGTTCTTGATGATGAGGATCTTGATCTAATTCGTGAAAACAAGAGCTTGGGTATTAATCAGGGAAAATCGGTAAGCATTTGCATCTGCTTCTTTTTTATTTCTTTCTGTGTGTTTGCAACAAATATCTCCTTTATGATTTATTGATTTTGTCTCAGGGCAATGAAAAGTTTAAGAGGCTAAGAAAGGATAGCGGTGACTGTGGGACAAGTGGACATTCTACGGAATTATTAAGTATACTTACTTGCCCTTGAGCAAATGTCCATTGATGATCTATGATAGTATTTTACTCAGTTTAACCTTTTTACTTGAGTTCAAGGCACTTCTCTTTTGTTGACTAATTACAAAGTGTTGATTTTCCAGGATCACTTTTCAACGATAATGTTGAAGATGAGCATCATGTATCTGATGATGAAGATGATGACATGGCAGATTTCATAGTAGATGATGAAGAAGTTGCATATGAAGAGAAAGATACGTCCAAGCATTCATCATTAAAGCTAAATGAATCCAAATCTGGTTCAGCTAAATCACTACCAGGACGCCGCAAGGAAGTTCCATTTGCATTTGCCAATTCTGATGAACATTATAAGTTTGAGTCGCTGGATCTGGAAGAAGTGGATTTAGCTGGAAAGAGTGATCCTTTAAATAAAATAGACATACCTGAGAGGATGCAGGTCCTGCTTTCAAATTTATTTTAGTTTCATTTTTCGTCAATTGTCATCCTCATGTTTTGATTTAATTTAATCAGCCAATAGTTTTTCAAACAGATATTTGAGGATATTGTGGGATCAATTCCGGTTGACATAAGTAGTATAGAAGAAGAAAGTTCTTGGATTCTTAGTCAACTTGGTTCAAATCCATTGTTCATTGAGAAACGAGAAGAGGGTGAATCATGTGGACTACATGCTAGAATAAAAAGGGAAGATATCGTGAGGTTCTTGGAATTGAATCATGCAAAGAAATATGATGTAAGTTGTTAGTGTGGTATTTCATTATAGTTTTGGTTATGCATGTGACAGGGATCCTCAATTATTTTTCACTTTATGTTCTAGATACCATTTATTGCAATGTACCGGAAGGAGAAGTGCCTCAGTCTCCTGGAAGATCCAGAGCAGGATGAAGAAGGGAGCATGACAAGTGATATCGAGGGAAAGTTTCAGCTAAAATGGCATAAGGTGATCATTATTAATGTAATATGTTTATTATTGGATGTTATGGCCTAAATATAGGGTTCACTTCATGTCTCAGTTTGGGAAATAGTTATTGTACAGGAAGTAGTATAAATTGTGGAAATTGTAAAGTAATTAATTGGAGATATTACTACCCTATTAAATTGATGGAAACCTCTTTTTCCTTCCCTCTATGTTTTAGGTACTCTGGATAATCAGGGAATTGGATAAAAAATGGTTACTTCTTCACAAGCGAAAGAGTGTTCTCATGACATCCTATAACAATCGTTTTGATGAAGAATGCCAAATGACTGAATTGGATGAAAAATGCAGTTTCAACCAGCAGCTATCAGAAAGGATTTCCAAGATGCTTAAGTTGGCAGAATCGGATAGAGAGATTGATGATATTGAGCTGAAGTTCAATTTACATTTTCCTCCAGTAGAGGGATTCTTGGATGTCAGTTATAAAAGGCCTGTGAAGGAGTCTTATTATACTAAATGCAGTGTGGCAGGTCTATGGTCACTTGCAAGAAAATTTGGGAACACTGAGAAATTTGGGTTGCTAATTGCTCCTGAGGAAGTGGTAACCTTTTGCTTTATATCTTGTGCATCTTTGTTTGTGTGTGTGTTGCAATGGCTCATGGATTATTGCACAACAGGGAATGGAGAATCATGAGGATCCTGAGGAATCTCCACAGGAATTAGCTGCAACATACATGTGTACAGCATTTGAAACTTCAGAATCTGTGCTTGAAGGCGCTAGGCACATGGTGTGCTTTTGATTTTGTTATTTACTTTTGCTTCACTCTGATTAAGTTAATCTAGCTTATTTTGTTAATGTATAATTATCTTTTTCTAGGCTGCAGTGGAGATCAGCAGTGAGATGTGTTTGAGGAAATATGTTCGTAGCTTATTTATGGATCACGCTCAACTTTCAACCAGCCCTACATCAAAAGGAAATTTGGCAATAGATGCACATAATCCATTGGCTAGTGTCAAGTGGCTACAGGACAAACCTCTCATAAAGTTTAAAGATGCGCAGTGGCTTTCTATTCAAAAAGCTGAGAAAGAGAAGCTTCTTGAAGTTAAAATAAAGTTACCTGACAATGTCTTATCTGAATTAACCAATGCTTGCAATAATGTTTATCTCAACCACAGTGAACAAGCCCCTGCTCAGCTTTGGAATGAACAGCGTAAGTTAATTGTGCAAGATGCTATTTCAAATCTGCTTCTGCCATCAATGGCAAAGGAAGCACGAGAACTGTTGACTGCTAAGGCCAAAAACTGGTTAATAATGGAGTATGGAAAGGAATTATGGAACAGAGTTTCTGTGGCACCGCATCAATACAGGGGTAATGCCAATGGTAAAGAGAAGGGTTCTGCAGCCAAAGTCATGGCTTGTTGTTGGGGAACTGGAAAGCCAGGTACCACATTTGTGATGTTGGACTCAAATGGGGAATTAGTTGATGTGATCCATGCTGGTTCACTGACTTTGCGATCACAGAATATAAATGATCAGCAGCGGAAGAAAAACGATCAACAACGTCTTCTTAAGTTTCTAACGAATCATCGTCCAAAAGTAATTATTATCGGAGCTAATACATCTTGCATACGTTTGAGAGATGAAATTAACGAGGTAAATTAATTTGTTAACTCCATTTGGTATACATGATGTCCTAGATTTTTTCATAGGTTCTCCTGAATATATATGTTTAAAATTATAGTTTAATGGAAAAAAACTGATTGGTTTTAACTCAATTTTTTATTTGGAGTGATAAAAATTCTTACCATGCAATTACCAATGAAATCCCTTGGATTCTGTGTGGAAATTCGCTTTTCTTGTGATCATTTGTGTTGTTCTTATAAAATATGTAAGTGGATGCTGCCTTAAGAGGGACAGAATATGTTTTTTCTTTGTTGGACCCGGTTCTTTGTTCTTGAAATAAGCGTGCTTCATGGGGGTTTTAGTTGTTTATTCATTTTTAACTCTCTTAAACAGTTTTAATTTCTGATTTCAAAATTGCAAGTTTTTTTGTAATTGCATTTGGTATCAACTAGTTATCTTTTGTTTCAAAATTTCATTGATATGATAGCAAATATTTGTCTGGAGATAAGTAGGTAACAGATGAACGGGTGTTTTGTGATTAGAAATCCTTATCAGTGCTTATGGTCAATACACATCATGATTTGTGGAAGTCTTATTTTTTCCAATCAGATTACTTCGATGATTCTGGGGGAAAATTATGAAGACGGCAGTCCTGAGATGAAAGGATTTACAACAGTTTTAGGGGATGAAAGCTTGCCTCGCCTATATGAAAATTCGGAAATATCTGAGGAGCAGCTCCCCAGACAACATGGCAATTGATCCTTTTCTTTTCTGTTTTCATTTGTTTGTTCTCCGCTCTTGATCTTTCTTACATAAAACGTTCTGTTGGTCACGAGTTTTTTCTGTTTTTGATTTGATACAGGCATTGTGAAGAGGGCGGTGGCTCTTGGACGTTATTTTCTAAATCCATTGGCAATGGTTGCAACACTCTGTGGGGTCAAAAAGGAAATTTTATCTTGGAAGTTGAACCCTTTAGAGAAATTTCTTACAAATGATGAGAAGTTAGAGATAATTGAATGGGTCATGGCTAACATCACAAACCAAGTAGGCGTGGATGTAAATATGGTTATCAGCCATAATTGGCTTTCTGCTAAACTGCAATTTGTTTCTGGTCTTGGACTCAGAACAGCCAACACTCTGTGTAGAGAATTGCTCGGAGGTACAACTCCAGGAAATAGAAAGTATTTGAGCAAATGTGGTCTGAACTCAAAGAGGGTTTTCTGCAATGCAGTTGGGTTTCTAAAGGTATCATGCGATGAACCAGTCTCTGCTGATACTGTTGCTATTATTCTGGATCGTACAAGAGTTCATCCAGAGTCTTACAATCTTGCTGAGGAATTCGCTAGAGCTGTATATCGACACTATAATCCAGATTCTGATGCTACTCAACTGAATGCAATTGAAATCTTTCAGGATGAACCAAAACTGCTGCAAGCTTTTGATGTGAATGATTATGCAGCTAGACTGAAAGAAGAAACAGGAGAAAATGTAAGAGAGACACTCTATGATATAAAGGAAGAACTGCTTGATGGATTCAAAGACCCTCGGATGCCTTATAGAGAACCTACTCTGGATGAGGAGTTCTTGATGATGACTAGAGAAACTGGGGATGTTCCTTTTGAGGGAAAAAGAGTTCAGGCAACAGTTCGTAATGTGATGTCAAAGCAGGCATTTTGTACACTTGACTCTGGATTGGCTGGAGTACTGCTTAGGGAAGATTTTTCTGATGAAAGTGAAGATATATTTTTAACAGACAAATTGTGTGAAGGTGTTGTGCTTTATTGCAAGATCAAATTTATTGACAAGACCAGATGTCGGGTGAATTTGACATGTAAAGCAAGTGAGTTGAATAGTGATGGAGATCAAAGTTTCCAGGACATAGAACCTTACTATTGCGAAGGGAAAAATTTGCCAAGTCAGTCAGGTGGAGGTAAAGAGGAGGGGCTTCAAAATAAACATTTTGAACCCAGGATGATTTCTCATCCTCATTTTCAAAATATAACTGCTGATAAAGCAAAAGAGGTAAATTTGTTTGGTGCTTAATAGTTTATTTTTGAATTTAGTAATTTATTTTTGTTTTGCTAAATAGTGAATATCAGTTGTTTTCTCTGTTGGAATGTTTTTACATTTTGACTGTTATCTTATTGTTTTTTCTGTTTTTAGTTCCTTGCAGATAAACCTCTCGGCCACTATATTTTTCACCCATGTCATAGTTGCCTGTGGAAATTGACCTTAACTCTGAAAATTTTTGATGGACTTTGTGTTCGTAAAGACATTGTTGAAGGTGGAAAGTCTCTAGATAAGAAAAGCATGCTTGCACTTGGGAAGACATTAAAGATTGGAGAGGAAGTATTTGAGGATCTAGACAAGGTTAGCTTCATTAATTCGGATGCTCTGAGAGGCTTGAATTGGTCTGGGATTCAGCTGTTTTTTGCCTGCTATGATGAATGAAGTTTCTAATCTGTTTCAAATTTGTTCTCTTGGATAGCACCTAGTTCTGTTTTTGTGAGAAATGTTTGGGGAACCAAGCAAACAAACTGCTGCCAAGCAACTCCTGTAGATTAAATGAGATTAGCACATTAAGCCCTATGTTGGAATTATGTTTTTAATTTTCTATTAGTAGAATCTTGATCTTAGTCATAATTAGGAATCATAAGAATTAGAGAAAGTAAATGTTATAGAGAATCAGGATCAAATCCTTTTTATTTTATGTATCAAGCAAATCCCTATAATCATGGGATAGGTTGGGTCTCTTGTACTATATAATGGGAGATGATAGTAAGAGAATGCATCAGACTTTTACCCATTCTCCTTTGTTCCCACACCCTATAAACAAACTTCGTTGACACGTTACTCATAGTTCATGCATGCATTTTTATGAATGATTTTGACACAACTTTACACATAGGACATGCTCTAACGTTATGAGTAGAATGCATTTTTGATGAATTCATTATAATTGATACTTAAACCTGGCAAAGTTGAAAAACAGTGAAGCTGGAGTTAAATCCAAAATAGTTGCAATCAGGGTTCCAATTCAGAATTTATTATGGGTTATTTTGGTTTCCTAATTTTAGATTCAGTGGAGGTTAATTTGGTTTAGTGTTGATCGTTGAACTAAACCATGACTTTCAACTTTGGAGTTTTTATATGCTGTATCCTGTGAAGCAAAGATGTTTTGATTTCAAGATCTAGTGGCTTATAGGCACTGACTTGGGGAAAAAATATTTTTCTTAATTTAGTGACAATGCCCTGTAAGGATTTCATTATTATAGAAATTAGGTTGAAATCTGTTAGTGAATAACATCTGAGGATTTAGTTACTTAGAGAGACTTAGAGAGACATTGGTGTAGTGCGATCCATGTAGCCGCACCAACTAGTGGGATAAGGCTTGGTTGTTGTAGTTTGGTGCTTCTTTGTTAAATCTTTAGAATATTTGTCTTGACTTTTGCATCAGTTCATTATTCTCCCTTATGTTTACAGGTTGTGGAACGCTTTGTCAATCCATTGGTGGTCAATTTGAAATTGGTACTGAATCACCAAAAATTTAAGGGTTCAAAAGCTGAGGTGGATAAGTTATTAAAATTGGAGAAGGAAGAACATCCAAAACGGATAGTGTATGGTTTTGCAATTTCACATGAGCATCCTGGCACTTTCATCTTGTCATACATTAGAAGTATAAATATGCATCATGAATTTATTGGTATCCATCCGAGAGGACTTAAATTTAGGAAGCAATTATTTGAGAACATTGAGCCACTTGTGGCATACTTCCAGAATCATATCAATGATAGCATTAAACCACCATTGGCGAAGTCAATGGAGGGAGAAACCAGATTTGGTGGATTCCAAGGATTCCAAAATAGGCAGTCCACAGGTACATCCTGGATTTTCTTCCCTTCTGATTTCAAGTTATTTGATCTAACAACCGTATTTTTTGAGAAATTTTTTTATATTAATGTATTACTATTCACTTGGCCGCCATTAATTTCGCTCTTGACATATGGATTCCAGTTAGCGCCAAATGTTTGTTACCCAAATAAAATTTAAATGAAGCCATATCTTACCATCTTTATTTATCACATGAAATATAAGTGGGAAACAACTCAGTTTGGTGGATTTTGTATTTTTCTCCCAGCTTAACACCTCTTCTTTCCCTTGCCACCCTTAAATTTGCAGTGCTGGTTCCTGTGTGATACATAAATGAAATGCTTATGAGACTTAATAAAGTTCTGTTTTGATCAGCCCAATGAGATGCAGATGGGAGAAGCTTGGTTTGTTGTTAATTAATGGGGATTTCATTTCACAGCTTTTCATAATGAAATACATTTTTTGTTAATCATAATATCCATCACTTATATTTGACAAATTATTTCACTTGGCACATGTTTCTTATGTCATTGACTCGCTTATTTTTATGTCCAACAAACACATCTCCTCTTATAAACATGTGGTTTGGTCCCTTTTTTAATTTCTTAACAATCTATACAAGTCAATATACAAAACAAATGTTTTCTTTCAATGTAGTCCCTAAAAATTTATTATTTGTTTCTTATACCTCTTGACTTTGATCCTTAGTGTGGGAACAAAGGAGAATGGGAAAAGTCTGATACATTTCTCATACTATTATCTCCCATTATATAGTACAAGAGACTTACCCTATCCCATGATTATAGGGATTTGCTTGATACATAAAATAAAAGAGATTTGATCCTGATTCTCTCCAACATTTATTTTCCCTAATTCATATGATTCCTAATTATGACTAAGATTAAGATTCTACTAATAGGAAATACTAATATTAAAAACATAATTCCAACACTCCCCCTCAAGTTGGACTATGGTCCAACTTGGTTACAAAATTTTATTCTTCAACTAGAGACAATTTTTTTTTTTCAATTACGTGGGGAATGACCGTCCCATCGTAAACAACATGTGAGGAATGACCATCTCACTAACAAAACACTTATGCGTGGGGAATGACCATCCCATCGCAATTCACATACGCATGTATGTGGAGAATGACCATCTCATCGTACTATGCTCTTCAACAATGCCTGGGTCGTACTCCTTCTTCGGAGTTTGTCCTTCAGGTCTGCCTGGGCCGTACTCTTTGTTGGGTCGATTCTCCAAGTCTGCCTGAACCATACTCCTATTTGGGTCGATCCTTTTAGGGCTTTAAATACAAAGGTAACTTGAATGGAGTTACCTAGGGATCAGACTAACCTAAACATCTTCGACCTAGCTCTGATGCCATGTGGGAACAAAGGAGAATGGGAAAAGTCTGATACATTTCTCATACTATTATCTCCCATTATATAGTACAAGAGACTTACCCTATCCCATGATTATAGGGATTTGCTTGATACATAAAATAAAAGAGATTTGATCCTGATTCTCTCCAACATTTATTTTCCCTAATTCATATGATTCCTAATTATGACTAAGATTAAGATTCTACTAATAGGAAATACTAATATTAAAAACATAATTCCAACACTTAGCTTTGTTATTCATTTTAAAAGCTTTGGATGATTTCAAGATATTCAAGATCTCCTTATGGCACAATTGTGTTTTATAATTATTTACATATGATTGCACATGAAGATTAATAGTTGGAAATGTGATGATATATGGGCTTAACTAAATATGTAAAATGTCATAAGTTTTGATGGGGGACGATTTAATCTCATATAGCAAGCCATAAATTTTAACTTAGAAGTGAGTTGAATAGTTTCCTCCTGCTGGGATTTAGCAATTCCTGTCAGTCAAGAAGCATGAGGTAATTATTTCAAAGAAATATGTTCGTTCCATGATGATGTTAAGATAGATGACATGGGAGTAGTAGTTCTCATCTTTATAAGTTGCTTTTTCATCCCAAAAATTTCATCGTGACTCATTTGCTATCTAGAGTCTGTTTAATAATATCATTATAATATATGAAATTTTCAGAATTGAGCATAATCTTAAGAGTACAATGGTGTTGTGTAATCCTTGTAGTTGGCCCCACTTAGTAGGATAATGCTTTGTTGTTGTTGAGAATAATTTTACATATTACTGTGTGGGACAATATGTTTCTTTAAATTGTAATGTTGTGTTTCAATTGTCAATATTATAGATTGATTGAACTAGAATTTGATGTGCCTTGGATGGAATAAAATCCTTTGTTTCACTGTACTGCAACTAGAATTATACCAAAATTACCTCCCTAATGGCTGCTTACTAATCTCCTTGTATTTCTGCTTTTACATGTGAATTTCTCTCCTTTAATTTATGCCTCAGATCACAATGGAGGGGATGGCCGTGGCCGCGGTCGTGGACGTGGCACTGGCCGTGGTCGTGGACGTGGTCGTGGTCGTGGACGTGAAGGCTCAGAGGGTCAGAGTTCAGGTTATGATGGAAGACGTGAATCTGAAACTAATGATAGTTCTTGGGGCAGTGATCAAAATGACCATGCTGGTGGTGGTAATGGTTGGTCTAATTCAAATTCTTCTGGTTGGGGGCATAATACTGGAAAGAATTGGGGTGACCAAGGTCCTGCAAGTGAAGGCAATAATTGTGAACCTGCTAATGATGCTGAAGGTAGCTGGGGAAGAGGACAGGGAGGGGGAAGTTGGAGTCAAGGAGATGGATGCAATAATAAAAGCAATAGTGGTGGATGGGGCAATGCTGGAACTGAAAATGACAACACCAATGATGGTGGTTGGGCTGATTCCAAGTCTTCTGGTTGGAGTCAAGGCAATAAAAAAAGCAATGGTGGTGGATGGGGCAATGCTGGAACTGAAACTGACAAAACTAATGATGGTGGCTGGGCTAATACCAAGTCTTCTGGCTGGAGTCAAGGAGATGAAAGTAATAAAAAAGACAATGGTGGTGGATGGGGCAGTGCTGGAACTGGTACTGACAACAATGGTGGTGGTTGGGCCAATACCAAGTCTTCTGGTTGGAAAGGAAGTGCAGGCAAGGGTTGGGGTGAAAGTGTTGCTGGTGAAGGCAGTGGCAGAGGCACAAGTTGGCAGCAGAGTAATTACGAGAGTGAGATGAATGGTAGTGATAACAATGATAGTGGTTGGGGACAAGGGCAAGGAGGGGACAGAGGAAGGGGAAGGGGAAGGGGAAGAAGAGGCAGAGGGGACCAAGGTGATGGACGTGGACGTGGCCGTGGACGCGGACGTGGACGTGGAGGTGAAGGTAATAATGACAATTATGGTGGTGGTGGGTGGGGAAATACTGGAAATGATTATGGCGGCGGCTGGAATAATGACAATTCTTCAGGAAGGGGAAGGGGAAGGGGAAGGAGAGGTAGAGGGGGCCAAGGTGGACATGAAGGTGGTGACAATTATGGCCATAATGGTGGTGGATGGAGTTCAGATTGGGGAAGTAATAAAGGAAAGAGTTGGAGTGAGGGTATTCTTGGTGATGGCAGTGGCAGGGGAGCCAATGACAACAGCTCTAGTGGTGGTGGTGGATGGGGTGGTTGGGGAGAAAATAAAGGTAAGAGTTGGGGTAATGACAGTGTTGGAGAAGGTAATAACAATAGTGGTGGTTGGGGACATAGCCAAGGACAGGGAAAGGGAAGAGAAGGGGATAATAAAAGTGGTGGCTGGGGAGGTGGAGGTAACGATTACAACAAAAGCTCTGGTGATCAAGGGGCCAATGCTGGAACTGATAAATCTGGTGGTGGCAGCAGTGGCTGGGCCAACACTGGTGGTGGTGGTGGTTGGGGAGCTAACAAAGGAAAGACCTGGGGTAATGACGATGCTGGAAAGGGTAATAATGATAGTGGTGGTTGGGGACAAAGCCAAGGACAGGGAAGGGGGAGTAAAGGTGGTGGTTGGGGAGGTGGAGGTAACAATGACAACAAAAGCTATGGCGGACAAGGGGCCAATGCTGGAACTGATCACTCAAGTGGCGGTGGCGGTGGTTGGGCTAACACTGCTGGTGGCGGTGGCTGGGGAGGTAACAAAGGAAAAAGTTGGGGTAACAACAATGGTGGAGAAAGTAATGACAAAAGTGGTGGTTGGGGACAAGGACAGGGACAAGGACAAGGACGGGAAAGAGGAAGAGAAGGTAATAAAGGTGGTGGTTGGGGAGGTGGAGGTAATGATGACAACAAAAGCTTTGGTGGACAAGGGTCCAATGCTGGAACTGATCACTCTGGCGCTGGCAGTGGCAGTGGTTGGGCTAACACTGGTGGTGGAGGTGGTGGTTGGGGACAAGACCAGGGACAGGGAAGAGGGAGAGATAATAAAGGTGATGGTGGCTGGGGGGGTGGAGGTAACAATGAGGGCGGGCAAGTGTCAAATGCTGGCGCTGATCAATCTGGCGGTGGTGGAAGTGGTTGGGGTGATGCTGGCGGCGTTGGCGGAAGTGGCGGTGGCGGTGGTTGGGGTGGTGGTAGTTCTGGTCATGGAGGTTCTGATGGTGGCAATTGGAGCAGCAAGAAAAAGAACTCTGATGGAGGTTGGGCTTGATTTAGCGGTGAAAATGAAGTTGAGGCTACAATTGATTAAGACTTTCCATGGCAATAGGAGCTAGTTTTGGGTGATGCAAATACCACTGCAAATAGATATCGAATGTCAGTGGCACTTGCTGATAAAAAACAATGTCACTATGCACTTGACTATTTCTTTTATGACTTTCCATCTAAGCTGAAACAAAAACTTCATTTGCTGTAGCAATGTTGTTATCTTATAATTTCATGTTAATTATTCGTCACTCAAGTTTATCATATTCTCCTATTATATCCGTCCTTGCCAACTTCAGGTTCGTTCTTTATCTTTTTTCCAGCGAAAATTCAGTTTTTGTGTAGGTTTTACTTCAAAGCCAATCCGAGGCAATAGTAGGCTCCATGAAGTATTTTTGTATAGGTTTTACTTCACTTTGAGAAGCAGGAGACTTGTCTCCAGAGTTAACTCATTTGTTTGATATCCAAAATCTGCTTACCAATAGTCGGACAAGTTGGTAGTGTTCATTGTTTAATAAACCAGCTTACAAAATAGACTAAAGGGAGTATTGCACAGATATTAACAGATCTATAAATCAATTTTTTTAATTAATCATGAACAAAAATGCTCCTTGACAAAAATTAAGGAGCATGAAGGTTCCAGAAATTTAACACAAATTTTAAGGATAAAACGATGAGAGAAGACTGAACTTAGGTGGTATGAAACTATGAATTAGTCACTTCATTGGTTCTTATCATGTAAACCGCAAACGCCATCATGCCCAAAGTAGTGTGATCGCCAAAAATATGAGGATGGCCAACCCAAAACAAAACGCGACAATTGCCATGAATGCCTGCAGATTGTACCAAAATTTACCCATATTAGAATCTATCATTTCAACTCTAAGAATGATTTACACTAATATTTTAATACCCAAAAACATGATAATGATGGATAGTGGGATGAGAGAAAGAAGCCAGCCATTGAAGTGCAAGGACCAACCCATTTACAATTTTTTTTTCACTTCCATACTTAATTGAATAGTTAGATGTCCCCATCAAGGATTTTTTGAAGATGTATGGATGGGGAAAAAATCACCCTTTCAAGTTTCAACAACTAAATCGATGCTTATAAAGAAAGTCTACAAAGATATAAAATATTTGTAAGATATAAAACATTTTATTATTTTATAAAATATTTAAATATAATATTAACTACCTGTTATAAAACTTTTTAAACAGATCATTAAATGTGGAAGTGCAGGCATCTATTTCCTTTCTATAGTAAAGCTGCTAAGAATCCATTGAAGATCAAAGATTTCCAACTTAGCTAGGGACACGGCATGAGCCTTTTTACTCCCATAATGTAATTTTGTTATGAGCTTTGGCCCCTTTATGTGTGTGTGTGTGTGAGAGAGAGAGAGAGAGAGAGAGTAACAAGAGGAAAAATAGTTGGAGATATTACCTTCCCTTGAGACTCAAACTGGAACTTGGCAGTAAACCATTGTAATCCTTTGGCTACAAAAGGTGCCAATGCTAAAGCTCTGCATCAGAATAAACTCAATTATAGCATGAAATGGCAGTGGTTATACATACTCATCTCCTAAGTTTAGTGTGCTGCACAATTCAAGAAAGGGCATTTTGAGATTGCTGTTATTTCCAGAAACACAGTTAACCGCCACTATCAAGATGTGCAATGTATCAAGATAAACAGTGTCACATTATTTAGATTGTTTAATTCCCTATTAAAATCCTATCATGGCACTAAAATAATTCAGTGTCACATTATTTACTCCATAAGAAACATCTTCCAAATGTCAAAATTCCATAACATGACCTAACAGCAAACACCTAAATTGTGCATGCTTATTTTTTGCCCGAATCGTTGAATGTCCATGCTGCTACACAAACATTATGTAAAAATACAATGAAGAAATTTTTCATAAAGTTCTACATTAGCTTATGAGCTATGACCACAAGAGAGATAATTATAAAATCAGTAATGCTAAAGATGTCAATAAGGTAGCTAACTCACCCTCCGGCTCTAACAAGCTTCGTCACTTGGCTACCAGCCCATACCATAGCCATCACTTTGAGAAATCTAGACATGGGTAACAAGTTATAATCCATAATACTGGCATGCTCAAAAGGAGAAATCAGATGAAATAAGGTAATATAAATTATAAATTTCTTTACCTTTCTACAGCTGCAAGATAACCCATCTTTTTAGGTGATGGAACCACATAAAGCCTAACAACCAAAAAACAACTTCCAAGTTAATTTGGATACAGTATTTTATCTAGTGAAAATAACCTTGTGAAATTATAACCTGACTCATTATTTTCAAAAACAAGTGAAAAATAAGAAGCTAGAAGAAGTGTGATTTTTAACATCTGTGGAATGATTCAATGCATCACAGTAAAATATATACCTTTAGCCTAGTACGCTAAGCTATCACCACAGAAGAAGGGCCTGGACCTCAGCCCCATATAGGACTATTACAATATTTCTCCAACCACACATCACATGTAAATCTACTATATATCCTATCAATATACTACAATTTTTTAACAAAGACAATATTCTTTCACATGTTCACGTACCACACAAAAAGAAATGTTGTGAGATAGTATACTGTGTTCAGTAGTCCATAGGAGAGGATGCCAGAAACTCCGTAACTCTTTAGTTTTGTTAGGATCCTGATATATCAAACAAATGAGAACTGAAAAAACTATTTATCAAAGATACCAATGTTAGAACAAGAATATTGCCTCCATCACTGTCAGTAATTTACACAATTTCTTAATCTAAACATTGTGAAAACTGGATGGAAGGAGTGGGAGAGATCAACAATAACATATTTAATTGATTAAATGATGAAAGTTAAAAATTTTTAATTAGGATATCCTCTGCTCCAAGAGGAAAAAGTATACCTTCATTTCTCCCACCCTTTGGCCTTCCCTGCAATTTTTCCGATCTTTCAAGCAAATGATGCATCTGTTTCTCTACCTATTATGTTTATTACTTCAATTTTTATTCATCATTTTTTAACTTATTGCATGAGGCTCTTTTAAAGAAACAATAACACCTCAACAGCTTCTTATGTAAGATACAAGATAGAGATGATAAGACATTTTCTGGCACATTGAATCTCTGTAAGAGCATAACAGGGCATGTAACACATACTCATTTTTTGTTGGAAACTTTGCTTTCATAGTATCTTCTCTTTCTGATGAACCTAAAAATACCCTGTGGTGGTTATGACTTCAGATAGTTGAAACTTCAATCAAAATGAATGCAAACAAGTCCATTCTAAGGATAAATGGTGAAACAATTAATCTATTACACTCCATCTAAGCATATTTGATTAGGTTGCTCAAAAGCCAATTCAATTGTCACAAATCATGAAGAAGTCTTTTCATTTAAATCTAACGAAGAATGCTCATGATCTTTTAGAGAAAAAAATTACTGAGGAAAAAAAATATATTATATACTTGTTACCAGACAAAACTGTAAACACACAATCAAACATTTGAAGATAGCTCTATTCAACTCAGTCTGTTGGCATTTGGCAGACTGTGCACTACAGATGAACAACAAATGAAAGAAGATGAATGTATTTCTACTCCTCATTATTTAAGTTGGCGCGACGGAGTTTATTCATATATTGACACATTTACCACCGAGCGTTCAAATTTCAAAACACAGTTCTTCAACAAAATAAAGCTTCAAAACACTGTTAAATTTCACAATTCTCACAAAATAAGAGAAAGCAACAATTATATTAGGGGATTTTCATAGCCAGTGATGATCGATAGTGGCACGTGAGTGTATGTAATAAGACACATGACAACTTTAATAATTTAAGCAGATGATGAAATATGATTGAAGGAATTGGAAATCAAACCCACAACCAGAAAATAATGCCCCTGACTAAATATACTGCATGAAAAAAAAATTGAAACAGAAATACACAAGTAGTCATATTTACCTTCATGCTTTCCTGCATCTGATAGCTCATGAGGCTGACCTTACCCAAAAAGAAATATGATCAAAATAATCCAATCAGTCATAAAGAAGCTAAAATCATAGACATTATAAATTCACTGTTAAACCATTTCAATGAATAATAGTTAACAAAAATAACAATTTCTAATTAAAAAAACTATTTACTGCTCATTCAAAAGCACCATACCACATTACCACTCTAATCAGTGCAACACAAATAAAGATGAATTTTTGGACAAATAAAAGCGTCTCAAAAACTAACAGTGAAGAACAAATTTTGGGACAAATTTTAGAGTTAAATTAAGTTGAAAGTAGGAATTATGATAAAGAACAAGAAGCAGGTGATTCCACAATACTAGTACATTCTTATTCCAACAAACTAATGAATTGGCACATACAAATAACAAAATAAATAGTGAAAGAAAAGGGTAAAAATAATAATACTCACATTATTATTGTCAGGAAAGGAAGGCCTTTTATTTTTCCAGTGGAGGGTGAGATTGTGAAGCAGAGGTTTTGGGGTATTAGCAAAGAATAGGGTATGATGGAAATTACCCTTTTACCCAAACACGCGCAGGAACATGAAAATGAAAATGAAAATGAAAGGATGAGAAGATAAAATACACAGAAAAAGAAGAAAAGGTGTGATTTTTTTAAGAAGGAAGAATATATTATATATTATATATTGTATAATACCTGGAAATGGGGAGGTGAAGGGGATATAGAGAAAGAGGGATGGGTAAGTTTGATTGTAAGAGACATTGGAAGAGAGAGATTGTTGGTTCAGTGGCAGGGAAGACAAGTGAAGTGATGAAGATGATCAATTAAGGGTTATTACAGTAATTTAACCAACGCATCATTAGCTTAATCTTGTGAGCTAACTAATTTAACTGCTCCCTCCTATGCTTGATATGTTCAACAAAATATATATGGTTTTTTTTGCCCGGCAGCCTAGCTTGATGGTCTGAAATGGATCCCCAAGGTGTGGATCCCGCCATTTAGCCCAAAAGTGCCAAGTTCGAACCCAGGAAGTCAATCACCCCGTTTACGGGAATCCCGGCTGGCGACTTCGGATTAGTCGGTTATCGAAGGAGGCCGGATACCGAAGGCTTTAAGTATATATATATATATATATATATTGTTTTTGCCATTAACTAACTAATGAAACTCGATTTAAACGTCATAATCTTGAAAGTTTAGCTCCTCAAACAATGTAAAGAGAATTTTCACCTTTAAATTGTTAATTATTGTTTTGATTTAAAAGTTTTTCATATGCGTTTTTTAAACAATCTTCCTTGGAAGAATTCTTGGGTGTCCAAAAGTGATATGCGATCTAATCGATTAAAATGGAACACAAAATCTAATTGAATTTTCGATTGATTTGACACCTAAAAAAAGTTGATTAGCATAAAAAAAATTAAATCTCACATTTACAAGTTGGAAAAAATATTTTTATTAAATAATTGATATTTTTAGCGTCCACCTCAAGAATTTCTCTATTGCCCCATTCGGTTTTAATGAAAGTGTATGTGAGAGTGGAATTGGAAATGAAATTTGACTAGAATTACTCTTTAAAATTTGTTTTTTAGTTTAGAGATAAAATGGAATCCATTAATAAACATATTCTAAAACATAAATAAAATAAATAGAAGATGTATCAAAACAAACTTTTTGAACATAATTAAATAAAAATAAAAACACAAATTAGTCAAATAGACTTTTGACACGGGTTTCTTTAGAATCGCGCATTTCGACATCGTTCTCTGAATTTCCAATATCTGATGGCGAATTTGAGTCAAGCTCTACAACCATATCATCTGGGTACTTTATGAGCGAATCAGCCCATTCTACATCGCTCTGAGTATATTTTGCTTCCAGAGAGTTATCTGCATTAAATATAAGTTCAGTCTTACAAACTTGACAAAATTAGAAAATCAATTAAACCCACAGACATGGTAGAGGAACAAAGTAAGAAATATAGCATTTATCCTTGTAAAAATGGTTAAATAAATTTGTTATAAATACCAACAACAACTTAGACAACTATTAATAATGTCATTAATATAGCATTAGTGATTTCAAGATCCTTGCCTGTGCAAGAAACTGGATTATTAAAATACTTTATGTGTGTGTGTGTGTGTGGTGGGGGGGTAGCTACTCAATACTATAGATGACAAAAGAAAACATTTTAGTAGTTCTAGGCGATGCCAAGGATGCATAAACCAGATAGCATGGAATGTGAATGTGTCAAACAAGTCTAGGGTACTAACCATATAAGGCCTGCGCAGGCTGTTGTTCATCAAATGAGTTTCTGTTGGCATTAACAGCAGGACATCCATATGAAGTTGTACCGAATGTAGAATTATAGTCTGCATTGTCTTCACCAGGGGCAACAATAGTTGAATTTGAGCTCTTGTAAGAACAGAGCTTCTTTGAGCTGCCCACATGATGGGCATGATGAACTACATCATCCAGGGGACCTCTATTACAAGAATGATCTGGCATCTGTAAACTAGTTATCAGGGGAGTACCATAAAATGATTCATGCAAAGGAGATGTATTCTTTCTGCCTAAATCAGTTTCTGGACTTTGGAATGAAGGGAGCTCCTGCCTTACAACCTCAATAGTTGGCTTAGAAGTAGAGTGTGTGTCATGTGGAAGTGAGTAGGTACTGCACATTGAGTTCCGTGAGGGGGGACCAGCAAGAGAATGGTGCTTAAAAAATGATTCCAAATTATCATATGTTGGAAGATCCTTAATAGGGGTTAAAGGATAATGTTGATTATTGAACAACTCAGATGAAAGATGAAATGACATCCTTGAATCATCAACGTGCATAAAATTGGGACCAGTCGAAAATTCAGGAAGAAGTCGCATACAAGCATCCAGTCTGTCATAAAAAGTATCACAATTCTGATAACAGTTTTCAAGTGAAATTTCAGTTTGCGCTTTATCTCCCATTTTCACAGCAGTGCTTTGGCATAGTTGACTTTCTCTTGATTCTTGTGCACACAATTCAGGGGGATATAGAGGAACACCATTCCGTTCAGACCTATTCTTACGAGTATTCCAGTAGTTCTTTATCTGATTATCAGTACGGCCAGGCATCTAGAAGTAAAAGAAATCAATTTCAAAGGATTAAAATAATGAACATGAAGTTGCACTGAAAATGAAAAGTAATTGTTGGGTCATCAATATGATGGAGATAGGTAACAATAACCGCTAACACCTATGATAATTTAACTAAACAAGTTGGTTGTTTCATAACCAAGAAGAAAATATTAATTTAACTAACCTGTTTAGCAATGAGTGCCCATTTACTTCCATTCTCATGATAGAGTTTAGCAATCAGCTGCTCTTCTTCTTTTGTAAAAGGTCCTTTCGTTAAATTTGGGTCCAAGTGGTTTATCCACCGAAAACGGCAGCTTTTCCCGGATCGGGGTATACCTGAAATCTTCTGAACATTGTTCCAGTTGCTTTGCCCATATTTCTCAACATATTTCTGCAGAATAGTATCTTCCTCCTTTGTCCATGGAGGTTTCTTTTGAGTAACTCCAGCGTCACTTCCTTCATTGCCCTCGTCATTGAACTGTGGTGCATCCTCATCACTAAGAGCCTCCATATATTCATCATCAAGTACCATATCACTCATCTCTTGCAGCAGTATCTGTGACAGAAAGTGTGTATACGACAAAAGTAAATTCTTGTCATTAATTATTCCAAATTCTTAATACTACATCCGGTCCTAAATATAGACCTAGATAACTTTTTTTGGAGAGGTTAAGGCTGCAAAATAGTCTACTAAATCATGACATATTTGATATATTTTTAGATTATCCATTAGTTTATAAGTAAAATAAACTAGTTTAAGGGAAAAAATTAGGTAAATTAATTTATAATTAATTTATTTTGTTTTTTTTTTAGGATTTTTCAAAAAAGTCAATTAGGTCTTATATTTAGGACCGGAGGGAGTATATACAGAAAGTATAAAACTAATCTAACTATAGCTAACAACTAACTTAACTATGGTCAACACATAACGAGACTAGTAACTAATTTTTTTCCCTAGTTTATTTTACCTATGTTCTAATTTTCTAATGGATAATCTAAATATATATCAAATATGTCATCATTTACTAACCTATTTCGCAACCTTAATCTCTCCAAAAAAAGAGTAAATTAGGTCTTATATTTAGGACCGGGGTAAGTATATTATATGGAAAGAACAAACTAAATAAAATAATAATAATCTAATAGGGAAAATATAAATAACTGAGTAAATAAATAAGTAAATTATAAAATGAAATGACATAATAATAAAACTAAAAGAGAAGTTAGAGTGATAAAACTAGGGATCTTTGGGGTTGAAAATTTATTGATAACGTAAATTTGTTGGTAAAACCAGTGGGTATGATGACTAGATGCCACAAACTTGCCCGCCATAAAGAGATGTGCATGGAGTTGTGGAATAAAATGATAAAGTGGTTGGCCGAAAAAATCATGGAATGGAAACGTGTAAAACCATTGTTAAAATGAAAATTGAAAAGAAGGGCTCATATACTGAAACATGAATTGCCAAGCGATGCAAATTTTGTAACCCAAGCGATGTATGTAAAATAATATATATGTGGAATAGTGAAACTGTAACAAATGCCTTATATGGTAACTCCAGAGAAAAACCAGATAATAGATAGGCGAAATGGTACGAAGATATGAAAAGGGAACACAAAAATGATGGGTATAAAACAAAAATAGATAGGCGAAATGATGAAAGCGTATAATAACTTACAGGGAGTTGGAATGGGAGCTTGCAAATGTGTGAAAGTAAAAGGCAAAGCAAACAGTAAAAAACAAAAGTAAAGAGGGAGAGACGAAGAGGGTAAAAGTGAAAGTGACAGTAGAGAAGCTAACCGTGAAAGATGACAGAGAGTGAGAATGTGAGGACTGAGGAGGATACAATTTTTGAATGTTTACCACTTGAAGAAAGGAAAGAAGAGGGAAATTATCAATTTAAATTATATTCCACCTTTACTTTTCCCCATATCTTTACCCCTCCGTTCATTTCGCCTTGCTAATTTTTTTTTTTTTGATAAAATTATATTGCTAATTTTTTTTATATAACAATATTCCTAAATTCATGTGCTTTTGTTATTTTAAAATAAAAAGGCTAAAGTATACCTTTAATCCCTTATGTTTGCATCAAGTTTCAATTTAGTCCTTTATCTTTGAAAAGTACACATTTAGTCCTTTAAATCTAACACCGTCACTCAACTTAACGGAAATAGCTGACTCATCAAATTTTAGTGATGACTGTACAATTAAAAGCTGACTAAGTACAAATATATTATTTAGGATAAAGAAATAAAATCAATCACAAAAAGTAAAATCATCCCAAGTAATTATCCTTTAATGTGATGTTTCTACTAGGGTTTTTCAATGTGACGGCATTTATACAATTCACTCATCACAAATTTTCATCTAGTAAGGAAGTCTCTTTTGCCTCTCTTATTCATCCCAAATCTTCATCTTCTCTCTAGTAAGCAAGACTCTTTTGCCTCTTATTGTTTTGCTCTACATTTTGTGGATTGTATACACAAAATCCATTTGTTCTCTCTCTCTATCAATATAGCTGGGAGGTTGTCGTGAAACATGTTCCCCGTGATGCTAATGCACTAGCGGGTCTCTTGGCAAACAAGGAGATATAGACAATGATGAAATTTCACTTTAGCTAATCCGGACATGGAGGATCTGATATTATATGCATTGGAGTAATAATCCCAATTCGGCAATCCCCATGGGAGTTAATTGAGGAGTCTCCCTTAGATGGAAAAGAATAGGTATTTAAGAAAAACAAAACTTGCCAACGGAAAATGTGAATAAAATATCTCAAAGGAATAAAACACAAAGGAATAATCTCAAAGGAATAATCTCATTAAACACAAAACTTGTAAACAAAAGGAAGCAACAAATTCATGGGGTGAAAAGCAATTCAGGTTTACAGTGTGGAGGTGTGGATGATGAAGGAAGAAGAAGAGAGGAGGACGGAGAAGACAATGTCAGAGGAGAAAACAGTGTGGAGGTGTGGACGATGAAGGAAGAGGAAGACTATGTTTGTTTTAATGGTTTTGAATATCTGATTGACAATTTTATTTTTTTAACAAAATAATATATTTGTGCTTAGTTAGCTTTTATCTGTACAGTCATTACTCTTGATGAGTCAGCGTTTTCCGTTAAGTTGAGTGACGGTGTTAGATATGAAGGACTAAAAGTGTACTTTTCAAAGATAAAGGACTAAATTGAAACTTAATGCAAACATAAGGGACTAAAGGTATACTTTAGCCAAATAAAAAATATAAAAATTTATTAAATCTATAGAATTCAAATTCAAATTATTTAGTCCTTTAATTGCAAGGTTATAATCTATTTTTTGAACTGATATTTTTGAACGGAATTTTGCAAGGTTATATTTGTACTATTATTACTTAGTGCTTACTAATTGGTGTATTGATTTTCTTTTTTTTAATCAGAAAGTTTATTGATTTTCTTGGAAAAGGGATCGATTGTTTTATTTTAAGAAAACTTCTTCGGTGTAGTCTAGTTTTATTTTAGATGGGAAGGGATTTTTTATTTTGAAATTAAGTGCTGTATACTGCTTGGAACAATTTTTTTTCTTAATTTTGGATTTGATGTTATCATGACTTTTGAAAATTACATCTCAACATAATCTTGACCACCCATTCAGGGTACACAATTTCTGCTAAATCCCTAACTTCTCTTCAACGAAAGACCCAATTTTTCTATAATTTATACTCCCTCCGGTCTTAAATATAAGACCTAATTGACTTTTTTGAAAAATCCTAAAAAAAGCAAAATAAGTTAATTATAAATTGATTTACCTAATTTTTTCCCTTAAACTAGTTTATTTTACTTATAAACTAATGGATAATCTAAAAATATATCAAATATGTCATGATTTAATAGACTATTTGCAACTTTAACCTCTCCAAAAAAAGGTTATCTAGGTCCTATATTTAGGATCAGAGGTAGTATTTTTTATTAGACTTTCATTTTCTGATTCTTTGCTTTATATATTTTTTTTATAAAATTATATATTTTTTTATCATCCCTTCGTTTTTTTATTCTTCAATATATATATTATAAAAGAATATATGTATTTTTGTATAAACTTTTTTTCCTTCCTTATAAAAAATATATTTCTTTAGTAGCTTTTGGATTTTTTCCTGATTCTTACATTAATCAAGGAGAAAGGCTAGAAGTTAGCCATTTTTTTTTTGATCAAAGAAGTTAGCCATTAACTATGTGTGTGTTTGGGAGGAGCTTTTGGACCCAAATAAGCTGGTTTGTACTAGATAAGCTGTTTTCAGCTTTTTTTTCTATGTTTGGGTCTTACTTATTTTTCATTTGACTTTTGGGTCAAACCAGCTTATCAAAAGAAGCTCCAATTTGTAGCTTATTGGGCGTTGGTGACTGGCTTATGTGTATTTGTATTAATAAAATATTTAATAACGTTTGAAAAAGTCAAGTTGAAATATTTTAGTTGTGTAATATTCAATAACGTTTGAAAAAGTCAAGTTAAAAAAAGCCTGCAACTAGATATTTGCATCAATAAAATATTTAAATACGTTTGAAAAAGTCAAGTTGAAATATTTTAATTGTGTAATATTCAATAACGTTTGAAAAAGTCTAAGTTAAAAAAAGCCAATACTGCAACTAGAGATCCAAACATAAATCCGTTCACACAAACTGGTTTTTATTCAAACTAACGTTTGAAAAAGTTAAGTTGAAAAAAAGCCGCTTCTCCATCGAGTTTCCCAAACACACTATGTGTGTAGTGGATGAGCATGCGAAATTTGTGATTGGAGGGAATTTAGGGATTCATTAGAAATAACAAGAGGAAGAAATAACAACAAGAGAATTAGTTGGGGAGATTACCTTCCCTTGAGACTCAAACTGGAACTTGGCAGTAAACCATTGTAATCCTTTGACTACAAAATGTGTCATTGCTAAAGCTCTGCATCATAATAAACTCAATTATAGCATAAAATGGCGGTGGTTATACTCATCTCCTAAGTTTAGTGTGCCGCACAATTCAAGAAAGGGCATTTTGAGTTTGCCGTTACTTCCAGAAAGACTAAAGTATACCTTTAGTCCCTTATGTTTGTATGAAGTTTCAATTTAGTCCTTTATCTTTGAAAAGTACACTTTTAATCCTTCAAATCTAACACCGTTACTCAACTTAACGGAAATTGCTGAGTCATCAAATTTTGGTGATGACTGTTCAATTAAAAGTTGACGAGGCTAAAAAAAATAAAATCAATCATGACAATTAAAATTATCTCAAATAATGACTTGGCAAACAAATCAAATAGAATCAATCATGACAATAAAAAATCGTCCAATTAAAAATCAATCAAGACAATTAAAAATCATCCCAATTGACAATTAAAAATTATCCCAAATAAAAATCAATCATGACAATTAAAATCATTCCAATTAAAAATCAATCATGACAATTAAAAATCATCCCAAATTAAAAATAATCATTTTTTAGTATTAATCCAACATAATTGCTTGGTTTTTTTATTTACTTTAATTCAAAACAAAATTAATAAATAGAAATTAGAATTATTTAATTATTTACATTTAAAACAACAATTTCTACTACAAATTTAATCAAATATGAAAAGGAATTATGACTGCTGGTTTTTGTATCAGTATTCATGTGCTCATATTTAAGAATTAACATTAATTCAGAGAGGAGAAAGAGAATGAAGAGATGAACAACAAGATGAGAGTTTCCGGTTTGTTTCTGATGAAGATTCATAGACATTATTACTCCCAAAATCACCGGACACCTCACACACATTCTTCATCTTCCCATACTTAAACCCTAAACTCTCCAAAAATCTCACCTTCCTCCTTAACTTCTCCACCCTCACATCCAACAAATGAGCGTTCAATTTCTCAATTCTAATTTGATGGAGAAATTGGGTGTAACTTAAAAGAATTGAAGAAGCCCAATGGCCGGAGGCATAGTTTGACGTTAGAAAATAGCAAATTAGAGTTTTGAGGAGAAAATTGTGGGATTCTTCCACAAAGGTGGGGATTTCGCAGCGTAAGAAGTTGAAGACGGGAAGAAATCGAAATCTGATTTGCGAAAATGGACGGTGAGGATGATGTGGTCGACAGTGTGGATGATGTGGTCGACAGTGTAGATGATGTGGCCAACTTTTAATTAAACAGTCATCACTTAAGTTTGATGAGTCAGCAATTTCCGTTAAGTTGATTAACGGTGTTAGATTTAAAGGACTAAAAGTGTACTTTTCAAAGATAAAGGACTAAATTGAAACTTCATGCAAATATAAGGGACTAAAGGTATACTTTAGCCTTTCCAGAAACACAGTTAACACACCATCAATGTATTGGGATAAAGTTGCTTACATGTAGATTATTTGATTCCAAACTAAAAACCTATCATGGCACTAAAATAATTCAGTGTCACATTATTTACTCCACAAGAAAAATCTTCCAAATGTCAAAATTTCATGACATGACCTAACGCTTATTTTTTGCCCGAATGGTTGAATGTCCATGCTGATACACAAACATTATGTAAAAACACACTGAAGAAAATTTTTCATGAAGTTATACATTAACTTATGAGCTATGACCACAAGAGAGATATTATAAAATCAGTAATGCTAAAGTTGTCAAGAAAACACACAGAAACTCCGTAACTCTTCAGTTTTGTCAGGATCCTGATATATATTAAACAACTGAGAGCTGACCAAAACTATTTAAGCAAAGAAACCAATGTTAGAACAGGAAGACTGAAACAGAAATACACATACATATAAAATCTACAATAAGTCGCTTTTTTAAAAAATAATGGACCGTGTGGGTCTAGTTCACATGAAAAGATCCAAAATTCCAAACTACTGCCTACTTCAATAAACATAAGTGGTCATTTACCTTCTTGCTTTCCTGCATCTGATAGCTCATGAGTCTGACCTTACCCCAACAAGAAAAATGATGAAAATAATCCAATCAGTCATAAAGAATGTAAAATAGACATTATTAATTCACTGTTAAAGCATGTCAATGAATCATAGTTAACAAAATACCAATTCCCAAATAAAGAACTATTTACAGCTCATTCAAAAGCACCATACCACATTACCACTCTAATCAGTGCAACACAAATAATTAAAGATGAATTCTTGGGCAAACAAAAGCATCTAAAAGACTAATTTTCTTTTAAACTAAGACTTGTTGCTTCATAACATCGTTTTCAAAGCCCTTGCTTCCCCTTCAACATTGTAGGGACAAATTTTACAGTTAAATCAAGTTGAAAGTAGGAATCATGATGAAGAACAAGCAGGTGATTCCACAATGCAAGTACATTCTTTTTCCAACAAACTAATGAACTGGCACATGTAAAATGAATATTGAAAAAACACATAAAGAAAAGGGTAAAAATAATAATACTCACATTATTATTGTTAGGAAAGGAAGGCCTTTTACTTTTCCAGTGGACGGTGTGATTGTGTAGCAGAGGTTTTGGGGTATGACGGAAAATACCCTTTTACCCAAATACGCGCGTGGACATGAAAATGAAAGGATGAGAGCATTAAAGAAGATGAAATAGACACACAAGAAGACAAAGGGGTGGCAATTCTTTAAGAAAGAATTATATAATAATACCTGGAAATGATGGAGATAATTGATTAAGGGTTATTACAGTTATTTAACTGACACATGATTAGCTTAATCTTGTGAGCTAAATAATTTAACTGCTTTTGGTTAAAAGAAAAACTAATTTAACTGTTTCCTCCTGTGCTTGATATGTTAAATAATATATATATGGTTTTTGCCTTATAATTACCTATTAACCAGTGAAGAGGGGCTTAAACGTCATATTCTAAGTTTAGCTCCTCAACAATGTTTTTAAATGAAATTGTTTTTAATGGTTTTTAAATGATCTAGTTTTCTTCAACCAAATTTGCTATTAGAAGAGCCATTCTATGTTTCATAACTTGGTGAATGTTAACAAAGTTCAGTTTTTTTTTACCCGAATATTAATGTTAAATTTGACCCCCAAAAAAAATTTTAAAAATGAACTTATTTTGTCTTTTTAAGGATTTTCTAGAAAAAATCAATTAGATTTTATATTTAGGACCCGAGAGAGTATTTTTTTTGGTAGTACTATCAAAGTAAAGTTAAAGCATGACATGACTAAAATATTTCTCAATATGATGTGCATGTATTCAATTTTTTTTAAAATTTTTTTTTTATGTTTTGCTGTATGTAAGGGACACTATATGTGTGATCTCTTTTACTACTGATTTATGAAACACTTGCATGGAATATAGTCTAAGGGAAATAATTGATTTATTTTGGTTATCTTATTGTATCAATATAGCTTATAACAATGACTAATTAGTTGTGGATCTTGCACTTAAAATTAAATAAATCGTTGACTATATGTTTTATATGTTCATATATAATATTCAAACTCACAACCATTTGTTTAAGGACCATGTGAGAAACTAATTAAACCACAATCACCTGGTTAGTTTATTTATTTTTATGACACAATACATTATTTTAGTCATGAAAAAGCCGTCTTTGTTTTATTCTTATTGTCTCCATTTTCATTTAGCACATTCAGATACACCATTTAATCTTACTTGCTACAAGAAGATTGAATTATAGTGTTTATCAAAAAAAGAAGATTGAATTATAGTGCGATCGTGCAGCTGTTATGACTTATGATAATAAAGTAGACGTTCGGCCAAATCAATTGATAAATTATGTGTATTTGTTTCTTTCAATCTAAACAAGTTTTAGCATCTCAGGCAACCCACGATTTTATTTTCAAACAGGATATTTATTATTAAACATTAATATTTATAGTTAACAATAAAACATCGAAGTATCTGAGAAAAAAAGTATAACTAGAAGAATAATTTTAAAAATGAGAAAATATGAAAGGGAAAAATTATAATCTTACATTGGGCGAAGGGGCAAAACTTAACGGCGTGACTAAATTTGTCCTATTTTGCTTTATAATATCTGTTTTTGCACCATCCAATTTACCCTCTTTGAAAAATTACGGTGGCTAATTTTGACCCTTCACCCTCTTACATTTGAAAATAAAATAATTCATTCAACTAGCTCTAACATTTAACATTTTAGAAAATAATATTTTTTTAATCAATCTTGAATGATTTGTCATATACTATTAACTAATCCAACAAAAATTGTTACTTTAACCTTTCAAATATGAAAATAAAAAAATCTAAACAATAATTTTTGTGAATCAATCCTACATCCATCAAATCAAATTTATAAGTTCGTATATGCATTTTGACAACTTAAAATAATAATACAATAATGATTAATGTAACTTTTAGTCAATTTTTGGTTTTAATCTTTGATCTTTAAAACCAATGCTTTTGATCCTATGTTTTCTGTTAATTTTGGCCTTGATCGTAGATATTTAAAATTGATGGTTTTGACGGTAAACTTTTGATCAATTTTGATCTTGACCATTGAACTTTATAGTTTTTTCAAATTTTTAAAGCCATTAGGACCAAAGTTGACAAAAACTTTCAAGATTAAAACCAAATATTTTAAAGTTCAATCAAGGGAAAATTAAATACAAGTCCCTGATAAGGGACATAATACTGGAAAAGTCCAAAAAATTGAAAAAATTAAAGTAGAGTCCTTGGGACCTCACTTTAATTATTTATGAATGTGTGAGCCCCACATTTAATAATAAAAAAATCCACCCACCTTTTCTCTCTCCTCTACTTTAATTAAATGTGAATTTTTTTTATTATTAAATGTGGGGCCCGCACATTCATAAATAATTAAAGTGAGGTACCATGGGACTCTACTTTAATTTTTTCAATTTTTAGGACTTTTCCAGTATTATGTCCCTTACCAAGGAATTGTATTTAATTTTCCCTTGAATGAAGACAAAAAATGATGAAAAGTTCAATGACCAAAACTATTGATTTTAAAGTTTAAAGATTAAAACAACAATTGACTAAAATTCAAATCACAAAAAGTTATATTAATCCATAAATAACCTGTGTATATATTAAAACTTGCAAATCATAATTATATTAACCTTACAATAGCTTATAAAAAAAGGGGTTAAAAGTCTCTTTTATAGTCAAAATTTGTACCCATGATCTATTTTTATTCTAAAATTAATTTTATCCATTTTTGTCTTGTAAGTATTGAAAGGGAGTGATTTTTCCCTATACTACATTTGGAAAATTGAAACGTTTAGAGCAATATTGGAACCAAATTAAAAAAAACTCTTAGTGAAAAATAACTCATAAATAGAAACTTGGGTTAAAGTGTAAAAATGTCCACCTAATAGTCACAAGGTGCAAAAATACCCATATAAATTTTTTTTGAGCAAAATTGCTCATCAAATTTCAAAATGGGGCGAAAATGCCCATCACTGTTGATTTTTTTTTTTACTTTTTCACTCATCATCCTTTGTCGCATCATCATCAAATAAGGGCAAATACATACATAAGTCTGCCACATGTTTTAAAGAGATATGAATCTGCAGAAGATGATGCGTCAAAAACTCATAAAATTAACTGTGGTGGACATTTTTGCCCAAGTTTTGAAATTCGATGTGCAATTTTGTTTCAAAAAATTGACATGGACATTTTTGCACCTTCATTAAAATTACATGGGCACTTTTGCACTTTAACCCTATAAACTTTTAAGGTCAAATAGACTATAACCGTGAAAAACAAGTATCTATAGATGAATTTACATACACATTTTAACCATTATGATAATAAAACATTTTCCCTATTTTTAAATGTAAGAACAAATTGACTTTTCTTAGAAGAGATTACGGTAGGAAAACAAATCATTTCTACTTTGTTTTACTCACGTTATGATGAAATGGTTTGTGAGCAAAATAAAAAATTTCATCATAACTTATTTTATTCATTATTATATTATGTGTTAGTTTATAAGTCAAACAAAGTATTTTAGAGAAAAAATTTAGACAAATAAATTTATAAATAGAATTTTTAATTTTTTAGGATTTTTGAAAATTCAACTAAATTATATATTCAATAATAACAGCCTAATAATTTTGATTAGAGAACTTGTACTTTTTTTTTTTGCCATGTAGAGAACTTGTACTTAGTGAATATATGTTTAGTTTTATGGGAAAAAGACAAAATTATCCACAATATTTGCTCTCAAAATATGATGATCATCTAGCGGTATTGACTATGAACCTATTCTTTTGAAGTTCAACACCAATCAAGATGGCCTCCCAGACGGCATCAAAAAGTAATAAAACAAATTAAGTTACCAACAATGTCACACTTTGTGAAAAAAGCTTCGAGCACATCGATGCCTTCTTAGTTACCAACAATTCCAAATTAAAATAAACTCTGCAACACATCATGAAATTAGAAGCAATAGGTGAATCTTAAAAAGTAATACTACCTCCGGTCCTAAATATAAGACCTAATTGACTTTTTTGAAAAATCCTAAAAAAAGCAAAAATAAGTTAATTATAAATTGATTTACCTAATTTTTTCCCTTAAACTAGTTTATTTTACTTATAAACTAATGGATAATCTAAAAATATATCAAATACGTCATGATTTAATAGACTATTTTGCAACCTTAACCTCTCCAAAAAAAAGTTATCTAGGTCTTATATTTAAGACCGGAGGTAGTATAATATTCTAGAAGATGGTTCATAAAAATCTCCATCTTCTTCTTTATAAGGTCATCTCCTCACATTGAATATCCGAATATGCTACTACATACTATCCATCTCTTGAGAATCTTTATGCTCCTATTCCTATTGGTTCATCACTGTTTTGTTTTAATATTTTTTGAAGTATAGTCAGAGAAATGTAAGTGTGTGTGTGTGTGTGTCTCATTCTTAGACTTTCTTTAATTTTTTAATTAGTTTTGCTTTACTGATCAGTGACCACTTCTTTCCTGCATGTATAGATTATTTATCAGAAACACAGGGAAACTTGAAGGGAAATCAGAAGCTATATATTATTATGATTGAAGTGTAATATTAACTAATTATCATTCATTTATATTCTAAATAAATTTTTGGGTGTTCAATATCAAAGAGAAATTTAATACTTCGAACCAGATTAAGAAAAAAATGTCCCTTGAACATCAAAGAGTGGTGGTGATCCAGGACACTTCAAGAGGTGTGTGTACAACTGCAATAAAAAAGATCCTGAAACAGTTATCTCTGAACCCTGGAGATCAGCTCACAATTCTTGCTACATTTGGTATGTTAACGTTTTCTGTCTAGAAAAGGCAAGGAGTAAAGATGGCTCAATAATAATTCAAGAAACTTGAAATGTAAATATATATAAGTTAAATACTGAATTACTTTCTTAGGAGTAATAACTTATAATTTAAAAGTATTAGAGTTAGCTCAATTATATATGAATATGTATTATTTGAATAATAAGATGTATAGCTTAATATACCATCTGGTATTGCTGGCTTACTAAGTTCCCAAGTCATTGTCCTTTGCCTTTTGCTCATTAGGGAACAAAATCATCAAGATGGATTCAACATCATTTATTGAGACAGACCAGAAAATTCTTCAAGAGACACTTTGCAGGACGAAGAAACAATATCAGAAGAGATCATCAGTCATGAGACTTGCTGAGTATTGTCAAGAGAAAAATGTGAGTTGAGCGAGTCAAATATAATTTTTAAGTAACTAACTGAAAATTCATACAAGACAGTATTTGACACTTCAAACCCAGACAAACTTTTACAGTCCATCTCCATAAGTTAATGAATTCGTGTTCAAGATAGGATAGGTGTCAAAGTTTTTCTTTTTTATTGGGGGAGGGGGGAGTTGAATTTAAAACTGCTAAGTTTAGCTGATTGCCTCACTGTAATGGCTGATGAAATGGCTGTTGACTATGGTATACCTCAGATTATTTTCCATATAGAAGTGCTTGCATACCCTTCGATAGAGGTTACTTGTAATGCTGTCAATACATTTATGCCAACATGCTTGATACTTGACAGGTCAGCTTCCATATCTTTTTCCTTGAAAGAAAAAACATTTTATTTCTTGTGTAGATAGAATTGTATTAGTAGGCCATGCTTTTGAGTTTAAGATGTGATCTTTGACATGAAATCAGAAGTTTCTATGACTTGTTTGGGCAACTTTTATCTTAATGCAGAATACATATGAGCAAAGATAGGTGTTGCTTCATGAACAATCTAGCTTGTGGTATTTATAGGATAAAGAATCGCTATAGCATTAAAGTTATAAGGAAGCCAAAACTCACTGAGAACAGCAAATCATTTGCTGAACGATCAGATCATGTAATAAATTTGGAAGTGATACAAGGCAGCTTAGTGGAACAATTTCCTCATGAAAGTAAGTCCTGTTAATGTCCCATTTAGTCAGTAACTCCAAGTTAAATGGATTGAAAGAACTTGTTATGAAATCATGGAAATAAAAACAAAAATACCATACTTTTAATGAAATATCCATCATGATTTTTGACCAGTATACTATACATTAGAGATAACATATTGTGAATCAAACAGAAACCAGATCATCATCAAGTGAACATCTCATGGAAACTGAAATTTCAATTCTTCTGGCCAAAGTGCCTCAATTTGAGATGAAAGAAGAGTTCAAAGACCCTCTTTGTTCTGTGTGCAAGAACAAAAGGCCAAAAGCTGGATGCATGAGAGACTTCAGTTATTCTGAGCTTTTCACAGCCACAAAGGGATTTTCCCATAAGAACTTCATATCAGAAGGTGGGTTTGGATCAGTATACAAAGGGCAGTTAGATGGAATGGACATTGCTGTTAAGCAACACAATTGTGCTAGCCTTCAAGGGGAGAAGGAGTTTAAGTCAGAAGTGAATCTATTAAGCAAAGCAAGACATGAGAATGTCATCATGCTGCTGGGGTCATGCTCTGAAGGAAACCATAGGCTTCTTGTTTATGAATTTGTGTGCAATGGTTCTCTGGATCAACACCTGTCTGGTAAGATTAATCCCCTCAAGAATAGAGTAATCTATCATTATCATATTTGAAAGGTGCATATCCCACTATCTACACCTTTTATTTGTGACAAAGTTTGATTAAATGTGGTTAACAGTAACTAATGGCAAGTTTCAATGAAATCTTTGAGAGTTTTGGACAGAGTTGATGGTGCTTATCTACTGAAAAATATAGTGGAGAAAAAAATTTTCCAAGACCAGATTGACAGCTAATCATTGAAATTTTTAGCACTTAAAAACTTTTATATGCTCTTGATATGGCTTATCAATTGATGCAGAACACTCTCGAACTCCATTCAAATGGGAAGAAAGGATTAAAGTAGCTATTGGATCAGCTAAAGGCCTATTATACTTGCATGAGAATGACATCATACATAGAGATATGAGAACAAACAATATCCTCCTAACACATGATCATCAACCACTGGTAAGAAAGCATACATCTCTCATGAGTACCACATTGGGTAATTTTCCTTAAAAGAGGGGCCTTATTATAAGACCTTGAATTGTCCAACTCAGTCAACTTTTGGAGTGTGGTTATGCAAAGAACTAGTGCTCGTAACTTATTATCACTTAGATACCAAATGCAAAGTATTGGAACACTTCAGTTTCAGATATATTAATTTCACTTACTGTGTTGTAGATAATGAGATAGAAAAACATAAATGAAAGTGGTCATTATAGCCATTATAGAAGCCAGTTGATTTTTTTCCATCACCAACATTCACTTAACTTGTTTTCTTTGCTTCTTGTTAAATGATTATACTAGTTGGGAGACTTTGGTTTGGCAAGAATTCAACATCAGGACTCAATCCGGTCAACAGAGGTTGTTGGGACTTTAGGATATATGGCTCCAGAATATGCAGAATATGGCAAAGTGTCAACTAAGATAGATGTATATTCTTTTGGGGTTATCCTATTGCAGCTAATAACTGGAATGAAGATTAAAGATCAAAGACTTGAGGGCCAAAGTCTTATCGGTTGGGTAAATAACATTAATGCCATTAAGTTTTATTCATTCATATATCCGTTTTTTTTTTTTGGATTCAGAAGTTCATCAAGGCGTCCACACTGATATTATCTGCTTGTTTCTTCAGGGTTTACTAACTAGTTTTTATTTACTTAAACTTTTCCTTGTTTTAGCACTAAGACTAGTCCTTTTAGTCAATACTACAATATGGTTGCTAGCGGAAACCTCTTTACAAGTCATACATCCTCCATCCCTATGTATAAAAATATCAATAACCAAATTACAATATTTAAAAAATAGTTTAAATTAGTTATAAGTAATGAACGTGTTAAAAGTGTGCTATTTTTTTAAGAAAAATCTTTTATTTATGAATGAAAGAGACAGAATGAGTGAGTGAGTGAGTGAGAGTGATAGTGAGAATAGTGAAAATAAAATGCATGGGAGAAATTAAGAATGGATATAAAAGGTAAAGAAAAATTTCTTACTTTTTTTTTTGTCAAAAAAAACATTTATTGTTCAAACAAGTTTAAATGAGCTCTTATTATAAATTGTGACAGGTCAGTTTAAATTTTGGATCTTATATACTACCTCCGGTCCTAAATATAGGACCTATATAACTTTTTTTGGAGAGATTAAGGTTGCGAAATATGTTATTAAATGATGACATATTTAATATATTTTTAGATAAACCATTAGTTTATAGGTAAAATAAACTAGTTTAAGGGAAAAAATTAGGTAAATTAATTTATAATTAACTTATTTTTTGCTTTTTTAAGATTTTCCAAAAAAAGTCATCTAGGTCTTATATTTAGGACCGGAGGGAGTACAAGAGTAGTAGAGGGAGTACTAAAGCCATGACACGCAAATCAAACTGTTGATTAAAATAAGTCAAAAGTAATTGAAGTGTATGAGTAGTGTTTTTGTTGAACATACCAATGATAAGTGAGGGGGAGAATGAGAAGCAAAAACGATGAGAGAATATGAGTGAGAAAAATATATGAAAGAAATAAGTTTTCTTACCGTCAACAAAGGGTTATGATCCAATGCAAATAGTTTCTCACTAACTACATCTAATTTGAATGGGTCTTCAAGCATAAATCCTTTCACTCCAAATGGTGAAATGACAATGGAAATCAAAAACAAAGATTTTCCCCTTAAATACTCTCATGTTATATATGTTGTGTAGATAATGCCTTGGGATTTTTCTGTCTAATGAAGTCGATTGTTCTTGCAGGCAAGGCCACTATTAAGAGAGAGGAATTATCCAGATCTAATTGATGAAAGGATAGTGAATTCTCATGATTACCATCAAATGTTTTGGATGGTTCGAATTGCAGAGAAATGCCTATGTAGGGACCCTAACAAGAGGTTAAACATGGGTGCAGTAAGTCTTCCTTATTCATTAAACCAATGTATATAAAAAATGATATATAATCTTTGAATTTGTCTGCTTCATTAATTGAGTTTTCATTTTTTTTCTACAAAATTACTAAAACATAAGATTCAAATAAATATGAGAGATACTACAAATTACATTAAGAAAATATAATGCATCACTCTTAATATAAAAACAATTGCATTTCACTTATCATAAAATTCAAGTGATTTTTAACGTTCTTCTTATTTTTCTTTCCAAGTTATCCTTATCAACTACGTGAAATTATTAAAATATAAAATAATGATAATAATCTCTATCATCTCTTACTACAATATTAATTTAATATGATCATATATGAGAAATTATCTAATTTCCTCAAACCTACCAAGAGGGTGAGCCTAGGACTAATGGTGAAATTCCCACCTAATGTCTTGTAGCTCATCACATGTCTAAATCCTGCTAACAGCATCTCTGTTTGTGAAGGCAAGCATTTGATAGTTTTAAGGAGTATAAAGACCAGATAGGAGGTAGAAAGTTAATTATATTCTAGTAAAGATTTAATGATTGAAACTAATTTCCATGAAAGAGTACAATAATCCAAGAAATAAAGCACAAGTCAGAAATATACCTACCATATTTTGATGTACTAACCAAATGAATAACAGGTGGTGGCTGCTTTGACTCATGTAGCAGAGGGAAAAATATGTGGGAACGTCATCAGAGATTACATCCCTGTGAGGTCAGATTCATTATACAGTGCATCTTCAGCATCAGCATCATCAGGAGAAGATGATGATGATGAAGAAGAATTATCAGAAGATGAAATAATGAAAAATACAGAAGATGGGTCAGAAAGTGTCCATACAGATTCCACTACCAGCAACATGATAAGCCCCATAGAACTCCCTAACTATCCAACATCACCTCCTTTAAAAATGGATGCTACTCTCTTTGACAGGGTGATTACAGTTCAAGAGAATCATGACAAGTCAACTATGGATACCCAAGTAGATGGTATGATATCAAGTGATTCCATGGCAGATCATATGGAGGCATAAATAAATTGTGATTGAAACAATGGATTTTGAGTTTATATAGAAATGTTTGGGAGGGAGAATCATTCCTTGAAGCTTCATTCATTGTGTTGCAAATTTTAAATTCTACAATGGAGTTATAAGGAATCATTAGGAATATGCTGATATTACTTGAAAGTTCATTCCCATTTGATACTTTGTTTACAACTTCTTGTAGTTTTCTTTTTTAAATAAGAAAAAGTAGGGATTGCAACTTACCATGAATATTCTTCATTCTACTATTAAATTTTATTGAATATTCTGTTACTACTAATAGAAATAAGTCAATTGAGGTTTAATTGAAGGTAAAACTATTTTAATACAATGATAACGTTGTTGGTTAACTCTGATATCTCATGTTCAAGATTAGTTTGTGTGAATACAGGAAATATTATTGGAATAGTTGCTTTTAATTGAGCCTAACAATATTGAATATACTCAGCCATGTAGTTATATTAAGAAACCATTTTTATATCGATTTTTTAGTCACACAATTTAAATCCACTATTATATTTAAGGATATTTTTGCATATTGATCATATTTTTTAACAAGTATATGGTAAAGTGATCATATATTGATATTATATGGCTTGTGCGTGCAATATTATTGTTTTTTATTTTTATTTGATTGATTAAGGGTATAATCCCTTTGGAGGCTTCTTAAAACATAAAGGGTTTTTGTTTTATTGTTTCTTCCAACAAGCACATTCCTCATAATAATCTGAACTTATATATGCTCTCCAAATCCGCACCACCTATGCCAACAACGTTTTGGGACCTTGGCTGTATAAATTCATTATTCTGAACTCATGAAAATTGTCCCTTTTATCATGTTATTGTTCATGTCTTTTTATTTTAATTATTTTTTAACATAATACTTGTCACCATTTTTATAAAGCTAATCGATGACTTCAATTCTCCGCATCGTTCCTCTACTAAGCCAATCATATTATAATAATAAAGCAGTGCAAGAATACCTTCTTTCCAAGGAATGATGTGTTTCTTGGGTGAGGAACCTTGCTCTATACTAAGAAAATTATTACTGATTTATAACTTTGTTTAACTAAGCTCTACTTTTGTGATTTTTTTAATTGCTCATTTAAATTTGGTATTAGGAGAATTTGAGGCACACGTAACAATAGCCAACAAGTAGAAAGGTATTGTGAATTCTTTGTTCCTCAAAGATTAAGCAGAAATGAACCAAACAAGCATAGCAGGCAATTCAATACATATAAGAGAAGCTCAATTTATTCATCTTTATTAATTAGCAATAAATCCAAGTATTATCACAGATTATTAGTAATTTCTAATAACATCAGATAATTGGGATTCGAATGAAAGTTTCATGAACTGTCTTATTAACATATATCTGGGTTGTTTTTGTAGAATAAACAGGAGTAAGACAAAATCACATTATCAAACCAGCAAATCAATGTCATGTTACAAGTTCGTTTTCTTTTATGAGCACATTGTATATCAAAGCTTGTGAAATTTCCGGAAATCCAATTTCTATAAGATGCCGAATAAATCTGGCTTTAATCTAAAATTTTCAATCCAATATTTTCATGACCAAAATGTCTATCTATTTGATTTGACCGTTATTGCTTGTCACACTATTCCATATATCGTATCAAGTGAAACTATACATATTTACATTATACAATGGATGAAATGATGGCATTCATCAAATCATACTAGACAAACAAGATTTCCTTACTTGAATCAGATGGAATACCCCATATAACTCAAAATAATCCAAATCCATAAAAAGAAGTTACTTCTTTGTAAGTCCCTATATTGTATTTTTCTGACTTTTAGATCTAAAAGAACATCAAGTCAGCAACAACGAACACGAACACAAAGGATGTGAGAAGGCAATTAGGCAAGAGGTCAATTCAAGAGGGAATTCACATATGCAGAATTGTATGCAGCAACAGAAGGGTTTTCAATGAAGAGGCAGTAGGGTGTGGGAAAGTGTACAAAGGGCAGCTTAATTAATAATGGGATGAAGATTGCTGTGAAGCAACAACATAGAATGTTGCAAGGGGACAAGGAATTCATGTTAGAAGTTAATGTACTAAGCAAAGTGAGGCATGAAAATGTAGTTGACATGTTGGGATTTTGCTCTGAAGGGAATCATAATCATAGGCTTCTTGTCTATGAACTTGTCTGCAATGGCTCACTCCGTAAAAACAAACAATAATACTCCCTTCAGTCCTAAATATAAGATCTAATTGACTTTTTTTTGTAGATGTTAAGGTTACAAAATATGTTACTCTCTCTGGTCCTAAATATAAGACCTAATTGACTTTTTTGAAAAATCCTAAAAAAAATCAAAATAAGTTAATTATAAATTGATTTACCTAATTTTTTTCCTTAAACTAGTTTATTTTACTTATAAACTAATGGATAATCTAAAAATATATCAAATATTTCATGATTTAATAGACTATTTTGCAACCTTAACCTCTCCAAAAAAAGTCATCTAGGTCCTATATTTAGGACCGGAGGTAGTATTAAATTATGACATACTACCTCCGGTCCTAAATATAAGACCTAATTGACTTTTTTTTTAGAAGTTAAGGTTGCGAAATAGGTTATTATATTATGACATATTTGATATATTTTTAGATTATACATTAGTTTATAGGTAAAATAAACTAATCTAAGGGAAAAATTAGGTAAATCAATTTATAATTAACTTATTTTGCTTTTTTATAAGATTTTCTAAAAAAGTCAATTAGGTCTTATATTTAGGACCGGAGGAAGTATTTGATATATTTTTAGATTATTCATTAGTTTATAGGTTAAATAAACTAGTTTAAGGGGAAAATTAGGTAAATCAATTTATAATTGACTTATATTTTGCTTTTTTAGGATTTTTCAATAAAGTAAACTAGATCTTATATTTAGAACTGGAGGGAGTACTAATTTATTTTTCTCATTCACTTTTTAGCTGCACTCTATATTCTTTCTCGTACTTGATTTATTTCTAATCTACCATTTTAGTGTTAAATTTCTCTTTTAAGCAGTTGAATATTCTAAATTGTTTGGTATATATATATTATATATACTTAAAGTGATGACAACATTCCTGTTGGACAAACCACATGATTACTTAATTATTTAAAGTTAAAAAAATTCAAATAGAATTGGTTTCCATTTTCCGAGTCTTTTTATTATTAATTTATTTCGTTTGGATTTAGTTTCACAATCTTGAAATTTTTGTATCAAAATTTTTTAATCTATTATATTCTCTAAAAGTGGTGACAACATCCACGTGTTACACCACGATTGATTCACTTGTCGTAATCTTATTTAATCATTTAAATCCTATTAAATTAAATACCAAAAAAATTATATCCCAAAATTTAATGGCTATTAAAGTGACAAAAAAAATTTTGACATTAAATTAAAAATCTCGTGGCGAAATTTACTACAATACATCAACTATTTTCATTCGAAATTTCGTGAATTCTAAAATAAACATTTTTTAGGTATTTGAAATCACAAAAATGATCACGAAAATGATCGCATAACGCGATGCAGGGAAAAATAATTTCATGGTTTCTTTCAAAACCAAAATTGTTTGCGAAATTTATGGCTATTAAAATGACAACAATATTTTTGGCATCAAACTAAAAATCTCTTCGCGAAAATAAGACAACACTTATAGAAGAAAGACAAGTGGATGCAACAAGTATGTTATCACGATTCGTGCATTGTACGGGGAGTTTCTCTAATTTATTTGTAAAGTTTGGCTTAAAATTCTCCAATTGCTTATTTCATGGCATCTTTTTCTCTATTTGAACGTTTCAATAAGAATTCTAGCATGAATCCGAAAGTCATATGTAGTCTAACAAATCAGAATTGAATACATAAAATCTAATCAAATCTTCGATTTGACTTGACATCCAAAAAAATTGACTAGCACATAAAAAATATTTTTAGTGTGCAGCTCAAGAATTTCTCTAAACTAAATTTCACATTTACAAGTTGATAAAAATATTTTTATCAAATAATTGATATTTTAGGGTGCACCTCAAGAATTTCTCTATTGCCCTATTTAGTGTGCTGAATTAATTTCAATGGTAGTATAAGTGAGAGTGGAATTCGACTAAAATTGGTCATTAAAGTTTGTTTGTTAGATAAATATGGAATCCAATATTATAAATATTCTAAAACATAAATAAAATAAATATAAGATGTATCAAAAGTATTCTTTGAATCTAATAAAAAACAAATAAAAATATAAAGAGAATTTGTAGAACAAATCTACCTAGAACAAGTAAAAAACGTAATTTGTTTGCATATTTATTGGTTAAATGTGAAATTTTATTAATAAAATGTTGTAGTATTATTTAACACACACACATATATATTGTTAATCGAAACCCCAAAAACGAAAGCTCTAAAAAAATCAATTCCGCCTCAATCGTGTAAAGGCATCTCAATAATAAAGTGATAGATGTTCTATGATAGTTTAAATACAATGACGAATTCTAAGTGGAAAAAGTCACTATCCAAAATATTTACCATTACTTTCACGGGCTGCTGCAATTTTTCGAGTGAGTTTTCTTTGATAGTCACAGGAATTTTTGCTGCAAAACATTGAGATAAAAATGATTTAAGTTTTATTATATAAATTTGGAGAAGGGTAAAATTATCCAAAGAGTTTTCTCAAGGTTGAATCAAGGAGTTCCAAATTTTTTTTTTTTTGGAGAATTAGTGATTTCATGGAAGTAAAATACTATAACAAGCAACCTAATTTTCACTTCCTAGCTCAATTCCAATTCCAACGCTTCAATTTCATTCTACCAAACAGGACATATGTTCTAAGCAACCAAATATTTTCAAATATACTTGGATAAAAAAAAAATTGAAATTTGTTACCCTTTCAATCCATACACTTGTTTGAACTTTGAACACATAATCCTCACCTACTCAGTTCATCATAGCAAAGTTACGAGATCCTCAAGTATAAAACACACTTCGTTAAAAAAAATAGAAAACACGCAACAACATTTCACGCTCAACATTATTTTACTAATTAGTCAAACGATACTAAATCAATTGAGTTCAACCAAAAGCTCCATTTATCGCCAGTTCACAAGTACTAGCGTTAAAATAAGACTTTTATGAAGCAACAAACAATGCATAATGAACACCTAAGAATTTAACGAAATGAATCTCAATCATACTACATTCTATTTGGGTCCCAATGACACCATGACTTGAATGACTACTACCTATGCTAAAGACTAAAATCAATAGAGACAATCTTATGGAAGATCAGACATTTCACCAACAGCGCCAAGCATGTTATTCCAAGGACGAGAATCCAAGCCCCTTGCTAAATCTTCACCACTGGCAAGGGTTGCTTCAGAATCGCTCATTTCGACATAATTCTCCCCATCTCTTAGAATTATGAGGGATTCAGCCCATTCCTCTTCAGGGCTGATAGGTGTCCAAGGCTGATGAGCAGATTCTGCTTTTCGAAAGCTCTCTGCAGAAATATAAGTTTAGTCTCACAAACTTGGCTAAAATTAGAAAATCAATTCAACCCACAAACACGACAACGGAACAAAGTAAAAAATATAGCATTCATCCTTGTAAAAACTGTTAACTGAATTTGTTGTAAAGACAAACAACAACTTAAACTACCATTAGCATTGGCATTAATATAGCATTAACAATTTCAAGATCCTTGCCTGTGCAAGAAATTGGATTGGGGGGGTGGGGGGGGGGGGTTACAACATGGAATGTGAATGTGTAAAACAAGTCTAAGGTACTTACCATTTAAGGTTTGTGCAAGCTGTTGTTCATTGAATGTGTTTTTGCTGGCATTAACAGTAAGACTTTCATATGAAGTTGTACCAAATGTAGAATAACAGTCTTCACCAGGGGCAGTAATAGATGAATTTGAGCTCTTGTCAGAACAAAGGTTCTTAGAGCTGCTCACATGACGGGCATGATGAATTACATCATCCAGGAGACCACTATTACAAGAGTGATCTGACTTCGGCAAACTAGTTATCAGGGGAGTACCATAAACTGATTCATGCAAAGGAGGCAGAGATGTATCTTGTCGAAATTGGAATGAAGGGAGCTCCGACTTCACAACCTCAATAGTTGGCATAGAAGTAGAGGGTTTACAATTTGAAAGTGAATGGCTAAAGCACATTGAGTTCCGTGGGGGGAGACTAAGAAGAGAACGGTACCCAAATAATGATTGTGTAAATCCAGCATATGATGGAAAATCCTTACAACGAGGTAAAGGATGAAACCCATTACTGAACAACCCAGATGAACGATGAAATGACATCGTAGAATCATGGAAGCGAGTGTTATAAGGTGAACTTGAAGGCAAAATATCCAAATGCTGGGAAGAACTGAGGCTATTCATTAGAATGGAATTAGGAGAAAGATCAAGAATTGGTGGATAATGAGGAAAGACTCCCAGATTAGCATTCATACTTTCAAAAAAAGTATCACATTCTTGATAACTGTTTTCCAGAGAAAACTGAGTTTGCCCTCTATCTTCGATTTTCACAACAGTGCTTCGGCCTAGTTCACTCTCTTTCGATTCTTGCACACACAATTCAGGAGGATATAGGGGCAAGCCAGCCCGTTGACGCCTCTTCACACGAGTATTCCAGTAGTTCTTTATCTCATTATCAGTACGGCCAGGCAGCTAGAAGTAAAAGAAATCAATTTTAAAGGATTAAAATAATGAACATGAAGTTGCATTGAAAATGAAAACTAATTGTTGTGTCATCAATATCATAGAGATAGGCAACAATGACTACCGTGCCTAAGATAATTTAACTAACCATGTAGGCTGTTTTAAGACCAAGAGGAAAATATTAAATATGAAGATAACATTATAAACCCATAGTTTAGGGGGGGGGGGGGGAGGGAGAAATACCAAAGCTGCTAATCAAATCTAAAATATGCTTACATGTTGAGCCATGCGTGCCCATTTATTTCCCATCTTATGTTGGAGTTTAACAATCAACTCCTCTTCTTCAGGAGTAAAAGCTCCTTTCTTTAAATTTGGCCTTAAGTGATTTGCCCACCGCAGTCGACAGCTTTTACCGCATCGGGATAGAGCTGTGTTCTTCTGGACATTATTCCAGTTCCCTTCCCCATTCTTCTTAACATAATCAACCAACATAGCATCTTCAGCAGCTGTCCATGGACCTTTCTTCAGAGTAACTCCAGCAGCAGTTTCTTCCTTGCCCTCATCATTGAACTGTGGCACATCTTCATCACTGGTGAGCTCCTCATCTTCAACATCAACTACCATCTGACTCATCTTTTGTTGTAGTATTATGTAACCCACTGCAAAAAAGCTTCACACCAACACAAACTTCAAAAATGCAAAACCAAACAGGAAAAGAACACACAAAACTTCAAAGTTCTAATTTTGATTTCCAAGATACTAAATTTACTCTTGCTCTTAATTTTTCATCTGGGGAAGGGTGGCATACAACGTCAAGATCAAGGTTGTCAAACTCGTGAGTTTAAGTAAACTCATGGTGATAAGATAAACTCGGATCGTAAACTCGAATCGTAAACTTGTGAGAGTTTACATTTATCAAAAGACATGTATTTCTTTTATATAATTGAATAAGAATACAAAAAATAATAATAAATTGACTTGAATTCATTTTAAATATAGATAGTAAATTTAAATATATCAATAGTCATACTATATCAACCTCGATAAATAAATTTCTATGAAATCCATATTTAAATTCATTAAATTTTGTCAATTAAAAATAATTAAAATGAGTTTAATAGCAAGTTGACGCAATTTTCTGTAAGGTAAAAACATAAAAACGGTGAATTCACAATGTAAACACGTAAGTTTCTGCCGAATTTTCAAAGACTGGAAATTTAGGTGACTCGTAATACGTTTTGGTTAGGTAGTGTCGTAAAAACGGTAAAATCGGAGAGTCAACTCGCGAGTCTGACAACAATGGTCAAGATACATGCAGAAAAGGTATTCAACGAATTAGACTGTAAAAAGGAATAGAGAGAACATGTGAAAGCATCATATAAGCCAACCTCCTTTATCCTTTAAAAACTCCTTTCAATAAACAAATACGACAGTAAACAAGTAATTCTGTATGAATAAGAGTTCAACAGGGTTTGTACTTGAGCAAACTATGAGTAATTAATTATTACAGAACAGAGAATCAAAGTTATTATAACTACCCAATTTGGAAACAAATGAATAGATTAAGAACATTAAATTAATAGGGGATAAACACCAATAGCATCCCAATAAGAGAGATAAAAGTCAATCACACCCTGCAACACAGAATTAAATTTTTCCACCGACCACAAAGATTATGCTTGATGGCATGCATACGTTTATCAATAATCTTTGCAAAATCTCAGTTAGCATATACAACCAAATATGATAGTCTCACTAAAGTTGACAAAACAGAAATCAGAATCTCAATAGATCCTGAAAATCCGAACCATTTAATAACAGCCAACCCAAACATTAAAAAAAGAAAAATCAAACCACAAAATGACAACACAAGATCATACCCACCAAGATATTATCAATCAATAATAAAGCACCAATTTTCCTCTAACAAAAACTTCCTTTGAGAGCAGAGAAACTCAACACCAGCTGATGATTTCTCAACCAAACCTACACAACAAGAAATGAAAGAACATCAATAAGACTAACACATCACAAAAAATAAAAAGACTTGCAATGCACAAGAAACAAGTCAAAGAATTGAAAAAAATTGAGAAAACAAATGACCCAAATAAGCAACAGTAGTAACTAGTAACCCTAATTAGGAAATTGAAATCAGAATTAATTAAAGCTTTAATCTTTTTCCTGAAATGGAAGGAAAAAATGAAGAAGGAGGTGAAAAAGTGAAAGTAAAATGGGAGAGACGAAAAGGGTAAAAGGGGAAAGTGGGAATTGTGTGAAGTGTGATGAGAAGTGGAGAAGCTGACCATAGAAGCTTCAGAAAGAAGATGGGAGGGAGAAAATGAGAGAGATGAAAATGTAAAAGATAAGTACAATACGAGTGAGAGAGAGAGAGAGAGAGAGAGAGCAGAAGAAGAAGAAGGATTTGCAGTGAAGAATGAGAATGTGAGGATTTTGAGAGAGAGAGAGAGAGAGAGAAGCGAAGATGAAGGGAGAGAAAGCAGTGAAGCTTACCAAGTTACCATCATCTTCTGCAGTCTCTTTCTTTCTCTCCACCTATATACCATTCTTCACTGTTTATTTATTAATTGGTCTTTTTTTTGTCTGAATTTATTAAGTGGTCTTGTTTTTCTTATTTTATTGATTTTCTTGGAAATTGGATAAATGGGTTTTACTTTGTCTGGGAAGGGGTTTTTTATTTCGAAGTTAGTGTTGTTTGCTGCTTGGAACGTTTTTTTTTTTTTTTTAGTTTTGGGTTTGATGTTATTCAGTGTGAAATACTGAATGGTATTATATACTGTATGATTTATGATGGAATTTTTTTATTAACTTAATTGGTTTTTTATTAAATTAAATTAATTGGTTTTCTGCACGGATTAAGATGAAAGTACTCCCTCCAGTCCTAAATATAGGACCTAGTTGACTTTTTGAAAAATCCTAAAAAAAAAGCAAAATAAGTTAATTATAAATTGATTTACCTAATTTTTTCTCTTACACTAGTTTATTTTACCTATAAGCTAATGGATAATCTAAAAAGATATCAAATATGTCATGATTTAATAGCCTATTTTGCAACCTTAATCTCTCCAAAAAAAGTCAATTAGGTCTTATATTTAGGACAATGGATGGTTTTTTTTGCATTTTTTTATTGATTTTGGCTTTTCAATTGGGGGAGCCGGAAGTTTTGGACTGCAAAGCTAGAGAAATGCATTCGGATTAAAAAATGAGAAATGCATTCGGATTAAAAAATGCCAGAGAAATACTGGTCAAAGAACAAGAGGAATAACCGGTCATTAAAGAATTATTATATAGGCTTTAGAATTAAGACGCATCACATTGATCACCATAATAGTCGTCTTTACTCTGGATGATGGTTTGTATAAAATTGTAGACTGCCTCTTATAATATGAACGGGAGGATTACATAGTCAAAGGGCTTGTCTGGTAAGAAGAGAAGGACAAAAATGGATTGATGGGGAATTTCAACATATTTAATTTACAAAAATTAGATAAGTTACTCCTCTAGTCCTTAATATAAGTCACCAATCATCAAATTTTCTTGGCCTTTTTTATAAGTCACTTCATGAGAAAATTTATTTGGTGACTTATAATAAGGACTAGAGAGAGTAGGTTAGAAGTTCTTGTTGGAAAAATTAATTTTAGATCCCACCTATGACACATAATATTGGAAAGGTTTCACCAATTGGTCAAATTAAAGTAGGGTTCTATACTTTAATTATGTTACAATACAAAAAGCGGTTTTGTGGTTTTTTGGTCAATTGGTGAGATTTTTCCAATATTATGTGTCTTGCGTGAGACATGAAATTAATTTTTGCTTCTTAATTAAATAATGGTTAATTGCTGTTAGGGGACCTCAAGGTCATGAGCTAAAGTTTATCTCTCTCAGATAGATAGGTATGATACAAATGTGTGGATCCATTACTTGACAGCAAATGTGTATCATGAGCTTGATACATATATAAGAACTTTAATTTGCATGCTGAACCATGTTTTGTAGTGAGAGAAGTTGATGTTGTAATCTTGTAGGGTTAATGCCCCCTAGAGAAGGTTGTGTACAAGAGCAACCATGTTATTGATGGGAAGCTCCCAAAGGCAAGTGCTGTGATGTTCTCTGTATGTCTCTCTTATTTTGACAATCACACGCAATCCCTCTCCCTTTCTTTCTCAACTTGGCCTTATGGCCCTCACGTCATCCCCACCCCCATCTTTCCTTGCTTTTCCTATGCAAAACTATGTCAAATTTTAGCTTGCACGAAATATGAAAACCTAATAATTATACTATTTTATATTATGTAAATTATGCACTACATACCAGAAATAGATAAATTACCATATTATTTATCTAAAAGTGTTTTGATATTATTATAAAAAAGCTCTCTCATGAGTTATGAAGAAAGCTGTATTAATTATTTAATGGGAATGGTATTATATATGAAAAGCCAACCTTTCAAGTTTCATCCCCTAATTTGATAAACTATTTTATTTTTATTTCACAGTTTTGTATAAACTAATGATAATTATATACTCCAAAAAACAAACTTAACTTGTATATATAGGATAAATAAAAAAATTTTATAATTAAGGAACTAAAATAAAATTACATAAAATAAATAACTAAATGAAAAGACTTACCTGTATTGTCATGATGCATGTGTCATCCCCTAATAAGTCTCCACTATTACAATATTTTAATTTTAATTTTACTTGCTAATTTTATAAAACATATTTTGAGCTGTAACTTTGACTCTGACCCAAAAAAAAATTATAACTCTGACAATATCACTAGTAGATGACCAATCTTGTACGCCCATATAAAAATTGTTTTGTAGAATTAAAGCATTAATGGTGCGCTTCTGGAGACACCTCCTCCCTCCCAACCTTTATGTCTCTTTTCTCAATACCCCCATAACTACTTGGATCAGCTCCCTCCTTTTGGGTGACAACTGGCCGACTTCTTGGAAGATTGGGGTCCTTATCACATGTTGAAAACTTTGGAAAGTCAGAAACCTGAGCATTTTTACAGACGATACCTTTACAGTTGATGGTATACTTGCCCAGATTAGAGTCATAGTGTTACACTCCCTTAACACCTTTTCTGCCTTTTTCTTAGGAAGAGTCTTACTTAGTTAAGGGTCAGGTTTTGTTTCTTTCCCTTTTGCCCCACATGTAATTGGTCACTATGACCTGCTTGTATATGTGTTTTGATCAATACAAATACCTTTCATTAAAAAAAGCATTAATGGTGCGCGTTTTTATCCAACATTATATTTACTCTTTAATGAGAGCAAGATAGATGCCATTGACATTTATCTCTTGTTTGTGCCTCTTTTTAAAGAAAATATTTCTCTGTTTAAACAAAACTGCTTAGGCAACCTTTTTTGGACTTTGATGTCCTTTTCCTAGACCCTAAAATAAACGAAGTCCAGGATTTCTAGTTTTTGTGGCTGTAATTTTCATTTTCAGCAATATAATAAGGAAAGAAAGTTTCAATAGCCAAGCTAGGCCAAAAAATAATGGATTTCTATTTTGCCTACAGTTTTTAATAGTGTAGTTGAAAAAAGAAAGAGTTCATGGCCAAAAATATTTTCACCCATCCTAAAAAAATAAGATATTTTTGACATTTTTGTGACAATTAAGTAAATAAATTATAATATATGTCACATAAATTATATTTTGAGTTAATCTATAAGAGAGTAAATTACTTTTGAGAAAAAGAAATTTAGACATTTTAAGGTGCATGCTTAATTTCTAAAAAAATAGTTAAAAATGGTTTTGACATCAATGATTTGAAGTGTACCTATGTAAAACAAAAAGTGGTCACTAATGTTTCGTCTTTGAAAGTGGTCACTAATGTTTCGTCTTTGTGTGGGTGTGTGTATATAACTATCCGCTTGTTTAGTAGTGAGAAAGGAGAGAAAGTAGCATGTAAATAATTAAAAAGTTAAAGAGTAATATGGTCATTTATATATATTCTGGGGCCCACAAGTTTTCTCTCTCAATCTCACACTTTTCTTGGGGCCCACAAACTTTACTTTCTAATCATTACCTCTAGTTTACATATCTTACACTTTCCAATTCTAATTCTTTACTTTCTTTCTACCAAACACACTCTATATATATTATGATTATTGGTATTGATGGACGTGCCATAATTGTCAAAAAAAGAAGGGCGTGCCCTCTCTCTGACGCACAATGAAATGAGGCCATGATTGAGTCCGAAAATGGATATGGGAGGTGAAGATAATTAAATCGAAAATGTATATTATATTTTTATGGTAAAATATTACTCCCTTCGATCCTAAATATAAGACCTAATTGAATTTTTCTGGAAAATTCTGAAAAAAATAAAATATGTTAATTATAAACTGATTTACCTAATTTTTTCCTTTAAACTAATTTATTTTACCAATAAACTAATGGATAATCTAAAAATATATCAAATATGTCATCATTTAATAATCTATTTCACAACTTTAATCTCTCCAAAAAAAAAGTCAAGTAGGTCCTATATTTGAAAGGGTTATTATATGAGCATAAAATAAAAGTTGCCATGGGTTAATTAAGGAGATATGAACTAAGAAAATTATTTCGCGATGAGGACCATAAAATTGTGTTTGTTTAGATGACATTATTTTTTAATAAAGGGTTAGCTAGTAAATCAATACCAAAAGTATATCTTCAGTCTCAAGTTATCCCTGTAACTATAGGTCTTCTTGTTTTTCCACCCTATACCCACACCACATTCTATATACAAATTAAATATTTAATTTAGAATAATTATCTCATAGAAACTTACTTTCTGAAGAAAAAACAATTAAAAATTCTCTCCCTAATTTTTTATCAATTTCTCTCCTCAGTTTCAAATTTATGAGTTAATGAAAGAATTTATTTTGATTATAAACGTAAAATATCAATTCACAGGCTCTCTCCCAAAATTTATAATTATTTTTCAAACTATATCTCTTGACCCCGCATATTAAAGAGACTTTTATCAAGATAGTTTATATACAGATTAATTAGAATAATATGTATAAATACGTTTGGTTAGAATATTAATATTGAATAATGTAATAATTAGTGAGTGACCCTATATAAATAGATATAGAAGTCTTACATAATGCGTAAATCGTGAGATTAAGAAATCTACACTAAATAAGGGAGAAAGCAACTTCCAACTTGAAGCTCTCATCTCAAATCTCTGGAGTCAGGGTTTTAAAATCATCAACTTAAGTGAGAAATGGTTGATTTAAATCCAAGTAGATTAGACTCTTCAATGTTGTTTGATTTTCAATATAATTATTCATCTCATTTTTGTCTCTTAAAATTTGTTAACACATATTTATTATAAAAATTACTTTTACTATTTTTTAATGGTTAGTATATGTTTAGAACTGGAGGGGTGATAAATAAAATGTATTCGAAGAAACATAATTGTTTGATACAAAAAGTCCATTACGTTCTTCTTGTCTGTATGTTCTTGTGGATCAACTAATAAAGTATGGTAGTTGTCTACGTCCATCCTTACTTGGAAACAAAATGATGCAATCAATGTTCTACAATTGTTTCTATCTATCTCTCTCACTCTCTTACTCTATTTTCAAACTTATTCTTGTTTTGACTTTCAATTACAACAATCCAAAATATCTGACTTGGCTTCTACAGATAATGTTTATTTCAAAGAATTTTGTTTTCTCCCCCCTTCAAGTTGACACATAAAATATTTATATTTTCTGATTAGAGGTTGCCAGATTGATTTCACACCATTACGTGGACTCTCAAAATTTTGCGTTATAAATGTATTTTTTTTTGGAGCTCTGTTATAATGTCCTTACCTCTCCAATTTGGGCCTTGAACTGATATTGGGCCTTCTACATAATGACCCACTTTGTCCCTCCAATTCTCTCGATGCAGCCCAGGTCCAGAAGTAGAGGGTATATCCAAAACATTGTACCCCAAACTTCTATTATATCACTACAACTACGAATAATCGAACGAATACGAATGATACATCTCCTACCAATTTGGTTGAGTGCCTTTGGATACATTTTCAAAAATTATTATGACTCTCGAACCTATGCTTCACCTAAAGACATCCAAATACTCAATTTTTTTGGATAAACTATTTTGAGAAGAAAAACTAGCTTTAGTGTTACAAAAGCTATTTTGAGAAAAACTACATTTTCTCATTTTTCCACCTGAAAGTTCTGATCTCTCATTTAGGAAAAACACTTATTTCAAATAAAAGAAACATGAAAAGCTATTCATCTTAACTATTTTTCAGAAAAATTATATTCAACTCAAAATTTATTCTTAAAAGCTATTCTCAAAAAGGTTAATCCAAACACTCTCATTTCATCAAAAGGTATTTTTCACAAAGCTATTCTACTCAAAAGCTATTCTCAAAAAGCTATTTTCCCAAAATCTTTTCTCTAAAAGTTGAATCCAAACAGGCCCTGAATCTAATACTCTAATGGAAGGAGATAACTATCTCAATATTCAAATCTCTTTTTGAAAGTTCCCTATAATTAGAAACTCAATAAAAATTTGATTGAACCTAACTAGGCTTTAATTTGAGGTCTAGTCTAAAAATGATCTGACTTGACTTTTTATCTGAGCACTTGTCCGTGTTAGCATTAATATAAAACCCCGTTGTCGCTGTCAAATTTAAGTAAGGGGCTTTAAATTGATATGGATACGAGGATTGAAATAAAGCATTAAAGCCTATTAGTCCATTGTTTTTCATTGAAAAACAACCTTAGTTCTCTAAAATTTGATTTTAAGTGTCAGATTCAAATTTTAAATGAACAATCTTGACCTTCATGACAAAGTCAACTATATGTGATGCAATCTTTTTTGAAGTTTCTTTGATTTTTGGACAATGTTGATAATTATTGAATGATTGGTTACTTAACCACCCTATTCAAGTGTTGGTGTAACATAGTGTTACTAATTCCCTAATTAACCAATATTATCTAATTCAATTCATTAATCTCTTTTTATATATTATCCATGATAGAAAAGAATTTCCTAATATAATACGATTACTATTATGGATAATTAATAGCTAACCATGTTAGAAAAGATTCACCTAACATGGTTAGAAAAAGAAGCATCCTGATATTAATTATCTAACTATGATAGAAAAAGGCTTGTCATAGTAATACCACCCTATCATAGTTAGAAACGTATTTTCCTTATAATATAATTAATAATCAATATCCCTAAGTCTATTTCCCAGTTTCATAAGAAAATATGCGGAAACGAATGCAGACCTATATAAATTGGCAATATACAACTCTAAATAATGTAAGCAACCTCTAAAGCCTAATTCCCTTTCCTGAAGCTTGCACCTGTGCATGAACACCTGCAAAAATGTCAGTAATCGTGGGATGAGACAATTTGTCCCAGTAATCACCGCTTAACTCACTATAACAGTGAGATGTGCAATAGCGAGGGCGTCTAAAGGGTACCACAGTTTTAAAAACAATAGTAATATATATATATATATATATATATATATATATATATATATATATATATATATCCAGATCTTCTTTCATTCCTTACTCAAGTCCAACAATCATCTTCAAACCAAATCAATTCAACATCTCCATACTCCAATCAACTAATACTACCACAACAACTCTCACTCTCACCTAGAGATGCATTGTGCCATCACGGTGCATTCAAGCATCTATTCTTCACTATATGATTTGACACTGTGTCCCTCTCCATAATGAGGGGACAATTTCCCTCTCTGGCAATCCCCAGAGAGGGAACCCCAATTCTGTTTTCATTGCAGAACGGGAACGGTTGGACTCTTCAATGCCAAACAACTGTAGGGGCAGTTGGGCTCTTCAATGTCAAACAACCGTAGGTCACTTCTCTCAATAAGTCAACCTATGATCCCCGATCCAATCAATCTGAAAAGGATCCTCAGTACAAATAACTGTCGATTGGCCAATCGACAGTTATCATCGCGCGATGGTACGTATGTATATCAGTGTCATGCAAACCTCACATTATCCATCAATTTCAATCTCATTCAGTATCACAAATTCAATCCACATCAATATCATACATTCTTACAATTCCCTTCAATATCTCCAAATTAATAGTGTTTTCCACAAAATAACTCTCAACAATTTCAACTCAACATCTAACCCTCTTTTCTATCCTCATCACCTCTTAAACCACTACCCAACACTATCCCTGTATACATATCACGCCATTCCAGATCAATGACCACCACCAGGCAGAATAATAGTATATATAATGTGTAAAGATCTTTTATACAAAAATAATCGTGTTTGAAAGGCACCCGATAGCCTGTTTTGTATAAAAATAACCTTTCAAATATAATATATATATCTAGAGGGTGAGAAAGGATTTTATAAAATCCCCAACTAACATCACCCTCAATGTTATTACCTGAACCTGCTCCACATCAAGAAAATACAATACCAATGAAGTCCTCGTTCGCAGCTCGGCCCATTGATATCCACAATCACTAGCAAATACACAATGCAGTGTCACTACATAATTCGGGTCTTTATAACTAAACTAAATTAATCTAGACCCATATAAGGATTATGGTAACTAACCCATTTTCAATTATCCTGTCAATGAACATAACTCCATCATTATATCATATTATCCCAAGTCATCATCATTCACTCAATCTCCAATATTAGACATTAATCATATTACTTCCCTACATCACCATCTAACTTAAACCTACGATTCAATAATAAGATAAGGAGTACCACATCATAATTATTCAATTCCAATTACTGAATATTCACTTATCAAGTGTTAATATCCATTACAAACAAACAATCATTATGTCACATTTTAGAAAATCACTTTCCAAAGACTATCTCACGATTTCCCCATCTTTGAACACCACAAATCATCCAATCATCATTCCCTCAAACCATTTGTTTCATAGTCATAGGTGAACACCAATAACCCATAGTAATCATCAAATATTCAAAATTGAATAACTAGTTTCAAAATCCCAATACCTTAATTAAAACAACTTTAGAATCCAAGTGATTTCATCCACTCATAACCTCATTCATATCCATTGATATTATAACCAAATCCAAACCACACTTTCTAGCAGTTATCTTACCTCCATACATCATGTTCAACAATCTCCTATCTAAAGGATTCCCAATCATTTATTATTTTAATCATCAACCATCTATATCCAATATCAACACACAAATCCCAACTTTATTCCAATTTTCATTCAATAAATCATCATCAAATCTAACATTAAGACCTATCTATAAATTAAACTCAATCAAACAATTCAAAATAAACAAGCCAATCAACTCTTGCAAAGATTTTGCTAACCTTTCTCATGTCCTATCCATACCTTCTAAGCATTAATCACCACTCTAACAATTCTACATAATAAATAACCAACAAGAATACTTGCCCTCACACCAACCACTTCAATCTCATCGAATATTAAATTCTAAGCATAGTGTGGCCTCCCAAAAATCTACTTGTTATCCTCCAACATTCTCATCACACCATTACATAACCAAATTTCTCATTATTCAACACTTTATTCACTAACCTTTTACCTAAACCTCAATTCAATTAATTCCACCATTCCAATATCATTAGATAACTTTAATAAGCATATATTAACTAACAGTTTTCACCAATAAATCACACATCATCAAAACACCTAGTTTCAAGAAACCCTAAAACCTAGAAATTCCAAAATAAATAGAAACTTCACCAAAAGTCAATTGCTTCAAGGAAACCTCAAATTAAATACTTGACACTTATTATTATAGTTTTAAAGCTCCAAAAATCCAAATTTTAACCAAAACCCTAACCTTACTAACAAAACAAATCCAAGAAACTAAATCAAAACCAAGTAAAAATACTTATAGAAGCTTCTACGCGAAGAAGGGTGCACCACCGCTGCCGGCCGCCGTTTGACTCGCCGGAAATCGGCTATTGAAGGAGGTGGGTGAAATCAGAAATTCAAAGGAAAAAGAACAATGAGAAAACCAACATTGAAGGGAAGTAAGAGCTTGAGAAACAAAGGAACATGCAAGAACTCTCACCTCGTCGTCGGCCGCCGCTGCTCGCCGGAAAAACTTGAGCTTCGCCAGAAAACTAACACAGAACAGAGGAGCATAAAGAGAAGCTCGATTCACATGGATTTGAGGAGAGGAGAAGATGAAGAGATAGGATGGGAGAGGGAGGTCGGCGTCGCCGCACCTTGGGCCGCCGGAGATGATGTTGGCCGACGGAGAGAAGAGAGAGAGATCGAAGGAGAGAGGGTCGGAGGCGGAGGGAGCATCGAGAGAGAGAGAGAGAGAGAGAAAGAAATGAAATGGAAGGAAGGAGGAATGAATATATATATATATATATATATACTTTAGGGAGAATTACACTTAACTACCCTAAGGTTTATTCGTAATTATATTTCTAGCCCAGAAATTTGTATATATTACTATATCTCCTTCTTTCCATCATAATATTATCTACTATCCCAAATACTTGTTCATGAAAGTTTCTAACTCCAAATAATTATTTTAACTTTATTTCCTTAAATTCCAAAAATTAAGATTTAATAACAATAAATCTCCATAAATTTCTCCCTAAAACTCAAATTTCCTAAATAACACCTCAATAATTTCCAATTAACTTTAATCAAAATTTGGGGATGTTACAGTTGGCTTGATTATATGCTATGCTAGAGAATGCTAGTAAATCGAATCAACATTTTTAAGAATGCTATACTCATTACCAAGCAATGAAGTGTGCTCAAGTGAAATTGTCTAGTAGGCAAAATAACAAGAAATTTTTTTTTTCAATATAGAAGCACATGAAAGATTCATAATCAATAGACAACATTAGAACACAAAGAAATAAAATTGGAAGTACAGTTTCAAAAACAATTATGCTCTGATACCACTACTATAGGAATTCGGGCGCAATAACAATTATGGTTTGAAGGTTTATTAAACTGAACTTTGTACACTAATTTAAAATTGTAAAAGATTAATATGTACAGTAGAAAATAACCACAGAAATAAAGCGAGGAAAATTTACAATGGAGAGAAAAAGCAGAATTATTTAGGAGTTGACTAATCACATTTTAATTTTTAATTAAATTAAAAAAGAAAAATTGGAATAAAGAAAGGATTTAGTTAGCTTGAGAACTTCACAGGTGACCTCCGCTCTAAGCAATGTATTTGTTTTTATCTGGAATTGGATGTTATAAAAGCTCACCGGCTTAGTTATGAATAGCGAAGCAAACTTCAATTAAAAGCAAACATATTGAACAAAAGTTGATATTTTTGAGACCCACGATTTTATTTAACAAACTTCTAATCTTTCTCCACGATACACACTATATCTAATCGATCAAATTAAAGTTTATTTTTAAAAAGATTAAGATAAGTAGGTGATTTAACCGTTTCCTATTCGCCTTGGGGTTAAATGCAAGTTATTTATGAAACCAAGGATTGCAACACAGTGGCGCAACCTCGGATCGTCTCTCTTGAGGAGTCTTCTAAACTATCCTAAGATGAACTAAATGCAAATTGAAATGAACAAGGGAATTAAAGTTTGTTGGGTTTTTATATGTAGAATGCAAATGAACCTAACTACAATACTTTTTATCTTTTCTTTGATAAGGTGGGATGATTAAATGGTTGAAGTGTAGTGAATTATATGAAATGGATCTCTTGAGTCTAGGTGAGGTGACAAACATTAGCTCAAATCATTTAGGGGTTCAATACATCAAGTGAAATTCTTAGATGTGTGAAATAGTTTGAGTCTAAACACTTGTGGCTCTCATGAAGTGCAACCACAACAATCATGAATGGATACAATCAAGTAATCTCACTAGCAACCACGAAAATGAGACTAATTTAATGCAACTACAATGTAGATATTAACTCATAACTCAAGTGTTCAAAGCCCAAAATAGACACAACTTAGTTCATTCATGATGTGATTTGATAATTTAGATTTGGTTAATGTCTTTTTCCTTTTCAAAAATCGATCTAATTATAGAGTGTCCTACAAAAGAGAGCTCATACAATCATACACATATCTAAATAAATCAACTTGATAGAATCATCAACACAAGGCTAAACAACTCAATATCAAGAAGAATTTATCAAAACACATATATAATCAACAAAGTACTTCATACATAGTCCTAATCCAAATTAGCAAGGTCAAACATCATACATACATATATAGAATCTCAATCCAATACATAAATCCAAACATCTACAAGAGAGGTTCAAATACATAAAGAAGAAATTCTAAATACATATAATGAACTAAGAAAAACTCCCCTCATGATGAACCCATGTTTGAGCAACCATCAACCCATCCTCAAGAGATGAAGAATCCTCAATCCAACATAGAAACTCCAAGAAGAAGAATCATTTGAAAATCCATGGAAGAGAAGGTGGAAATGTGAAGAAATGATGGATGGGGTGGAAGGAATGAGGTGGAAGTGGATGACAATGAGTGGGAATGGAAGGGAAATGGAGAAAATTGAAGAACCCTAGGTTAGGACACTTATTTTCGGCCAAAGGGTGCTTGGAGAGAGGTTTGGGGCTCTTAGAAAGCTTATATAGGGCCAAGAAACCCTAAAAATCGCGTCTGATTTTTGACAGCGTCAGGCTCGCCAGTGGCTCGCCAACTGGCGAGCAAGTGGCGAGTGGCTCACCAGTGGCTTGCCAGTGACTAGCCGGCCAGTTGGCCTGCCTCAAGACTAAAATGCAAACTTCATCCAGAAACGTTATTTTGACCCCTTTTCTTGAATCTTCACCTTCAACCTCCCAACCTACAAATTCAAATGTCTCAAAGGTAGTATCAAAATATCTTGAAAACATGTAAAACATTATATAGCATGCTAAAAAAGCCTAAATTGCCCTTGATTAGAACAAATTCCAACAACTAGTGCAATAGTTAAAATCTATGCAAATTAGGTGCAATTATCATCAAAACATGCATTAATTCAATGGATTTGACCATGAAAATATATGCAAAAGTATGGTGCAATCAGTAGGATCCAGGTGTTCAAGTTTATGAAGGTAAAACCAAATCTTTAATTAATTAAATGCAATATGGTCTCATGAGAAAACCCAGTGTGTCAATAAGGATAAGTTAGCATCTTTAAAATAATTATTGTTGATGTTACGCTTTGATTGTCAAATCATGACTTGCATTATGCACATTTAGTGTTGTCTTTCCTACAGAGCTAAAAGCAAAAGAAAAGTAAATATATCCGACAAAGAAATAAGTTGTGAACAAGTGAAGAAGAAACTTATCACTGGAAAACAAAAAGAGAAAGAGAACAAAATTTCACATGGCAATTAAAAAGAGATCACTAAGCTAATTGCTTCCATTTGAAGCATATGATCTTCTTCTTATATTTTTTTAATGGAATGAAAGTCCTCTCGTACAAGGAACTGGATTCTTGCTTTTCTTTTTCTTTAGGACCTTTTGGTAATTGGTATTTGAAGGAGGAATTGGAACTGTAATGAATTCCATGTGTTCTGCAGTTAGTGTATATGAATTGCCTTTCCATGTAAATTATTTATGAAATTTCACAATCATCCATAGGGTGCGAGAGATAGAATAATTTACACGTGAATGGATGATTGCAGGTTTGATATTGTTTACACTTTTAAGTAGTTCGTGATAGTAGGTTTGATATTTTCTAAGTCAAACTTATAAAAAAATTTCTAGAAGAATTAAGTGGTTCTCATTATGAGTTACTGATAGAGATATTAACTAAATAGATCGTATGCCTGGAAAAGTTTATAACTCTAATCTTAATGTTTGTCCTTTCGACTCTAAAATATGGGACCTACTATCTCCATCATTAATAAAAAATCACTATTCAGAATAATCAAATTAAACAATTCTAAGTGATTAATTAAGTGAGACATTGGTTACATTCTGTTTTAAGATTTCCCATATTAAAAGTTTAATGCAATCCACTGCAACTATATCCTTTTATAATCAATCTAATAGTGTTTAAAATGGCCTTTTATGTTTTCTAGTTTTTGTATATGCTTTGAAGCCCCATTTATTGTTGTTAATACCAGCTCATAAGTTGGTATGGTGTGTGACTATGATCATGGACTAAAGTTTTTAATATATTGATCATGAATGAGATTGAAATATTTCATAAAATAAAAGGTTTGATGCTCTCAAGATGTAATTCATAATCATAAGTAAATCTATTTTTTTTATAATAGAGATAAATATAATGACTCAATCCCCATTCTATGATTTGAGTAAGGTGGTTACGATTGCGGGTTTATAAGTATAATGGGGACATGAGAGCGTATATGTAATTCAGTAATCATATGCCAATAAGACTAACCTTTGAAGATCATTATACCCCTCATATTTTAGAACAAACGTGATCCATCATGGTTTATTAATTAATGTGTGGGGTCATGTGTTTGACTAAAAATCGTAGACAAACGCCCTCAGTGTAAATTATCCAATACTTCACTCCAAAACACGTAATAAAGAAGGGAGTAAATCATTCCTTAAAATGATTGTGAATGATGTTATCTCATATTCACTGTTTTTTTTTTGACCATCTCATATTCACTGTTTTAAACCACACCTAACTGGCTAACTTGCTAATCAATTTTAATAAGTGAATATTTTAAAAAACAATTCAATAAATAGCGATCTTAAAATACTGCAACTCTAATCTAGAGGAAAAAAATTAATACCAACCAATCCGGTATAAATTTAATCGAAATATAAATCAATTTCTTATAACTCTTTTTAGTAATTTAGCTTCTTTTTTCGACTCATTTTTTACTATGGTACTCTTGAATTCATCCAAAGAAAAACAGTTCATTCAATACTAGTAAAGAAATCAAAAGAATTAAACAAGTACTCAATTTAATATTCTCTCTCACATGGTCCATGTTTGAAGCATCCTTAGTGAAGAATATCACTCTCACTTAGCCTATAAATAGATCACATCTCATCTTAGCCTATAAATAGATCACATCTCACTCACTTGTCATCATCTTTATGCGCAGAAACAAACTCTTTCTTGTCTCTCTTAACAGACCTATCTTCAATATATGATGACTTCGCTTCTGCAATCATTCCTCCATTCCCTCTTTGTAACTTTTCTTCTCATCTCTTCTTCTTTAGTAGCTTTCTCGCATCAAATTCCCAAGGTATGTTATAAATCTCTCTCTCCATTTAATTTTCATTATTCCTCGCAACTATATTTGGATCCTCTTTAGTGTGTGTGTGTGTGTGTGTGTGTGTGTGTGTGTGTGTGTGAGAGAGAGAGAGAGAGAGAGAGAGAGAGAGAGAGAGATGAGCTTCATTGAATCTTTGAGGTGATGAGAGGAATGAAAGATGATTTTTAATTCTACTCTTAGATTAGGATTGTCGGATGTAACCACCTAACTTGATCATGATGGAGATGGTTATAGTCATTAATACTGTATAAAAATGAAAATTTTCATATATATGTTTTGTAATTGTTTTATATAGTTGATCACTCTTACAAAAGGATTATATTGGAAAAACTTAATTTATATCCTCATAATTAGTTAACCACTCATTCTTATTCCTGATGCATGAGGTGGTTGAAAGTGATTTTTTGTAGTACTTTTTTTTTATACATATTTTTTTGTAGTACGTACTTAGTGGGCATTAGAACATAATGAAATAAAACAATCAGGAGAGAAATCCAATCACCCTTTTTTGCTTAGATAATTTATCTTTTTATAACTAAGGCTAATTAGTGAAACTTTTCCTGGTGTATTTTGTGCAGCCATATGTTGTTTACATGGGAAGTTCAGCATCAAAGGGTATTGGCTTAGATGTCAAAAACTCAGAATCTGCTCATTTGCAATTATTGTCTTCTATTATTCCAAGGTTTTAATTTAATTTTCATTCACCTATACAACAATAATAGTACTTGTAGACTCAATCCACGGCACAATAAATTATCATAATTTGATTTATTTCTCTGGGCTTAAACATTTCATCAATGTTCATAATTTTTATTTCTAACCCAAATCTTTTCAAACAAAATAAAAATTTCATTATTAGCTTCAAATAATAATACTTACGTTAAATAATATAAAATTTAATATTTAAACCATTTTTAAAAAATAACCATCCTCCAAAATGATCCAAGTTTATTGATTTCATCAATGAAATTCCTAAGCCTCTAAGACTTCAACTGGGTTTTATTTTAGAAATCATGAACGATGACACATTCTTTTTTTTCAAAAAAAAAAATGTAATTTACAAGCAAAACCTTAAAATAATTACTTTTTTTGTCTCATTAACATGAACTAGAAACATTTATGTTAGTGACATTGTTTTATCCTTTCTTATATTTGTTGCAACTAACTATCCTTTATATATCTCGAGAGATTTTTTCTAGAATTTTCCTTTAAAATAATTATATTTCACTATTGAAATTAGTTAAACTAATCTATTGTGCCTTTTTAAACTTTAAAATTTTCCCAGAAGAGAGAATGAGAGGATAGGTCTAATCCACCATTACAATCATGCTTTTAGTGGATTCTCAGCCATGCTTACTGAGATTGAAGCTTCTGCATTGTCTGGTACTCATCTTCTCTTACCTGTTTCCAATTTCTAAAGTATCTTTTTCATAATTATTTAAGTCATCGTTAATCATTTTCTTCTTCTTTTTTGAGGTCCTTGATTATTTCCAAACACAAAGTTAACGCTCAGTACTTAAATTTTATAACTTTTTGCTTAAACTAGAATCTTTCTTCATTCATGAATATCAATTATGTCGTCTCTTAATCACTCCACACAAATAATTTTGTTCACCAAGCAAGCCATGTACATAATTAATAACTAGACTGAATTAAAGCTAAACGCATTTTGATATGAGTTGGATAATATATGTATGTATCCCTGTCGCTCTCTATATATATACGATTTTTTTATTATGCTACATATATGCGATTCAGATAATTAATTTACAAAGATACAAAAACTAATTAAATTATTATTTAGAAAAAATGTACTGGAACCTTCTTAATCTTTTGTATTGGATACTACTTTAAAATGTCTCAATGAAAAGTTTCTTCATGTGTGGTCAATAGATAAAATTCAGACAAGAAAAATTGTACACTTTTGAGCTACAAATTAATGTTATATTATATTTATGATCACAATGTACCCAGTACTAAATTTTATTTTTGGGGATGGAGAGAAGGAGTATAAATTTTGTTTTTCATTTATTTATTACGATTTTGTATTTTAATTAACTAAATTACTAACTAATAACTATGGGTGAGGGACTTCCAAACAGAGCATCATGGAGTAGTGTCAGTGTTTCCAGATCCGGTCCTTCAATTACATACGACAAGATCTTGGGACTTCTTGGAATCAGATTTGGGTATGATGCCACGTGGCATTGCCCCACATAAACACCCTTCAAGCGATGTCATTATTGGTGTTATTGACACTGGTAAGTCAATGAATCGTGTTCATTTTCTTGTAAATCTGCCTTACTTTAACATTAATATCAAAAGATGATGTTAACCCAAATAATTCAACAATGAAAAGAAAATTAGAGAAATTCTGCAGTGTGAATAACGACTGAAAAATTTTAACGCATATAGAGTAACTTGCCTTTTTAAAATTTGTACACATAGAGCAACATTTGATTTGGTTTAGGTCTTCCTCAACAATAAAATTTACTATGATGGACTTTTACCCAATTTCCCCAAAAAAGAATACCAGCGGATATAGTTGATTCAAGACCTAAAAACTAACACCCTAAAAATGAAACACCCTAGTGTCACATAAGCACCAGCTTCGTTTACTTGATTATAGCAATTCAATATGTGATAATTACATATGAATAATATCAACATGGAAGGGACCTCATAATTTGTTAAGTTGTGTGGGGATGCATTCACATGTCGATGCAATTCGCATAAATGGCCCAAGAAATTTTGAAGGGGACACCTCATGTGATAGTTAGTGAAGGTCATTGTGCCACATACACTCACTAGTGAGCTTAATCATAGCATAAAAATCTAGATCCATAATAAGTTATATGGTACATAAGCCAATGAACGCTATACCTTAGATTATATTATTCCATGTTAATGCCTTGATAGCACTATCTTCTTTTTGGCCAAAGATAGCACTTACTCTAGGACTATATAGCTTCAATTCATTATTCAATTATGTAGCATGGGACTTTTTCTAATATATTTTTTGGTAAGATGCAAAGTGGCAGTTAAGGCATCAACATCTAGCAAATATCAACAACGACACTACTAGCATAATAGAATTCAACTCACGTGGCCTTATCAATAGCCTTGCTAGTAAACAATTAATGGCTATTCATTCTGGCCCTCATCCAGCTGTTTTGATTGATACCCCTCCAATGTGTTTGTCAATCATTCTCTGTAGCACATAATAATCCATCAATTTTGCAAGCAGAGGATATGGTGCTTCCTTCCAGGCTGCATATTCTTCATCATTGATGTTGAGAGGATATATATACTGTTCATGGCTATGAAATAAATTGGAACCGGAAGATCAAAATAAAAATAAGAAAAGTTAAGTTATGGAAATATTAGTATAAGGATTCTAGAGAGAAAAAAGTATATGCAAATGATGAGACAAACTGACAAATGAGTAGTGAATGAAACTTTAGATTAATGCTGAAATAATCCTTCATTTCCTTCAGATGAACATAGAACTATCTGGAAAAGAATTTTGCTTTGTTGACAATAACAGAATACCTCTAAGGTTTTTATATTACCCAATGTCAATAAGTAATAGTCCAACTTAAGGATCGATGAAGGCTTGGTAGGTTGAAACATTAAGTTCCAAATTGAGAAGTATGACTTAATGAGGCATTTGAGAATAGCTTGGTTTTCCTATCTTACCTGCTACATTTTGAGAGCTTCCCATTCAACTTGTGTACCCATCACAGACATAGACAAAGATAGTGAGTTTGGCGAACGTAGTCTAGATATAGCAATAAAGTGGTGATAAGCATCCTTAGCACATGTTATAGTCTTTATTGTTTTCATGGCAAGATTACATGTAAGAGCTAACCATAAAATCATCAAAGAGATGGGATATGGGAAGTCTAAGTGAAAGAGATATGGGAAGCAATTTAATTAGCACTTCGAATTACAGCTAAAAATAGTACCACAGGTAAGTTGTGTGATTAAAACTCTGCCTTCATAATTAGTAATTAAAACAAGTTGCCTCACTCAGAAAACTATGAATTTCACCTATTTTAATATTGAGCTTGGCCTCAATACAGAAAACAATTCGCTCTGGTATATTATAAACAAGTTACTTAAAGATTATTCATTTAAGATTATATCAATTTTTTTTAAAGGGATATGGCCAGAATCTCCTAGTTTTAATGATGAGAGTGTTGGGGAAATCCCTTCTAGATGGAAAGGTGTTTGCATGCAGGGTCATGATTTCAAGCTATCCAATTGCAACAGGTGATCATTCATTCCTTCTCCTGTAAAAGTTTTCAACAAAGATCTTTGTTAGTATCTAGTTTGAACTTTTGAACACAGTTCAAAATTTTCTATCAATAATCTGCTATGGGAAAATAATCATTTCAGTAAAATTGCAGAAAATTGATAGGTGCAAGATACTATAATCTCCAGATCACATTAGGCAGCAACAGAACTCATGGCAGAGAAGCCAAAGGCTCACCAAGAGACACTGTTGGCCATGGGACCCACACTGCATCAACAGCAGCAGGAAGCTGGGTCAACAATGCTAGTTATTATGGTTTAGCACAAGGAACAGCAAGAGGTGGCTCTCCTACTTCAACTAGGATTGCTGCCTACAAGGCATGTTCAGAAGAAGTTTGTTCAGGAGCCACCATATTGAAGGCTATAGATGATGCTGTTAAAGATGGAGTAGATATAATCTCAATCTCCATTGGACCCAGCTCACTGTTTGTGTCGGATTTTAGGAATGACCCCATAGCCATTGGAGCTTTTCATGCAGAAGAATTGGGTGTCATGGTGGTTTGCTCAGCAGGGAATGATGGTCCTGATCCTCTCACAGTTGTGAACTCAGCTCCATGGATTTTCACTGTTGCAGCTTCTAATATTGATAGGAGCTTTCAATCAACTGTTGTCCTTGGAAATGGAAAAATTTTCCAAGTAGGTCTCTTTTATCTCTTGTTACTAAGCAGGAAGAAGAGAAAAAAATGTGTTAATTTTTTTAGCATAGATTTTTTCATGCATTAAAATCTAATATTTGTGTTCTTTTTCCTTGTGATTCTTATGCTGGCAGGGCTCAGGCATTAACTTCTCAAACCTCACTAGTTCAATGTTGTATCCTCTAGTGTTTGGAGAGAATGTGGCTGCTAGATTTACCCCTCCATCAGAAGCAAGGTATGTGATATGTGATTCCAAAATTCATAATATATGGCGAAGTTTAGATTTATCTTTATTTATTTGAAAAATCATCATGGTCAAGATTTTACCTTGTAAAGAGTTGGAGATGATTCATATGTAACTGAAAGGGAAATCTATTTCTGCAACTGCAAGTACTGTTTTTCCATTTGTACAAATTGCTACCATACCAGTATGCAGTTTAAATCTTTTAGTTTTTATACAATACAGCAATTTGAACATATGTAAATGTGTTGTTTTTATCAATGAAATATGCAGGAATTGTTATCCTGGATCATTGGATTACAGTAAAGTTGCTGGGAAGATTGTGATCTGTATTGCTGATGATCCAGCTGTTTCAAGAAGAATTAAGAAGCTTGTTGTAGAAGATGCAAGGGCCATGGGGATGATACTTATTGATCAGAACAGGAATGATGTTCCTTTTGACTCGGGCGTTTTTCCCTACACAAATGTTGGTACTTTTGAAGGGAATCAGATTCTGAAGTATATTAACTCTACCAAGTAAGCATTCCCCAACTTCAAAATACTGACTAGCTCCATTCCTCATGCTTCATGTGGCTCCAAATTTCCAGCCATACATTCATTAGCATTGGTTTATATATACTCTCCCTCCAGTCCATATTATAAGTCACTTCTAACTATCTCGTCAAAACCATATAGAGATGGTTAACTTAATAAATTTGTCCGAAAATTAAACACTTTTCAAATTTTGTCTAAAGAGTATAGAGAAACACTATAGTGGACTTCAAATCTTCTCCTACATTGTGACCAGAGTAATATTTGAAAAACATTATAAGCGGCCCACCAAGTGACTTATCTTATAGACCAAGAATACACCTTATATTTAGGATTGAAGGGTGTGGTTATGGGTGCGTGCATGTACTTCCTAGAATTAAAAAAGAAAGTTAAAAGTTTAAGCAAAAATTCTCATCTTTTGGTGCCTCCATTCATTGCAGGAACCCAACTGCAACAATTCTTGCAACAGCAGAAGCTGCTAAATATAAACCTTCACCAATTGTTGCATCATTCTCATCAAGAGGTCCTTCAGTCCTTACAGAAAACATACTCAAGGTATTTTATTTCCCCAAGGCACTAATAGATAATTGTACAAAGCAACACAATCTTACACTCTTTACTTTGTGGCAAAATGTGTTCCTCAGCCAGACATTATGGCTCCAGGAGTTGGCATTCTAGCTGCAATGATACCCAAAAGCACTGAACCAGGAAGTGTTCCACCTGGACAAAAACCCTCCCAGTTTGGCATAAAATCTGGTACATCTATGGCTTGCCCACATGTGACAGGTGCATCTGCATTCATCAAATCAGTACATAAAAGATGGAGTCCTTCAATGATCAAGTCAGCCCTAATGACAACAGGTTCAACAACTAATGTCCTTCTTATTCTTCAGTCTTGATACATGATTAATCCTTTTGTCCTTGCACTTATTTCTTTGCTGTAACTCAAAGCCTTATAGTTTTGATTTAGTTGTAACACAGTCCCTAAACTTTAACCAAGTGCAATTCAATCCTTATAATTTAACCATTTGAAATATTAGTTCCAATATATTAGCAAATAAAATTATATAATTCGTGAAACTTAAGCACTAAAGTTTAAAATGCTTCAAACTACAGAGATTGGTTTTTTATTTGTGCTGAATCAAAGTTTAAGGATTGTGTCACAACTAAGACAATATTATAGGGACAGAAGATTAATTTTCTCCTTTTTTTTTAAAAAAAAACTGTTCAATCTTGGATAAGGTCTGAAATTGAGATGTGATACTTATGCATTTCTTTCCACTTTCTTATTTTCAGCAACAACATACAATAACCTGAGGAAGTCTGTGACCAACAGCTCAAACAACTTTGCCAATCTACATGAAATGGGAGCTGGGGAAATCAATCCACTCAAAGCTCTCTATCCTGGTTTAGTCTTTGAAACAGATGTGGAAGACTACCTCCTATTCCTATGTTACTATGGCTATTCACAGAAAAACATAAGGTCAATATCTAACACTAACTTCACCTGCCCCAAGATCTCCAATAAAGACCTCATATCCAACATAAACTACCCATCAATCTCCATAAAAAAGCTAAGTAGGAACCAGAAAGGTAAAGTAATCAAAAGAACAGTCACCAACGTGGGACCCTTTAATTCCACATATATAGCAAAGGTTAAAGCACCAGATGGATTAACTGTCAAGGTTCTTCCCAGTAAGCTTGTTTTCTCTGAGAGTGTAAAGAAGCTGTCTTATGAAGTCTCATTCTATGGGAAGAAGGCTTATGGAGGCTACAATTTTGGATCTCTAACATGGCTTGATGGTAGGCATTATGTGCATACAGTTTTTGCTGTCAATGTTCAGTAACTTGGAAATGGTGTTGATGGACATTGGAGATACACACAAAACACACATACAGGATATTCATCAAATTCATTAACATACATATAATGTATTGATTCTTTTGTTTTTTGTTTCAAAGAATCAGAACTATACTACTCACTTCCTCAAGAGGAATTTTAAACAAGAAATTTCTGTGGTGTAAGGGGCTCTTTGGTAGTTTTGAAGAGAGTGGAGTGTGTCCTATGTAATGGGACAAAAATTGTGTCCTTGGTTTCTCTATTGTGCTCTTTGTATCGTCTATTTAGTTTGTAATTGTCTCCTGTTTAATAATTTGTCATCTAATCAAACTATAGTACTTACTCATGAATACACTTTGGATGGGAAAAATCTAAGATGATGTTAAGAAGAATCCGTCATAATTATAATTATACGACATAATTCTAATTTTTATCAATTTCTTCTCAAATTGTATTACTCCTCCAACAATAATCAAGTAATTAAATATTATCTTTAATCTTTATTTCAATACACCAACTATCAATCACTACAAATCAATAAATAGTAATTGTGTCATCAAAATCCGTATAAGTTGGCCACTTTTTCCATCTTCACTACCCCTTATTCAAATGATATGCATTCATCATCAGATTTTCAATTTTAGGCCTTCTTTATTGACAAGGTAAAAGTGGGAAAAAAAGAAATAGGAATTAATATGAATGTAATATAGCAATGCTTTTGTTTGTTTTTAGCTTCCTAACTTTCTATGAACTTTTTTTATTCAATTAGAAGCAATACAATAGAATTCTATAAAAAAAATATCATAGAAAAGTTTATCAATTAATCAAAGAAAATGATCAAAATTTAGGATATTTTATAAATTTACTTTATAAAATTATAATCGAAATACCAAATTATAAAAAACAAACAAAAAATTAAACGGTTAAAATGTAGTGTTTTAACATTTTAGAACTGCAAACTGTGATGGAAAAAACAGAAAATATCCTATGATCAAATTAAATAAATATGAATAATTCACTTTTGATAAAATCATTAAAACAAGATAGGCAAAAGAAATAAATGGAAAATATCAAAACATTACAAATTTATCCCGAACTCATACAATGTAGATAGGATAAATTGGGAAAATATAATCCACATAAAAAATTTGATTGATTAGAATGACCCATATTTATATTTTTATTTTGCATATGCAAAATTTATAAAGCATACCTATTTTTTTTTAACAATGAATTTTTAGGAAAGAGGTTAGACTCATCCATAATCCAAAGATTGAACCACTGAACCAGTGAACTCGCGGGACGATGAGTAAAGCATAACTACTTTACATATAGGGAACTTGATCAAGTCCTTCTAAGTAATAAAAATTTGAATGGCTACAATTTTCCCTGCACATAGCCCATGACATAGCATGAAAAATTTTTGTATTTATAGATTTTAAAAAAATAAAGTGACTTTCTTGGCTACACCTACACATTTCCAATTGTGCGCATGTGTTTTTTATTTTTTAAAAATATTCTGAATGTCTGACATTGTTCACTACTTGACTTACTGTCTTCAACTCATTTCACGTCTTACGAGGTAGTAGTACCCATTTTTCTGCTTCTTCTTCTTCCTCTCTCACCTTTAAGTTCACTTCTTTCTTTCACTTTACAAAGAACCCATCTGCAATCTTCAACCCCCCTTCACAAAAAGTAAGTTTTTCTTCTCCTCAAACAGTTACTTCACTCATTTATTTAATTAGCATATCATGACTTTCTACATTTTGTGTTCATTTATCTGTCACTTTTTATACAGTAAAGTTTTAGTTGCTATCTCATGCATTTTACATTCTGGGTTTTATTTTGCTAATCTCTTAAATATATTCTTCAAGGATGATACTATTGTGACACATTTTGGGTATGTCTTATTGTAGCACACATTTCCATAAAAGAGGTTTTTTTAAGCTTAGGAGTGTGCTATGGAAGGAGGGTTAGGCCAAAACAATGTTCCTTCATCAAGTTCTTTAGACAAGTCCAAGATTTTTGATGTCAAACCTTTGCGTTGCATGTATCCAATTTTCCCTATGTCATCATCATCTCAAGGTCCTTCCAATGGTCAATACCCTTTTGGGTTTTCTCCCTTTTTCCCCTTTGGTGGGCCCCAAGAATCTCATGCATGGACTCAGCATTCTCCTCCTGCCTCTCATGTCCCACTTGATGATCTTCCAATGCCTACTCCTATCACTACAGTTAGGAATCCTATGGACTCTACTCAATCAGAACATGATGAAACATTATCTGGGAGGAGCATGAGATCATCCAAGAGAAAGGCCCAGAAGAGCCGAGAATCGTTAGTTGATTTAAGTTCTGTGGTTGGTGTTAGCCCTGCCCAACAAGCTGATGGTGATAGGGAAGTGGTTGAATTTGTGCTTGTGGAGTTTGATGCTCTTAGGAGAAGAATTTGCCAACTTGCAGATGCTGGGGAATATGTGTCTGGGACAACCAGGCGCGGAGATTTGAAAGCTGGCAATTTGTGTATGACTGCGGGCATTCGAACAAATATGAAGAAGAGGTTAGGTGCGGTTCCTGGTGTTGAAGTGGGGGACATTTTCTTTTTCAGGATGGAATTATGTGTTTTGGGGATACATGCTCAGTCCATGGGTGGGATTGATGTTCTGACCATTAAGGGTGGGCGTGAGGAAGAGCCTTTGGCTGTGAGCATTGTTTCGTCGTATGAATATGATGACAATGCGGATGATGATGATGTTTTGATTTATAGTGGACAGAGTGGGAACTTTGGAAAGAGAGAAAAGACGGTGTCTGATCAGAAGCTTCAAGGGGGTAATCTTGCTTTGGAAAGGAGTTCAAGGCGGCACAATGAAGTGAGAGTCATTCGGGGCATGAAAGATGTTACTAATCCAAGTGCAAAAATATATGTTTATGATGGTCTGTACAAAATTCAGGAGTCATGGATAGAGAAGGGAAAGCATGGAAGTGGTGTTTTCAAGTACAAGTTGGTGAGAATGCCTGGACAGATTAGTGCATTTTCTGTTTGGAAATCAATTGAGAAGTGGAGGGCAGCTCCTTCTTCAAGAACTGGATTTATTCTTGTAGATCTCTCTTCAAAATCTGAGAGCATTCCTGTGTCACTTGTCAATGATGTTGACCATGAGAGATTGCCTGGTGGTTTCACTTACTTTCATTCCCTTAGATTTCCTAAACCCATCAGCTTCGAGCAGTCTTCTAATGGCTGCAACTGTAAAAAATCATGTGTCCCTGGTGATCTGAATTGCTCTTGTATTCGGAAAAATGACGGCGATCTTCCATATACTGGCAATGGTGTTCTAGTGAGTCGCAAACCGTTAATTCATGAGTGTGGCCCCACATGTAGTTGTTTCCCTAACTGCAAAAATCGAGTTTCCCAGATGGGTGTAAGGCAAGCCTTTGAAGTATTCAAAACAAGGGATAGAGGATGGGGTCTTCGATCATGGGATCCTATTCGTGCTGGTTCTTTCATCTGTGAGTATGCTGGAGAAGTGATTGACAAAGGAAACTTGGCTCAAAACGAGGAGGTAGCAATGAAAGATGAGTATGCTTTTAATACTAACCGTATTTATCCTTCATTTAAGTGGAATTATATGCCTCAGCTGTTGGGAGAAGATATTTTAGATGACTCTAATGAAAATTATGATATTCCATCTCCTCTAGTTATAAGTGCTAAAGAGTGTGGAAATGTGGCTAGATTCATGAATCATAGTTGCTCCCCAAATGTTTTCTGGCAGCCAGTTGTGTATGAAGAAAACAATCAATCCTTCTTGCATATCGCGTTTTTTGCTCTCAAACACATTCCTCCAATGACAGAGCTGACTTATGATTATGGGATTTCCCATTCTAATCTGTCTAGAGGCAGTGGAATACCCAGAGGTAGGAAAAAATGCTTGTGTGGATCATCAAAGTGCCGTGGTTCTTTTGGTTGATGGTTTGTGCTGCAGTTGCCGACACTTAGGCGCGGTGTATAGAAATGTACTTGCGACTAAGGTTTGAATTCTTCCCTAATTCACGTTTCGAAATTTCCTTAGCTTTTTCGTATATGATCTTCAAAATGAATGCGGCCATTTTATAATAACAAATTTCATTTTTCCGGTTTATTTTGAAATTTGTCACATAATTACTTGACAAATAACAATAAATTATGCTTTGTGGCTGTCCCTGCTTATGTATAAGATCTTGACATTCCTGATTATGCTCCATTAATCTAGATTCCAACTTCATAAGCTTTATATATTTATTTGATATTTAGATGCCATCTGATCTCACTATTATTGAACATAAACATCATATAAATGTCGACTAATTATATCACTTTCTGGCATGTCATTCTTCTAAAAGGATTTCATTTTGGTTTCAAATGCAAGGCGTTCAATCCTTCATGTCAAATGTGGGTTTGTCAATAATTTTCACATTTTTCTGATCTTTAGTTAACAAATACACTTGTTTTTCTTTTGTTTTTTTTGGATGTTATTATCACATGTTCATACTTTTTTATTGATATGAATAAGACCCAAGGAAAGTTCTTAATAGTTACTTCAATCAGGAATGTGGACATTGTTTACAACTTGGCATTTATTGATTGACTAAAATTATACTTCTATTGAGCAACCAGAGGACAAATATTTAAAAATTGGACACGAGTTCTTCCTTTCTTTATATACCTTGATGTGTTTTATTTACTGTCTTTTTCATCATACATACTCTATCATTACGAAAAAATGACAGGTGGCGTTTCTGCAGCTATTTTGGAGAACCAGATCAAGTTGCAATTTTGTGGATGCATCATGCTTTATATATATATGTAGTAAAATTTAGGCATGCTTGACTGGGAAGTAAATGCTTGGCTCTTTATTTTATAAGAAAAGGTAGTTTGTGAAGTTGTTTTGAAGAACTTGCTAGAGAATGCATGGTCATGTTATGCTAGAAAGGATTTGCCTACTGATATTCATGGCACTGTGTAGTTTGTGCCTAGTTAGGTTTTGCAGTAATCTTAGTTTAGTGATGCCTAATTGCATGCGATAAGACTGTAACTGATGTTTGTAAATTATGTTTGCTTTGGGTTAAGAAACCTTTTATGCTTGCCCTTTTGAATTTATATTTTGGTTCTGAAAGATATTGTAAGCCTTGCTTTTTGAGAAGTTTAACATAAGACTAGAAGATTTTTCTGAAGATATGCATCAAGTTTAATATTGGTCTAAATGGAATCATGTACATGTACACTCATGTACTATTTTTTAGAGTGACATGATAAAAATGTAATAAAATGAATATGATTTTTTTGTGAGAGAATCTGATTACTTTAGATGTTAACTATTGTGTTGCTTTTTTTATTAATTGATATTATAACAAAAATTTTATATTCCCTCCGGTCCTGAATATAAGATCTAGTTGACTTTTTTAGATTATGTTATTAAATTATGATATATTTGATATATTTTAGATTAGTCATTAGTTTATAGGTTAAATAAACTAGTTTAAGGAAAAAAATTAAGTAAATCAATTTATAATTGACTTATTTTGTTTTTTTAAGATTTTCCAAAAAAATCAACTAGGTCTTATATTTAGGACCGGGGGGAGTATAACAATATATTATATCTCAACTGTTTGAACTTCCATTTGTCGAATTCAGATACATTTCTTTTTGTCTTTGTTCTTAAAATTTCATTTGATCATTCCCATTTTTAGTTCAAAAATGTGTGGTTGATATTTAACATTTTCTATTAAACTATTAAAACAAAAAGATTAAATGGTTGAAATTTGATTACAGTATAATGAAATTCAATCTGATTTGTAATAAAAAAAAATACAATCTGATTTATTTATTTTAAGTCCAAGAGTATTTATGAGATTTTTAAAGAAAAGGAGAGCATCTAATTGGCATCGACGGCCATTATTTGCTACTTTCAAATGGTTCATTTTTTGAAGAAAAAATTGCCTTTACATTAGTAAATGTGATGTTCCAAACAATCATTCAAATGTGTATTAATCTCAGAACTTATTTTGATAAATACGTTGAAATGATGCTAATCTTATTCGGTAAAAAACTGGAGTGAGGTAAAAAACATTGAAAGTGGATAAAACCGATACAAGTGAAAGATAAGGGAAAAGCCTACTGTGATATCATAAAGCCGAGGTTGAGGTTTTGAGGAGAAGCTCAAGTAGCATAAACAAACTCAATTAAAACATGCTACAAGGAACAATTGAAATAGGCACAAAAATAATCTAATGATGTTCCGCACTAGCAAAAGATTTTGATAGTAACTTATGTACCTTACTAATCAAATGTTGATACTACCTCCGGTCCTAAATATAAGACCTAATTGACTTTTTTGGAGAGATTAAGGTTGCGAAATAGACTATTAAATCATGACATATTTGATATATTTTTAGATTATACATTAGTTTATAGGTAAAATAAACTAGTCTAAGGGAAAAAATTAGGTAAATCAATTTATAGTTAACTTATTTTGTTTTTTTATAGGATTTTCTAAAACAGTCAACTAGGTCTTATATTTAGAACCGGAGGGAGTATATTATTTTTTTTGTTATTTTTCTTTATTTCATATGCCGATATTATTTTTTTTAATATAATAAAAGGAAACAAATAAAGGCTATTACTCTACCATGAACTTTATATTAAAATGCTGTAACGTATATGATATTTAATGTTTCAAATTTTAATTAATGCCTTTTTAAATAATGACTAAACACACACAAATTTACCGAGTTTAGATATGTTTCTACTTGGTCATGCTCCAGAGCCCACAGGAACAGGCCCCAGTGAATCATGAGTTAGGTGCCCTGCCATTGGGTTGGGTTGAGTCCAAACTCTTTCCTAAAATTTTTGTATATAAAAAAAGATATGTTTCTACTTAGTGACTTTTTTGGCCCATTGATACCTTTTTTTTTGAACATGTCAAGTGAGTGTGCCTTGTGCGTTTTCAAATTTTTTTTCTCAAAATTTTTTAGGGTGTTTTTTGTTTTGTGGAAATAGGGTGTTTAATCATATTAAAATTTAGAATGATTTTTGGTAAGAGAAGTTGTCAACCAATTCACACAAATAATAAAAAATATATAATAGAGTTATTTATTATAGGTAAAATTAATATAATTTCCAACTTTATCCTTACATTATTTACTGTACAGTATACACACACCCTCTCCCTCATCTTTACATTTAAGTATTTAACATGCACAGACAAAATCAATAATTTAAAATTTATTATCTTAACTTTTACATATCATTCTAGATAAAATTCTCATGTTACCTACCTACTGCAAACCAAATGGAGTAGAATTTTACAATTTAATTTAAATGAAGGTTATTTCAAATAATTCACCCATCCTTATAAAATATAGATGAATGCAGGCCCTCTAGTTTTACCCAGGAACATTGTCTCATTAATACTCATTCTTACGAAATATTGTTGGTCACGCGAAATAAAATAAAGTTAACAAACCGACATAAAATATGGAACTAACAAATAATTGGTCGAGTTAGTAAGTGAAATTTAAACTACTTAAGGATGAGAACATATGTTTAAATAATGGGAAATGAGACAATTCTGTCTACATGGGCAGCACTCCTATCCTTCAAGTTTAAATTAGCAGTACTTGTCAATTAGCACTAAATTAAAGGAAAAAACTTACCTCAAGTACTTGACCTCAATTACATCCAGTAAGCCAATAAGAATTAAACACATGTCCAACTAACCCACACCACTTTCTCCTTATTTTCTCTCTCCTCCATGTGTTAGTTGTGTACGGGGTTAGTTGGACATGTGTCTAATTCTTATTGGGTAATGGATGTAATTGAGGTGAAGTACTTGAGGTAAGTTTTTTCCTAAATTAAATTAGAGGATGGTGTTAAAAAAAATAGAATGTGGAAGTGGGAGCCTGGTTTTGGCGGGAAATATGAAAATACGGTCCAAATAAAATCAAAAGACTCAACTCAACTCTCGTCTGCTTCACTTCACTCACAATCATTTTTGATCGATTGCACAATCCTCTCACTTCAATCACCTCTCGTCTTCTTCCTTCTGCAAATAATTCCCATAATAATAATAATAATAATAATAATAATGAAGCAGCGTGGAAGCTGCGATTTCAAGAAAGGCGACATAGTGTTCGCTAGGGTTCAATATCCCCATCGAATTTTCCCCTCTCTCGTTCTCACCCTCGATTCTCTCGGCGTCTGCGTCTCCTTCTTCAACCACCCCAATCTCCCTCCCAAATACCTCCTCCCCTCCGAGCTCCTCCCCTTCGAGCAAGGATTCCGATGGATCATGGACCCTCACAAGAACAATTTCCAAAAATGCCCCTCCTTTTATCGCTTACTCGATTCCGCGCTCCACTTGACGAGCCAGAGGATTGTTTCGAGTCTCACATGTCGCTGTGTTGGCGAGGGAGACAGATTTGGTGGCTTGAATTTGAGATTGATTCATTGGTTTGGGCCGATCAGGGTTTTGGGCTTTGTTTTGAGGGTTGCTGTTGAGCCACGTGTTGATGAGTTGGATTCTCTTGATGCTGTTAGGGTTTTCGCTCTGCTCAAGGCTTTTCGCGCCTTTTCTTTAGTTCAGCAGACAAGGGTTTATGAAGAAACTCAAGCTGGTGGTGGTAGGTATAATATTAATTATTATCATAATAATAATAGTATGATTTCTTTTTTTTCCCTACCTCCGGTGTTAAATATAAGACCTAATTGACTTTGTTTTTTGAGAAATTAAAGTTGCAAAAGGTTATTAAATCATGACATATTTGATATCTTTTTAGATTATCCATTAGCTTATAGGTAAAATAAACTAGTGTAAGAGAAAAAATTAGGTAAATCAATTTATAATTAACTTAGGATTTTACAAAAAAGTCAACTAGGTCCTATATTTAGGACAGGAGGGGGTATTATGTTTGTGTTGGTCAAAATTATTCATGCTGGTTTGGAGACTGTTAGATACTTGTGATTTTGAAGCATTAGGTTGAAATGGGGGGAGTGTGTTTTATGATTGTGGGTTTTGATTATGAATCATTTGCCAAGTATCTTGTTTTCTTGTTGTTGTGTGTGAATTTGTAAAGCTTGATTTATTGGTTGAGTTTGCTTCGGGTTGATGTTGTAATGGTTCATTTGTATATAGCACTTTGTTTGGTTTCTATCGAATCCAGGTTGAGGATGCGGCATATAATCAATCTGTAATCACAGTTTTTCTTTGAAGGAAAAAGGTTTTCTTATTGTTTGGAAGTATGCGGCACATTATCAGGGAAACTATGCAAGTATGACTTAATGCCATGTGGCACTATCTTGAATTTAAATCTTCGCAAAAGCTGGTTGTTGACTTGATATGCATAACCTGCTTTTGCCTATGTTATTTTGTTGTGCCTGCACTATTCAATAATGTTTTGACCAGTAGGAAAGGTATTCTTTAGCTTAAGTAAAGATGCTATGTATTGATGTGTCTGTATCTTACAAATTTTATTTGTATCATGATAGGCAATGAAGTTAAGCCACTCCTATGTTCATCTTCGGATTTGGAAAAGTGCAAACTTACTCAAGAATTAGATGCTTTGAAACCTCCGCATGAGTGTCAGATACTGTCCGAAGAGGTGGAAAAAACCTTAACTCTGGATTCTATAGAGATATTGAACTCAAAATCTCTGCTGTGAAGAAAAATGTAGAACCCTTGCACCAGAATCAACTTCAGATTATTCCACAGATCCACACTAGAAATATGAAGGCTGAATTTTTACCTGAGATATCACTCCATTTGCGTTCACTTACCTATGATCCATTTTACATGATGAGGGAAGGCCTAAGACCTGTAAAATTGAGGCTTTCGAGAGTTAATATTCCAGATCAGAAGGTTAATGATGCCTTCTACAGAGACTGTTTTAAGTTGAGTGAAGCCTTCAATCAAAGAGAAAACACTGCAATTGAGCTTCATTACACATTGCCTGACATCAAAACCTCTTCTTGCCTGACTAAGAAAAGGAAGCGACTTGACCATCATGTTCTATATGATTGTGCTTTTAAGCTTCAGAAATCTCCACCCCTCAACTCAACAAATGAAGAACTCTCATCTTTGAAGATGATTGGTTCAGGAAGCAACAAAGACGATTCATATAGTTTTGTTTCACCTTCTACCTTAGCTGATTCTTTCCCTAGTTTTATAATTAAGATGGATTCATATCTTGGTACAATTCTACAGCATCCTATAAAGCTTTCTGATCTATGTTGTGACAATGCATCTAGTTGCATGTCTCTTTTCAGAGACATGCCATTTCACATAGATTTTCCTGCAGAAGAAAGAGTTTTAGAAACTGAAGGAAACGATCATATCTTGGAATGTTCCAGCATATCACAACCTGAAATGTTTGAACCAGACAAAAGTATTCAGAAGGATGGTCAGAGCAGCATATGCTTTAATGAAACTGCATTGAAATTTATTACAGATGTTAACTCGAAATCATCATCTAACGCAGTGCTTAGTGCTAGAAATTCTAGTAATTATGAGGTTGTAGCTAATGAAGTGTCAAACAACGCTTTGCAAGGATCCGATGCTTCTCTTGGCAATAAGAGGGGCTGCATGACAGAGAATGAAAATCTCAATCAATCTGACGCTTCTTGCACAACCATCATCAATTCAACAGTTGGAGTGAAATCAAAGACACAAGGTCCCCATGCTAGTCCAAAATCCTTGCACATGAAGTTTCCTGAGAATTCTAACCTACCATCAAAGTCAGAGTTGATAAAGAAGTTTGGGGTGTTTGGCTATGTTGATTATCTAAAAACAAAGGTCTTTAGTTTTGCCGGCTCAGCTCGGGTGTCATTCCTTCGAGAAGCAGATGCAGTGACTGCTTATTTCTATGCAAAAAGAAAGAAGATCAGTTTTGGTAGCTCAAATGTCCGGTTCTGGCTTGACCCAATCGAGCACAATAGAGAAGGATCGTCTAAATGTCGCCTTCCCATGTCTCCATCAGCAAGTGAACTGCCAATGCCTAAGAAATCATGTTTGAAAAGTTCTAGTTCCGTGAAGAGAGATAGGAAGAAGCACAAGGTAAGGTTCAATGTAACCTCCAAATATAGCCTTCCCATGTCTCCATCAGCAAGTGAACAGCCAATGCCTTTGAAATCATGTTTGAAAAGTCCTAGTTCTGAGAAGAAAGATAAAAGGAAAAGGCACAAGGTAAGGTTCACTATGGTAACTTAGTTGACAATCAATGTACTGAAAAGCCTTATATATGAATAGAATTCTGTTTTTGTAATGCTTGTTTCTACTCTACCTAACCATAGTGTTGGTAAATGGGCAAGTCAAGACTCAAGATAGGTATCTTTCCTCTCTCAATTCATGCTCCCTTTTTGGCTTGGTTTCTCTGGGGTGCATTCAGAGGAAATAGGGGAGTAGAGTAGTGGGTTCCCCTCATAACTACGAGAATGTAGGGACGATTAAAAATGACAATCTTGTAAATTTAAAAGAATGGCGTTCTAAATGTTCACTTTTACTTGGGGTAGACTAATAATGACATTATGGCAACTAGGGGTGTTCACGGGACGGGGTCGTGACACCCATGTCACGTGTCCCCTCTTGAAAAAGGCTTGAGATAAGGTTTTCGTTTCGTGTCCCATCCCGTCCCAAATTTTATCCCGTTCCGATTTGGAACGGGACAGGATAATCTATCTAGAATTTTTTTTTATGAAATTTTTTTATTTAAAATAAATATTTGAAAAAATATTAGCACTTTTATTTGTATTAAAAAAAACCCCACTTTTAAACTACATGACTTTAACCTCCACAAGTATATAAAGGCGCGCACACGCGCGCACACACAGATATATATATATTTGGGACAGGACAACCCTATTCCGTATTCGTCCCATAAGATGAATTTTGTCTCATCTCGATTTGTCTATTCAGAGATTGCATTTAAAAATACTTTAGGGGTTCACAATTTCTTGGAAACTTTCAAGGCGAATTTGCACCTTTACCCCCTATTATATTCATGTTGTCATTAGGGGTGTGCAATTTCAGTTCAAAAAAAAATTCAATTCAAAAAAAATTAAGGGCGTGCAAATGTTTCTCATCCCGATCTCGCGTAAGCTAAAGTATAATATATGAGATATCTTTGTTTCCCTTTGACCAGTCTTAAGAATTATCACAACCTAGTTTTTTAATTTGTCTTTAACCATTAAATGAAATATGAATTACCCATCCCCACTTATTTGGATTTTTTAACAAATGATACGTAAATATGCTTGAAACAATTTTTTCTTTTCTATATTACTATTCTTGAAATAACCTTTTTTTTATTACACTCAATCGCTCATCCATGAAAATTGGATAGCATTTAGGTAAAAAAAAATATTTAAAATTTTTTTAGTTATTAGTGTTCAAATGAGTTTTACCCGTCCAAATACAGTGAGTTTAAATTCAATTTGATGTATTTATCCTTTCCATATAAGGTTGTTTATCAACTCTTTATTGCTAAAAACTAATTGTTTGATATATTTTAAACTTTAAATTGTTTTCATAAGTTTATCATAAGCAGATTTTTTTATAAAAATATAATTTTTTATAATAAATATAATAGTGGTTTGAATTATAAAACTAATCGTTCAAATTTTGAGGAAAAAGGTATAAAAAGGAGGAGGATCTACTTTCCGCTAGAACACTAATTTTCATTGTTACACCATTTTTATTAATTATTTTCAATTATACTGTACTTGAATTTATTTGCATGGTTTGTGAAAGAGGTTCCCATTTATATACAGATTTGCCCCGCCGTACAAATGAATATTTTTCTTCACAATATCCTTATTTAATAATTTCACCGCACGTGCAAATAAAAAAATGTGAACGTGGCCTTTTATATAATACCGCTACATTAAAATGGACGTCAGAAATTAGAATGAATAATACGCGGCATGTTACTTTCTTCTACTTCAGACAAACCCAAACACACGGGAAAACAGTGAGAAAATATTTTATTTTTTCATACTCAACCTTTCATAACTTCCGATCCTCTCTTTGGTTTCGCTTTCTGGGTTCTTTCTTCTTAACCAAAAACATACAACTAACCAATGGGTTGTGGAAGAGGCTAATGTGGTGAACTAAAGTCCGAATCTTAGCTAGAAGTCGATCACATTTAGCAAACATGTTGGGTAACATGAGAATTGTGTAGCAAGGGAAAACATAGAACGAGAAAACAAACATGGGGGATGAGAGGAGTTATAGAGTGGCATTATTGTTGAATAATAATAATGATGGGTACCATGAGAATTGCCCAGGCTGTAAGGTTGATAAAGCCAAGGAAATGAACCAAGGTTTACCCATAAAGTATGTTTTCAGCATATGGATGATTACTTTGTGCTCCAGTAAGTTTTTTAATTTACGAGCTTGTATCGTTTTGGAGCTCTTTAATAAGTTTTTTTTTTTGTTTTCTTTTTGGAAGTAGTTAACATTCATTGGTTTATTATTGAGTTCAGTGAACACCAGAGATGGTGCTTACATATTTTTTTCTTTAAGTTGGAAAGCCCATAATTTTGAACCTCCATGTACGTTGCCTCATTTTTTTCCCTTACCTCCTGTCATTATATTTGTCTTCTTTAGGGGAAAAGTGGTGGTATTAGGTGAATGATTTAGTTCATGAAAATGTTTCAAAACAAATAAAACTTTTAATTTTATTATATAATTTGTGCCTTTTGATTATTCATTCAATTCATTTCTTCCCTATTTTATGAAACAAAATTATTTGATATGTTTTTTCTTTGCTCTGTACAGCTCTGCCTATTTGCTGTCTCTTTCCATTTATTTATTTCATGGTGAGGATATTTTCTTCCCTCTTGATGAATAATCTTAAATCTGCCATTTCTTTATTTCATATATTCTTTGATAGATGTCCAGTGTGAAAGATTTTTCATTTTTACATGTGGATGATTTAGATTATTATTTTCAGTTTCAAGCTTCTTAATGTTTCATTATCTCCTCAAATAACAAAAAGTGGCAATAAGAAGTGCTTAATTTGAAGAATTTGTTTTTGGGTAAAGCGTCAAATCTAGCACTAAACTATTGTCAAAAGTACACCCCACATAAAAGTGAATCTCGCAGCTCAAATCTAGCACTGATCAAGTGCAAATTGGGTCAAATGTAGCAAAACCGTCAATTTTGACGGGTTTGACCGTTAAGTTTGACCCGAGTATGCCACGTCACCTGTCACGTCACCTGCCACATCACCCAGTTATACCACGTCACCTGCCACGTCATCACCGTGAGCGTTTTCATCTATGTGGTGATGACGTGGCATAACTGGGTGATGTGGCAGGTGACATGGCCTAACTTGGGTGACGTGACAGGTGACGTGGCATACTCAGGTCAAACTTAACGGTCAAACCTGTCAAAATTGACGATTTTGTTACATCTGACTCAATTTGTACTTGATCAGTGCTAGATTTGAGCTACAATATTCACTTTTATGTGGGGTGTACTTTTGGTAATAGTTTAGTGCTAGATTTGACCATTTACCCTTTGTTTTTTGAAGTGAAAAATGAAGGAAACAACGGTTCATTTGAATAATCTCAAATGTGCTAAATCTTTTTTTGTATTGATCAAAGTAATAGGTTTTAACATAAACAACAAAAATGGTAGATTTTGAACTATTGAATTTGATACACATGTACTTGCAAGTAAGAGATTTTGGTATTGCGAAATTGGAGGCAGACATAAGTTCCTATGCTGGTTATGTGGGTATGGTTTATTATAGGGTCCATTCATTCTATGGATGTGCATAAGAGATCGAGTTTTTTAATATCTTAAAAAATACTGGTAATGTGAGTATGAAATATTTCGTAGGAGCTTCATTCATGTTTGGCAGAAGTTTGTCATCAATTCCATGGGGAATAATTGCTGATCGATATGGTCGAAAATTTGCTATAGTTACCGGTCTAGCTTCAGTGTAAGCAACCTGCTACTGAATTGGATGATTAATTTTTATACATCTATTGCCCTTATCAATACTCCCCAATAATAAATAAATAAGAGGATAGAGGGTGTAAACATAGATGAGTAGGATATATTGGTAATACTCCATGTTAATTTAATTAAATTAACTAACATCTTTAATCTAAATAAATTAGATAAACAAGTCTTATATTTAGGAATAGAGGGAGTATTTGTTTATGATATTCATATAAGAAAAAATAGGCCAGCACTGCAAATTTGAAATTTTCAAATCGTTCAAGACAGAACAGATATTCATTACAAAGATTATCTAATAATTCAAGATTATGCTGATTTGTGCTGACCCTTACTCAACTGGTTAGGTCTTAGTGTGTTGGTCTACCAAATCTTACTATACCCAGTTTTGGAGAAAGTTTGTGGACCTGTGAAACTTGCTCACATTTCGGCGGTTAGCTTTCTCTTTCATGAAACAATCATTATGGTTCAGCAGCTTCATTTTTTGTTGTTTCTTAAAATGTACTCGTATTGTTTTTCGGGTACTGTGTGCAGGTTATATCCATACCTATCTTGCAAAGTCACCCTTTCATGGCATTGTTATCTGGCTTCACAATGGATGTATTGATAACGTTTGTTTCTATCCTTATGTTTTTTCTCTCTGTAAGTTCATCTTTTCCTCTATTTTACCAACCACAATGATAATATATGGGTTTAAGGTGAACTAAAATGGTTAGTAAAAGTAAAAGCAGTCAGTGGAATCTCCTTCATTCATTATATGAACGTAATATGCCTCTTTGTAAGCGCATCTCTTGATTTTAAAAGGGACAAAAAACAAACATTTTGATGCACGAGAATGATCTAACTGCAATTGAGGACTAAATTGTAAAAACAAAGAAAGTAGAGAGGCTAATGGTGCCATTAAGCCCATAAAATATGATAACACTAAAATCGTAATACAATCTCATTCACAAAATCCTACATATATTATGAGCTTTACTGATTGTAAATTATTTTTTACCAGCAAACAATTACTACAGGTTTAATCATTCTGCAAAACAGAGCAGTGGTAAATATTTTTTGGTCAAGTTTATTATTTATCATTATTCATTTTCCTTTTCAAGTTGTGAGATCATCATGATTGAGTTGGGCTAATATGAGATGCTTCATATGTTAAAACAGGAGCGACACCAAAGGGGAGCAGCCAATGGTATTGCTACGACTGCCATGTCAATTTTCAAAGCACTTGGCCCTGCTGGAGGTGGTGCAATGTAAGTTTACTTTCATTTATCTGTTTAGCTTCTTATATAACAAATCAAGTTTTGCGACAAATTGTCAATTAAGGTTCGCTTTGGATCAATTCCAACTTGACTTAGGTCTAAAGAAACTTTTAACTCAACTTATTTTATAAAAAAATATGGTGCTAAAAAATATAAAGATGGTTTTAACTTGATAAAGTCTCTGCATTTGGTTTTCATATAATTGTGAACTTGATGTACTCATTTTGCCCATGAGCCTTGGTTAAAATATCATGTATTTAAAGTACTCGAATAAAAAAGCATTACATGGGTTTCTTGTAATCTGCAATGATATTTCCCACATGAACACATTGATGAGCTTCCCGCCCTTTTTTACAATATAATATTTTGACACTTACCTTCCGTTCATTAATAATAATCTTGGTCAATGCAGATTAAGTTGGTCAGAAAAGCGCTTAGATGCTTCCTTCCTTCCAGGTATATATGAAACTTAGCTAATCTACTTGTGCTGGATTTTGTTTCAAGTCTTGGTATGAAGAGAGGGAAAGATAGTGCCAAATTCAACACTTTGTCCTCCAAAATTTAGAATATTCATCCCTCTTGTTTTATTTGGGATCTTTCACTACAATATTACTGCCTCGTGCAGGAAATTATTATTTTATTTGATTATATTAAGGATATTATTTTAATTAATATGATACGCTTAATTATATAACACCATAATTGTCTTAATTTTGTTCCCTCTTTTTTACTTGAATTAATATTATTGATGAAGCAACAATAGCGGTAGTTTAAGGGAAAATTTACAAAAAAATAAAAAAATAATATTTATGATTAAGGTTAATTAATCGACATTTTGTTGAGGAATGATGAGTATTAAGCCCACTAATTAGGGACATTTAAATGCAGGTCCTCATATGGTATTTTTTGTGCTGAACCTAGTAGCAGTTCTTGGAGCTCTTATGATGTTCAAACTTCAAACCATTCTTGGCTGAGAAAAAGGAAACTACATTACAGTGATATTAATAGGAGCATGTTGCCGCTGAATAATAAAATTGAATCAAGCTTTTGTATGTGTGAATTTATAGGCTCTTTTTCTTGTTATGTATAAACACTCCATAATTTGCCCCTTGGATGATGCATAAAGAGAGATTATGGATGTTTGAGAGAACTCTTGGCATGTGTCTTGCTACTTGCTAGTCCTCTATATTTTTTTTGATACAACTTGCTAGTCCAATTAGTTATTGGCGAGCTCATAAGATAACTCGGTTATGGGCCAAGTTCATTTTTGTTTCTTCACATGTTTAACATAGTTCTGATATGTCTTTACGTCATGTGCAATATCCTAAAATTTGACTTGATATAAATAAACACTTTTATCAGTGTGATTTTATTGTGCTTGTACTATTATAATAAATGGAAAATTAATTAGAGTTTTCATTGAAGAAACATAATTAAGAAGAGGTCCCACAAGTTGTAATCATTAGGTCAAAATTTGTTATTGTAAGGACAAGAAGTTGTAATTTACACTTGTGGTATCTCATCTTAATTTTCATGGGGACCTCTAATTAATTATGGTTCCTCAAGTTTCATTAATAAACAAGCAACTTACCCGTGCGATGCACAGAGTGTTTTTTTGGTAAAATATCACACATTGTCTTAATATGCACATAGTGTTATTCCAAATAATTTCAATATAGATTCTTTATACTATTTAAATTTGTTCAAGAATTAGACTCTCCCATTTATAATTATTGAAGATGAGGTCCACCCTTCAGTCCCCTAAATTTAAAGAGACACTTGTACCTAGATCGTAAATAACAAACTTAATTTTAAAGAAATTCTAAAGAGTTGCCACCTTTTAATGAAGACTTTTACACTTGTTAACAGTAGTTACTAACAACTCCTTAGGACCACTTTGAAATTAAATATCTTATTTTCGGAATTAAATATCTTATTTTCAGAGTAGAGTAGTGGGTTCCCCGGCCTCATAACCATGAGAAAATTGTTGGGACGATTAAAAATGACAATCTTGAAAATTTGAAAAAATGGGCGTTCTAAATGTTGGATTTGGAACGGGACGGGAAAATCCCGAATCTATTTGAAATTTTTTGATTAAAAATAAATACTTATAGAAAAATATTAACACTTTTATTTGTATAAAAACCTTCACTTTTAAACTACAGGGACTAAATCCTTTACAAGTATATAAATGCACAAACATATATATATTTGGGACAGGACTACCCTATTCCATGTCCCATTACTGAATATGAATATTGTCCCTTCTCCATTTGTCTATTTAAGAATTGCAACTAAAAATACTTTAGCGGTTCACAATTTCTTAGAAACTTTCAAGGTAAATTTGCAACTTTACCCCTATTATATTCATGTTGTCATTAGGGGTGTGTAAATTTTTCTCATCCCAATATCATGTAAGCTAAAGTATAATAAATCATATATCTCTGTTTCACTTTGGTCAGTCTTAAGAATTATCAGTGCCTAGTTTTTTAATTTGTCTTTAACCATTAAATGAAATATGAATTACCCATCCCCACTTATTTGGATTTTTTAACAAATGATACGTAAATGCTTGAAGCAATTTTTTCTTTTCTATATTACTATTCTTGAAATTAGCTTTTTTGTTACACTCAATCGCTCATTCTGTCACTCATGAAAATTGGATAGCATTTAGGTAAAAAAAATTAAAAATCTTATTAGTTATTAGCGTTCAAATGAGTTTTACCCGTGCAAATAAAGTGAGTTTAAATTCAATTGATGTGTTTTTCCTTTCCATATAAGGTTGTTTATCAACTCTTTATTGGTAAAAAATACTTGTTTGATATATTTTAAACTTTGAATTGTTTTCATAAGTTTATCGTAAGCAGATTTTTTTTATAAAAATATAATTTTTTTTTCTAATAAATATAATAGTGGGTTCGAATTATAAAACTAATCGTTCATATTTTGAAGGAAAAAAGTATAAAAAAGGAGGAGGATCTACTTTCCGCTAGAACACTAATTTTCATTGTTACACCTTTTTTTTTAACTATTTTCAATTATACTGTACTTGAATTCATTTGCATGGTTTGTAATAGAGGTGATGAAACCTTCATCCAAGTTCCTTCCCATTCATGTAAAGTAGATTTGCCCCGCCGTACAAACCGGTCTCTGCATTAATGATCCACATTCCTCTGAATATTTTTCTTCACAATATCCTTATTTAATAATTTCACCGCACGCGCAAATAAAAAAATGTGAACGTGGCCTTTTATATAATACCGCTACATTAAAATGGACGTCAGTACTCAGAATGAATAATACGCGGCATGTTACTTTCTTCTACTAAAGACAAACCCAAACACATGGAAAAACAGTGAGAACATATTTTTCATATTCAACCTTTCATAACTTCCTCTCTTTAGTTTCGGTTCCTTGGTTCTTTCTTCTTAACCAAAAACATACAACTAACCAATGGGGGTTGGAAGGGGCTAATGTGGTGAACTAAAGTCCGAATCTTAGCTAGAAGTCGATCACATTTAGCAAACATGTTGGGTAACATGAGAATTGTGTAGCAAGGGAAAACATAGAACGAGAAAACAAACATGGGGGATGAGAGGAGTTATAGAGTGGCATTATTGTTGAATAATAATGATGGGTATCAATAGAACTGCCCAGGCTGTAAAGTTGATAAAGCCAAGGAAATTAGCCAAGGTTTACCCATAAAGCATGTTTTCAGCATATGGATGATTACTTTGTGTTCCAGTAAGTTTTTTGATTTACGAGCTTGTATTCTTTTGGAGCTCTTAAATAAGTTTTTGATTTTGTTTTTTTTTTTTTTGGAAGTAGTTAATATTTATTGGTTCATTATTGAGTTCAGTAAAGAACACCAGAGATAGTGCTGCTTTCATAATTTTCTTTTTCTCTCGGTTGAAAAGCCCATAATTTTGAACATTATTCATGTACGTTGCCTCATTTTTTGTTCTTACCTTCTGTCATTATATTTTTTCTTCTTTAGGGGAAAATTGATGGTATTAGGTGAATGATTTAGTTCATGAAAAGGTTTCAAAACAAATAAATTTTGTGCCTTTTGATTATTCAATCAATTTATTTTTTCCCTTTTTTATAAATAAAATGTTCTTGAAATGTTTTTTCTTGGTTCTGTACAGCTCTGCCTATATGCTGTCTCTTTCCATTTATTTATTTCATGGTGAGGATATTTTCTACCCTCTTGATGATTAATTTCAAATCTGCCATTTCTTTATTTCAATATTCTTTAGTGTCCAGCGTGAAAGATTTTTACATGTGGATGATTTAGATTATTGATTTCAGTTTCAAGTTTTTTTATTTTTCTTTATCTCCTCATATAACAAAAAGTGGCAATAAGAAGAATTTGTTTTTTGAAGTAAAAAATGAAGGAAACAATGAATAATCTCAAATGTGTTAAATCTTTTTTGTATTGATCAAAGTAATAGCTTTTGACATAGACAACGAAAATGGTAGATTTTGAGCTACTGAATTTGACACACATGTACTTGCAGGTAAGAGATTTTGGTATTGCAAAATTGGAGGCAGACATCAGTTCCTATGCTGGTTATGTGGGTATGTATGGTACCTTATAGTCCATTCATCCTATAGATGTCCATAAGAGAGTTTCTTTTAATATCTTAAAAAAAATACTGGTAATCTGCATATGAAATATTTTGTAGGATCTTCATTCATGTTTGGCAGAGGTTTGTCATCAATTCCATGGGGAATAATTGCTGATCGATATGGTCGAAAATTTGCTATAGTTACTGGTCTAGCTTCAGTGTAAGCACCCTGCTACTGAATTGGATGATTAACTTTTATACATATATTTATTTTGTTTTTTTTCATGTAATATCAGCAAATATGTACGTTAATTATTTTAGACTAGTTGAAATCAGTTTATTTTGTTAGTTGCTTAGTTTCTCTTCTATCCTCATCGTTCCTCATCAATAAGGTCATCTATTTAAATATAGTTTTCTTATGTGATTTCAGTGTTGTGTTTAACACACTATTTGGCCTTAGCACAAGTTTTTGGATGGCTGTTAGCACAAGATTTCTTTTTGGAATCTTAAATGGTTCACTTGGACCAATAAAGGTACCATTTTCCTTATGTATTAAATTACAACCATTTAAAAATAAATAAACTGATAGTTGGTGTTTAAAATGTACTCCATCTCTTTAGGTCATACCAATTTCATATTTGGCCATACCACCAATTTCTGTTATTTACTTGTTAATGAGCTTTGTGTTATGATTCCATTAAAGTTGAAATACTTTTTGTACGAGTTTCATAATATATCCATATCTTGAGAGATTAAAATGGGACATGAGTGTATTGTTCTAGGTCTTAAGTTACCTATTCAACCGTTAAATTTTCATTGAAGAGATCTTGGGCTCAACAATAAGATTATATTTGTGAGCTTGATCACCAGTCTATCAATTGATTTTCTTTATTTACAATATTTGCTGTTCTACTTGATTCTAACTTACACCAATGTATCAAATATCCTCTGTCATTAGGCTTATGCTACCGAAATTTTTCGAGAAGAACACCAAACTTTAGGACTCTCAACTGTAAGTCTAGTTTAGTTTGGCCAACTATATTGATTCATGGAAGTACATGCTACTTTTGTGATAATTGGATTTCAGGATTTGGTTTCAGGTTAGTGCTGCTTGGGGTACAGGTTTAGTCCTTGGCCCTGCTCTAGGAGGCTACTTAGCTCGGGTACCGTTTTCTTTGCCTTGTGTAACAAATTGGTCCTTGAAATTCCAATAGATTTAGTGTCTCTTTCTATTTTTAGTTAGTATATCATTATTTGTAGTTAGTTCTTATTTTGTTCATCTAACAATTTAGGAATTTTATTTTTTCCAGCCCGTTGAGAAATATCCACATGTATTTCCAAAAGGTTCATTATTTGATAAGTAAGTATCCTTGGCCCACTTTTAAATGATAAAAAACAAATTTTGGATTTTTTTTTAAAATAATTTCATAGTTTATATGATGATACTCACTTGTCCAAAAATAAATGGTTTTCAGGTTTCCATACTTCTTACCGTGCCTTATAATATCGACCTTGGCAGTTGTTGTCTTAGTCGCCTCTATGTGGCTCCCGGTATGAAAGCCATGACTTCTACTTGTTTAGTTTTGAGTGAAGACTTCTACTTGTTTATTAATATAAAAGAAACTTTCTGGTGTCTAATATTAACATGGCAAATTTAATTATTGTTCAGTTTCTTAAGTTAGTACAACTATTGAGTCATATCTTTTTTTAAGCATATAACAAAGTTTTATTCCATAAGGTGGGCATTATTAAGCCTCATATTTGTTACAGCTTCGAAGTCCATATTTTTTATTTCTTATTTTTTAATAGGTTTCCAAATACTTAAAGCATCTAGCATGTCATGGGTATAATTGTATATACATATATTTAGGCAGCTGCCCTTTAAATTCACATTCTTTTTAATCTGCAGGAAACAATACACAATCACAAAATTAGTGATGAGTCCAATGAGGATGCAGAAGCACTGAAAAATGAAATCACAGGAAATAAAGTTCAGAAAGATGAAAATCTCCTCTTAAATTGGCCACTGATGTCATCCATTATTATTTATGGTGTTTTCTGTCTTCATGATATAGCGTATACAGAGGTATGCTTCTTTCTTACATAATACTACCTCCGGTCCTAAATATAGGATCTAATTGACTTTTTTTGAAGAGATTATGGTTGCGAAATAGGTTATTAAATGATGACATATTTGATATATTTTTCGATTATCCATTAGTTTATAGGTAAAATAAAATAGTTTAAGGGAAAAAATTAGGTAAATCAATTTATAATTAACTTATTTTGCTTTTTTAAGAATTTTCTAGAAAAAGTCAATTAGGTCTTATATTTAGGACCGGAGGGAGTAACATTTTTTTATCGAATTCTTTCATACTCACATTATAAATTATTCCACACATTTCACATCACTATGTTTGTTGTTTGGGCTTTTCTGCTTTCTATCATGTCATTCATACCTGCATTTATTGACTTTGATCTTACATCTATCTGATGGAAAAAAATGAGATTCATTAAAGACAAGATTTTTTTCCTAAATTTGATCCTTGAAAAATGATGTGCTTAATTATCATGTTGGTACTCGAAATAATTCTTTCTATCACTTTAAATCACTTTAATAGCTTCCTGAGCCATTGAATTCATATTATACTTTCTGCAGGTTTTCTCATTATGGGCTGTCAGTCCTAGAAGGTTGGGAGGTTTGAACTATTCAACTGATAATTTTGGTAATGTTCTTTCAATATCAGGTAAATCCTGTGACTATGAAGTTCTGCATATTATTAATTGTTAATTGTGTTTCCATGATAATTTTCCTTCCCCAAATATTCTGCATAACTTGACTGCCTTTATATGAGGTGGGGTCACATATACTAATTTTACCCTTAGGCATATATTGTAAAGTGTACCAATCTTGTAAGTAAATTCCATTACTTCAATTGTCATCTTTGGAAGGATTCTTAAGAGACTTGCAGAGTATCACCTTAACTTTTTTCCTCTAAGTTGAGAAAAATTTGGTACATGTTTTTGGTATTTTTTAATGTTTTGTTTAAAAAAATAATGTGCGTAAAACTATAAAAGATATTACAAAGTCATGCTTTTTAAGGGATACCAACAATAAACATCTTAAAATGATGTACATTACTTGCCTCCGGTGCTCAATATAAGATCTATTTGGGAGATGAGTTTAGTCCTAAATATAAGACCTATTTCTAATTCTTATCAACTTATTTCTAAATTATTCTTATCAATACTTCTCAATAATAGAGAAATAAGAGGAGAGTGGACGTAAATGTAGATGAGTAAGATATATTGGTAATATCACGTTAATTTAACTAACTTAACTAACATTTTCAATTTAATCAAATTAGGTAAATAGGTCTTATAGTTAAAAAACAGAGCGATTACTTGCTTGTTGCTTGATGATATTCATATAAGAAAAAATAGGCTAGCACTGCAAATTTGAAATTTTCAAATCGTTTAAGACAGAACAGATATTCATTACAAAGATTATCTAATAATTCAAGATTATGCTGATTTGTGCTGACCCTTACTCAACTGGTTAGGCCTTAGTGTGTTGGTCTACCAAATCTTACTATACCCAGTTTTGGAGAAAGTTTGTGGACCTGTGAAACTTGCTCACATTTCGGCGGTTAGCTTTCTCTTTCATTAAACCATCACTATCATTCAGCATCTTCATTTTCTGTTGTTTCTCAAAACGTGTTGTTTTTTTGGGATGTTATATAACACATATATGTGCAGGTTATATCCATACCTATCTTGCAAAGTCACCCTTTCATAGCATTGTTTTCTGGCTTCACAATGGATGTATTGATAACGTTTGTTTCTGTCCTTATGTTTTTTATCTCTGTAAGTTCTTTCTTTCCTTTATTTTACCAACCACAATGATAATATTATGGGTTTAAGGTGAAGTAAAATGGTTAGCAAAAGTAAATGCACTCCGTGGAATTTCCTACATACAATATATGAACGTAATATGCCTCTTTGTAAGCGCATCTCTTGGTTTTAAAAGGGACCAAAAAAAACATTTTGATGCACAAGAATGATCGAAATGCAATTGAGGACTAAATTGTAAAAACAAAGAAAGTAGAGGGGCTAATGGTGCCATTAAGTCCATAAAATATGATAACACTAAAATCAGAATATAATCTCATTCACAAAATCCTACAAATATTATGAGCTTGACTGATTGTAAATTATTTTTTACCAGCAAACAATTACTACAAGTTTATTCATTCTCCAAAACAGAGCAGTGGTACATTGTTTTTTTGGTCAAGTTCATTATATATCATTATTCATTTTCCTTTTCAAGTTGTGAGATCATTGCTTCATATGTAAAAACAGGAGCGACACCAAAGGGGAGCAGCCAATGGTATTGCTACGACTGCCATGTCAATTTTCAAAGCACTTGGCCCTGCTGGAGGTGGTGCAATGTAAGTTTACTTTTCATTTATATATCTGTTAGCTTCTTATATAAAAAATCAAGTTTTGTGACATATTGTCAATTAAGGTTCACTTTGGATCAATTCCAATTTGTCTTAGATCTAAAGAAACTTTTATCTCAACTAATTTTATAAAATAAATATGGCGCTAAAAAATATAAAGATGGTGTGTGTGTGTGTGTGTGTGGTTTTAAATTGATAAAGTCTCTGCATTTGGTTTTCATATAATTGTAAAGTTGATGTGCTTATTTTGTCCATGAGCCTTAGTTAAAATATTGTGTATTTAAACTACTCAAATTAAAAAGCATTACTGGGGTTTTTTGTAATAATCTGCAATAATATTTCTCACTTGAACACATTGATTAGCTCCCCACCGCCCCCTTTACAATGTATAATTATAATATTTTGACACTTACCTAGTTACCTTCCGTTCACTAATAGGAGTAATAATCTTGGTCAATGCAGATTAAGTTGGTCAGAAAAGCGCTTAGATGCTTCCTTCCTTCCAGGTATGAAACTTGGCTAATCTACTTGAGCTACATTTTGTTTCAAGTCTAGGTATGAAGAGAGCGAAAGATAGTGCCGAATTTAACACTATACATCCCTCTTAGCTTGTTTTATTTGGTATCTTTGACTACAATATTACTGCCTCATGTAGGAAAATACTTATTTTATTTGATGAAATTAATGATATTAATTTAGTTAATATGATACACTTAATTATATAACACCATAATCATCTATCTTAATTTTGTCCTCTCATTTTTACTTGAATATTATTGAGAAAGCATCAACAGTGGTGGTTTAAGGGAAAATTGACAAAAAAAATATAAAAGAAATAATATTTAGGATTAAGGTTAACTCCCAATTAAGTCCTACATTTTTTAGAGGAATGATTATTAAGCTCACTAATTAGGGACATTTAAATGCAGGTCCTCATATGGTATTTTTTGTACTGAACCTAGTAGCAGTGCTTGGAGCTCTTATGATGTTCAAACCATTCTTGGCTGAGAAAAAGAAAATTACATTACAATGATATGAATAGGAGCATGCATGTTGCAGCTGAATAATAAAAGCCAACAAGGCTGTACCAACCAAACACTGAGGAAGGAGATGATGGATATCACTATAGAGTAGTATATATTTCTTCATCTGATCAAGGTTTTGTATGTATGAATTTATTGGCTCTTTTTCTTGTGAACCCTGTAATTCCACCTCCCATGAAAGCTTCAACAACTTCATTGATCCCCCTCACACACCACCATTTGACTTCAATCACCCATTCAGCCTCCATGCCATATCTAATACCGGATCGGATAAGATGCCTGCAAGAGGATGGTTCTCGTCCCATCCCACATACATAAAGAGATTGTAGATATATATCATATATGGTTGAACATAAATAATTAATGGTGGGGCTATCAATTATAGAGCGGTTGGTGCTAATCAAATAATTGTGCAGTGACTATATATGCAGTTGCTATGCTAATATACATACATTATATTCTACTGGAGGGGAGATGAGCAGGAATGTAAAATTGGAATCTCCTTGTGTGGGATGGCCGGATGGATAAAGGTTAATGTTGAGAGATTGACTCTAATAACTTAAGAATCTTATATACAAAAATTTAATCCTTCGTTTGATTTCCGTAATCTCTCCTCAAATCGCTTCTCATTGGGAAACCAATCCATTAACCCTAATATACTATGCTCTATTAAATTATTTTTTTAAAAAAAATAAAAAATGATGCATGCAAGGGTGTCTTGAGAACCACATTCTTCAGAATAATTTTAGAAATCTAAAATCCTTCAAATTAAAAAAAAAAAAAACTGAAATTGATCCTTGGCAATAATTTTCGCAGACAAATACTATCGTGATAAACTTTTAAGGGTGTATTTGGTTGTAAGAAGGTAAAGTAAAGAATTAGAAAGTGAAAGGGTGAAGATGGAAAGTAGAGGTAATGATGGGAAAGTAAAGTTTGTCTGCCCAGATATATTTAAATTACTAAAAACCTCTCACTTTCACTTTCCTCACTTTCTTTCTTGGTACCAAACGTACCCTTAATACTGGCCCTTGCTTATTTATGTGATACGTGGATGCCAGTTTTTTGATTTTTTTTCCTTTTCTATACTACCTCCGGTCCTAAATATAGGACCTAGATAACTTTTTTTTGGAGAGATTAAGGTTGCGAAATATGTTATTAAATGATGACATATTTAATATATTTTTAGATAATCCATTAGTTTATAGGTAAAATAATTTGGTTTAAGTAAAAAAATTATGTAAGTCAATTTATAATTAACTTATTTTTCGCTTTTTTAGGATTTTTCAAAAAAATCATCTAGGTCTTATATTTAGAACCAGAGGGAGTATTAATTTTCTCGAATTTTTTTTAATAACACTTGAAATAACTTTTTTATTACACTCAAACGCTCATCCATGAAAAATTGAACACATTTAGATAAAAATGGTTTTTATTAGTTATTAGCTAAAAAAATCATTTTTTACAGTGTTCAAATGAGTTTCACCCATCCAAATAAAGTGAGTTCAAATTCAAACTTAAGTGTTTTTAGAAATCATATAAGGTTTTTTATGAATTCTTTGTTGGTAAAAAATTGTTTGATACGTTTTAAACATTGAATTGTTTTCATAAGTTTCATCGTAAGTAATTTTTTGTTATGAACATATACAAGAGGAATTTTTTTCTAAGAAAGATATAATAGTGGGTTTGAGTTCTCTTATATCCCTTTCTTCTTCCAACAATCTCACTTTCAAGTTAAGATTAAAAAACTAATCGTTCAAATTTTGAGGGAAAAAAGGTATAAAAATAATATCTAGGAAGAGGATCTCCTTCCCGCTAGAACACTAAATCTAATTATTGCACCGCTTTTTATAACTATTTTCAATTATACTTCAATTTAAATTATTTGCATGGTTTGTGAAAGAGGTGATGACACGTGAAAGCCTCAGTTAAATTCCTTCCAATTATTGGGGGTTAAAAAAACAGTTGCTTCCAATTATAAGATTTTTCGCATCCGAACAACTGGCCCCGCCACTAAATATTAATTTATACCACATTCTCCCTCTTCATATTTTCATATCATTATTAATAATGTCACCGAACGTGCAAATAAAAAATGAAATCCTTTTATATGATACCCCTACATTAAAAAGTGGACGCCAGAATGAGTAACACTGTCGGCATGTTTCTTTTTAGTTTTTTCTACTTAAGACCAACCCAAACACATGAAAAAACAGAGAGAACACACTTTTGATACTCAACCTCTCATAACTTCCTCTCTCTACTTAATGTGGTGAACTAAAGTTCGAATGTTTGTTAGAAGAGACGTTCACATTTAGCAAACATATTGGGTAACATGAGAATTGTCTAGCCACATGTACAATTTTCATATGCATGTCTAGCTAGGCAATTCTCATGCTATATATATAGCAAGGGAAAAACATAGAGCAGACAACAGACATGGGGGATGATATTAATCAGCATAATAAGAAGGATGAGAGGAGTTATAGAGTGGCATTATTGTTGAATAATAATAATGATGGGTACCATGAGAATTGCCCAGGCTGTAAGGTTGATAAAGCCAAGGAGATGCACCAAGGCCTACCCATAAAGTATGTTTTCAGCATATGGATGCTTACTTTGTGCACCGGTAAGTTTTTTAATTTACGAGCTTGTGTTGTTTTGGAGCTCTTTAGTCTTTGATTTTGTTTCATTTTTTAGAAGTTAATGTTTGTTGGTTCATTATTTTTTGAACTGAAATTGGTTAATTAATGAGTTCAGAAATGAACAAAGATAGTGCTTTTATTATATTACTCAGTTGAAAAGCCCATATTTTTTTAACATCATTCATGTTCTTTGTCTTTTTTTTTTTCTTACCTCTCATTATATTTTTTTCTTCTTTAGTGGAAAAGTGGTGATCGTTGGTGAGTGATTTAGTTCATGAAAATGTTTAAAAAACAAATAAAAATTTTAATTTTTTTTCTAATTTTGTGCCTTTTGATTATTCATTCAATTTTTCCCTTCATTATCTGATGTTTTTTCTTGGCTCTGTACAGCTATGCCTATATGCTCTCTCTTCCCATTTGTTTATTTCATGGTGAGGAAATTTACTTCCCTCTTGATGAATAATCTTGAATCTGCCTTTTATTTATTTCATACATTCTTTGATGTCCACAATGTGAAAGGTATTTACAGGTGGATGATCAAGATTATTAATTTCAATTTCAATTTCAACTTTTTTTTATTTTCCCTTATCTTCTCATGTAACCAAAAATAGCAATTTGAAGTGCTTAATCTTTTGAATGATTTGTTTTTTGAAATAAAAAAATGAAGGAAACAATGATTCATTTGAATAATCTCAAATGTGCTGAAACTTTTTTGTATTAATCAAGGTGATGGCTTTTGACATAAGTAACAAAATGGTAGATTTTGAACCAATGTATTTGATACATATTTACTTGCAGGTAAGAGATTTTGGTATTGCAAAATTGGAGGCAGACATCAGTTCCTATGCTGGTTATGTTGGTATGGTTTCTTTTAGTACATTCATCCTATGGATGTCCATGAGAGAAGTTTATAAGATCTTAACAAATACTGATAATCTCCATATGTAATATTTTGTAGGATCTTCATTCATGTTAGGCAGAGGTTTGTCATCAATTCCATGGGGAATGATTGCCGATCGATATGGTAGAAAATATGCTATAGTTACTGGTGTAGCTTCAGTGTAAGCACCCTGCTACTGATTTGGATGATTACTGTTTATACATCTATTTTTTTTATCATGTATTACCGGTAAATATGTATTACCTCCGGTCCTAATTATAGGACCTAATTGACTTTTTTTGGAGAGATTAAGGTTGCGAAATAGGTCATTAAATGATGACATATTTGATATATTTTTAGATTATCCATTAGTTTATAGGTAAAATAAACTAGTTTAAGGGAAAAAATTAGGTTAATCAATTTATAATTAACTTATTTTGCTTTTTTAAGGATTTTCCAAAAAAAGTCAATTAGGTCTTATATTTAGGACCAGAGGGTGTATGTTAGTTATTTTAGACTACTTGAAATCAATTTATCTTGTTCATCAATCCATTTGGACATTGTTTTCTTATGTGATTTCAGTGTTGTGTTTAACACACTATTTGGCCTTAGCACAAGTTTTTGGATGGCTATTAGCACAAGATTTCTTCTTGGAATCTTAAATGGTTCAATTGGACCAGTAAAGGTACATTGTTCTTATGTAGATTACAACCATTTAAAAAAGAATCAATTGTTGGTTCTTAAAATGTACACTTTATCTCTTCAGGTCATACCAATTTCATGTTTTCCCGTACCACCCATTTCTATTAGTTTAATGAGCTTAGTGTAATGATGGCATTAAAGTTTAAATACTTTTTGTAATACTTTAACGAGATATCCATGTCTTGAAAGACTAAATACAGACAGCAGTGTGCATTTTGCCTTGAGGATATCTTGGGCTCAATAAGAAAATTAAATTTTTGAGCTTGATCACTAGTTTATCAGATGACTTTCTTTACAAGACTTTAACACCCTCTGCCACTAGGCTTATGCTACCGAACTTTTCGAGAAGAACACCAGACTTTAGGACTCTCAACGGTAAGTCTAGTTTATTTTGGCCAACTATATTGATTCATGGAAGCGCATGTGTAACATCCCAGCGCCTCGCTCTCGAAATTGTCCGCTTTGGGGAATCCTCACCCCTCACGGCTTTAAAACGCGTCTAGAGGGGGAAGTATCCAGGCCTATATAGCACCTTTCGTTCTCCTCTCCAGCCGATGTGGGACTTTACAATCCACCCCCTTGGGGCCCAGCGCCCTCGCTGGCACATCGACCCGAGCCTGGCTCTGATACCATCTGTAATATCCCAGCGCCTCGCTCTCGAAATTGTCCGCTTTGGGGAATCCTCACCCCTCACGGCTTTAAAACGCGTCAAGAGGGGGAGGTATCCAGGCCTATATATAGCACCTTTCGTTCTCCTCCCCAGCCGATGTGGGACTTTACAATCCACCCCCCTTGGGGCCCAGCGCCCTGCTGGCACACCGACCCGAGCCTGGCTCTGATACCATCGGTAACATCCCAGCGCCTCGCTCTCGAAATTGTCCGCTTTGGGGAATCCTCACCCCTCACGGCTTTAAAACGCGTCTAGAGGGGGAAGTATCCAGGCCTATATATAGCATCTTTCGTTCTCCTCTCCAGCCGATGTGGGACTTTACACGCGTTTTAAAGCCGTGAGGGGTGACGATTCCCCAAAGCGGACAATTTCGAGAGCGAGGCGCTGAGATGTTACAACATGTTTCTTTCTGATAATAGGATTTCATGATCTGGTTTCAGGTTAGTGCAGCTTGGGGTACAGGTTTAGTCCTTGGCCCTGCACTAGGAGGCTACTTAGCTCAGGTTCTTTGTTCTTTGCCTTGTGTAACAAACTGCTCCAGGAAATTCCTAATGGATTTAGAGTTTCTCTTTTTCTCTTCTTTGTTATATATATCATTATTTATCGTTAGTCCTTATCTTATTCATCTAACAATTTAGGAATTTTGTTTTTTCCAGCCCGTTGAGAAATATCCACGTGTATTTTCAAAAGGTTCATTATTTGATAAGTAAGTATACTTGGCCCACTTTCAAATGATAAAAAGAATTTTGATATTTCTTTTAAAAAATCCATTTCCTAGTTTATATGATGACACTCATTTGTTCAAACATAAATGGCATGCAGGTTTCCATACTTCTTACCTTGCTTTATAATATCGACCTTGGCATTTGTTGTCTTAGTCGCATGTATGTGGCTCCCGGTATGTATAGCCATGACTTTTATTTATTTATCAATATAAAAGAAATTTTCTAGTGTCCAATATGAACAACATATTTTGGATGTAATTATATATACATGTATTTTAAGCGGCTTCCTTTAGGTATTCAAATTATTTATTTAATCTGCAGGAAACATTGCACAATCATAGGATTAGTGATGAGTTCAATGAGGATGCAGAAGCATTAGAAAATGAAATCACAGGAAAGAAAGTTCAGAAAGATGAAAATCTTCTCCTAAGTTGGCCGCTGATGTCATCCATTATTGTTTATTGTGTTTTCTGTCTTCATGATATAGCTTATTCAGAGGTATGCTTCTTTCTTGGGTGAAGGTGCAAAAATGATGCTAAATTTTACCTAAAATTGCGTTTCTAATATTAAAGTTTCACGAGGTGCAAATATAATATTTTCACTTGAGGGAAATAAAATTTAGATATGAAAAGACTCTTATGCCCTCATTCCTCCCTCATTAAATTTTTATTTAATATTTAATGAGGGGCATAAAAGTCTTTCATATCTAAATTTTATTCCCTTGGGTGAAGGCCCAAAAATGATACATAACTATTGACCAAGGAACAGAAATAGTACATAACTATTTCGAGGTACAAAAATGATACCCAACTTTTACATGTGATCAAAAATGATATTTTCACTAATATGACTATAATATTAGACATGAAATATCCAAAATGCCCTTATTATTAAATAAACTTTTACCGGTCGGCGATTAATTTAGAGCGAAGGCCCAAAAATGATACAAAACTATTGGCCAACGTACAAAAATGATACATAACTATTGCAAGGTACACCAATGGTACCAACTTTTAACATGGGATCAAAAATGATATTTTCACTAATATGACAATAAGATAACACATGAAAAATCCCAAATGCGCTTATAAATTAAATAAATTTTCTTCCTCACCCTCTCCTTCCTTAACTTCTTTTTTCTACCAACACTTCCTTCAATAAAAAAGGGTAGGTAGTCACATTTTTTGGACAACAAATGGGGTTAGTCGCGTTTCTGCCATGCGCGATTATTTCGAACGTAGCAAAATGTTAGTGGCGTTGCTTTTTTCGAAAAAACGCGACAAAAATAAATGTTAAAAAATTGATGTCGAGTTTTTATGTCGCGTTTCTAGCTTTATGCGCGACATAATCTGCTTACAGAAAAAAAAATTTGTCAGTAGCTTCTCGAGGAAGCTTTGTGAATCTTCCTCGAGAAGCTGCTGGCTAAAGGAAGATAAAAAATAATATAGTAATTAGGAAGAAAGTGAGGGAGTATTTTTTTATAAAAATGAGAGGGAGTGTTTGAATTAGGAGAGTAAAAAGAAAAATAATGAAAAACTAGTATATTATGGTGAAATAAAAAAATTTGAATTATAACAATTGAGGAGGATTTTTTTTGGCAAATGGAAAAACAAAGTATTAAAGAATAATAAAATGTATACCTTAAATTGCGGAGGATTTTAAACAATGAACCTGCAAAAAAAGTATAATTAGTTAAATGAGAAATATAAAGAATGAAGGTGAAGAGGAAGAAACTAAGAGAGTAGAGAAAGAGGAGAAAAGAAGGTGGGAAGAGAGTAGGAAAAAATAGAGTGGGGGAGGGAGAAATGTAAGAAGAGTGAAATTTATATAGGGAGAAAGTGGAGAGTGGAGGGAAAATTCGAATTTGAAATCTGACACATATGTCGCGTCAGTGGCACGACATAAGTAAACGAAGATGCGACATATCCATTCGAATATATATATATATATATATATATATATATATATATATATATATATATATATATATATATATATATATATATATATATATATCACTCATTATGTTTCTTGACACTACGCGACACGAAAAAAATGAATATTTTATTGTTTGTTTCCTTTTTATTGGAGAGAATGCTTGGTGTCGCGTATATGGCATTTCTTGCGTGACATTTCTTGTCAAAATAAAAAAAAATTGTCACCCTTGTCTTATGCGTGACATTTCTTGCGTGAAAAGAGACATATTTTTGGTAGTGATCACCCATCTCACACTTTGACTCCATCATTTTCATCTTCTATTTCACTCTCTTCTCCCTTCTTTTTCGCTCCCTCTTCCTTTTCTTCTTGCTGAAAGAGAGAGAGACGACGCTAATCGCTGGTTCGGCCTTAACAAATAGCGATACTGGGGTACTTTCTTGTGTTTATTTTCCTTCTTTACCTCTCCTTTCAGATTGTTAACGAGTTTTTGCTGAGCTCTGTTTTCATGCTTTTGCAGCCTGACCGCCCTAACGAGTTGCTGAGAGTTGAAGCCGCCGGTGGACAAGTTATTTATTAAAGAAAATGTTGGTAGAAGAAAGAAGCTAAGGAAAGAGAGGGTGAGGAAGAAAATTTATTTAATTTATAAGCGCATTTTGGACTTTTCATGTGTAATCTTATTGTCATATTAATGAAAATATCATTTTTGATCTCATGTTAAAAATTGGGTACCATTGGTTTATCTTGCAATAATTATGTATCATTTTTGTTCCTTAGCCAATAGTTATGTATCATTTTTGGGCCTTCGCCCTAAATTAATCGCCAGCCGGTAAAAGTATATTTAATAATAAGGGCATTTCGGACATTTCATGTCTAATATTATTGTCATATTAGTGAAAATATCATTTTTGATCACATGTAAAAGTTGGGTATCATTTTTGTACCTCAAAATAGTTCTGTACTATTTCTGTTCCTTGGCCAATAGTTATGTATCATTTTTGGGCCTTCGCCCTATTTCCTTCAAGTGAAAATACTATATTTGTACCTGGAACCCAAGTTGGTTAATATTTTTGCACCTCGCGAAACTTTAGTATTAGAAATGCAATTTTTGTTTAAGTTTAGTACCATTTTTGCGCCTTCACCCTTCTTTCTTACATAATATTAACTTTTTTTAACGAATTCACCATTTCATAGTTACACTATAAATTATTTTAAACATTTCTTATTAGTATGTTTGTTGTTTTGGCTTTCTTGCTTTCTAGCATGTTATTCATACCTGAATTTATTGATTTTGATCTTGCATCTATCTGATTGGTGGTTAAAACTGAGACTCATTGGAGACAAGAGAATTTCTTAAATTTGATCCTTGAAAATTGAATTGATTAACTATCAAGTTGATACCCTTAAATAATTCTCTCCATCAATTTAATCCTTCTAGAGCCATTAAATTCATATTATACTTTCTGTAGGTTTTCTCATTATGGGCCGTCAGTCCTAGATGGTTAGGGGGGTTTGAACTATTCAACTGATAATGTTGGTAATGTTCTTTCAATATCAGGTAGTAAATCCTTGGTGGCTATGAAGTTCTGAATATTAATTATTGATTGTAAATTGTGTTTCCATGATGATTTTCCTTCCCCAAATATTCTTCATAACTTGACTGCATCTACATGAGGTCACATATACCAATTCTTACCCTTAAGCATATATTGTAACGTGGACCAACCTTGTTGAGTAAACTTCCATTACTTCAATTGTCATCTTTGTAAGGTTTTTTAAAGAGACTTACATAATATCTTTTTTCCTTTTTTAAATTGAGAAAATTCGGGAAAGGTTTTTGTTGGGACAAGACTTTGTTGTTGTTCAAAAATATAACCTATAAAGTAAATTTTAAAAGCATAGATAATGTGGTGCTAAACTATAAAAGATATTAGGGTTAAATATCATTCTGGCCAATAAGCTATTTTGAAAGGGTCAAATTGGCCAAAGAACAATAAAATGAGTCATTTTGACCAAAGAACAATCAAAATGGCTCATTTTGGCCACATAGCTATTTGAAAATACTAAACTACCCTTGGACATCTAATTAATATAATTTCTGAAAATGTGGGTCCCACATTTAAAAAAAATTACTCCACCCCATTCCACTCTCTCTCCTCCCACCTTCCCTCCTTTCACCACCACCGACCACCCTTTCTCTCTCTAAACTTCACCCACCGACCACCATTTCATTTGTTGTGGCAGTGCAAGGCGATGAATCAAGCATGTAGCTTGAATTGGTAGAGGCGGGAATGAAAAAATTTACCTTTAGATTCAGATTTTTGCTCTCCTCCTCTTTTTGGATCTTCCTTCTTCTCTTTTGGGTAGTAGTTCGCATAATCTACCAAAAATATGAATGATTAGAGCAGAAACTAAATAGCTGCACGAGTCAAGATAAGGAGCCAAAAGTAATTGGAGAAAAAAATGATAATGGCAACAGTACAGAATAATAGCTTAGTAATTAAGGAGCCTAAAATATGAGTAAATCCTCACTCTTTTTTCTTTTTTCTTTGGGTGAGGTTTTAGAGAGAGAAAGGGAGGAGGGTGGTGGTTGGTGGTGGTGAAAGGAGGGAAGGTGGGAGGAGAGAGAGTGGAATGGGGTCGAGTGAGTAATTTTTTATTTTTAAACGTGGGACCCACATTTTCAGAAATTATATTAATAATTAGATGTCCAAGGGTAGTTTAGTATTTTGAAGTAGCTCTTTGGCCAAAATGAGTCATTTTAATTGTTCTTTGGCCAGAATGAGTCATTTTATTGTTCTTTGGTCAATTTGACCCTTTCAAAATAGTTTATTGGTCAAAATGATATTTAACCCAAGATATTAAATGGTCATGCTTTAATGGGAAACCAACAAAAAACATCGTACATTACTTCCTTCCTTGATTATATTCATACAAGAAAAAAATAGGCCAGCAGTGCAAAATTTTTAAATAGTTTAAGTCAAAACCGATATTCATTAGAAAGATAATCTATCAATTCAAGATTATGCTGATTAGTACTGACCCTTACTCAACTGATTAGGTCTTAGTCTTTTGGTCTACCAAATCTTACTGTATCCAGTTTTGGAGAAAGTTTGTGGACCTGTGAAACTTGCTCACATTTCAGCGGTTAGCTTTCTCTTTCATGAAACCATCACTATCATTCAGCATCTTCATTTTCTGTTGTTTCTCAAAACGTGTTGTTTTTTGGTGGTGTTATATAACACATATGTGCAGGTTATATCCATACCTATCTTGCAAAGTCACCCTTTCATAGCATTGTTATCTGGCTTCACAATGGATCTATTGATAACTCTTGCTTCTGTCCTTATGTTTATTCTCTCTGTAAGTTCATCTTTTTCCATTATTTTACCAAATACAAAGATAATATTGTGGGGTTAAAGTGAAGCATAAAATGGTTAGGATAGAATCTTTTTTATAAGAATTTTCAGTCTTAAGATTACTTTACAAAAGTTAATGCAATCTGTGAAATTTCCTACGTAGAATATGTGAACGTAATACTTCTATGTCTTTCTGCAAGCGCCTCTCTTGTTTTTCAGGGACAAGAAACATTTTGATGCGCAAGACTGAACTAATTATTAAGTGAACTTGAGGACTAAATTGTAAAAGCAAAAAAAGTAGAGGGGCTAATGGTGCCATTAAGCACATAAAATATAATAACACTAAAATCTGAACACAATGTCATTCACAAAATCCTACTTACTTTATGAGCTGATTGATTGTAAATTTTTCTTTACCAGCAAACAATTATTACAGGTTTATTCATCCTGCAAAACAGAGCAGTGGTAAATTTTTTTTAAGTTCATTATTTATCATTTATCATTTTTTCTTTTCAAGCTGTAAGATTATCATGATTGAGTCGGAATATTATGAGATGATTGGTCAAAAACAGGATCAACACCAAAGCGGAGCAGCCAATGGTATTGCTATGACTGCCATGTCACTTTTCAAAACACTTGGCCCTGCTGGAGGTGGCGCAATGTAAGATTCCTTTTATCTTTATATTATTCTCTCTTGACAAATTGAACCGCTAAATTGTAATATATGTCACATGTAATTAGATTTTATATTAGTTTATAAATAGAATAAATTAGTTTAAGGAAAAAAACATAAACATATACATTTTAAATTTATTAATATTGCATCCTTAATTTATCCAAAAAGGTTAAATTGGTCTTTAAGTAGAACTAGAGGAAGTAGCTTCTTATAAGACACATCAAATTTTCTGAAAATTTGTTAGACGATCGTTTTTGAGTCAATTCCAATTTACCATAGGTCAAAAACAACTTTTAACTCAAAAAGATTTTATTGAAAAAACACGGGGTTATTATAATGTAAAGATGTTTTAACTTCAAACCTCGGGTGTGTGGTTGAGTGACAAGGACTCATTCGCCCTTAACCAATTGTCTGGGGTTCGATCCTTGGCGTTGGGTATGGAGAAACATTAAATCTCCCAGGCTAGCTGTCTCATCCTTTGAGGTGCCTACAAATCAGCGGGAGATTAGTCTCTCCTTGATCATGGATAAAAAAAAAGATGTTTTAACTTCATAGGGTCTCTGCGTTTGGTTTTCACATGATTGTGAAGCTGATGTACTTATTTTGTTCATGATCCTTATTTTGAGCACCATGTATTTAAACTAGGGCGAAGGGGCAAAACTAGTCACCGTAATTTCCAAATTGACAACTTTGGCACCCGTAAATTGGATGGTGCAAAACCGGACATTATAAAGTAAAATGAGACAAATTTAGCCACGCCGTTAAGTTGAAGCTAGAGGTTAATGAAGGTGGGCCACACGCCAACACTCACGTCTGTTAGCTTCAACTTAACGGCGTGGCTAAATTTGTCTCATTTTGCTTTATAATGTCCAGTTTTGCACCATACAATTTACGGGTGCCAAAGTTGTCCATTTGGAAAATTACGGTGACTAGTTTTGCCCCTTCGCCCTTTAAACTATTCAAATGAAATTCCATCACTGGGTTTTTCTTGTAATCTGCAATAATACTTCCCCACATGAAGACATTGATTAGCCTTATTTTTTTTAACAATGTGAAGTATTTTGACACTTACCTTCCACTCACTCATAATTATCTTGGTCAATGCAGATTAAGTTGGTCAGAAAAGCGCTTAGATGCTTCCTTCCTTCCAGGTATGAAACTTGGCTAATCTACTTGTGCTGAATTTTGTTTCAAGTCTTGGAATGAAGAGAGGGAAAGATAGTGCCAAATTCAACACCATGTCCTCCGAAGTATAGAATATCCATCCCTCTTGTTTTATTTGGTATCTTTGACGACAATATTACTGCCTCATGTAGGAAATACTTATTTTATATGATTAAATTAAGGGTATTAATTTAGTTAATATGGAAAGCTGAATTATATACTTGAATATTATTTTTTTGTCCCCTCAAGTAAAAAAGGATATTAATTTAGTTAATATGAAATACTTGATTAAATAAAATACTTATTTTATATGATTAAATTCAACACCATAATCATCTTTCTTAATTTCGTCCCCTCTTTTTTACTTTAATATTATTGAGGAAGCATCAATAGCGGTAGTTTAAGGGAAAATTGACAAAAAAAATAAAATAAATAATATTTAGGGTTAAGGCTAACTCCCAAATAAGTCCTACATTAAGGAGAGGAATGAGTATTAAGCTCACTAATTAGGGACATTTAAATGCAGGTCCTCATATGGTATTTTTTGTGCTGAACCTAGTAGCACTACTTGGGGCTCTTATGATGTTCAAACCATTCTTGGCCGAGAAAAAGAAAACTACATCACAGTGATATGAATAGGAGCATGTTGCCGCTGAAGAATAAAAATGATAAATGAAGGCCAACAAGGCTGAACCAACCAAAGACTGAGGAAGGATAGATGATGGATATCACTATAGAGTAGTATATATATATTCATCTGATCAAGCTTATGTGTGTATGAATTTATTGGCTCTTTTACTTGTTATGCATAAACACTCCATAATTTGCCCCTGGGATGATGAATGAGAGATTAGGATGAAGCTTGAGTGCGTATGGATGTTTGATATAACTCTTGCCATGTGTCTTGCTACTTGCCAGTCCTCTATCTTGTGCATCAGATGGACTTTTTTTAGTGGCTTTCTTATTCTCTTCCGAATTAGTTATTGGCGAGCTCTTAAGATAACTCGGTTATGGGCCAAGCTCATTTTTGTTTCTTCACATGTTTGACCTAGTTCTAATGACTTATGCCATGTGCAATATCTTAAAATTTGACTTGATATCCATAAACCACATTTACCAGTGTGATTTTATTGTGCCTGCACTATTATAATGCATGACCGGTAGAAAATTAAAGGTAATTTTTTAGCTATACTAAAGATGCTATATATTGATGTTTCCCAATTTTACGTCTTTCATAGCCTGTTAGGCCATCAAATGTTTGCGACGAAATGGAATAAAAAAAATAAGAAAGGGAAAAAAATGAACGGACGATTAAAAATGACAATCTTGAAAATAAAAAAAAAAATAAGTGGGTATGCTAAAAGTTCAATGTCACTTGCGGTAAAGTAATGACATTATGGCAACATGAATCAAGCCGTTAGTGTTTGGCCCTTTGAATAATAATAAAAAGTAATGGCATTATGACAACATGAAATAATTGAATATAATAGATCTAATGATTTACTATGTTTTGTTGGGGGAAAATATGTACTATGTTCACTCCGGTTTTCATGATTGGGTTGATCTTGAGTAGGTGAAATGTAACATCCTGAAAAATTTAATTCAGGATTAGGGAGTGTTTTGGGAAATTTTGGAATTTTTAGGAATTTTTGGGATATTTTTGGAAACTTTGAGTAATTAATGTGCATATAATTAATTAAGAAATGAAGAGTTTGAAATATGAGGGAGTGGTAAAGCTAAAAATATTTTGAAAGTTAAGGAGATTGGAGGCTAGTTTAAATGGTTTTAGAATTAAAAGAGTACCCTATGGCAAGTTTGGGCTACAAATCATCAGAGAACCCCCTTAATTCAGCAAACCAAACGCGCCCCTCCCCCTTTTACTATAAAAACATCGGATTCCCTCCTCCCCTCTCACCCGATCTCTTCTCCCTCCCTGTCCAGTTCCGCCGCCCACTTCCTCCTCCCTCTTCCATCTGTCGCCTTCTCCGTTCCTTCCCTTCCGGCGGCACACGGCGGCGACCGCCGTTACTCCCTCACTTCTCCTCTCAACCCCACTAAAACCTTATGCCTTTCTCTCTCCCTCGCGTCCTTCACTCCTCATCTTCGTTCTGTCTCTTCGCTCGCCATCGTCGTCCTCCATATTTTCCGGCGAGCTTGACGACGTACGGCGGTGACGTAAGAGTAAGCTTTGGTCTTGACTTGTTTTTCGCGTGTTGTGTTTCTTTCCCATGTCAATTTCTTACTTTTCCTGTTCCTTTTGGTTTTTCTGTTCGGCCAGCCACCTAAATGGCCGATTTCCGGCGAACTCAAGGCGGACGGCGGCGGCGGCGAGTTACAGCGAAGCATGTAAGTTGAGATTCAAGCTTATGTAAATGTCATTTTCCCATTTCATAGCTAATTCCAGAGAGGTCCGAATTGGGTTCCATGTTTTAAGGTTTCTAATTAACCAAAACAAAATTCAATCTTTAGTTAGTAATGTTAGACAAGAGGTTCAAATTGTTTATTGAGGAATTGTTTAGGTTGATTTGTTTCTTATTTTGTTGGCTCGGCTTTGGTTTCAGTTTGAAGTTGTATATGTGTGTGCATGTGAAGCTGTATATGTATATGCGTGTGTGAGTGTTCTGTTGGTGTTTGGTAAATGCAGGGAAGGTTTAAACTGATGTTTATGTGACAGAATTGAGGCTTAAGCTTTAAACTTTATAATACATATGGTTACCAAAGCTGTAACAGTTCTTTGTTTAATTCTTGGAAGTTTTATGTTTCACAAATTTCTAGTTTTCTTAGGATCTGTCAGTTTTGGGAACTAATTTAGGGGAAAATGGAAATTAGTAATGTATTGAGTTGAAAATAGTAGTTAAACAAGATACATGATATATATATTGGAATTTTGGCTTTTGAAGTTCAGATTTATTCATTGTACTTTGTTGTTTAATTTGGACCTAAGGTTGATAAAAGTTGGAAGCATGGAACTCAATCCTTTGATGTTCTTTTATATATGACAATATGTTGATATTTCATTAAATGTTTCAATTTATTATAAACATATTGAAGTTGGATGTACTTTCATATAGGACGTTTGTCATGTGCTGCTGGTTTTTGGGGAATTTTGTTCTAATTCAGTTATGACAATGATGTGACTTCTTGCATAGGATTTGGGATTCTTGCATGTGGTTGATTAATCTTTTTATATCTTTTACTATAATGATCAAACTGATTAAGTGAGATGTCATTGTTGCTGTTTAGTTTTTGATTTTTAAGTGGGATAGTATGTATTTTAACATTTTCATGTTAATTGGGAGGTTTTTGCTTTTATCTCTGTTCTGCCAAACAAATTTGTTTAATAAGGGGGAAGTGTCTGCTTTGATTGAACAATGATTTGATGCTTGTACGTGCTTATTGTTTGAGTTATTGAGTTGTGATTTTATTGAGTTTCCCTTCCTTTCCTTTTGTACAGTCAGTGTTCTGTTGGGTTAAACTAAGGAGGAACAAATATTAGAACATAAAAGTTGAGTGTTGTTGTATGATGAATCTGTTGGGGTTTGTGAATGATAATGTGTCCTGCTTAATTCTGATTTTGAAGTGTATTAAGGTATGTTTTAGTGTTTGTATACTGATTTGAGATACTAGATGTCCATTTTATATACTGGCTGAATAAACTTCAGAAATGGGTGTTTGAATTTGATGGTTAGTTGATTAAAATAGCGACTCAAATGTACTTTGGAATGAGTCTGGTCGTTCTTGTGAATGCATGGATATGCTAAGTCCTTTGTTAATTATATTCTAATGGCTAGACTAATTTAATGGGAAAAACTGTTATTCTTTTGCTATTGAGTGCTGCTAGTATGAATTGGAGATGGTGATAAATTTTGTACATGTGTATTTGCTAAATTCAAGGAATGGTTTTGCAATTCCTTGGTATTTCTCTAATTGTGCTTAACTGGACTTTGAAGCATTGCTATGTTAATTGATAGGAATCCACATGACTTTCTAGAATAATATAACTAAGAAAGGGGAAAATGGGTAGTAATATAAGATACGAGAGAGATGTCAAAGTGTTATAAAGTGAAATTGATATTAATTTAGGGCAAAAGTACTGATCTAACAATTAACTATTTCAGTTTGGGCAAAAATAATAAATGACTGTTTCGCGGTGCATAAATAATAACCAACTTTGTGACCCGGTGCAAAAATAATAAAACCGGTGTTGGATGTTAATTTGTAATTTTGTGGAACCTTTCTGATATTATTTTCAAAGTGAAAAATACATTTTTGCCCCTCCCAATTAAAACCTTACTGATACTAGTTAACATGGAAAGATGAAGGGCAGAAGGAAGAATAGTTTAGTTTTAATTGTGAGGGGGTAAAAAGGTATTTTTACTTTAGAAAATAATATCAGAAAGGTTTTACAAAACTACAAATTAACATTTAGTACCGGTTTTATTATTTTTGCACCGGGTCACAAAGTTGGTTATTATTTATGCACCGCGAAACAGTCATTTATTATTTTTGCCCAAATTGAAATAGTTAATTGTTAGATCAGCGTTTTTGCCCATTAATTTATCATTTGTATCCTATTATTATAGGAGGAACTAAAAGGGAAGTGTTTGGAGAACATCTTCAAGAAATGGTAAGGAAGAACAACAAAGTGCTAAGGGCGACAGGTAATCACACTTAACCTTACTATAACATTGAGGGTGATGTTAGCTAGGATTTTGTTAAATCCCTTCTCACCCTCTATATATATATATATATATATTATCTTTAAAAGGTATTTTTATACAAAATAGGCTATCGGGTGCCTTTCAAACACGATTATTTTCATATAAAGAAATTTGAAACTCTGTATACCTATTATCCTGCCTGGTGGTGACCATTGATCTGGAATGGCGTGAAATGTATATAGGGATAGTGTTGGGTAGTGGTTTAAGAGGTGATGAGGATAGAAAAGAGAGTACATGTTGAGTTAAGATTGTTGAGAGCTATATTGATGGAATATAGAATAGGGATTGTGAGTATTGCATGACACTGATTATTAGTACCGTCGGCCGATGTAACCTATCGATTTGCGCAAATCGATAGGTTAATTGTACAGGTTCCTCGGATTGTAAAGGAACCAGGGATGTTTACACTGTTTATAGTGCTCCCTTTTTCAGGGACGTTTTCACTATATAAAGTGCTCCCTTTTTCATGCTTTCAGATTTGAGACTGGGCACAGTGTCAATCACGTTTATTTTCATCTGTTGAGTTGGCTTGGAAATGACTGAGGGTTTTGAGTGATATGTGGGAAGTAGAGATGATGAATTTGAGTTGATTAGACGGAGAGACTTGAATGATGAATGAAAGGCTCGACATGTATATATATATATATATATATATATATATATATATATATATATATATATATATATATATATTATTGGTTTTAAAAATGTGGTACCCTTTAGACGCCCTCGCTACCGCACATCTCACTGTTATAGTGAGTTAAGCGGTGATTACTGGGACAAATTGTCTCATCCCACGATTACTGACATTTTTGCAGGTACTCATGCACAGGCGCAAACATCAGGAAAGGGAATTAGGTAGTAGTAGTTATATAGACTATTTTGAATTGTATATTGCCAATTTGTATAGGCCTGCATCTGCTTCCGCATGTATACATATCTATTTATTTTTAATATCAATTAGTTTTGTTTATTAACCATGTTAGACAAATCCTTTCTAACATGGTTATCAATAAATTATCCATGATAGCAGCTGTGTTGTATTAGTTTATTCTTTTCTATCATGGATAATATTTAATCATTAGGAAATTCCTTTTCTAACTATGATAGGACATTGGTATTATGGAAATCCTTTTTCTATCATAGTTAGTAAAGATATTATTGAACTAAAAGAGATGTCACAGGTTAATTAGGGAATTAGTAACACTATGTTACATGAAATAAAACCCATCCACATGTCAATTGATTTAGCAGTGAATCAGTTAGTTGGACCATTAGGTGAGTACACTGAGTTTGAGCTAAAATGAGTCTGAACCTACCTGAATAAAAAGACCTCTAATGAGTGGTTCACCAATATAAGGTCAAAAAAATGTTCACGGATATGATTGCACAAATGACAAGTAGGATCAGACCACATATATGCTCTAGGCCTTATCCTAAAAGCTTTCGGACCAACATTTTTTGGTCCGACACTTGGCAGTTGGCGCGATCTACGTGGCCAAGAATCATGATCGGGCAGGACGTGTCCTCTTGATCCTGAAACATTCAAATCATAAGAAAAATAATTAAGAAATAATGAAATAAATTGTATAATAAATGAAATTGGAAAAAGAGTTAATAAAAATATTTTTGTATGGTGATATGTTAAATATTGATTATTAATAGTGAAATTTTGAATTATGAAAGAAACTATTTATTTATAAATAATAATATTTTTGGGTTAGGCTATTCTAGTGATCCTGAAGCCTATGCCCTTGCCTTGTCCTACCCGATGGTTGGACTTGGTCTTATCCTAATTGTTATTATTCCGGACTGATTCGCTCTATAATCAAATTCCATCGGGCCATTGGACTATCGGGTTTTTGTGGAACCCTATGTATAAGTAGCCCAAATATTTTTGAGAAAATGGAGAATAAAGAAATAGAACATTTTAGTTTAACTTTTACTCATTTTCTTTCTTTCACCTCTGTTTTCCTTTTCCCCATCGATCAAAGCAAGATGGTTTCTTGTCAACTTTTTTCTTTACTGTTGTCTTCCCTCCCATATCCTGTCGTGTCCTCCCAAAGTTGCCTGGACATCCAAACAAATTAGAATTGAGTGGGAGGGAAGGGAAAAATAATTTTCCAATTGCAAATATATGATTTACCAATGAATGAATTACTGCAGCACTGCAGCACATAAACTAACACCAATCAAGGAAATGTAAATATTTCTCGTGATGATTGTAAACAGTTGGCATTGTCAAGGATGCCAAAAGAGAATTAAGTGAAGAATTAAATAATTGTATGAGTGGACAGATTTAAAGGGAAATGCCGAAATGTGAATGAGAAAAATACAATTTCCTCTCATTAGCATCTTTAATTCACCAATGAATTTGCTTAATATGATTAAGATCTGTTACAATTCAACACCTTAGTGACATCAAATTGAAAATGGCCCAAAACACAATCCAATGACCATCAACGCCAGCAGCAGCCGATCTCAATTATTGGTTACCGTCAAAGCTGAGAGTGAAATGCGACGGCGCGTGTGGGAAATTTGAGAAGCTGAAGTGATGCTGGCAACATAGGATTCTACGAGGAATTATGATCAACGAGCTACAAAAGTTTGATTTTTTTTTTAATTTTGTGGCTTATAGCGTTATTAATATTTCCCTTTTCATTTTTTCAGTGTTGTAGCCTTTGAAAAAAAAAATGTACTTGTCCCATCAATTTTTTACCTCTCATCATCCTAGCTCTGCAGCTCATACGCCTTTTTTGAGATATAGGAATAGATCGAGATTCTCTCGAACCTTCAAAATCGGAAAATCCACGTACTTATCTTTGACCCTTAGCTTCTTCACGTGGATGTTGCATGTCAATGATTTTCACCCCAAAATTGACCAACAAAAATCTTTTCACCCCAAAATATTTTATTCTAATTTGATCTGATGCCATCAAATCATACTATTCCACATGGCTTTATCAGTTTTCTGTTTTCCACTTCGATGTCAACAGTTAACCGCGTTAGGGGATTTAATGGACATGATATTTTTGGGTCATTATTTTCAAGTATTTGGGGGTTTTTCAACATCTAACATTTGTTTAGGCCTTTAAGTTGTTAAGAGCTACTAACTATTCATTTATTTTGGTCTTTTTTATATGACAATTAGTAGTTTCTAAAGAGCATTGATTACACTTTTCCATTTATGCTCATAGCGAGCTAGAGATGTAATTATTAATATGATATTAGAATTTAGTTTAATTCACAAGGAAAATATTGTAAATTACTTTATTTTTGAGTTATTTAACGATTTTAACTAAATTTATTGGTTTATGAGATTTTATAGTCGGTACCATATAATAATGGCCAGATGGACTATTATTTACCTAACATTTTCAAGTGTTTTTTTTTTTGCACTAGACTACAAATAATCAAGGGTGTTGCATTCTTTTCTCAATTAAATTTTATTGCCATCAAGTATTTTGAGACATGTTAATAATTAGATGATTTCTAAGGACTTCATGGAAGTAAAATTTTAATGGAAATCATCTAAATTTAATGGCAATATTATATTAGCTCCATGTCCAATAAATGAGTATCATCGGTGCACCTCATGAAACTTGGATTTTAGAAACGCTACTAGTGGCAACGTTAAGTATCAGATTTGCACCTTTACCCATTATGAAATAGGGTAAATAATACTCCCTACTGACCTTATTATAAAAGATAAAATTTAAATTGATTTAGCACAAAATATAAGAGCTTATTGCTGATAAAAAAAATATAAAAGCTTACATTGTATTTTCTCCTCATTTAATGATTTTTTTTCGTGTTTTCCATTAACTCCCTTTCATATTCAACACTGCTCATATATTTATCTATCTTATAGACTCATCGTCAATAAAGGTAATATTAGAAAAATACGTATATTTTAAACACATTTAATTATTTTTGCATGTTTACTTGAAGAATTGAGCTTAGCTATTGAACTCTTATAAATAGGAGAGGAAGCAGTAACCTTTAAAAATGAATTTACGTGGTTAAAATTTCAAGCAATACAATTACATTGATTCAACTGCCAATGACATTAATCTACGCAAAATCATTTAATAATGAGATTTGAATTTGAAACGTGAAGTCAATAAACAATAATTCGCGTAATTAATCAATTATAATAAATACATATATAAAACAGAATTGTACTAAATAGTTTGATAAAAAAAAAGAATGTGGTACTAAACAAACCTGGGTCAGATGGAATAACTATAGGGAAAATTAATTAGAGGTTAAAAGAAAAATAATTAAGATGTGGTGTCAAAAGTTGTAATTACAACTTTTGACCCTTAAAATAACAACATTTGATATGATAATTTCAACTCTTGGGACCTCATATTATTTCCATGGGACCTCTAATTAATTCTCACATAAATCATGAATGCATGTGAAGATGTATCATTGTATCCAATCACATTGGTCATGAGTTGACTGAGTAGATGGCACCACACATTCATACAAAAATGTTGTCAAGGATGCTTGGGCTGTTTGGTAAGAGGGGTTGCAACTGAAGAAAAATTTGTATTTTCAATTTACAAAAATTTTGAGAAGTGAGGTTAAAAGTTCTTTTTTTTGGCCAGCTGTTAAGAAAGTTCTAAATTACTACTTATTACTCTTTTATTTTATATCTCATGCATGTTTCTTGAAATATAATAATCATAATTCTTTAATTTTTAAAACGCTGCTCATAAAACTTTTCCTTTTTTCCTCCCCTGCTATCTAAATCTCTGTACCAAATATACCCTTAAAGAAGAATTAGATGCACGCGGAACACTTGCGCTTTCAAGAATTATATAGAATGTAAGATATTTACATCATTAATACTCCATATATACGCCTCTGGTTTATGTTTAAAGAAGTAATTAATCATTTTACATAAACTAATTAAACATGGTGTTAATATGATTACATAAAGCATGCATTAAATTTATTGGGACCTATTTCAGCAAGAAAAACCAAAAATGTGGCATAGGATAGATATAGGATAGTACTAGTCGACATCAAGGAATTAAATGGGAGATCATTAATGCATGGACATGCAAATCTACAAATTAAATGATTACGTTGTTTGGGGTCAAGTAAATGTTAAACAACACTGTTCCGCTCGACTTAAAGTTTTGCCAATATCCAGATTTTGAGTTTATATGTAGCTACACCGTACCGTTCGCAACTTGTAAATATGCCCCGTTTCAATAAGTTTAAAAACATATTGTTTGCATAAATGTAATTTCTCATAGTGAAATTGCATTTTCTTTGTGACCACAATGAATATGTCTTGTGCCAAGACTGATTGTCAAGTTAAAACGTACAAAATCCACCGTTGGACCGTAAATTTGGGCAAGTCATAGAGATATTAGATACTCCTATGTCTTCTTTATCTTCACTTTTTGTCCCAACTGAAGACACCTTTGATGTTCAAGTTTTCATTTCTATTTACAAATTTTGACAACATAGCTCACAAAACGGTCCATTACTAAAGTAGTTATCTGTCATTATTTTTACTCTTCAATTTGCCGACCGTGTTGATTTTATACGTGAATAACCTTATCCCTCTTTGAAATGTTTGTCTTCGATTAATTTCATGGAGGTATGACCATCCTTGCTAGGGTTTATGTGCCGGAGTAATATCACTAGATTTGACCATTTGCTTCCCCTCAATCTTACTATTGACTTAAAAACGTATTCACCAACATCATGTTGGTCACAATCTTCTCCATTAAAGTAAAATCATTACCTGTAGTCTTATCCTATTATTCTACATAAAATTTACAACTAACAGAGATTGATGACCTATTGTCTCTACAAATTATGACATCTGAAAATTATCAGATCAAAGTTCTCATCATAAAAAACAAAACAGAAAATACTACATCTAAGCACTGCAATCTTAGCTGCTGTTATTACAGGAAAGAAGAAACTTTCCTACTATAAATGCATGCTCTATTCCCTTTCAATAATAGAACCAAACGACCATTCCTCGATCAAGTCCCACCCACGTTGCGTAACAACTTTTCTATGTCTATACTCTTTCATGGCTTTTATTAAACAGTTGGAACTTTCAGAAATCAACCCATTGATTGCAATCTTCAAAGTAAATATCAAGACAGATAAGAGTTTCAACTAAGATCATGCTGTCGATCAAGGTAATTTTTCTTTACTTTTTCTAAATAAACCCTAATAATCTTTATCTATAATAATCAAGTAAGAGCGAGAGAGTGAAAAATAAGATAAATAATTAAGATAAATTGATAATATCATGTGTAAATAACTACCTTAACTTATATTCTTAATTTAATTAAATTAGAAAAATAATCTTATATTTAAGAACAGGTAGAAATAAATAATTGTTAGCTCGCAATCAGTAACTATATATGCGGTTGCTAATATACATACATTTTATAGTAGGGGAGATGAGCAGGAACGTAAAATGGAAATCTCCTTGTGTGGGATGGCCGGATGGATAAATGTTAATGTTGAGATTTACTTTAATGACTTAAGAATCTTGTCTACGAAAAATTAATCGTTCGTTTGATTTCCGGAATCTCTCCTCAAATCGCTGCTCATAGGGAAACCAATCCATTAACTATAATATTAATATACTATGCTCTATTAAGTTATTTTTAAAAAAAAATAAAAAAAAAATGATGCATGGAAAGGTATCTTGACAACCAGATTCTTCAGAATAATTTTAAAAATCTAAAATCCTTCAAATAAAAAAAAAACTGAAATTGATCCTTGGCAATAATTTTCCCAGACAAATACTATCGTGATAATAGTGATACTGACCCCTGGCATATTCATGTGATACGAGGATGCCAGTGTTTGATTTTTTTTCCCTTTTTTATATTAATTTTCTTGAAAACTTTTTTAATAACACTTGAAATAACATTTTGATTACACTCAAACGCTCGTCCATGAAGATTTGAACAGCATTTACGTAAAAAAAATTATTTTTATTAGTTATTATCTAAGAAAAATTATTTTTTATTGTGTTCAATAATGAGTTTCACCCATCCAAATAAACTGAGTTTAAATTCAAATTTAAGTGTTTTTATAGATCACATAAGGTTTTTGTTATCAATTCTTTGTTGTAAAAAAATTGTTTGATACGTTTTAAACTTTGAATTGTTTTCATAAGTTCATCGGAAATAATTTTTTATAAACATATACTAGAGGACTTTTTTCTAAGATATAATAGTGGGTTTGAGTTCTCTTATATCCCTTTCTTCTTCTTCCAACAATCTCACTTTCAAGTTAAGATTAAAAAACTAATCGTTCAAATTTTGAGGGAAAAAAGGTATAAAAATAATAGCTAGGCAGAGGACCTCCTTCCCACTAAAACGCTAAGTTTAATTATTGCATCGCTTTTTATAGCTATTTTCAGTTATAATTCAATAATTTAGATTATTTGCATGGTTTGTGAAAGAGGTGATGAAAGCTTCAGTCAAGTTCCATCCAGTTATTCAGGTATAAAAAAAAAGTTCCTTCCAATTATAAGATATTTTCCCCCGCCGAACAACTGGCCCCTCGACTAAATATTAATTCTATCTATACACTCTCTCTCAATATATTTTTAAATTATATCATTATGTAATAATGTCACCAAACGTGCAAATAAAAAAATGAAACGGTGGACTTTCATATGATACCCCTACCTTAAAATGGACGCTAAAATGAATAACACTTGAATGTGTCTTGCTTGGGACAATTGCAGCTAGGTCCCAAATAAGAGACTTAATTTCAAAGATATCTCAAAGAATGGTTACTAGACTTAATTTCAAAGAAATCCAAAGGAGTTGTTAATGACAACTATTAATAAGTGCAATAGTTTTCATTAACAATTGGTAATAACTCTTTGGAATGTCTTTAAAATTAAATATGTTGAAATAGCTACCATTGTCTCCTCTTTCTTCTACTTAAAAAGACCAACCCAAACACATGCAAAAACAGAGAGAACATGCTTTTGATACTCAACCTTGCATAACTTCCTGTCTCAGGTTTTGCTTTCTGGGTTCTTTCTTCTTAACCAAAAGCATGCAACTAACCAATGGAGTTATAGATGGGGCTAATGTGGTGAACTAAAGTTTCAAATCTTTGTTAGAAGAGGGCGTTCACATTTAGCAAATATAATGGGAAACATGAGAATTATCTAGCTACACAATTCTCATATGTCCAGCCAGACATACAATTGCCATAGCAAGGGAAAGACATAGAGCAGAGAACAAACATGGGGGATGATATTAATCATAATAAGAAGGATGAGAGGAGTTATAGAGTGGCATTATTGTTGAATAATAATAATGATGGGTACCATGAGAATTACCCAGGCTGTAAGGTTGATAAAGCCAAGGACATGCACCAAGGCCTACCCATAAAGTATGTTTTCAGCATATGGATGCTTACTTTGTGCACCAGTAAGTTTTTTAATTTACGAGCTTGTGTTGTTTTGGAGCACTTTCGTCTTTGATTTTGTTTTATTTTTGGAAGTTAATATTTATTGGTTCTGAAATTGGTTAATTATTGAGTTCAGAAATGAACAAAGATAGTGCTTTTATTATTTTTATCTCTTTTTTTTTCCTTACCTCTGTCATTATATTTTTTTTCTTCTTTGGTGGAAAAGTGGTGGTCGCTGGTGAGTGATTTAGTTCATGAAAAGGTTTAAAAAACCAAATAAAAATTTTACATTTTATCTAATTTTTTATTATTCATTCAATTCTTCCCTTCATTATCTGATGTTTTTTCTTGGCTCTGTACAGCTATGCCTATATGCTGTCTCTTCCCATTTGTTTATTTCATGGTGAGGATATTTTCTTCCCTCTTGATGAATAATCTTGAATCTGTCATTTATTTATGTCATACATTCTTTGATGTCCACAATGTGTAAGATTTTTACAGGTGGATGATCTAGATTTTTAATTTCAATTTCATTATTTTTTCCTTATCTTCTCATGTGACCAAGAATAGCAATTAGAAGTGCTTAATCTTTTGAGCGATTTGTTTTTTTGAATTAAAAAAAATGAAGGAAACAATGATTTATTTGAATAATCTCAAATGTGCTGAAACTTTTTTGTATTAATCAAGGTGATGGCTTTTGACATAAGTAACAAAATGGTAGATTTTGAACCAATGTATTTGATACATATTTACTTGCAGGTAAGAGATTTTGGTATTGCAAAATTGGAGGCAGACATCAGTTCCTATGCTGGTTATGTGGGTATGGTTTCTTTTAGTACATTCATCCTATGGATGTCCATAAGAGGGGTTTATAAGATCTTAAAAAATACTGATAATCTCCATATATATGTAATATTTTGTAGGATCTTCATTCATGTTTGGCAGAGGTTTGTCATCAATTCCATGGGGAATGATTGCCGATCGATATGGTAGAAAATATGCTATAGTTACTGGTGTAGCTTCAGTGTAAGCACCCTGCTGCTGATTTGGATGACTACTACTTTTTATACATTTGTTTCTGTTTCTTGGGCGAAGGCCCAAAAATAATACATAAGTATTGGCTAAGGAACCAAAATAGTACATAACTATTTTAAGGTACAAAAATGATACCCAACTTTTACCATGCGATCAAAAATGATATTTTAACTAATATAACAATAATATTAGACATGAAAAGTTCAAAATGCCCTTATAAATGAATGGACATCCGGTAAAAGTTTATTTAATTATAAGGGCATTTTAAACATTTCATGTCTAATATTATTGTCATATTAGTGAAAATATTATTTTTGATCACATGGTAAAAGTTAGGTATTATTTTTGTACCTTGGAATAACTATGTACTATTTTTGTTTCTTGGCCAATAGTTATGTATCATGTTTGAGCCTTTGCCCTTGTTTCTTATCATGTATTACCGGTACATATTTATGTTAATTATTTTAGACTGTTTGAAAGCAATTTATCTTGTTTGTTAGTTTCTCTTCTATCCTCATTATTCCTCAGCAATGAGGTCATCGATCATTTTGGATGTTGTTTTCTTATGTGATTTCAGTGTTGTGTTTAACACACTATTTGGCCTTAGCACAAGTTTTTGGATGGCTCTTAGCACAAGATTTCTTCTTGGAATCTTAAATGGTTCGATTGGACCAATAAAGGTACATTTTCCTTATGTGGATTACAACCATTTAAAAGGCACACTTTATCTCTTCAGGTCATACCAATTTCTTGTTTGCCCATACCACCCATTTCTATTAGTTTATTGAGCTTAGTGTAATGATGGCATTAAAGTTGAAATACCTTTTGTAAGACTTGAACGAGATATTCATGTCTTAAAAGACTAAATACAAACAACAGTGTATTGTTCAAGGTCTAAAATTTCCAATTCAACCTTCAAATTTTCTTTGAGGATATTTTGGGCTCAATAAAAAAATTAAATTTGTTAGCTTGATCACCAATCTATCAGTTGATTTTCTTTTTTTACAAGATTTTCTTGTTCTATTTGATTCTTTTTATTTTTTGATAAATGTTCTATTTGATTCTAACTTACGCCAATATATCAAACACCCTCTGTCACTAGGCTTATGCTACTGAACTTTTTCGAGAAGAACACCAGACTTTAGGACTATCAACTGTAAGTCTAGTTTATTTTGGCCAACTATATTGATTCATGGAAGCGCATGTTTCTTTCTGATAATAGGATTTCATGATCTGGTTTCAGGTTAGTGCAGCTTGGGGTACAGGTTTAGTCCTTGGCCCTGCACTAGGAGGCTACTTAGCTCAGGTTCTTTGTTCTTTGCCTTGTGTAACAAACTGCTTCTTGAAATTCCTAATGGATTTAGAGTTTCTCTTTTTCTCTTCTTTGTTATATATATCATTATTTATCGTTAGTCCTTATCTTGTTCATCTCTTCCAGCCCGTTGAGAAATATCCACATGTATTTTCAAAAGGTTCATTATTTGACAAGTAAGTATAGTTGGCCCACTTTCAAATGATAAAAAGAATATTGGTGTTTCTTGTCAAAAATTCATTTCCTAGTTTATATGATGACACTCATTTGTTCAAACATAAATGGCATGCAGGTTTCCATACTTCTTACCTTGCTTTATAACATCGATCTTGGCATTTGTTGTCTTAGTCGCATGTATGTGGCTCCCGGTATGTATAGCCATGACTTCTATTTGTTTATCAATATAAATGAAATTCTTTAGTGTCCAATATGAACAACTCAAATCTGATTATTGTTCAGTTTAAGAAAGTTAGTGAAACTATATATTGAGTCGTGTGTTTTTAAGCACATGACAACAAAGTTTTATTCTACAAGGTGGGGACGACATTAAGCCTCACTCATTACAGTTTAGAAATCTGAGTTTTTTTTTTTTTGGTTTTTCTATTCTTTATTTTTTAAGATTTTCAAATACTTAAAGCATCTAGCATATTTGGGGTGTAAATTATACATACATATATTTTAAGCGGCTGCCTTTAGGCATTCACATTATTTCTTTTATCTGCAGGAAACATTGCACAATCATAGGATTAGTGATGAGTCCAATGAGGATGCAGAAGCATTAAAAAATGAAATCACAGGAAAGAAAGTTCAGAAAGATGAAAATCTTCTCCTAAATTGGCCGCTGATGTCATCCATTATTGTTTATTGTGTTTTCTGTCTTCATGATATAGCTTATACAGAGGTATTCTTCTTTCTTACATAATAACCTTTTTTGATCGAATTCACCCTTTCATAATTACAGTATAAATTACTTTATACATTTCTTATTGCTATGTTTGTTGTTTTGGCTTTCTTGATTTCTAGCATTCATACCTGAATTTATTGATTTTGATCTTGCATTTATCTGATTGGTGGTAAAAACTAAGATTCATTGGAGACAAGAATTTCTTAAATTTGATAATTGAAAATTGAATTAATTAATTATCAAGTTGATACCCTTAAATAATTCTCTCCATCAATTTAATCCTTCTAGAGCAATCAAATTCATATTACACTTTTCTGCAGGTTTTCTCATTATGGGCAGTCAGTCCTAGATGGTTGGGGGGCTTGAACTATTCAACTGATAATGTTGGTAATGTTCTTTCAATATCAGGTAAATCCTTGGTGGCTATGGAATTTCTGAATAATATTGATTGTAAATTGTGTTTCCATGATAATTTTGCTTCCCCAAATATTCTTCATCACTGGACTGCATTTACATGAGGTCACATACACCAATTCTTACCCTTAGGCTTATAATGTAACGTGGACCAACCTTGTTGAGTTAATAAATTTCCATTACTTCAATTGCCATCTTTGGAAGGTTTCTTAAAGAAACTTACAGAATATCACCTTAATTTTTTCCTTTTTTAAGTTGAGAAGAATTTGGTAAAGGTTTTTGGTAATTTTTTATTTATTATTCAAAAATATAACGTACCTAGTTGGGACTAGATTTTTTTGTTGTTGTTGTTCAAAAATATAACCTGTGGACTAACTTTTAAAAGCATAGATAATGTGGTGCTAAACTATAAAAGATAACAAAAGGTCATGCTTTCATGGGAAACCAACAGACAACATCTTAAAATGTACATTACTTCCTTGATTATATTAATACAAGAAAAAGTAGGCCAGCACTGCAAACTTGAAATTTTCAAATAGTTTAAGAGAAAACAGACATTCATTATAAAGATAATCTATCAATTCAAGATGCTGATTAGTACTGACCCTTACTCAATTGATTAGGTCTTAGTCTTTTGGTCTACCAAATGTTACTGTATCCAGTTTTGGAGAAAGTTTGTGGACCTGTGAAACTTGCTCACATTTCGGTGGTTAGCTTTCTCTTTCATCAAACCATCATCACTATCATTCAGGATCTTCATTTTCTGTTGTTTCTCAAAATGTGTTGTTTTTTGGGTGTTATATAACACATATCTGTGCAGGTTATATCCATTCCTAACATGCAAAGTCACCCTTTCATAGCATTGTTATCTGGCTACACAATGGATCTATTGATAACTCTAGTTTCCATCATTAAGTTTATTCTCTCTGTAAGTTCATTTTTTTCCATTATTTTACCAAATACAAAGATAATATTGTGGGGTTAAGGTGAAGTAAAATGGTTAGGATAGAATCTTTTTTATAAGAATTTTTATTCTAGAGATTACTATGCAAAAGTTAATGCAATATGTGGAATTCCCTAATAGTATATGTGAACGTAATACTTCTATGTCTTTCTGTATGCGCTTCTCTTTTTTCCAAGGGACAAAAAGAAACATTTTGATGCACAAGATTGAACTAAAGTGAAATTGAGGACTAAATTGTAAAAACAAAGAAAGTAAAGGGGCTAATGGTGCCATTAAGCCCATAAAATATAATAACACTAAAATCAGAACACAATCTCATTCACAAAATCCTACTACTTTATGAGCTGACTGATTGTATATTTTTTTTACCAGCAAACAATTGTTACAGGTTTATTCATTCTGCAAAACAGAGCAGTGGTAAATTTTTTTAAGTTTATTATTTATCATTTATCATTTCTCTTTTCAAGTTGTGAGATTATAATGATTGAGTCGGAATAATATGAGATGATGGGTCAAAAACAGGATCAACACCAAAGGGGAGCAGCCAATGGTATTGCTATGACTGCCATGTCACTTTTCAAAACAATTGGCCCCGCTGGAGGTGGCGCAATGTAAGATTTTTTTTATGGGATAAAAGTCAAAAATACTCAGGAAGTTTCCACCAAGGAGCATTGAGTATATGGAAGTTTTTTAATATTTTTGCCCTACCGTTATATATGCTAACAGTCAAATGTTATTTGACTGAAATATGTTGACGTGGCAAAGATTATGCCACTTGTTCTTTCACACATAATGAAAAATACCCCACATGGCACACACTTGTCAACCCCATCCTCAACCCAAAAAAATCAACTTCCCCTGCTCATACACCCGCCGCCGCGGCAACAGAAAAGTAAACACCATACCCATCTAACCATCTTCACTTCTTCCTCATTTTGTTTCTCTCTTACAATTTGTCTCTCTCTAATCAATTCAGCAAAGACCAATTCTAACAAAAGACCAAAATAAAAAATCTCCTCTTTCATTGCAAAAAAATTAGGGAAAATGTCATTTAAATCCCTCCGAATATACAAAAGGACAATTCAGGAACTCAAACTTCCAAAAGGACCATGAAAGAACTAGGACCTAGTTGACATTTTAAAATTGTGTGAAAAGACAAAATTGCCCTAATCATAAAACATAAATTACTTAGGGCAATTTTGTCTTTTCACACAATTTTAAAATGTCAACTAGGTCCTAGTTCCTTCATGGTCCTTTCGGAAGTTTGAGTTCCTGAATTGTCCTTTTGTATATTCGGAGGGATTTAAATAGTATTTTCCCAAAAAATTACTCCTTGTTCAAAACTCATTCTGAAACTTTACACATTTTGTTGCCTTTCAAGGCCGTACAAAGATCCTTTGCTTTTGTTGCCTTCAAAATCAATTCCAGAAATCAATCAATCATACAGAGAAACACAATCAATCATATAACTAAACAAAAATATCAGCAAATCCAGTCAAACATTAAGTCTCGCTAAACTCTCTCTCAGAAATAGTCAAAGCCACCACTTAACTCATTAAAAAATAATTATACGCTTGAAATGATTCTATTAAATAGAACGAATCGGATAAAAAACATCAAAAGAAAAAGTCAGATCCATAAGCGAAACCCTAAAATGAGTGAAATTAGGAGTAATTACTTACCAACTAGAATTAATTAGGTCTTTCCAATTGAGACTTGTGAGATTGCGAGGACCAGAGACATGAAAAGCGTAGGGATGAGCTTCTTCGTTGTCTTCTTCGATTCTAGGCACGTGGTTTGAAATGTCAGAATTGAATCCGGTCCTAATTATAAGTCTCCTTTGAGTTTTTTTTTTGGAGATGTTAAGGTTACAAAATATGTTAATAAATTATGACATATTTGATAAATTTTTATATTAGTCGTTAGTTTAGTTTATAGGTTAAACAAACTAGTTTAAGAGAAAAAATTAGTTAAATCAATTTATGATTGACTTATTTTGCTTATTTAGGATTCTCAAGCAATGTTGAGGCGCTGGTGAGGAAGGATGTAGAAGGGGAAGAGAATTTTTTTTTTTTTTTTGAGGTTGAAGAAGAACAACTCACTTATTTGACATGTGCATGCCAGGTGGGGTATTTTTGACATGTGCATGCCAGGTGGGGTATTTTAAATTGTGTGGAAGAACAAGTGGCACAATCTCTGCCACGTCAACATATTTCAGTCAAGTAACGGTTGACTGTTAGCAATATAACAGAAGGGGCAAAAATGTCTGGGGCATTTTTGCCCCTTAAAAAACTTACATATACTCAGTGCTCTTTGGTGAAAACTTCTGGGGTATTTTTTGTCTTTATCCCTTTTTTTATCTATATATTACTCCCTCTTGTCTTAAATATAAGTTTTTTTAAAACTTTTTTTTATAAAAGTTAAAAAAGCAAATTGAATCACTAAATTATAACATATGTCACATGCAATTAAATTATATATTATTTTATAAATAGAAGAAATTAGTTTGAGGAAAAAACGTAATTATATACATTTTAAATTGATTAATGTTGCATCTTTAATTTCTCCAAATATGTTAAATTGGTCTTTTAAGTAGGACTAGAGAGAGTAGCTTCTAATAAGACACATCAAATTTTGTGAAAATTTGTAAATAGAGGTTCGTTTTGAGTCAATTCCAATTTACCATAGGTCAAAAACAACTTTTAGCTCAAAAAGATTTTATTGAAAAAACACGGTGTTATTTAATGTTAAGATGTTTAATTTAACTTCACAGGGTCTCTGCGTTTGGTTTTCACATATTGTGAAGCTGATGTACTTATTTTGTTCATGATCCTTACTTTGATCACCATGTATTTAAACTATTCAAATGAAATTCTATCACTGGGTTTTTCTTGTAATCTGCAATAATACTTCCCCACATGAAGACATTGATTAGCCTTATTTTTTTAACAATGTGAAATATTTTGATAGTTACCTTCCACTCACTCATAACTATCTTGGTCAATGCAGACTAAGTTGGTCAGAAAAGCGCTTAGATGCTTCCTTCCTTCCAGGTATGAAACTTGGCTAATCTAATCTAATTGTGCTGAATTTTGTTTCAAGTCTTGGTATGAAGAGAGGGAAAGATAGTTGCAAATTCAATATCATGTCCTCCAAAATTTAGAATATCCATCCCTCTTGTTTTATTTGGCATCTTTGACGACAATATTACTGTCTCGTGTAGGAAATTCCTATCTTATATGATTAAAATTAAGGATATTAATTTAGTTAATATGGAAAGCTTAATTATATAAAACCATAATCTTCTTTCTTAATTTCGTTCCTCTTCTTTACTACTTGAATATAAAAAAATAATATTTAGGATTAAGGTCAACTCCCAAATAAGTCCTACATTTAGGAGAGGAATGAGTATTAAGCTCACTAATTAGGGACATTTGAATGCAGGTCCTCATATGGTATTTTTTGTGCTGAACCTAGTAGCAGTACTTGGAGGTCTTATGATGTTCAAACCATTCTTGGCTGAGAAAAAGACAGCCCCATCACAGTTATATGAACAGGAACATGTTGCCGCTGAAGAATGAAAATGATGAATGAAAGCAAACAAAGCTGAACCAACCAAAGACTGAGGATGGAGAAGATGGATGTTACTATAGAGTATATCTCCTGATCAAGCTTTTGTATTTATGAATTATTGGCTCCTTTTCTTGTTAATTAAGTATAAGCACTCCATAATTTATCCCTTGGATGATGAATGAGAGGTGATCATCCATGAAGCATGAGTGGGTCGTTTGAGAGAACTCTTGCTATGATGTTGATTATACTTAAACTAAGAGGCCATGAGGATGCATAATATTGATCATATGATGGAAATTCTGGAAATCAACGCATAAATAAATTTCTTACACTTTCAACATTATCCTTGGTTATTTCAGCGTCGACTATCTGCTCCACCTCCAGGATTTTAGGATTTCAACAAAAATATAAAGATTATGAGTACATTTTAAAGGATTTCGTGACTTTGATTTTTCTATTAAATTAAAAAATAAAAAAATAATGTATAATCATTAATGGAGCTTTTCGAGCCAGATCTTTTAAAACAATAGCCCTTAAAACAAAAGGGACTTTTTTACAATACTCGGGCTTTTCAGGCGGCCCTTTTAAGGCCCTAGCCTATGACGGGCTGGCCCTAATTCACACCTCTAAATGTATTGTTAGCTCATATGCTTAATATTAGTATGTAGTTTACTCCTTTGTATGGATTCATTCCACAATTTTACGTGTTAATAATAAGCCTAAACTATACATAATTGATAACTCGTGTAAACTTATGTGATATGTGATTAACCTCCCTGACTATTAAAATGTTTCTAAACTTTGAAGTCTATGAAAACTGCAAAGAACACCCAAACTATCAAATTTTGTATCTCTTAAAATTTAAGCTATCTACAAATAAATAATGATCGAGCTAAATCGTGGGAGTAATCTGTATAAATTTAAAAGTTTTTGGACGTTTATTGTAAATTATCAAAAGAAAAAATATTTCACGAGGTTTTTGTAGAATTTAGAAAGAAGAAAAGGGATGCGATTCCCTTTGTTTCCTATAGTTTCAAATAAATTTTTGTAATACTGTAAGCTCGCTAACTTTGGTGCATTTAAATGCAGGTCTTCATATGGTATTTTTTGTGTTGAACCTAGTTCAACCATTTGAGGTGTATACAAATTAGTGGGGATTAATTTTCCAAGGTGGGATACTCTAATAATTGATAAAAAGAGGAATTGTGAGAATAAATATAGATAGTTAAGATGTGTGATATCATGTGATTTTAACTAACTTAATTGATGATATTATTTAAATCAAATTAGGTAAATATGTTTTATATTTATTTGTGATCAAAATATGTCTTATATTTAGAAATTAATTGAGTATTAATTATCTTGAATAATAAATCATATACATAGTTGATCTAAGGTGTAAGGCTAGATCCTCTGAGGTCTCATCTTCAATTCTTAGAATAGGCATTTGTGCCAGGAGGAGATGAAGGCAAATAAAAAACTATTTGCTAAGTGTTCTAATAAAAACATTTTAGTTTAACTTTTACTCATTTTCTTTCTGTCTTTGTTTCACCTCTATGTTTTCCCCATCCATCAAAGCAAGATGGGTTTCTTGTCAACTTTTGTTTACTGTTGTTTTCCCTCCCATGTCCTGTCTTCTATCTCCTGCCAAATTTTCCTTCCATCCAAACAAAGGGGAATGAATTCGGTGGGAGTGAAGGAAAAAATAATTTTCCAATTGCAAATATATGATCACTTCATCACATTAACTAACACCAATCAAGGAAAAAGTAAATATTTCCCGTGATGATTGTACTCAGTTGGCATCGTCAAGGATGTCAAAAGAGACCAAGGGCCTTATAGCCCAGTGGTATGATATCTCTCTTTTAAGTGAGAGGTTGCGAGTTCAATCCCACTTATAACTTCAAGTCTTAGTGTTTGCCCCTTTGAATGAAAAAAAAGATGCCAAAAGAAAATTAAATAATTGTTTGAGTGTAAAGATTTTGAGGGAAATGTGAATGAGAAAAAATACAATTTCCTCTCTCTAATTAGCATCTTTACCAATGAATTTGTTTAATATGATCGAGATCTGTTACAATTTGTAACACCCCAAAAATTTAAATGAGGATTATAATTATAAATTAGGAATTTTAGAAATTGGGTATATAAATTAATTATGGAATATAGGAGTAATGAAAGAAAATAAATTTTGAGGGTATTATTATTAGTATTTAAGGTTGGTATTATTATTATTAGTATTATAGAATGACACATATACCCCTCTTTTACTTAATCATATATATACACACCATATGCCTTATTGCCCCTCCCAAAAAGCTTCTCTGCATCGTTTTTTTTTTTCCTCTCTTTCTTTCCCACTGTTCTCTCTTCACTTCCAGCACTTCCTTGGTCAAAAATTGGGCGAAATCTTGATTCAATCTCACATGCAAGTGGTGATTTAGACTCAGGTAAAAATTCCTCACATTCCCATATAAATTTTTCTTAGTTTGGTGAGAGAAACAAGTTGTAGGTGAGGGATTTAATGGCTCCTGTTTACCTTGCATAATATCGAGGAATTCCACTTCCTTCTCTTCCCTGATAGAAGAAGGAAAATACTTTTCATTGAATCTATCCTTAAATAATTCCCAAGAGAGTGGAATCCCTTGAGCCTGTAGAACTAGGCTAGTATTCTCCCACCAGTGCATGGCCTCATTTTCTAATTTGTAAATAGCCATAAGGGCTTTTTGTTCAGATGAACAAGGTATGATGTCAAATATCCTTTCCAATGACTTAATCCAACTCTCCGCTTTCACAACATCCACATGCCCATCAAATGATGGTGGGTGATGTTTGTTGAAGCGTATGATCACATCATGAAACAACTCCTGAGAGGGTTCTGGTTGACGTGGAATCTGTTGTCCTAAGGGGTTCGGTATTTCCTTATTCCTCTCAACCCTAATCTCTTCATAAAGTTTGGCCTGTTCTTCCTGTCTTTGTATTATTTGGTTAATAAGGATCTGTTGTTCGCTAAGCCTATCCAATATCATCTGTAAATGGTCAGGTGGGGGTTCCTGGTTTTGAGCACCTTGTCCCTGTTGAATTCGCCTATGATTCACCATTTCTATAGGTGTCCTGTCATCACAATATGTAAACCAAAAGGGGTTACACATCATAATGTAAATCTAATACCACCAGATTATTATTACAATATGTTTCACCCCTAAATCTATATAACTTCATACATAAATGAATATTTAATATCATGCAACCACATAAAGAATATAAGAGTAGCATCATAAATTAAATTAACCATAGAACAAGCATTCATTAAAATAAACTTAATAATATAGTGTTCACATCACACATTTGTTCAAATATTACATCATATCATATAATATTTCGCATTATCATCTAAAATATTAAAAACATTACACCACAAGTACTACTTACTAGCTAACTTACACTCCTGCCCATAGTTCCCATTATACCCCTTATCTCTATCACCTATAGTTGTCGTTAACCCACTCCAACATATGGTTCACAAATGGGCGTATAGAAAAAGGTCCCTCCTGAATAATGGATGATACTTTCAAACTACTAATTCTATCGAAGGGAAAATCACATATAGCTGCATACACCCATATATGTTCAGGTACCCTAACTCCAAATCTATCTTCCCATCTTACGGTGAATGGCTCAAACTCATTCAGAAAGGTCGTGTATAGTAGTAGTCGGTTGTTTCCATGACGTTCCTTTACATCTAAATACATATCATGCAGATCAACCATGACCCATTCTATATGTTCACCCGTATTAACCTCCACTTCACTTCCTTCACTGGCAACTGATGAATGATCACTAACTGAGTCTATATATGTTCCTTCATTAGGTAAGGCCTCCCAGCTCCTTTCATTTGTAGCACTACCTCTATCCATAATTCTCCTCCCACGCCCTCTATCAATACGGTTTGTAATCCTGTTTCTTGCCATAATCGTATAAATACATAAGCAAAAGGTATTATCAAGTATATTTATAATCTATCTAAAAGTACTACAAATCTAATAATAATTGAGCAAGGTATCTTAGTTATCCTATGCCAGAACCATTGCTCTGATACCAAATTATTTCCCTTAAATCTCTCACCTACAACTTGTTTCTCTCACCAAACTAAGAAAAATTTATATGGGAATGTGAGGAATTTTTACCTGAGTCTAAATTACCACTTGCATGTGAGATTGAATCAAGATTTCGCCCAATTTTTGACCAAGGAAGTGCTGGAAGTGAAGAGAGAACAGTGGGAAAGAAAGAGAGGGAAAAAAAACGATGCAGAGAAGCTTTTTGGGAGGGGCAATAAGGCATATGGTATGTGTATATATGATTAAGTAAAAGAGGGGGTATATGTGTCATTCTATAATACCAACCTTAAATACTAATAATAATACCCTCAAAATTTATTTTCTTTCATTACTCCTATATTCCATAATTAATTTATATACCCAATTTCTAAAATTCCTAATTTATAATTATAATCTTCATTTAAATTTTTGGGGTGTTACACAATTCAGCACGTGTGGGTCGTTTGAGAAGCCGAAATATTGCTGGCAACATAGGATCCTACGAGTGATTATGATCAAGGTCCAAGGAACTACAAAGTTGAATTTGTTTTATTTTGTGGCTCATCTTATTAATATTTCCTTTTCATTTTTTCAGTGTTGTAGCCTCTTAAAAAAATGTACTTCTCCCATCTCTTTTTTACCTGTCGTCACCCTACTAGAACATACGCCTTTTTGAGATATATAGGAATAGATCGAGATTCTCTTTCACGTTCAAAATCTGAAAACCCACGTACTTATCTTTGATATTTGGCCTTTCCCTCAGCTTCTTCTAGTTCTTCACGTGGACGTTGCATGTCAATGATTTTCACCCCAAAATTGACCCAAAAAAAAATATTTTCACCCCAAAATATTTTATTCTAATTTGATTTGATGCCATTCCACATAAAGCTTTATCAGTTTTCTGTTTTCCACTTTGATGTCAATAGTTAACAGCGATAGGGGATTTAAATAGTGGACATGATATGTTGGGGCCATTTTCAAGCGTTTGTGGGTTTTTCTGCACCCAACATTTGTTTAAGCCTTAACGGTGTTAAGAGCTACTTCCTCAGGCACCAACTATTCATTTGTTTTGGTCCTTTTGGTCCTTTTTATACTTGGTATAGTTCGAAAGAGTATTGATTGCTCTTTTTCATGTACTCCCTCTGGTCCTATTTATAAGTCGTCAACCGCCCATATTGTACAAAACAAGGAATGATGATTAGTAGCGGTTAAATCATTAAATTGGTGTTATTTTATTTTTCATTTCCATCTTTGCCCTTCCTCACAAGCGTTAAATGAGTCATAATGAGGCAAACAAAAGTATTGCAGAGATCTCTTTTTTCAATGACAGAGGCATATTTGGAAAACTTTAATTAATGAGTTAGTTAGTGGTAGTTGGCGACTTATATTAAGGACCAAAATTAAGTGGCGGTTGACGACTTATAAATAGGACCGGAGGGAGTATGCTCATATTTAATGAGCGAGCGAGAGATGTGATCATTAATATGATATTGAAATTTAGTATAATATAATTCATAAGGATAATATTGTAAATTACTTTATTTTTGAGACATATTTAATGATTTTAACTAAATGTATTGGTTTGTGAGATTTTATAGTTAATGTCTTATAATAATAATCCGATGGTGAAGGAAAAAATAGAATTGTACTCTAAATAGTCTGGTAAAAGAAATAGTACTAAACATGGTGAAATAACTATAGAGAGAATTAATTAGAGTTCCCATGGAAGGAAGATAATTAAGATGAAACTATGTTTCACAAGTTGTAATTACAACTTTTGAGCCTTACAATAATAACTTTTAACTTGATAATTACAACTGGTAGAACCTTATATTAATAATAACTCCCTCCGGTCCTTTTTATAAGTCACCAGCCGCCTCTAAATTTTGGTCCTTAATATAAGTCACCAACTTCCATTAACTAACTCATTTATTAAAATTTCTCAATATATCCTTATTATTGGGAAATGAACATTGGAAGATGAGAAAAGAGAGAAGATGAAAATGACACTTGTATACTCATAAAGATAGAGGTTTAATAAAGAGAGAGAAAAGTTAGTGGGCCATAGTGATAAAGGTAGAAGGGGCAAAAATGAAAAAGACAAAGAAAAAGACAAAAAAAAAACCAATTTAATTTAATGATGTAACTTTCATTAACCTCTATTCCTATAGGCGGTTGGTGACTTATAAATAGAACTGGAGGGAGTATGTTTCATAAGTGGGACCTCTAATTAATTCTTACATAAATAAAGGAATGTCTGTCAAGATGTAACCAATATTCCAATCACATGGGTCATGGGCGGACTGAGTAGATGGCAACAGACATTCATAAAAAATGTTGTCAAGGACTAGCTGGGCTGTTTGGTAAGAAGGGTTGCCACTGAAGAAAAATTTGTATTTTCAATTTACAAAAATTTTAAAAAGTGAGGTTAAAAGTTCTTTTTTTTTTGGCCAGCAGTTAAAAAGAATTCTAAATTACTACTTATTACTCTTTTATTTTATATCTCATGTTTCTTGACATATAATAACCATAGTTCTTCAATTTTTAAAAATGCTGCTCATAAAAATTGTCCTTTTTCCTCCCGTTATCTAAATTCCTGTACGAAATATACCCTTAAAAAAAGAATACGTGGATGTACGCGGACACTTGCACTTTCAAGAAGTATATACTCCCTCCGTTCCTAAATATAAGACCTAGATAACTTTTGTTTTGGAAAGATTAAGGTTACGAAATAAGTTATTAAATGATGACATATTTGATATCTTTTTAGATTATCCATTAGCTTATAGGTAAAATTAACTAGTTTAAGAGAAAAAATTAGGTAAATCAATTTATAATTAACTTATTTTTTGCTTTTTTTAGGATTTTTCAAAAAAGTCATCTAGGTCCTATATTTAGGAACGGAGGGAGTAGAATATAAGATATGTAGATTAATACTCCATACGCCTCCGATTTATGTTATAAGAAGTAAGTAGTTAATCATTATACATAAACTAATTAAACATGGTGTTAATATGATAATTGTTTTCTGTTCGCAACATGAAGATAATAATATGTAAAAGTCAAAATGATAAATGGTTAATTTCCATTTTTTCCCTCATACATACATATATATATATATATATATATATATATATAATATTTAATGTAAATAGGAGAGGCGTGTGAGTATAAAATGCATTTATTTTACATGTAATAAATGACTATAAAGTTTGATTGGTTCAATATAAAATCATGGACTAAAAATAAAGTTAAAGACAAAGTAGTGAGCGACACCGAGTGAAGAAAAAATGAAAATTCCTAAAATGACCTTAGACGTATGACAATTGATCTGCTAGACACTGCTACGTACTGTGCTTGCTTGTGCTTATTACTGTGCTTGCTTGTGCTTATTACCTGCTTTGCCTTCAGCGTTGCTTTGCTTTGTGTCGTTGCTACAATATAAAAACAAAGAAGGAAGCTCAAAGTTCTCACCACTTTGGATAACTTCCTCTGCTCATTGGAACACAAACATTATGGCTAACCATAATACTAATGTTGAAGGCGGTTCAACAAGAGAGCCGTTATTGTTGAAGAATCATCTCTACCATCATGATTGCCCTGGTTGTAAGGTAGACCATGATAAAGAAATACATAGAGGATTTCCATTAAAACAGCTTCTCAATGTTTTTACTATGACTCTTTGCACTGGTAAGTTTTAACTACCTTGGTTTTCTTGTGTTGTTGTTCATGTCATATCAAAAGAGTGTAACTTTGAATAATATACATGTTTTGATCTTTTCATTCACTTCAGAAAGCAACAAATAAAAAGCTTTTCATATGATTATTCATTGATTAATGGTTATTTTACCTTAAGTTATTGAATATTTTATTGTCAACTTTTATGCCTACCTGCAGCTTTTGTTTACTGATGCTCCTATCTGATTCGTGCTTTGTTGGCTTTGTGTACAGTGCTTCCTATATCATGTCTCTTCCCGTTTCTTTATTTCATGGTGAGTTATTCTTTTTGCATTTATAATGATAATATAAGATTATAAATTTTAAATTTCAATGTCAAATTTTTAATGTTTAGTCATTTGGATTAATGAATTTGAGTAGTATCAGTCAATCTAACTTTTCATCCATAATTTTTCACACAATAAATTGGCTTTCTGTTGTTGTTCTGTTGTAGTTAATGGGAAGCATACCATGTTAGTTCCAATGTCAAAAAACTTTTTCTGGGGCAAAAGATAATGAACTGTTCTTTATTTTTCTCCATTTCCTTTGAAATCTATAAGAATGGTTTGTGTGCTAGCAGACAATCCTCTAATTGCAGTCCTCTCCCCTATTCTTCATTGGTCAGCTCATATTTGTGGCTTGTTTCTTGAAGTTGCCATGAATTACTTACAAAGTAAACAGTTGAATCAATTGAATGTAGCCTTAGATTATAATGACAAATATGTGTGTGTGTGTGTGTGTGTGTGTCTGTATGTATCTCAGCTAGCTAGTGCCTTGGTATTTACGGAAAACCTGTTCTCCTCAAATAAGAGACAATCTGTGCTCAGACTTGAAATATTTTAACCATGGGAGAGTTTTTTTTTCTGCTTTCTCATATGTTATGAGATAACTCAATAAATAAAATCTTTGTTTAATGTTCAATTATATTGGTTAGTTTGTAAGAGCAACGAACTAATGCAAAATAAGAGATGAACTATTAACACAAATATAATTCCAGGTAAGAGATTTTGGTATTGCAAAAACGGAGGCTGATATTAGTTCCTATGCTGGTTATGTGGGTAAGGTTTCTTATGTTCTCTTGATTCTAATTATGCCTACAAGAGGGACTTGTAAGCTCTCAAAATACTGATATTATTCGTATGATATACAATGTAGGAGCTGCATTCATGTTTGGCAGAGCTTCAACATCACTTGCATGGGGAATATTTGCCGATCGATATGGGCGAAAATATGTGGTAGTTATAGGCCTTGCTGCAGTGTAAGCACCACTGCATTGATTCAGAATTGTTTTTAGCTCTACTGTAAATGATGGTAAATTTAAAGAAAATACATGGAGGAATGAGACTGTGTAAAACTTTGGGCATAATGAAGGGTAATTATGTCTAGAAAATTGAAATTTATTTTGCACATCTTGCAACTTTCTTTTATCATGTAATACCCATTAATATCTGTCCACCAATTCTATTTTATTCTATAGACTGTTTTATACTACTAGTATAAGGTTATCCATCTGATATTGATTCTTGTGTTTTTCAGTATTGTGTTTAACACACTGTTTGGCCTCAGCACAACTTTGTGGATGGCTATTGGCACAAGACTAATTCTTGGAGTCTTTAATGGTTCCCTTGGACCAATAAAGGTAAAAAAATTTTAGATGTATTTAATTATTGCTGTTTAAATTGAATGAGTTGATATTTGGGCTTCAAAAGGTACACTTTGTCTCTATTTGTTCCTTCAATGTTTAAATGTGATTGTTCATTGAATAGTTGTCTTCGAAAGTAGACAAATGACAGGGCACCATACCATTTTGTTTCATGGTTACTGGCAACTGGTCATATAAAGGTCATATTAACTTTATATTTGGCCATATCACCCATCTCTGTTAGTTATTTTAATGAGCTCAATGTGATGATGATATTGAAGATGATTCACTTTCTGGTAGTCTTATACACAGACTTTGAGAGACTAAATTGAAATGACTTCTATTGTTCATGGTCGAAAATTTCCAACTCGGTCTTTAAAATGAATATGAACAGAACCACAGCTAATCAGAAGTCTTAATTTGTGCACTTGAATATCAGTCTTTCTTTTTCTTTTTCTTTAGAAGACTTAGTTCTATCTGATTTTTACTTCTAGCATCATATCAACTCTTTCTTTAGGCATATGCTACTGAACTTGTTCGAGAAGAGCACCATGCCATAGGACTCTCAACTGTGAGTTTAGCTTGCTTTCTTTATATTGTTAATTCTTGGAAGTACATGTTCTTTATGATAATTTGATAGTTTGAACTTATTTCAGGTTAGTTCAGCTTGGGGCATAGCTTTAGTCATTGGTCCAGCATTGGGAGGCTATTTGGCTCAGGTACTGTTTTCCTTGCCTTGTGCAGCAAACATAAGGAAAGCATAAAAAAGAGCCACATTCTTATTATATAATTTTTTTATTGTTATTCTCTTCCCTGTTATATTACAACTTAAGGGGAAAGGGGCTGCCATAGTGTTGTGATACAGGCCTTCTCATTTACTGTAATTATGTTCTTATCCTAAATTTTACATTTCATGTGTGTGTGAAGATGCGTTTGAGCACACTTATCTCTTGTTTATCTTACAATTTGGTGGTTTTGGTATTTCAGCCAGTTAAGAAATACCCACACGTGTTTCAAGAAGGTTCCTTATTTGATGAGTAAGTGCTAAATATACTAGTCCTACTTCTAAGTAATAACGATAAATTACTTTGAATTCTATTTCTTAAAAAAATTATTCCTTGTCCATGTATTGATATTCATTTGTCCAAAATAAATGACCTACAGGTTCCCATATCTCTTGCCTTGCCTTATAATATCAACCCTTGCACTTCTTGCATTAGTGGCGTGTATCTGGCTTCCGGTATGTATAGCTTAAAATTCTGCGTTCATTGATATTACCAATAGTAATTGTAAATTATATTAAATTCTAAGAGTTATCACAAATAGCACAAGCTCAATTCCAAACCTATACATTCTTAACATATTGGTACTAAACTAATAGTTGTCACAACCTCACTTTTGATGACTTCCTCATTGTGAAAACAAGTAGCACTGGATGCTTATCTCCATTTCAACTAATAAACTTGTATCTTGTGGAATTGCCATTGTTCATTTTCTTCAGATAGTAGAGGCAACTTTATGATGTCACATTTTTGTTTTGTAAATCTGCAGGAAACATTGCACAACCACATTGTTAGTGAGGAGTCCAATGAAGATACAGAAGCCGTAGAAAATGGAAGCAAGGAAAAGACGGTTCAGAGAAATGAAAACCTACTCCTGAATTGGCCATTGATGTCTAGCATCATTGTTTATTGTGTTTTTGCGCTGCTTAATACAGCTTATACAGAGGCATGCTTCTTACCCAAGTCTACACAGTTTTTTTCATTTCATGTGGATTGTTTGGGATTTGTTGCTTTATATTTTAATATCCTTAGCTGTAAAATATGACATTCATCTAAGATAAAACAGGTTCCTTTGCTTGATTCTTGTAAAATGACGTGATTATTATCAAGTAAATGCTTTAAATAACGTTTTCATTTTCCCATCCCTTTAATTCTTCCACATGTATGCAATATAAGATTTTTAAGAGACTAATTCTAGCAAGCACTAAATTGATACAAAAAGAGTATGGAGTATTAAGTTGAGTGACACCATCTTTTGTTGAGCACTATGAGATTTTCATCTTTCATCATATAGACTATGGTTTAGTACTTTTTTTCCACTTTTTTGCAGGTTTTCTCATTATGGGCTGTCAGTCCACAAAACCTAGGGGGTTTGAACTTTACAACTGATGATGTTGGTAATGTTCTTTCAATAGCAGGTACATCCTTGGTTGCTATACATTTTTAAATAATGAATGTTGTGAAATGTGTTTCCATCCTAACCTTCTTTCTCCAAATATTTAGAATAACTTAACTGTATTAACTGCATTGGCATGAGATTGTACATACTGCATCTTCCCCTTGGCCATACTACGTAAATCGATATTATTGAGTAATTTTCAGTTATTATAATTGCCAAAATTAATTGTTAAAATAAATGTGGAAACTACCTGATAAGAAAGTTTTGCATCACTACCTTGACTTTTCTTAACTGAATAAACTTTGTTACAGCTTCTTAAGTGTTTTTTGCCATTCTTGTGGTGCATAGCTTTCTGTGAAGCATAAAGCCTAAAGAATAACTTGATTGCTTTTGTTTTAAGATTTGGAAGTTTCTCTTCTATAAAATCTGAGGTATGGGGGACAAATACAGGTTTAAAGATGGGTTGTGAAGCAAATATACAGCACTTGATTGTTGAAAGAGTCTTTTCTGTGCTTGTGAAGCATATTTGAAAGTTCCATTAAGATAATAAATGAACATATATGCATTACAATAACATAGTGTTCACTTATTTCCAATGAATTGAGGTATCTATCAATTTAACATTTTGCTGGTCAGCACTGACCCTTTCTCAATTGGTTAGGTTTTAGTTTGTTGCTCTACAGTATCTTTGTTTATCCAATTTTGGACAGAGTTTGTGGAACTTTGAGACTTTCTCACATTTCAGCGGTTAGATTTATCTTTCTTGCAACAATTACTATAATTCAGCCTTTTCATTGTCTGTTGTTTTTTAAGCTGTACTGTTGTATTTTGGGTACCATGTGCAGGCTGCATTTATACCTATCTTGCAATGTCACCCTTTCATTGCATTGTTATCCGGCTTTAAACGAGACCTATTGATAACTATTGCTTCTATCCTTATGTCTTGTCTCTCTGTAAGTACTCATGTTCCTTGATTTTATAACCACATGACAATGTTATGTGACTATGTGGTGTATATCTTATTTCTCTTTTTCTGGTTTGAAAGAAAAAGATTACATTGCCATTTTTAGACCCTCTAAGTTAATTAATAGTGCAAGTACCCCTAGTGAAATTGAGGACTAAATCAAAAAAATAGAGAAACGTGAAAGGCTAAGGTGCTATTATGCCCATAATATATGACAATGACAAAAACAAAACACTATCTCCTCCACAAAAACCTTCATACATTTTGAAATTGCCTGATTTTAAATTTTTCTTTGTCAGGCAACAATTGCAACAGGTTTATTTGTTCTGCAAAACAGAGCAGTGGTAACATTTTTCAATTCAGTTCATTATTTTTGTAATTTTTCTTTTCAATTGTTGGGATTTTCATAACTGAATAGGGCTAGTATGTCATGCTTCATTTGTAAAAACAGGGGCAACACCAAAGGGGGTTGGCTAACGGTATTGCTATGACTGGTATGTCACTTTTCAGATCAATTGGCCCAGCTGGAGGTGGTGCAATGTAAGTTTACTTTTCACATGATTGCTTAGCTTTTTATATGACACATCAAATTTACTAAAACATTGCTAACAAAGGTTAGCTTTGGATGGATTCCAGTGCCATAACCATTCCTTTGTTTAGAGTAGGCATCTACCAAGTTCACTTTGTGTTGCTATCTAACACGTGACTATCTTATATAGTGCCAAAGAAAATAGTAGTGCCAAAAATAATGTTATGTGTTGGCTGGTTAGAGTATGTGCTTATTGTCCACGTTTCTTAACTAAAGTATTAGTACTTTCCCTGATCCATTCAAATGAAACTCCATTACTTGGCATTTTTTGTAATCTATAGCAACAGTTCCTCAAATGAATACCTTAATTTATTTTTTTCCATTTTTAGTTGATGTTCCTAATAATGATATTGGTCAATGCAGATTGAGTTGGTCGCAGAAGCGGTTAGACGCTTCTTTCCTCCCAGGTATGAAGGCTAGCTAATTTGTTTCTGCTCAATTTTGTTCCATGTATTGTTAAGAAGTGTTGCATAGATAGTGCCTTGTCCATGAAAAACCAAGAAATTCTTAACAGATGCATGCGTGTATTTTGTAGGAATATTAGAATTTAATGGAAAAAAAATTAAAATGTGATGAAACGAGATTGAAAATCAGGTGAAACTATGAAGACCCGTGAAACTATAGACACTTGAAGATTAAGTTTCTCATAATTAATAGTAGCAAATAGTGAGAGATCATTGATATAAATTTATATAAAAATAGGGGGGGGGGGAGATTTTATTTTATTTGGTGTTGGGTACATACCAATAGGGCCTATAATGTAGGCCGACCGTGATTGGTAACTCTCGAATTGGGCCTCAATTTGGTGTGATTATACTTATTCTTAAAACATGGACTGACTTCAAGTTTAGAATATCCATATAACATCTTTAACTATATTATTGTAAACTCACTTACTGCGGAACATTCAAATGCAGGTCCTCATATGGTATTTTTTGTGTTGAACCTAGTAGTATTACTTGGAGTTCTAATGATGTTCAAACCATTTCTGGTTGAGAAAAAGGAAACCCCATCACAACAGTTACAGTGATATCAACAATCACATGTGGCAGCTAAAATTGTGAAGGTATGAAAAAACCCATTAGGCTAGGAAGAGCCCAAAAAAGAGAGAAAATAGGTGAAGTGAAGTGGAAAGACTATCAATTTGTTGCGTTAAAAGTGGAATCATGGCGATTCCAGCTATGGTTCTAATGAATATAATCTATCTAATGGTTATTTATTTAGTATATTTATATATTGGTTGATTGTTATTATGTTGAAACAACCTGGACATTGTCTAGCAATTTTGGTTTTGCCAGAGTTTTTAAGATATAAATACCTGAATTAGAGAAATTGTTGCAAGCAGCCATTTCACTAGCAACACAAAAAGTTCAAAGATTTTTTTTTATACAATTTAAGAATAAGGAGATACAAAATGTAAAAACTATTGGAAAATAATCCATTACAAAATTTATTGCAACCACAGCCTTTTGGTGACTACAATATTTCTTTTATTTGCATGTAATGTACTGTATTTTCAGTTACAAATTTCTTTCATTTTAAATATTTCATACTCACTATATCCCAATTATTTGCATGTAATGTACTATAATTGCACTTTCTTTCATTCTTTCATAAATAATGGCATTTTTGAAACACGATTATATTTACTACTTATTTATTACTACCTTTGGTCCTAAATATAAGACATAGTTGACTTTATTTGGAGAGCTTAAGGTTGCGAAATAAGTTATTAAATCATAACATATTTAATATCTTTTTAGATCATCCATTAGTTTATAGGTAAAATAAACTAGTCTAAGAGAAAAAGTTAGGTAAATCAATTTATAGTTAACTTATTTTGCTTTTTTAGGATTTTCCAAAAAAAAAGTCAACTAGGTCATGTCTGGGAAATCACAATTCAGTTAAAAATGCTTTATATTATGGGTCAAGGTAATACATAATTGTAGATTGGTTGTATACCATTGAAAGATAAACGAAGTACTCAAATGAAATCACATTGCAACTAAGTCCTTGCAGAATTTCAAATTTTATGTACTATTGGGTATTGCCATGAGAAAATTGTCAACAACTTTTTAAAATATTGAAAGTGGGAGATGAAAAAGATAAAAAGATAATATGTGAAGGGGAAAACAAAATTTCAGATAAAAAGTAAAAAACTAATTACATATCTCAAGGAAGAAACTTAATTTGAATGAATCATACTCCCTCCGATCCTAAATATAAGACCTAGTTGAATTTTTTGAAAACTCCTACAAAGAACCAAAATAAGTTAATTATAAATTGATTTACCTAATTTTTTCTCTTACACTAGTTTATTTTACCTATAAGCTAATGGATAATCTAAAAATATATCAAATATGTCATGATTTAATAACCTATTTTGCAATATTAATCTCTCAAAAAAATCAATTAGGTCTTATATTTAGGACCGGAGGTAATATAGTCCTACAAAGTTGTCATCCCCTGATAATAAGTTATTATCATCAAGGCAATAGTTGTTACTGTTAAAAGGTTTAAAGTCATTATTGTACGTCAAGCCAAATAAGTGTTATTCTGTGGCTAAAAATTTTGGTCCTCAATAACTTTTGACTATGTATATATGATATTGAATTATTGATAACAATTGTTTAGCCTAATCATAAAAACTACATTATTTTGTAGTACTTCATATTAATTAAGTTCCTTCCATAAGACCAATAAATAAATTTCCTTCAAAAAATAAAATAGAAGAGTAATATATAAAGGGAAAAAATTTCAATAACTATCAGACAATAACTTCTGCAATACCAAATATAACTCATTATTAGTACTTGCTAAGATAAATCGTGTTGTTGGTCCCCATAGAGATATATTTTCAATACATATATATTTTATTCTAATATTATTAAAATATAATTGAAATGCTAATTTTCAATATGTTCAAAAAAAACTCTTATGAGATAATAGTATTATCTATTCCAACATTCCCTTTTTTAGAAGATATAAAAATATAAATTACCGAATCAGCAGTGAATAAAATAGGAGTAATAAAAATGATCAAAAACAAGAAACACGTGACATGGCATTTGGCAAAGCCGCAAAGGTGCACAGAATGCAGATCCAGCGTTTCGACTCTAACAAATAGATACCATATATATCAAAATATTTTTTAAAAATTGCAACGTGTTAGGCGAGAACACCTTTAGTCGTCTTGAACAAAAAAAAGAGAACACCTTTAGTCATTAATATAACTTCTGGCCCTTAATTTTCAACCAATTTTTACTTAGTCTTTAATCTTCAAAATTGGTGGTTTTTGTCCATATACCTTAGGTTAATTATTAAAATCAATGGTTTTAGTTTTTAAAATTTTCGTCAATTTTTGTCTCGGTATTTAAACATCTTGTAAATTTACAGTACTATCACTTTTTTTTAGGGCAATGACCCTATTTTACCCTTAAATACCCACCCTGGACCACTGAGCACCCTAAACTAATATCAGGTACAATTTTATCCTTGAAGTAATTAAAGTGGTCCAATTTTACCCTCTGACCAATGGAATGTTGACACGTGGAAGTTAAAATTGTACCATGTAGTCCACGTGTCAACGTTACATTCGCCAGAGGGTAAAATTGGACCACTTTGGTTACTTCAAGGGTAAAATTGCACCCGGTATTAGTTTAGAGTGCTCAGTGGTCCATGATGATTACTTTAAGGGTAAAATAGGGTCATTGTTCCCTTTTTTTTTTACAAAAGTTAGCAACATTTGGGTTGGGTGATAATTAAAAAGCTCTCCCCTTTTGATACTAACCTATCAATAACCATTTAGCTGTCCTTATATCCATCACACACCCACTGCTTCCTTTTACTTTTGAAATTGGACCATTTTCTTTCCCATTTGTCATCAGGCCAACGGCCGAAAACTCCCTAACTATAATTTTAATTCAATAAGATCCTTTTTTTCACTTCAAAATTAACGAGTATAATCATTTAATACGTTTTTATTTCTTACATCACAAACAATTATATTACACTTTCATTTCTCTTCGTTACTTGCACATTGTAAGAGGGGTATGCTTGAAAATAATTTATGTTTCATATTTAATGTTTTAAACTAATTTTAACAGGTTTTTTAACTTCTGGATTCATCATTAGGCTCTTGTAAATAAAAAATACATGAGGGAATACATAAAAACGCAATAAATATAATTTGAGGTAATCTGTTCTATTATACTTTCAATAATTAATTTGCCAATCCTTATCAGCTATGCCTAGCTTTCAGTTATTTACCTTTTGATTTTTCTTATTCTTTTTTTATTTTTCTTAGTCTTTAATCATTTGCTTATTTATTACAACAATTGCGCTCTTAAATATAGAAATAAATTTTCTGAGAATCACTCCTTTCATTTTACTTAAAAACTGATACACACGGTCTACTGACAAATACACATTTTTTGTTTCAGAGATTATGTCACACATATTAGAGATAACTTATAATTAAGTAAATTATTTAGGTTGCGAAATTTCCCAAATTAGTAATTAACATGTCTTAAATAGTTAGCTACTTTATACCCCTCCATTTTACTCCCTCTGGTCCTAAATATAAGACCTAATTAACTTTTTTGAAAAATCCTAAAAAATAGCAAAATAAGTTAATTATAAATTGATTTACCTAATTTTTTTCCCTTAAACTAGTTTGTTTTACTTATAAACTAATGGATAATATAAAAATATATCAAATATTTCATGATTTAATAGACTATTTTGTAACCTTAATCTCTCCAAAAAAAAGTTATCTAGGTCCTATATTTAGGGCCGGAGGTAGTATAATATAAAAACCCAAAATTTGAATGATTTTAGTCCAAAATGTAAAAGTTCATCTCGCATTCTCTCCGCATTAATTTAATCTTTTTTTTCGTACTTTGCCCCTAACTCTATTTCATATTTATTGTATTTCTCTCTTTCAAAAGTATCATAATAAATAAAGCAATATTAGAAAAAAACATTAACTCCATACACCAAATAACTTTTACATGTTTTCTTAAGAAGTGTATTTTATGGCCGAGCTTTTATATTACGGAGCGGAGGGAGTATACTGCAAGCCTATGAAATAAGTTGTTACAAAATACAAAATACTAGAGAATTATTTATACAGCTAGATAACAAAAAAATGGCTATGATTGTTTAGTGACAGGTGTAAAGATGGCAACGTTTAAAAAGTAGAGCAAAATGCAGCTTATAAGAGCAAACCAGTGTGCCAAGAAATTTGTGCGCCTCCTTCTTTCTTGGTTGTGTTTTCTTAACAAACAAAAATGGGGGGTGAAGATAACAGTAAAGTACAGCCATTGTTGTTGAACAATGATCATGTCTTCCCTGTTGACTGCCCTGGATGTAAGGTTGATGAGGCCAAGCAACTGTACCGAGGCATACCCTTTCACAATCTTTTCAACATTTGGATGCTTACTCTCTGCACTGGTAAGCATTTAGTCATTTCCTTTTTTTAGTTGTTTATGTAGCTGTTTCATTGTTTTCTTATTAGCTTTTAAAAATAGAGGCTGAATCCACATGTTTTGATCGTTTAGTTTGCAAATGCTTGTAGAGTAATGTGCAAAGTTGTTTCATTTTGGTCGGTTCAGTCACTTCCAGAGAGGGAAAAAGAACAATTGCTTTTCTATATTAACTATTAATAATAATTCTTTTTCTATTATTTTCTTGATCGAAAATTCTTTTTCTATTATTATTGGGAAAGCACGTACTGTTTCTTTTAAGTCCACTATAGCCTATAGGCCTGTTTGAAATGAAAGGATCAACATCTAGATGTTACTATGAAGATGATTACTCTCTTGAATCAACTCTGGATGTTGAGAAACAACACAGTTCACAATGGGTCTCCTGCCTCTCCTTTAAAGCTCATGAATAAGATTAATCAAGCAATCTCCCTCAACTTGGTTGCTTTCTCACAATCTTCTGAACCTCTGCAATTGAATCTGTCTCCTAAACAGATAGATCGACTTGCTATCCTTAATCAATCTGTCTTTCACCAGGATTGGAACATTTTGCTGCATCGTTCCCATTCCAGTGCTGGTACTTTCTGTAAATTGCAGATCTTCTTACAATCATCCTTTGTCCATTGCTTCATTTGGCACAAAATTAAGCATCAATCCTCTAATTTCCTCCTTAGATGCATCAGGGCTGCCATTCATTGGATACAAGACTCTGACTTATTCGGTCATGGTCATTCTCTTGCTGTTTACTCAAATTTCTCTAGTCAACTCATTTTGTCTCAATTCAGTCAGCAATCTGATACTGTGGGGAAGGACATCTACTCCATGCTCAAATTTTTTACCAACTTCTCTTACTTTCAAGTAGATGTTGAACTTCTTTGTGATTTTATGAGGAAGCACCTTGTTTTTCACGCTCCCTCTTCTTTTTACATTTAAGTTTGTAATATTGTAAGATACTTTTTATTATCTCGTTTTTTAATGAATTGTCCTTTATACAAAAAAAAAAGCCTATAGGCCTGTTTGGATAGCATACAGAAGCTAATTTTGGGTAAGTAAACCTAGTTTCAACAAAAATTTTTCAAACACTCAGAAAAATTGGATAAGCTATTTTGGAAATCACGGTTTTTTTTTTCAAAATTTAAGTTTGAGAAAAAGCTACCATTTTCTCCTTTTTCAACGAGAATCTCTCTCCATACCCCTATCTTTCTTCTCCCCCACAGGCCACAGCCTTCTCCGTCCCTCCGTCTCGTTTTATTGCTCTTATTACTCATTTCATTTTCTACGCCCAGCCCTTTCCTTAAACCACAGAACCAAAGAAATTTCCCATTTTGTATCAATATTTGCCACCCACACTTCCTCTCACACCCAACCAGCTGAGGCAGAGACATAAGATGCAGAATTTTCTCCTCCCCGATTGCTTGCCCAGAACCTACCAAGGACTTGTACTTTTGAAGATGTTCGTTCTTTATTTATTGCGTTGATTGTTTTTTTTTTATGTTTTTATTGTAATTTTTTAGTATTTTTTAATATTTTTATTAACAATAATAAAATGGGGTATTTGCAGTTTAGTCCCTGGTAAGGGAAATTAATACTGGAAGGTCCCAATACATTCCAAAATAATTATAAAGTCTCAGGAGCCCTTTCCTGCAATTGTTTGCTTATCTTCAATGACCATTTTGCCCTCATTAAAGATGGTTGCCATCTCACTGGTCCCTACAGGGGACTATGCTTTCATCTTATGAGGGCAAAATGGTCATTATAGATAAGCAAACAATTGCAGGAAAGGGCTCCTGGGATTTTATAATTATTTTGGAATGTATTGGGACCTTCCAGTATTAATTTCCCTTACCAGGGACTAAACTGCAAATCCCCCTAATAAAATTTGATCATTTAAATCTTTGGAATAATTTTTCGAGTAAAATTATCTGTTTTTTTTGGTAATTTGACATTCAAAAAGCTATTATAGTGACACTTTATCTAAACACTCTCATTTTATCAAAAGCTATTTTCAGAAAAGCTATTTTACTTAAAAGCTATTCTCAAAAAACTATTTTCCCAAAAGCTATTCTCCATAAACTAAATCCAAACAGACCCTAAGACAGATGGACTCTCTTTCCTAAAGTAGAAAAAAGTTAACTATGCAAGATATGATAAAAAGTTGACCAAGTTTTACATTGGACCCGCTTAAAAGCGTGTCATAAATAGCTTCTAGGGAAATAGTTTTTTGAGAATAGCTTTTGAGTAGAATAACTTTTCTGAAAAATAACTTTTGATGAAATGAGAGTGTTTGGAGAATAGCTTTTAAGAATAAATTTTGAGTAGAGTATAACTTTTCTGAAAAATAGTTAGGATAAATAGTTTTTCATATTTCTTTTATTTGAAATAAATGTTTTTCCTAAATAAAAGATCGCAGCTTTAAGGAAGAAAAGGAGAAAAATGTAGTTTTTCTCAAAATAGTTTTTGGAACCCCAAACTAGCTTTTCTTCTCAAAATAGTTTATCCAAAAAATTGAGTATTTAGATATCTTTGTGTGAAACCTAGGTTTAGGAGCCTGAATCTAATCAAATTAGAGGAAGTGATTATATTTAGGAATGGAGGAGGTAGTAGTTTATTTTTTTTATTTGTTACTACTATCTATCATGTCTATATATTCTTATATCTTAAGCCATTTTTCCTGCTTCTCCCCCTAGTGGAAAATCTGATTCGTTTTTTCTGGGCTTTGTACAGTGCTTCCTGTCTCATGCCTCTTCCCGTTCCTTTATTTCATGGTGAGTTATTTTGGGTGCATGGATAAAGTAACATATAAATTTGAATTTCCATACCAACTTTTTAATGTTTTACTTTTTCTCCTTGTACCATTAAAAGTGAATTTTTCCTATACAGCCCCTTTTTATTTCACAATTGTTTTTTTTTTTTTCATTTTGGCGCCAAAATGATGAACTAGTGGACAGTCCTTTTATTGCAGTTTTCTCTCATATAATTCCGACGTCAGCTCAAAGTGGTTTGTTTCTTAAATTGCCATGAATGGCTTACAAAGGATTCGTTTGAATAATTCCAAATGGAAGCTTTTGACTGTAATATAACACACATGTGGGTAGTATTGATTTCCGTCCTAATATAAGACCCTCTTGACTATTTTTGTGGAAGTCAAGGAAGTAGATTAGATCACTAAATTATTACATATGTCACATGTAATTAGATTATAGATTAGTTTAGTAGTAGAATAAATTAGTTTTGAAGGAAAAAATTTAAATGTAAGCAATTGAAAGTTATTAATTTTACATCTTTAATTTATCTAAAATAAGTTAAAATGATCTTATAATTATAATCAAAAACTTTATTTAACAATGTTTAATGTTCAGTTCCACTTCTCTAGCTTGTAAGAGCATCCAACTAACATAAAATAGAAGATAAACTGATACAAATTTGCTTGCAGGTAAGAGATTTTGGTGTTGCAAAAAATGAAGCAGATATCAGTTATTATGCTGGTTTTGTGGGTAAGGTTCCTTATTGTCCTTTCATTTCATTGATGCCTATTGGAGGGATTTATAAACTCTACTAATCGATCTAACCATGAGATATATTGCAGGATCTTCATATATGCTTGGCAGAGCTTTAACATCACTTGCATGGGGAATTTTCGCTGATCGATATGGGAGAAAATTTGCTATAGTTTTAGGCCTTGCTGTAGTGTAAGCATCCTCCATGTACTGATTTGAAATTCTTTTTAGCTCTACTATGAATAATGAAAAATAGTAGGATAATATTTGGATAAATAAAAATGTGTAAAACTTAAGGTGGGTATCATAAAGTAGATTTAAATACGTTGGGAATTGAAGATTATTCAGTGCATCTTGGAACATTGTTGCACCTGTTTTATGTTTTATTCTTTTCCTTTCTTGTTATGCACTCCTTACAAAATTTCCGTCCTCTGATTGTTTGTTAGTTTTTCTCACGACAAGTTGATATCGGTTTACTATGGTTAGCCGTTTGGTAATAATAATTCTTATTTGATTTCAGTGTTGTTTTTAACACACTATTTGGCCTTAGCACAACTTTGTGGATGGCTGTTGTCACAAGATTTTTTCTTGGAAGCTTAAATGGTTCACTAGGACCAATAAAGGTACCAATTTTAGATGTATAATTACAAAAAATTAGGGAAAATTAAATACAAGTCCCTGGTAAGGGACATAATACTGGAAAAGTCCCAAAAATTGAAAAAATTAAAGTAGAGTCCCTTGGGACCTCATTCTAATTATTTATGAATGTGTGGGCCCCACATTTAATAATAAAAAAATCCACACATTATTAAAGGAGAGAAGAAGAGAGGAGAGAGAAAAGGTGGGTGGATTTTTTTATTATTAAATGTGGGGCCCACACATTCATAAATAATTAAAATGAGGTCCCAATGGACTCTACTTTAATTTTTTCAATTTTTAGGACTTTTCCAGTATTATGTCCCTTACCAGGGACTTGTATTTAATTTTCCTTAAAGATTATGATTTTATGAGTTGATATTTGACCTTTGCCTCTATAATTAGTGCTCCAACGTTTTAAAACTTCCAATTCAGTTTTATAATTTTTAAAAATTGAGCCAGGGCTCAGTCAGAAGATTTAATCTGCTTCCATGAATGTCAGTCATTCTGTTTATATTTTTTCTTCACAAGACTTGCTCTATCTCTAGGCATATGCCACTGAGCTTGTTCGAGAAGAACACCAGCCTTTAGCAGTCTCAACTGTAAGTCTAGTTTCCTTTGGTGTGCCATTGATTCTTGGAAGTGCATATTCTCTATGATAATTTGATATTGTGATATGGTTTCAGGTTAGTTCAGCTTGGGCCATAGCTTTGGTCATTGGTCCAGCATTGGGAGGCTATTTGGCTCAGGTACTTTATTCCTCGCATTATGCAGCAAACATAAGAAAATCATAGCCAATAATTAACCTCTTTCTCTAGTTATGGAGACTGGAAAGAATCAAACCAATGGCAGACGTGGCTACGTGGGGTCATTCTTCCTCATTAGCTTTGAAATCTCAAACCATGTACATGATCCTCAAACAATACCCCCACCTTATCCACACATGACATTAGAGTTGGAAATATGGGTTGACCTGTGGGTTAAGGATTGGCCCGATCCAACTTAAGTTCAAATGGGTTAGGCCTGTGCAACCCGTATCTACAAGAGTAGGGAATTGGTCAATCTAACCCAACCTGGAGGCCGGAGGGTTGGAGGGTCAGCCCACCAACCCGCAACTTTTTCTAATTTTTTTTAAAAAACAATTATTTTCTTCCAAAAAATGTTAAAAATAATGAATGAAATTTCATATTAACAAAAATATCTTATCATTGCATTAGTCAAGAGTATAATATACTAAATATCATAAAACTATGGACTTCATAATTACACAATCATTTTATTAGCTTTATTCTACTAACAATATTACTAAAAAAATTATATTTAGTATTAAAAATCCAATATATGTTATATTAATCATATTTTGTAACAATGAAGTGTCTAAAATATAAAATAATGAGTATATTTTAAGTATATATGATTTTTTTTTTAAAGCAAACCCGTGGACCAACCCACCAACTCATAGACTAATCCACTTCAACCCGCGGGTTATGTGGGCTGGGTTCATGCAATCCACACTCTGGCGGGCTGCCAATTCCCCAACCCTAACTCTGTTCAACCCATGGGTTGGTGGGTTGAGCCCATATTACCGACTCTACATGAGAGTGATTTTTTTTGCTTATAAACTCATTTGAGCTTATTTTCTAAGCAGATTTAATGTTTATCAGAGTTCAAATTTATCTTTATCTAAAATCCAAAACATATCTTTATTTATAGTCTTTCTTTGCTCTTATGCCATTGTATGTAGAAGCCTTCTTATCCACTATTATTCTGTTCTATTCTTGAAACTTACATTGCATGTGTGTGAGACTGTGAGAGCATGCCCATAAGCATACTTATTTTTTGTTGTCTAACAATTTGGGTATTTTGGAATTTCAGCCCGTGGAGAAATACCCACATGTCTTTCCAAAAGGTTCTTTATTTGATAAGTGAGTGCTAGGCATGCTGTTCGTACCTTGAAATAATCACAATACTTTTGAATTCTGTTGTTTTTAAATTTTCACTTGTTGATATGCTGATATTCATTTGTCCAAAAACAAATGGCCTACAGGTTCCCATACTTCTTGCCCTGCTTCTTAATATCAGCCCTTGCACTTGCTGCACTAGTTGCCTGCATTTGGCTGCCGGTATGTATGACCATATATTATGTGTCCATCAATAATTTAATGTGATACCATCAAGACAAATGGCTTTACCTTTGTTCATTATCTTAAGATAATTATAGTATACCTCCTGATATTAAATTTTATGTGTTAAAAATCTGCAGGAAACATTGCACAATCACAATGTTAGCGTTGAGTTCAAAGTGGATGCAGAAGTTGCAGAAAATGTAATCATAGAAAAGAAAGTTCAGAGAAATGAAAACCTTATCCTGAACTGGCCATTCATGTCAAATATCATTGTTTATTGTATTTTCTCACTGCATAATACAGCTTATTCAGAGGTATGGTTCTTACTCAAGTATGAATATGTTTTCCATTTCATTTAACAAGTGGCCTGCTTGCACTTTTTTGCTTTCTATCTTGTTATCCATTCCTGTATGTATTAGTCTTGTTCTGACATCTACTTGATTGGTGGTAAAAATTAGAAAATGACATTCATCAAAGATGAACCGATTTCCTATGTTAAATTCTTGAAAAATAATGTGATTAATTATCACACTGACACTGTAATATAATGTTTCCTACCTCTTTAATATTTCCTGAGGTATTCAATCGATATTATACAAGATATTATACAGAGTCAAAAGGACTTATCGTAGGCACAAAAATGATATAAAATGTTCATGGAGTATCAAGTTCATAGTGGCACCATCTTTTTTGAAGCACAATGAAGAGTCCATCTTTCATCATATAAGATATAGTTTAGCTTTTATCTGCTTTTGTAGGTTTTCTCTTTATGGGCTGTCAGTCCTCAAAAGCTGGGTGGTTTGAACTATACAACAGATAATGTTGGTAATGTTCTTTCAATATCAGGTACATCCTTAATGGCTATGAATTTTTAGCACGACTGCATTTACATGAGCTCATGTTTATTTACTCTCCCCTTTGCCTATGTAAACTACTGATCTTGCCGAGTAAGTTTCAGTTATTATTATTGGAAAACTAAGCAAATATTTTCAAGAGACGTGCATAAAACTGCCTGAACTTTTTTTAAGTATAACGTTTGTTGAACTTGTTTTAAACCTGAATTTAATAGCTTGTTTTATGTGCTGAGTTGTTTTTAGTTGCAAATTAGTTACTTTGGTAGATATTTTTTTCTGGAACTAAACTTCTTCAATGAATATAAATATATTCAAACTTTTTTATATTTATACAAGACAAGCATTCAATATTTGAAAATTTCTATTGATCTAAAACAGATCACCTTGCATTTTGAAGATATAGTGTTTACTTGTTCCCAGTGTATTGATAAATCTATCAATTCAAGATAATGCTGATTATCACTAACCTTTACTCATTTGGTTAGGTTTCAGTCTGTTGCTCTACAATATCTTCCTCTATCCATTTTTGGAGAAAGTTTGTGGACCCTTGAGACTAGCTCACATTTCAGCGGTTGGCTTTCTTTTCTTGCAACAATTACTAATTTACTATAATTCAGCATTCTCATTGTCTATAGTTTTTCAAACTGTACTATATTTTTTTTGGGTATTATGTGCAGGCTGTATCCATACCTATCTTGCAAAGTCATCCTTTTACAGCCTTGTTATCTGGCTTCACACGGGACCTATTGATAACTGTTGATTCTGTCCTTATGATTTGTATCTCTGTAAGTGCATCTATTTCTTGATTTTACCTCTCTGCTAGTGCATGACTTATTTTCCAGAAAATCAAAATTTGATGTAATAAGACTTAGATAACTGAAATTGAGGACTAAATTATAACAGCAAAGAAACCAAAAGGGCCAAAGGAGAAATGAAGCTCATAAATTAAGAGAATGCAAAAAAAAAAAAAAAAAACACTGGGACCTTCACAAAAATCCTGCATACATTGTGCACTTGTCTGATTGTAAATTTTTCATTACCAGGCAACCATTACTACCGGATTATTTCTTCTGCAAAATAGAGCAGTGGTAAAATTTTCCTAGTTCAATTCATTATTTATTACTCTTTTTGTCTTCAAGTTGAGGGTTTTCATGATTATGTTGGGCTAATGTTTTAAGCTATATTTGTGAAAACAGGAACAACACCAAAGGGGAGTAGCTAATGGTATTGCTATGACTGGTATGTCAATTTTTAAAGCAGTTGGCCCAGCTGGAGGTGCCTTAGTGTAAGTTTACTTTTCATTTATTTTCTTAACTTCTTACATGAAACAAAAAATGTTTTTAACTTTCATAAGTGTTTGCATTTGGTTTTCATTTATTTTCTAAGCCGATGTTCTTGTTATGTCCATGAGTCCTAGTTTACGTAATATGCAGTTTCTCGGATGTAGATCTATTACTTGCTTTTTTATGGACAATCTACAACGATGCTTACTCACTTGAACACATTATTTTGTTTTCCCCTTCTTCCACAATGTATAATATTTTGAAACTTACCCTGCTGATTATTAATTATGATGTTGGTCAATGCAGATTAAGTTGGTCACAGAAGCGGTTAGATGCTTCTTTCCTCCCAGGTATGAATCCTAGCACCTATTTGTGCTGTATATAGGTTAAAGGAAAACTAAAGCTGCTTTATTCCCACAAAAAAAAAATATACTACCTCCGGTCCTAAATATAGGACCTAATTGACTTTTTTTTGGAGAGATTAAGGTTGCGAAATAGGTTATTAAATGATGACATATTTGATATATTTTTAGATTATCCATTAGTTTATAGGTAAAATAAACTAGTTTAAGGGAAAAAATTAGGTAAATCAATTTATAATTAACTTATTTTGCTTTTTTAAGGATTTTTTAGAAAAAGTCAATTAGGTCTTATATTTAGGACCGGAGGGAGTATAAATAAAACTAAAGCTGCAAGTCTTTTGTGTTTAGCCTGATTAGGCTCTAACTAGGCTGCACCTTCTTATGGTTAATACTTGTTCATAAAAAATGGACTTACTTCAAATTGAAACATAAAGTCCTTCAAAATTTATAATATCCATCCATTCATAAAATAATGATCTAACTTCAGGTTTAACAGCAAATCCTCCAAAGTTTTGGAATATCCATCCCTCTTTAAATATCATTAACTGTGGGACATATAATTGCAGGGCCTCATATGGTATTTTTTGTGATGAACTTAGTAGCAGCACTTGGAGTTCTAATGATGTTCAATCCATTCATGGCTGAGAAAAAAGAAACCCCAACACATCAATTACAATAATATAGGCAATAACATGTCGCCCTTGAGGTCTAAGGGATGAAGGAAAACCAATAAGGCGAGTGAAGCCGGTGAAGCCAAAGCAAAATTCATTTGCTTAATTAATTGCCTTGTTGTTTGGAGAGTGGAAAAATTGGTGACTCTATTTATTTTTGCTTTGATTCCATTATATTTTTTTTTGTATTTATTGGCTGTTTATTGTGTGTATGTTCTGGTTAAGTGTTGTTATGTTGAAGCAAATTGGTCATTGTAGTATTGTCTTCAATTTTGAATGAAATTTTGAATCTTACAATGGCAATGTACTTGTTATGAAGTGAGTTCTTGTTGAATTCAATGCATTAGTGTTGTATGATCGCACCAAATAAAATGCGCTTATTTATGAGTGTTTTTAATTATCTTTAAAAATAATTTAAAACTGAACCAACCATTTACGTTCTTGCACAAAAAATAACAAGCTCAAGCAACTTAACCTCAAAACTGTATCAAATAAAAGATTACTTGTGAAAAAAATAAAATGTAAAAAACAACTTAAACAATAATAAAAGAAGAGGTGTGTTTAAAAAGAGCGAGTGAAGTTTATTTCTTTTTTCGTGCAATCTCGTATTCAACTCACCTTCATCGTTCATCTCTGTTTGCATAAATTAAATTTGAAATAATAAATTACTTTTTCATTGTATTACTATGAACCACCTGCAGAATCATCCCCCAAAGTCCAACCATAATGAATGATAAGAGTTTATATTAAATTTGTTATCCTCTTCTCAGAAGAGTTGTTTGTATAAAGGGTTTAAAAGTTATTAATGATGCTCATATAATATTATTATAAAGGCCTAAAAAGTTGTTATAATCTGGTTTTAAGTTGTTTGATAATGACCTGGAATTTAAACTCAGTCACCAACAACTTTTGATTAAATGATAACAACTTTTTTAGCCTTTATAATAACATTATGAGTATCATTCACAATTTTTAAATTCTCGTTGCCAATAATTTTTTGCCAAATGATAATAACTTTCTGGGATTTTGTAAAACATTATAAATATTAATCACAACTTTATATACTCATGTCACCACTCACCAGCAACTTTTGTCCGAATATAAGAACTTTTGACAAGACAAAGATAACTTTCGGGCCTGAATTAGCTAGGCACTTCTGTAGAGTAAAAGATTTCGTGGCACCTGTTAATTAAATTTCTTTTACGTGACATGTAGTTTTGTTGTAATCTCATGTTCCGTTGTCGTTGATAGAGACTTCTGCATTTGATACTTGTTATTACTTAGTCCAAAAAATAAAGATACTTGTTATTACGACGTCAGAATATATTTTTGTTTTATTTTATGGAGAATATGATTAACTATTCTTTGTTTTTCCTCCAGCTCAAATGATAACCTATATAATATCGTCCTTTATTGCAGTTTTGTCTCCTTTTCCAACTTCAGTTCAAATCTGGCTTATTTCTTGAAATTGCCAAGGATGGCTTACAAAAGATATATTTGAAGAATTCCAAATGCTAGTATCTTGGTATATACACAACTTTTTCTCATCAAGTGAGGGCCAATTTCTGTTCAGGCTTGCAATATTTTAACATACCACTTTAACGTTGAAGAGTATTGATTTACTTCTGCTTCTCTCATTTGTTTATGAGACAATTCAAGAAATTAAATCTTTGTTTAATGTTCATTTCTATTGTTTTAGCTTCTTAGACTATCCAACTTACGCAGAGTAGAAGATAAACTACTAGTCATACAAATTTGCGTGCAGACAAGAGATTTTGGCACTCGCAAAATAGAGAGGCAGACATAGAGTTGGAATTTTGGGCTAGTCTGATTTAAACGGGTCAGTCCAACCCAACCCACTTTTAATTCGGGTTAGCGAACTTTTAACCCGTTTTAATTTGAGCTTAACTTTTTTCAACTTGAACTGTTCTTTTCTATGCTTTTCAGTCAAACACGTCCCACTTTAATTAAAAGAGGTTTGGCCTGCATTTAGCTCGTTATAATTCGGGCTGAACTTTTTGCAACTTAACTCATTATTTTCTATGTATTTTTTCCTCAACTCGGCGAAATAATCTTTGATTCTGGTAAAAAATTGAAATTCAATAACATAAATGACGGTGATATTTTCATAGTCTCATAAAGCTTGTCAAATCAAGCCAGTATACCAGTAAGTGAAATCAATTTTGTTCTGTAATCAACATATATTGTCATAACAAAGATCATAATTGACTAAAAGAACAACATTTCTACCAAAATGTTGACATTAATGTTCAAATTCATTTTTCTCACTCGAAAAAGAGAGAGTAGAAATGCATTTTGAACTATTTTTGTGGGTTTGCCATTTCAGTAAAAATTATCAAAGCTAAGAAAATGAAAAATAGACAAAAAAAAGTTTTATGGAATAACTTTCTTTAATTTTCATGTAGGAGACATTTCTCATTGTTTTAAGTAAAATCATGTATGTTTCACATCAATGTCAAAATTTTCCTATAACTTGAGTAGCAAGTGCAGAACAAAATGAATTATAATTGCAATCGTCTTTGAATCTGGTGAAATAATTGTCTAAATTCTATGATAGACATTGTATAAATAATATTGCATCTTTTTTTAAAGCCATCTTCTCCCATATTTTTCTCGTCATCAAAGTAAGTCATTTTTCATTGTATAAGGCAATTATTTCCTATGGATCTTAAAGGAATACTTGTTGCATCATATTTTACTTGTGTATTTTATCTCTTATCTCGTTCACTTTTAGTTTTCGTTCTTGAAATGAGAATTCACAACAAAAATCGATGCCAAGGCATTATCATTTTAAAATAACATTGAGAAATGCCAGAAATTTTTCAATCCAAATTCTCATTCCTTGAATAACATAATTCAAAGGGGATTTAAAATGCTTACTTTGTAGTAGTATCACTTAATATTAGAAAATAACATAACCATGAGAAGTATAGTTTTAGGTAGATAGAGATGGTGGGGTTCATATCAACTTGCAGTCCTCAGTGATTGTCATAAGGGGGGACATTATTATTACAATAAAATGCATGAGTGATGCCAATTAAATAAATTTGAGCTAGTAATAATGGCCATATATATGTTTTGAAGTAAAAAAAACGTTATTAGTTGCTGCAATGACTGTAACATGAGGAATATGCCAAGAGAACAAGACTTACTTTTTGAGCAAGCATCCATGGCATTCTCAATAAGACGTGATTGGATCGAGAGTGTCCTCTATAACTAGTACTCTTTGCTTGTGGTGCTGTGTAGTTGGCATGTATGGCGGCCTGTGATAGCCGGCCGTAATCACGGTTTTGAACCGTGCCTACAAGTAATATTCTTAAATCATATGTGCGTGTGTGTGTGTGTGGAGAGAGAGAGAGACCTCTTTGGATCTATAATTTACACATAATTGTCCAAGAAATTAAACTCACTTGTCTACGCTCAAATATGTGTGTTTCTCATACTATTTAATCTATAATAAAAACAAGTGAAGAAATATGAAAGGACTATAACCTAAATAATGTAAACCAAATGTAGAAAATGACATGGATGGGACATGAGAGGTATCAGTAACTATCGATAAGATTCTTACGTTCCCCTTGCATGAGTACGTCCTTCTCTTTTCTTCTTCCTCCCCTTTTTATTATTTTGTCTCTCAGTTTTCTTAATTATTCCTTTGGTCCCGTTTATAGGGTAAAAATTGAAGATTTTTTTTAATCATGTATATATATAAGTCACTTTTATTTGAGTGTACAACTTTGCCCTTTATTTATTGTATGTTGATTTGTTTTAATTTCATGTGATGGATGTGGATATTAAATATGGGTAGAATAAGAAATTTGTTGGATTTGATTGAAAACTTAATGAGATTTAAGGTTTTCCTTGATCCGTTTGAAATATGATATAAATTGACTAATAAATAAGACCACATGAGTATTTATATTCTCTTTTGTAGAAGTCCAAGCACTAATAAGTATTAATGCTCCTTAGAAAAATAAGTAAAGAGAGCTCGTTCACTTTGAATTGTTTAGATCTAATCTAAATAGTCCACATCTCATATTTTAAATTTCATTATTTTAAGTCAAAATTAATCTAATGGGTAACTCCATATATCTGAAAATATTGCTAAATATGTACCGAATGTTGAAGGTTCAAAGTAGACGGACTACCAATTTTCATATTTATGACCAGCACTGAAATCCGCGTGTTTATAAATTATGGTTTGTTGCAGCCTCAGCTCATCCATTTTTTCATTGTCTAATTTTGTTTTGTTTCACAGGTTATTTCCACCCGCAGTGTCACAGGTGGAACACTGGAGCTTGTACTTCAATTATCTAATCTTTGAATGTGCTTGTTCCTCGCCAATTAAGGCCATGCTTTCAATCAATTAATGGGCGCAAATCCTACTCAACTAGTACTACGCTTATAACCTAACAACGCAGATTATAATCAGAAACAAGTTTATCCATTTTTTGGTTCTTTAATTATATTTTGTTTTCTTCCTCACCAAGTTGGAAGTTTTCAGCATAATGCCTTCCCGAAGTCTTCACAATAGGTTAGATGGTCAAGAAAAGTCTTTGTATTAGGGTCATCTAGTCCCTTCTTAAATCACCTTGTTGACATCTTTGTAGCCCCGTCCCTTCAAGATCATGAATTTGTTGAGTGATTTAAATTAAAAAGGGAAAAACAAGGAAGAAAAAAAAAGGAAAATAAAGAAGGGAGCATTTTGACTTTTGCTATACAATCCAAAAACTTAATTTGGGATGTCACATCTAATTGTCATTGTCAAATTTCAGTGATACATGAGTCATTTATGATATGTAATTTCAGTGCATCTACGAGTCATTTATCATTTTTCTAAGGGAAGCAACTACACTTAAAATGTTGAGTATCAACAGGGATCTAGCTAGATACCTACTCATCATTTAATTGAATGACAACCGATTTCTCTACTAATAAAAAGTATAAGTAGAAGAGTAAGACCTATCTAAATCTATTATTTTTTTATACATAAGACGTATCTAAATCTATTATATATGTTAAAAGTTGTGTCAACATTCCTATTGAACCACTTGCCACAATATGATTGAACCACATGATTACCTAATTATTTAAAGTTAAAAGAAATCAAATAGAACCAGTTTCCATTTTTCTGAATTCTTTTTATTATTAATTTTTATTTCGTGATTCAGATTTAAAATTTCGAAATTCTTATATCAATATATTTTAATTCGCTCTAAAATAAACGGATCGTTATTATTATTAATGCAATAATTTGCTATAATTGGATATTAAATTAGTAAACACTTAACGAATAATATCAAATAATATTTTTAATAATTATTTTCCGTGCATCGCACGAGGAATTATTAGTTATGTTTACATATCATTTTTATCGTCGAAATTTGATTCAATAAAAGATTATCTATTATATATACTAAAAGTAGTGATAACATTCCTATTGGACTACTTGCCACAATATGATTAAATCACATGGTTACCTAATTATTAAAAGTTAAAAGAATAATTTAAATAGAATCCATTTCAATTTTCTAAATTCCTTTTATTATTAATTTTTATTTCGTTTAGATTCAATTTTAAAATTCTGAAACTTTTTGTTATCAATATTTTTTAATTCGCTATAAAGTAAATAAATCACTGATTATTATTAATGTAATAATTTGCTATAATTGACTATATATTACATTAATGAGCATTCAATTAATAATTTCAAAAAAAAATTAAGAATTACTTTCCGTGCATCACACGGTGAATCGCTACTTTAATTAAATATATATATACTTTTAAATCAAGTTCAAACCGTGTACATATACGCCCAGCTTTTCGTCGTCATTTTTTTTATAAATAGGGAAATTGGTTCAGAAATGATCAATGTGAGGAAGAACGAAGAAGTGTTAAAAACAACAGAATATCCTCTTTTGCGGTATATACTGTATATCTCATGATAATCCTTATAAACTAACTGTTAACCCCATGAAAGCTTTCCTCATGCAAGTTATTTCCAAGGCTTAGCTTGCTGACTTTGTACCCCTTCCTCCATTCTTAATCGAACACCAGAGAACTCGCAGATAAGTTTTGATGTTATATATGTTTGAGTTTGATTCGAGTTATTGATATATTATTCTTTCCTGCGTGCGTATTGTTGAAGAATTGGTACCATGAACTGTCCTGGGTGTAAGATTGATGAAGCCAAGGAAATGTACAAAGGCTTGCCCATTAAGAACCTTCTCAAAGTATGGACGGTGACTTTATGCACCGGTAAGTCTTAATGTGGTTTTTTGAATAATTGTTATTTCTTCATTGTCTTTTTTGTCAAGCCCAAAAGAATCAAGCTTTTAATTCCTTGTTAGGAAACAATACGCACGCAGAAAACAACAAAGAAAAAGTTTTCTCGATGACAAATTAATCATTCTTTTTCTACTATTGCGATTTGGGATAACATGTATTGTTTCTTCAAGTTCTAGCAGATATGTGATGAAAAACTTGTTAGGAAACACCAACACACTTTATAATCGATGCTAAGCAGATTTAAATTTTATGGGCGGGGGAATAGTTGAAACAAGGAAGGGAGAGAAAAACTGAATTTCTATTTTCGGGGTTCAATTTTTCAATAATTTTATTATTAGATTCTTCATAAAATACCAATAGCAATACTTATAAGTAACTTAAAAGTTCTCTATTTTTTCATTAAAGCATTGAATTTTAAAGAAATTGTATAAAATTGGAAATTAACTTATTTTTCGCCAGTAAAATATTAAAATTTCCCTAATTTTATGCATGAATCTAATGATAAAATTAAAATAAAAAATTGGCCCAAAAATAGAAAACAATTTGGATAAAAGAGGGGAAGAGAAGAGTAACATCCTTCAATAGAATCAAGAGGAGGGGGAATAGCACAATGATGATGGTGAGACTGAAGGGGAATGAAGGGGAATAAGAGTGATGGCGGGAGAGATGAACCGTGATAGTAGCGGCTAAAAAAGCCCGAGAGAGAGAAGAGCAAAACAGTAGAAGGAAAATTAGGGTTTTTGGTAATGACAAGGGTATCCTTTTTAGTTATAAGAATTTCCTTTTTTTATTATGAAATGCCTTAGCAATGTGCTATATAAGCTTTTTTTTTTACCTTTAAATTTTTTTTTTTGACCTTTATGTGCTATACAAGCTTGGTAGTTATAAGAATTTCCTTTTTTTATTATGAAATGTCTTAGCAATGTGCTATACAAGTTTGGTAGTTATAAGAATTTCCTAATTTTAAGGAACTGTTGACATTTTCTCATAATCTTTTTTTTGTGAGAACATTTTTTATAATCGAACTATTGATATTTTTTATCTCATTTAAATTTAAAATTAAAAATTTTTAATATAAAAATTTTATATTAGACTTTTTTGAACTGAAAATTTTATATTAGAATTCAATCTTAAATCTCTAAAAAGAATATTTTGAACTAATATATCTATTATAATTTATAAGGACTTTATAGTTTATTTTTTTGGGTCCCTGTGGGATCTCTTAGTCCCACATCGACCAGGAATGTGTGTGTGTGTGTGTGAGTATATAAGTAGGACATTCGCACTTCATCAGCTTGCCAACCGCGTTAGTTGGTTTTGCTGTTGTGTTTGGTCCGAAAATGTGTTAAAAAAATGGCATATGCCTTGCGTATGTTGGTGTGGGTGGCGCTTGCGCCGTACTAGGGTCCCTGTGGGATCTCTTAGTCCCACATCGACCAGGAATGTGTGTGTGTGTGAGTATATAGCCAACCGCGTTAGTTGGTTTTGCTGTTGTGTTTGGTCCGAAAATGTGTTAAAAAAATAGTTTATTTTTCTAAAAGACGCTTTAAAGCTTAAAATACCCATAATTTCTTATTTCCTAAATATGAGGAGTATACTAATTTATTTTTGTTTAATAATTCATAGTGAACAAATTTTCTACCTTAAATTTAAATTCCTAAAACCAATCCTTTATTTATTTCAAATTTATATAATTTTCCAAATAAAAATTCCTAAAAATGATACTTATATAACATAAGCTTTATAGAATTTTCTGTTATAAAAAAAAAGCTTTATAGAATTTTCAATGAATACCTAATTAATTTCTTTAACTTATAATTATAATGGAACTAAAACCTTAAATTCCTCACAAGCACATTAAACGTTGACCTTATCTATAGCATAGTTTTTACATTTTCTATTTACACCTCAAGAATTTAAGTAACTCATTATTCTTTTACAAATTTTGGATATTATATTAGTTTAGTTTTAATTTTTTATTTATAAAATATGAGATGCTACAAGGGATTAGAGGTGAAAATAGCTTAGGTCGGCTATGAGCGATCTATGACTTGGACTATTAAAGTTTTGGACTGACCTCTTTATTACCACGTCAAGCCCACACCCAAACTTTTCTTTTGGACTGTTTTGCTTAATAGGTCAATCTCACACTTGAAAAAAAAACTTATTAGCCTACTTGACCTATATATTTAGAAGTTAAATAATATTTATTTAAACAAAAAATTTTATTATACTAATTAGTGTTATTTGTTACTAATTCTTAATATAAAATTACAATTATATAATACTCTATTATATAGTCTCTATTGTCTCTCATTCTCTAAACATTCATTCAAATGATATCACTCACTATTCATCTCTCTAAATCTCTTATTGTAGTATGTTTAATTTATCCCTCCTATTTCTATAATCACGTCAGCTGAGGCCACATACTAGATTCATACATGAAAAAATACCTCTAATAGGTCACAGGTCAAGCTCAAACCAATCAATTACACTATACCAGACCATTTTATGACTAGACCTGGGCCAAACCAAAGCTGGAGTATTCCCACCCCTACACGTATTGAATAGAAATAGAGGCTCAAATAAGAACTAGAAAAGGGGAAGTTGAATAACTTGAGGCGAGGCGAATCAACTAAAAGTTGTAGCTATTTCACTCATTATTAAAGTCTATCAATTCAGAAGGGAACTAAGTTATTTAATTTATAGAAGTTTTCATCTCCCTTGAGAAAATTTTATAAATCGTCTTCCCTATTAAACAACATAATTAAAAACTATAGCAATAGCATAAGTTGAGTGAAACAAATACAAACTCGAATAAATATGTTTATAAACTATAGAAATAGCACAAGTCCCCCTAAGAATATATTATATATTTATAATATCTTACAAGTTCTTTTCTGGTTTTGTGCAGTAATTCCTATCTCTTTTGTCTTCCCGTTTCTTTATTTCATGGTGAGTGTGTTTTCTTTTTTTGCATAGATAATCTAAGCAGTGTGTGTGTGTGTACATATATTTTGGCCAGAATCTAAGCAATATATTTCAATGTCAATTTTTTAGTGTTTACTTATTAATTATTTGATATGAAAGCTTCTTCGGATAAATAGGATTTAAAATCCAACCCCGCTAATTATCCTCAGGTTGTTTAAAAGAATGTACATATCTTATACTCTACACTGTATTTCCAGATATGTTGCGCGCCTAATAGCTCGTTGTTGATTTAATCAATTGCCTAAAGTAACTCATTTATTGTTCATATATTCAATTTTTTCCATATTATTCGGGTCATGCAAATACATGAATTTGAATTTCAATCAACCATTCAATCCCACACTTTAATTTGTCCATACTTTTAACTAAGATACATGTGAATCATGCCACTTCAACGTTGAAGAGAATTGTCTAACATTCTGCTTTCTCATTTGTCATGGGATAATTCAAGAAATAAAATGTTTGCTTAAAGTTCATTTCTTTTGCTTAGCTTGTAATACCACCCAACTAATGCACAACAGAAGATGAACTATTGAAAGAAATTTGCTTGCAGGTTAGAGATTTAAAAATTGCAAAAAAAGAGGCAGATATCAGTACCTATGCTGGTTATGTGGGTAAGGTTCCTTTTTGTCCTTTCACTCTATTTTATTCCTATCAGATGAATTTATAAGCTCTTAAAATAATACTGATCTCCTTATGAGAGATATTGTAGGATCTGCATTCATGTTTGGTAGAGCTTTGACATCACTTGCATGGGGAATGTTTGCTGACCGATATGGGCGAAAACGTGCAATAGTTATAGGCCTTTCTTCAGTGTAAGCACCTCTGAACTTAAATATATCATATCAGTGAAGGCATGATGAAGATTTAATTTTACGGCTATACATTTGGTAATTATTCTTATTTGATTACAGTATTGTGTTTAACACACTATTCGGCCTTAGCACAAATTTATGGATGGCTATTGCCACAAGGTTTATTCTTGGATGCTTAAATGGTTCTCTTGGACCAATAAAGGTACCATTTATAGTTGCATTAGATTACTACCATTTCTTTTTGATATTTGTTAATGGACCTAATGCAATGGTGATAATGGACCAATAATGGTCCTCGAATGTTAGTCATTTTATTATATTTGATTCTAACTTCCACCAACATATAAACTCTGTAACTAGGCTTATGCCACTGAGCTTTTCCGAGAAGAACACCAAGCTTTAGGGCTCTCAACCGTAAGTCTAAATACTTTGGTCTAATAGTGATTCTTGGAAATACATGTTCCTTATGATAATTTGTTAGTGGGATATTGTTTCAGGTTAGTTCAGCTTGGGCCATAGCTTTGGTCATTGGTCCAGCATTGGGAGGCTACTTGGCTCAGGTACGTTAGTCTTTGCCTTGTGAAGCAACAATAAGAAAACGGATCCTTGTGCAGTTCAATAAAATGTTTTTAATCAAATTCAGTTTTAATCAGAATTTAATTTATCATTATCTAAAATTTACATTGCATATTTCTGGGCGCATGCCCTTCTTCAGCACACTTATCTCTTGCTCATCTAACAATTTGAGAATTTTGGTATTTCAGCCGGTGGAGAAATATCCACATGTATTTTCAAAAGGTTCCCTTTTTGATAAGTAAGTACTAAAATACTTGTACTACTTTGAAATATTAACACTAATTATACATTCTCTTTATATTCTCTATTCTTTGTTAATGTGCTGATATTCAATTTTCCAAAAAAAAAATCACTTACAGGTTCCCATATTTATTGCCCTGCTTTTTAATATCAGTCCTTGCACTTGTTGCATTAGTTCTCTGTATTTGGCTCACGGTATGTCTATCCAAAATTATTTGTCAATTAATAGTTACAATAGTTGTAATTGCAAATTGTATTATACATGCATGAATGGTTACTGGTTAGCACAAAAAGTACAAGCCTAAGCCCAAACCTGCAAATACAGACTTTTATTAAACTAAGTTGTCACAAACTCATTATTGATCACTTCCTTGAAAGTCCCTCTTGAGCTTCCTTTACCTTCTTCTTAAAGAAAAGACTACCTGCTCAACCTTCCCCAATAGTGCTTACATCAGTCTTTTGTTCTTTGCATATGTACAAACCATTTTAAATAATTTTTTTACCATTTTTCTTTTCCTAGCAACATTTTAGCATGTACATTCATTATGAATTTTAGGCTCTAAAATCCTATTAAAAAGCACAGTCAACCAACAGATGTAAATGCTTTTACACTTCAATAGGGATATTGTGATACTAATGACTTTACGATTGTTCATTTTCTTCAAATAAAAGGGACTGCCTTCTTATATTAATTTTTTTGTTTTACAAATCTGCAGGAAACATTGCACAACCACAAAATCAGTGAAGAGTTCAAAGAGGGTGCAGAAGCCATAGAAAATGCAATAACAGAAAATACATTACAGAAAAAAGAAAACCTCTTTTTGAATTGGCCGTTCATGTCAAATATCATTGTTTATTGTATTTTCTCACTGCATAATACAGCTTATTCAGAGGTATTCGTCTTGCTCAAATATTCGTAGTTTTTTTTTTGGATTTTCTTGCTTTTTATCCTAATATTCTTTTTACCTTCCAACCATTAGAAAATGATGTTTAGGTTCTCTTCAATTCTCATTAAGTCTAATTTTTTTTTGGTGATGTAAGTCTAAAGAAATTATTGCAAACACTAAAGTGACACAAAAAATATCATAGAGTTAATAGTGGCACCATTTTTCGTGGAGCACAATGTGGATTTCATCTTTCATCTCTCCTTTTATGAGCCATAGTGTGTAACTTATATACTTACTTTCGTAGGTTTTCTCTTTATGGGCTGTCAGTCCCCAAAAGCTAGGGGGTTTGGGCTATACAACAAATAATGTTGGTAATGTTCTATCAATAGCAGGTATATCCTTATTATGTGTCTGCTGTAAAATTTGTTCCCTTGGCCATATTATGCATATCTATATTGTCTAGTAACTGTCTAGAACTATTAATCTATGGTTAAGGTGCAAAATACATATGTGATTTTGATCAAGGTGCAAAAATACCATGTGATTTTTTTATAACAGAAGTAACCATAACATTTCAAATCAGAGGTAAAAGTATTCTTCACCCCTCTTTTGAAATGTTATGGGTACTTTTGCCCTTGTTTTGAAATGATTAAGTTACTTTTGCTTTAAAATAATCACATGAAATTTTTTGCACCTTAACTAAAAAAATAGTGTTTTGGAACTTTTATATTAATAAAAGTATAGAGTTTTGGATCTTATTAATAATTCAATATAAAAGTTTTTCGTTTAACTTTATTTTATTTTGAAACTGAACTTCTTGATATTCATACAAGACGACCATTCAATTTTTCAAAATTTAATCAATATATCATATATAACTCTTCCACCAAACACTGTTTCTTATGAACAGTGTTTGGTGGAATATTATATATTTTTTTTTAAAAAAAAACATTTGTTTTATATTTTTTTAAAAAAAAAACTTTTTTAAAAAAAAACTTTTTTTTTAAAAAAAAATTCAGTTATTATATGATTTTTTCACCCGATATTTTAGTTAAAAAAATTTGGCATATATTTTTTTAGTGCAAATTTGGAAAAAAATGTTTAAAAAAAGTTAAAAAACTTGTTCATGAGCAAATTTTTAGTGCAGTGATTGACATTCTCTATTACTATTGTATGTGATTGCTTTCTTGTGCGAATTTATTTTGGCAATGTATTCTTTACTTTTTTGGGCTAATTTATTTGGGTCACATTTTTTTTGGTCTGACTTTTACTTAAAGATTTATATATTTAGTGTTGCTATTATGATGATCTTTTTGGCCTAATATATATCTTCAAATGTTTTATTTTGTCTTTTTTTTACATAATAAACCTGGAAACTTTAGCAAGACACAACTCAAATGAATAGGAAATCCAAAATGTTTAAAAGAGAAAGCCAATAGCTTTCTTTGGCAAAAGGTCACATATTTTTTTGTGTAAATTTGCCTTATAGATTTATATCTTTAGTGTCACCATTATGATGATCTTTTTGATCTAATATATATTTGCAAATGTTTTATTATGTCTTTTTATTTGCCTATCTTTCCTTCATGAACAGTGATTTGGTGGAATATAATATATTTTTTAAAACAAAAATTGCTTTTTTTTGTTTAAAAAAAATAATTATTATATGATTTTTTCACTCGATATTTTAGTTAAAAAAATTTGTTATATATTTTTTAGTGCAAATTTGTTAAAAAAAAGTTAAAAAATTTGTTCATGAGCAAATTTTTAGTGCAGTGATTGACATTCTCTATTACTATTGTATGTGATTGCTTTCTTGTGCGAATTTATTTGGGCTATGTATTCTTTACTTTCTTGGGCTAATTTATTTGGCTCACATATTTTTTTTGTCTGAATTTGGGTTAGAGATTTATATCTTTAGTGTCGCCATTATGATGATCTTTTTGGCCTAATATATATCTGCAAATGTTTTATTGTGTCTCTTTATATATAATTGATTCTTTAATGTTTATGGTTCTTTAGATGAGCTCACTCACTCACTCACTCAACCAAAGGTAATTATTTGAATGTTTTAAGAAATTTAATTTTTTTTAGAAAGAAAAACTTAGTTATTATATGATTTTTTTCACCCGATATTTTAGTTAAAAAAATTTGTCATATGATTTTTTAGTGCAAATTTGTTAAAAAAAATTAAAAAAAGGTTAGAAAATTTGTTTATGAGCATGGGAGAGGTATTTCAATAGATTATAGACTAAACTTTTGGAATATTAGAGAAGAGGGAATTGTAGTGACAATTGAAGAAGCACAAAATATAATACTACCTCCGGTCCTAAATATAGGACCTAGATAACTTTTTTTTGAAGAAGTTAAGGTTGCAAAATAGTCTATTAAATCATGACATATTTGGTATATTTTTATATTATCCATTAGTTTATAGGTAAAATAAACTAGTTTAAAGGAAAAAATTAGGTAAATCAATTCATAATTAACTTATTTTGCTATTTTTTAGGATTTTTCAAAAAAGTCAATTAGGTCTTATATTTAGGACCGGAGGGAGTATATGATAAAACATTAGTGAGATGTATTATTTTGGGATTTGGTGGAATTTTTTTATTATTAATTTTTTATGATTTAATATATATTTATATTTATTTATTATATTATATTTATTATTTATTATATTATTATATTATATTTATTTATTATATTATCATATTATTATTATATTTATATTTATTTGTTATATTATTATATTATATTTATTATTTATTATTAGATTAAATATAATAATTATTTAATAATAATAAAATAATAATAATAATTATGATAATTAAATTAGTTAATTAATTATTAATATTAATTATTTGCCACGTATTCTTTACTTTCTTGGGCGAATTTATTTGGGTCGCATATCTTTAAATCGCGCGAAGGGCGGGAAACTCAAATAATACATCTCACTAATGTTTTATCATATATTATCTTTGGTGCTTCTTCAATTGTCACTACAATTCCCTCCTCTAATATTCTAAAAGTTTAGTCTATAATCTATTGAAATACCTCTCCCATGCACCGCACGGGAGTTAACAAAACAAAAAATGTTGTTTACAAGACGACGTTTTCAAATATCTAGCCAGTTATGTACAACAAATATTATTTTTGTAAAGCTAACATCTATTCAAATATGTGAAGATATTTTTGTGATCATTCAAATATGTAAATTTTTAGTGCAGTGATTAACATTCTCTATTACTATTGTATGTCATTGATTTCTTGTGAGGATTTATTTGGGCTATGTATTCTTTACTTTCTTGGGCTAATTTATTTGGGTTACATATTTTTGTCATATATTTTTTTGTGCAAATTTGTTGAAAGAGAAGGTAAAAAAAAAGTTAAAAGAAAATTTGTCATATGTTTTTTTAGTGCAGATTTGTAAAAATAAAAAGTTAAAAAAAAAATTTATTCATGAGTAAATTATTTAATATTTATATTTATTATTATATTGATTATTTATTATTATTATTTATATTTATTATTTGGCAATTTTTAAATTATTTAATTGTTAATTATTTAATATATTTATAATATTATTATATTTATTACTTATTTTTTTTATTTATATTTAATTATTTAATGATTTATTAGGGCTACGTATTCTTTACTTTCGTGGGCGAATTTATTTGTGTCACATATTTTTTTTTGTGTAAATTTGCCTTAAAGATTTATATTTTTAGTGTCACCATTATGATGATCTTTTTGACCTAATATATATCTGCAAATATTTTATTTTGTCTTTTTATTTGTCTATCTTTCCCGTGCAAACTAGAAGTTGTTCCATGTAGATATAGAACACAAAAAGAAGAGTTGTTTCTTCACATAGGGAAGATGTGTTCAGTTAGATTTAATTTCGATTTTCAATAAGACTTACAGAAAAATGGTCATTTGGTAATGTAAACTAGAAGTTGTCATTCAAATTTTCTTCCGTCTAAGGTTAAGGTTAGATAATAGCTTTTTTAGTTAATGCTAATTTTAAAAAAAAACCGCGCGGAGCGCGGGAAACACCAGTGCAACGCACGGGAGATATTTTTTTACCTTTTTTTTTTCCTTTTTTATCTTTTTTTTAAAAAAACAATTCAGTTATTATATGATTTCTTTCGCACGATATTTTAGTTAAAAAAATTTGTCATATATTTTTTTAGTGCAAATTTGTTAAAAAATGTTGAAAAAAGGTTAATTGGGTCACATAATTTTTTTTTAGTTTGCCTTAAAGATTTATATCTTTAGTGTCACCATTATGATGATTTTTTTGACCTATATAAAAGTGATCCACCAAATCAATGTTCATAACTCTGTTCATGACCAATGATTTGGTGGAATATAATATATTATTTTTTAACTTTTTTTTAAATAAAAAAATTGGTTATTATATGATTTTTTTCACCCGATATTTTAGTTAAAAAATTGGGCATATATTTTTTTACTGCAAATTTGTTAAAAAAATGTTAAAAAAACGTTAAAAAATTTGTTCCCGTGTAAAGCACGGGAGATACCGCTAGTTGGTCTAAAAAGAACATATAATGCATTTTGAAGATATAGTGTTTTGTTAAAGGATATGATTGTAATCTGTAAATACTAAATGATAGAATAGTAAACTCGTAGGATGACCCCTATGTGCTGCAATTAAGATATGACAGCTATGAAATAATCTTTCCATAGCTTTGTATACACGATCCATATTAAATCTCTTGTAACTAACCTCATGATATAATAATATGCAGAGGAGCTGGCATCATTCACACTGCCTCATTCATTTTATTTTTGTCCTTTGCTCTCTATTTTCAAACTTTTTTATGTATTTCCATTGTATTGATAAATCTATTAATTCAACATTAATTAGTTCTAACATCTAGTCAAATGTTTAGGTTGCTTTCTGTTGTTGTTCAACATATTTCTTTATCCATATTTGGAGAAACTTTGTGGACCTTTGAGATTATCTCATATTTCAGCGGTTAGTTTTCTATTTCATGCAAAAATTACTACGATTCAACCTTCTCATTGTTCATTGCTTTTTTTTATAAACTGTAAAGTTAATTTTTTGGGTACTTTGTACAGGCCATATCTTTACCTGTCCTACAAAGTCACCCTTTTGCAACATTCTTTTTTGGCTTCCGAAGGGACCTATTCATAACCATTGATTCTGTGCTTATGATTTGTATCTCTGTAAGTGCATATTTGTTCCTTTATTTTACCACTATATAAGTGCATGACTTATTTCCAAGAGAAAAAATTGATGGAACAAGACTTAATAGATATTGAAGAAGAACACTAAATCTGTAGTAATAAAGAAATCAGAGGGGCTAAAGGGGCAATTAAGCCCATAAATTATGAGAATGTCAACAAAAGAATACGACTTCCTCCAAAAAAATTATAAATACATTGTAAACTTGCCTGATTGTAAATTTTTCATTATCTATCAGGCATCAATTACTACTGGATTATTTCTTCTGCAAAATAGAGCAGTGGTAAAATGTTCTTCACTCAGCTCATCATTTATCATTGTTTATCTTTTCAATTTGATGGATTTTTATGACTGACTGGGACTAATATTATGTCATGCTTCTTTTTAAAAACATAGGAACAACACCAAAGGGGAGTAGCTAATGGTATTGCTATGACTGGCATGTCAATTTTCAAAGCAGTCGGACCTGGTGGTTTTGGTGCAGTGTAAGTTTACTTTTCGTTTATTTGCTTAACTACTTACAATTTATGCCATAATCATAGGAATTGGGCGTTATGCTGTCAGAGTGTAGATTGGTTAGAAGATTTTTTTTTATATCTGAGACTGTAAAGATGATTTTAACTCTTTTGCATTTGGTTTTCATGAACTAATTTACGTATTTTTCCCATGAGTCTTAATTTTAATGCTGTATAGTTTTCCGTATGAAAACTATTCAAATGAAAGTCCATAACTTAGCATTTCTAGTACGATATACAACAACACTCATACATGAAGAAAGTGAACCCCACACAACTATGCTACTCTGAAGCTTACTTGTTCACTGATCATGATATTGGTCAATGCAGATTAAGTTGGTCACAAAAGCGATCAAAGGCTTCTTTCCTCCCAGGTATTGAAACTTATCTAATATGCTTGTGCTACATTTTGTTCCATGAACTGTTACTATATTGGACATGTGCATGCACATTGTATATTGAGTTGTAAGCTCATTAACTGAGAGAAATTTAAGTGCAGGTCCTCATATGGTGTTCTTTCTGCTGAACCTGATAGCGTTTCTTGGAGTTTTGTTGATGTTTAAGCCATTCATGGGTGAGAAGAAGAAGAAGGAACCATCAGAACAATTACAATTACAAGATATACAGCAATAACATGTTGCTTTTAAAGCTTGAAAGTATAAAAGAAAAGGGGAAAGAGATTTATCAAATTCACAAAAAAATTATAAAAAGAAAAGAAAAGGGGAAAGAGAGGTGATGATAAAGATATTAGTGCTGTTATGATCACACACAAAATCCAATACTAATTTAGTATGTGCTTGCTTTTGTAAGATATGTACCAATCATCCTTCAAGTGTTCATAAAGTTAAAGGAAGGGGTTGAACAATCATCATCATCATCAATATATCTTAAAAGAGTCTTCCACCTTCTCTTTTTGCATTGGGAACCTTGCTCTACTCACATAACACTGTATAAGCTGATGCATTTGTGCGGCTCTTGACTCAGTTTTACTGTTCATTAGCCATTTATGTCACATTGGGAGCTGTATTGATTGTTTATGTTTATATTGTTTATTTATTTGTTTGTTATTTATTGTTTATTGTTTATTTATTTATTGTGTTTATTATGTGTTTTTGTTATTGTTTATGTTTGCAGCTTTGCCGGGGTTTCTCATCTTCATGGGATATTTGCTTTGCATTTTAATTGATACATGAAAGATAAATGATAATAATTTAAAATTATATATGGTGCAATTCATATCTTGGGCAATTTTTCTTTGCATTTTAATTATTTTCATAGTGCATGGATGATAAATTTTAGAAGAATTTAAGGTTATATGAAGTGCTATTTAGGCAACTTTTCCGTGATTTATTCACTTCTTCTCTGTGATTTGTTGCTTATATAGGATAGATTTAGAATGAATTTAAGGTTATATCGGGTGCTATTTAGGCAACTTTTTCGTGATTTGTTATTATATCAAGTGTGCAAATTTTCTTTGCATTTCGATTATTTTCATGATAAATGATAATAATTTAAAATTATATATGGTGTAATTCATATCTTGGACAATTTTTCTTTGCATTTTAATTATTTTCATAGTGTATGGATGATAAATTTAAGAAGAATTTAAGGTTATATCAAGTGCTATTTAGGCAACTTTTCTGTGATTTATTCCCTTCTTCTTCGTGATTTGTTGCTTATATAGGATAGATTTAGAATGAATTTAAGGTTATATCAAGTGCTATTTAGGCAACTTTTCCGTGATTTGTTATTTTATCAAGTGCAATTCATAGCTTGGACAATTTTTCTTTGCATTTAAATTTTTTTCATGGTGCACAGAGGATAAATTTAAAATGGATTTAAAATTATATCAAGTGTTGTTTAAGATGAATTATATCCGTAGTTTATTTCCTTTTTCTCCATTATTTGTTGCTTATATCAGGTGCGGTTCATAATTTAGGCGAGTGTTTATTAATTAGATTTATTCAAAAATGCTTCAGTGTTCTAAATGAGGTATCTTTTTCATGATTTATTTTTTTTAGTTCAATTAGGTTCCTCTCTTTTCTATTGTTGATTAAAAAAATTTTCCGGGTCCCATATAGGTGCATTGTTTGTTTTCAGGAGATTAGTGATTAGTGTTCATTTTTAGTATTCCAGGTTCCATATAGGTGATTATTTGTTTTGGGGGGATTAGTGATTAGTATTTGTTTTGGGAATTTTGGCCATGGGGCATACATAAGATAAAAGTCGATGTTGTTTTTTTTGAGTTGAGAATCAATGTTATTGTTTTGTTTTCGGTTGGGTTTGGGCCTATTTTCTTTTAGTTTGGCTTTGGGTTTTGTGGGGTTGGGGCTTGTGCTATAACAATGTAGTTTTCTTCCACCTGGGCATATTTTTGTTTATGTCCTCCTTTGCTAACAATGTAGTTTTCTTCCCTTATATTTCCCATGCCTTTGTAGGTCTCCCATCTTTGTCATATTTTTATTGTGTGAGGCTAAAGAGATTTTTCCTCATCGTGTTTGCTCCATCCTATTTCCAAAAATCTCTTTCACGCTAATGTCGCATGTTGTATTAGGGAGCTTTTTAAAGATATCTAGGAGCTATTATACATGGCACCTTCATTTTTTTTGTTTTTTGATATAGCACCTTCGTTTTCTTAATTCAATATCTGTTCAGAAATATACTCATCCTAATGTATTCATTCTCTTTTGTGAAACAATTCTATTATGCAAAACAGCTTGAATTTTTCTTCGCTCTCTTTTATGAATAATATAGTTTACTTCACCTATATCTCCCGTGCAACGCACGGGAGGTACAGCTAGTTGTTTCTATAATTATGTTCAAAAATTAATTCCAAACTTATTACTCTAGCTTGATTCAGATTATTGCAAATTTAGCATGTAGATTCTAAATGTAACTTCGACTAAGATAATCACAACATTATGTATACACATCTACAATATAATGTCATGTAAAACTCTGATGAGCACAAAATTTTTAAATTATTGCTGCATATAACTATATATCGAGGGATTCTGTTGATAGGAAAGGAATTGGGGGATAGTTGGGTATTTTTTGCGCGTGGATTTAAGCACACATATAATGATAATACTGTAATAATAATAACAAGGACTCTGACAAAAAAAATAACAAGGACAGTGATAATAAAGAAATGTTATAAGATCTAATTAAGTCACCTGAGTGTGTTAGTGTGCTTACATGTATATATGTGCGTTTGTTTAATTTATCCCTATAAAAAGTGTAAAGCTTTTCTTAAAAAAATTGATTTAACATATTTTATTTATCATGAAAAAATTAAAACGTTTCAGGTTTCGAATACGTTTAAATAATTTTCGATCCATGGGAAAAAAAAATAATTTTCGATCAAAAAAGAATTAATACGTTAAAATAAGACTATTACATGTATCCGCAACAAGGGGATAACTAAATTCTAAAGAGTATGGAATCTGTTAGAAAGAGAGGGAGGGAGAACATGAAAATGTAGTTAAAGAAATGATTGATCGAAATATTTTGATCAATAATTTTTTTCTAAAAAATGGTTTTTAATAGTAATATGTAATAAACATCATGCATGCTATCCATGTATCCACTTTCCGCTCATAAATTTTGTCCTAACATTGAGAAGGATGGGCATTTATTTTTGGGGCATAGGCAAGATGATTACGTAACAATGGTCAACCATGTCATACGGCAAGGGGTGACCATGACTCATCATCAGCTGCAATTACTTTTTATTAAACAAATAAAGTTCCTTTTCATCAGGAAAATTACATTATGTTTATGCATTTACGCCTGCTATAAAAAAATTGTTTCCAATTTCCCCGTAAAAGTATGCAGTACCACTCCAAACTTTTGAGGGCAAAGTAAGAGCTAATTTTTGGAGGAAAAAGAATCAAGTGATATGCATGACAAAAGAAGGTTTTGATAAATATAAGGTTTTTATAAAATATAAGGTTTTGATAAATATATTCTTGTGTAAAATGTTGGTTGGTAATTTTGAACCTTTTTAACGGTGTCATCTACAACTATGACAAATGGAAAATAATCCATTGGTATAATTGTATAACCCAAAGATAATCTCGTCTATTGTGTCCATAAATCTCTCTATTTGTTTTTGTAAATTATCATCTCTTTTTAAACTAAATTTATCTCCGGGAGATTTCCTTACATGTGTTATAACGTAAAAATTCATTTTCTCCGACCCACAATAAATTGTGTGCCTCCTGTAACAAAATTTTATTTTTATTGTAAATTGATTCATCTTTTATGGATTCTCATATGTCCTGTAAAGCTTCATATCTCTCTTGCAAATTGACCTATATCTGTTTTAAATTCCCATATATCTCTATTATAAATTGCGTTATATACTTATGTCTCTTATAAAATTACTTATCATAAATTTCTCTTATATATGTCTCATGTAAATTGCGTTACGTTATACTCCTATATCTTTTTTTTTTTGGTCGAGCCGTTATATATCTTTCAAATCCCCATATTTCTCTTGTAATTATACATGTAACTTGATGCTGACGTGGCTTTCTCTATTAATATTTAATAACACAGTCATTGAATATTTTAATTTTAAATTAAGAACAATTAGTTGTTAGTCATAACCCTCATCTGAGAAAAAAACGACGTAAAAAGAATAAAAGAAGACGCAGAAGCTAGCTGAGAAAAAAGACTACGCTGGAAAAGGTCTGAATGCGAATCGGAAAGCTGGGGAATCTTGTAAAGGGTATATTGGGCGCAATTTTTCTAATTTCATTGTGTGGGTTTATGCTGTACATGTGAAATTGCTGATTCATCGTACCTTTTGCAAACAACATTTTAAATCCAAACAACCTGCTTATTTTGAGACAAAGAAATCAAATTCAAGTAAATCACATTGCCGTCATTTACTTGGAGAAATTGGACAGATTTGGATAATCACATTGCAGTGATATATACGAAATATTAGCATGTATCAACTACGAAACATTTCATAGTAAACTTGCTGGTCTGTGTAAAAAATATTTGGCTTTTTTTTTTAATATCTAATATTTGGTTTATTTTGTTCTTGCTGGTTAACGTAATAAGCAACTATGAAAAACTCGCATGTTATCGACAACATTTGTTTATAACAAGAAATATTCACAAAGTGCAATGCTTAATCAGATTATGAAAAACTCGCATGTTGTCGACAACATTGCATACTGCTCCTACAAACAGATTCTCACCATCAATAATCTTTTGCCACATGATTTTGCTTATTTATGCTTTCAATTCAACAGAACTTTTTTTTGCTGATATATGCATTTGAAATTTTGAATGTATCAGATTTTGCCACGTGATTTTTGCTGATATATGCTTTCAACTTGACAGAAATTTTTTCCCCTTGGGGTACGTATCGTACCATTTAAAACCAGAATTCAAATATAATGATTGCAATGAGTAAATGATTCTGCACAATAATATCAACACTGCACGGCTGCACCTTTCTTTTTTAAACACGAGTACATGCATTCATTCAAAACATACACCAATGTATAACTAAACACAAGTACATGCATTAAAATAAACAATTGCACCTTCACAAATCTCTTCAAGCAGCATGTGCCCTTCTTTTTCTTCTGGTACACTAGCATTGGTTTTGGGTTTCTATCAACCAACCATCCACTCCATAAATGTATTCAACAACATACAACCCCCACTGCTTAATTACTTCAACCATTCATGGCCAATGCACACCATTCAAAAACCATTCAAACTATTAGTATGTTTTTGGGTTTTTGAATGATAGTACCTATGATAATATCTCATTCTTGGTATATTCTTTTGATACATATCAAAGTTAATTCTTATAATACTCCGATCCCTCCGTTCCCTAATATAAGAGTCAGCCGCCAAAAAAACGCTTCTTAAGAAAACATGTGAATATTAGTTGGGTGTCTGGAGTTAATGCTTCTTTTCCAATATTGCCCATATTTATTTTGATATTTTTAAGAGAGATAAAAACATAAACATTAATAAATATAAAAGAGAGTTAGGGGCAAAGTAGGAAAAAACTCATTAAATGTGGAGATAATGTGAGATGAGCTCTTATATTAGGGACCAGAACCATTCAAATTTAGGCTCTTATATTAGGGACCGGAGGGAGTATATGTCAAGTATAATTAAGAATAGGGAGTCATCAAAAGTAAATATTAATGACTTCGAGATCAAACCCACTTTAGTGAGACCAAACTTACAATGGCTCTTTTAATCATATATAACTCTTCCACCAAACACTGTTTCTTATGAACAGTGTTTGGTGGAATATTATATATTTTTTTTTAAAAAAAAACATTTGTTTTATATTTTTTTAAAAAAAAAACTTTTTTAAAAAAAAACTTTTTTTTTAAAAAAAAATTCAGTTATTATATGATTTTTTCACCCGATATTTTAGTTAAAAAAATTTGGCATATATTTTTTTAGTGCAAATTTGGAAAAAAATGTTTAAAAAAAGTTAAAAAACTTGTTCATGAGCAAATTTTTAGTGCAGTGATTGACATTCTCTATTACTATTGTATGTGATTGCTTTCTTGTGCGAATTTATTTTGGCAATGTATTCTTTACTTTTTTGGGCTAATTTATTTGGGTCACATTTTTTTTGGTCTGACTTTTACTTAAAGATTTATATATTTAGTGTTGCTATTATGATGATCTTTTTGGCCTAATATATATCTTCAAATGTTTTATTTTGTCTTTTTTTTACATAATAAACCTTGAAACTTTAGCAAGACACAACTCAAATGAATAGGAAATCCAAAATGTTTAAAAGAGAAAGCCAATAGCTTTCTTTGGCAAAAGGTCACATATTTTTTTGTGTAAATTTGCCTTATAGATTTATATCTTTAGTGTCACCATTATGATGATCTTTTTGATCTAATATATATTTGCAAATGTTTTATTATGTCTTTTTATTTGCCTATCTTTCCTTCATGAACAGTGATTTGGTGGAATATAATATATTTTTTAAAACAAAAATTGCTTTTTTTTGTTTAAAAAAAATAATTATTATATGATTTTTTCACTCGATATTTTAGTTAAAAAAATTTGTTATATATTTTTTAGTGCAAATTTGTTAAAAAAAAGTTAAAAAATTTGTTCATGAGCAAATTTTTAGTGCAGTGATTGACATTCTCTATTACTATTGTATGTGATTGCTTTCTTGTGCGAATTTATTTGGGCTATGTATTCTTTACTTTCTTGGGCTAATTTATTTGGCTCACATATTTTTTTTGTCTGAATTTGGGTTAGAGATTTATATCTTTAGTGTCGCCATTATGATGATCTTTTTGGCCTAATATATATCTGCAAATGTTTTATTGTGTCTCTTTATATATAATTGATTCTTTAATGTTTATGGTTCTTTAGATGAGCTCACTCACTCACTCACTCAACCAAAGGTAATTATTTGAATGTTTTAAGAAATTTAATTTTTTTTAGAAAGAAAAACTTAGTTATTATATGATTTTTTTCACCCGATATTTTAGTTAAAAAAATTTGTCATATGATTTTTTAGTGCAAATTTGTTAAAAAAAATTAAAAAAAGGTTAGAAAATTTGTTTATGAGCATGGGAGAGGTATTTCAATAGATTATAGACTAAACTTTTGGAATATTAGAGAAGAGGGAATTGTAGTGACAATTGAAGAAGCACAAAATATAATACTACCTCCGGTCCTAAATATAGGACCTAGATAACTTTTTTTTGAAGAAGTTAAGGTTGCAAAATAGTCTATTAAATCATGACATATTTGGTATATTTTTATATTATCCATTAGTTTATAGGTAAAATAAACTAGTTTAAAGGAAAAAATTAGGTAAATCAATTCATAATTAACTTATTTTGCTATTTTTTAGGATTTTTCAAAAAAGTCAATTAGGTCTTATATTTAGGACCGGAGGGAGTATATGATAAAACATTAGTGAGATGTATTATTTTGGGATTTGGTGGAATTTTTTTATTATTAATTTTTTATGATTTAATATATATTTATATTTATTTATTATATTATATTTATTATTTATTATATTATTATATTATATTTATTTATTATATTATCATATTATTATTATATTTATATTTATTTGTTATATTATTATATTATATTTATTATTTATTATTAGATTAAATATAATAATTATTTAATAATAATAAAATAATAATAATAATTATGATAATTAAATTAGTTAATTAATTATTAATATTAATTATTTGCCACGTATTCTTTACTTTCTTGGGCGAATTTATTTGGGTCGCATATCTTTAAATCGCGCGAAGGGCGGGAAACTCAAATAATACATCTCACTAATGTTTTATCATATATTATCTTTGGTGCTTCTTCAATTGTCACTACAATTCCCTCCTCTAATATTCTAAAAGTTTAGTCTATAATCTATTGAAATACCTCTCCCATGCACCGCACGGGAGTTAACAAAACAAAAAATGTTGTTTACAAGACGACGTTTTCAAATATCTAGCCAGTTATGTACAACAAATATTATTTTTGTAAAGCTAACATCTATTCAAATATGTGAAGATATTTTTGTGATCATTCAAATATGTAAATTTTTAGTGCAGTGATTAACATTCTCTATTACTATTGTATGTCATTGATTTCTTGTGAGGATTTATTTGGGCTATGTATTCTTTACTTTCTTGGGCTAATTTATTTGGGTTACATATTTTTGTCATATATTTTTTTGTGCAAATTTGTTGAAAGAGAAGGTAAAAAAAAAGTTAAAAGAAAATTTGTCATATGTTTTTTTAGTGCAGATTTGTAAAAATAAAAAGTTAAAAAAAAAATTTATTCATGAGTAAATTATTTAATATTTATATTTATTATTATATTGATTATTTATTATTATTATTTATATTTATTATTTGGCAATTTTTAAATTATTTAATTGTTAATTATTTAATATATTTATAATATTATTATATTTATTACTTATTTTTTTTATTTATATTTAATTATTTAATGATTTATTAGGGCTACGTATTCTTTACTTTCGTGGGCGAATTTATTTGTGTCACATATTTTTTTTTGTGTAAATTTGCCTTAAAGATTTATATTTTTAGTGTCACCATTATGATGATCTTTTTGACCTAATATATATCTGCAAATATTTTATTTTGTCTTTTTATTTGTCTATCTTTCCCGTGCAAACTAGAAGTTGTTCCATGTAGATATAGAACACAAAAAGAAGAGTTGTTTCTTCACATAGGGAAGATGTGTTCAGTTAGATTTAATTTCGATTTTCAATAAGACTTACAGAAAAATGGTCATTTGGTAATGTAAACTAGAAGTTGTCATTCAAATTTTCTTCCGTCTAAGGTTAAGGTTAGATAATAGCTTTTTTAGTTAATGCTAATTTTAAAAAAAAACCGCGCGGAGCGCGGGAAACACCAGTGCAACGCACGGGAGATATTTTTTTACCTTTTTTTTTTCCTTTTTTATCTTTTTTTTAAAAAAACAATTCAGTTATTATATGATTTCTTTCGCACGATATTTTAGTTAAAAAAATTTGTCATATATTTTTTTAGTGCAAATTTGTTAAAAAATGTTGAAAAAAGGTTAATTGGGTCACATAATTTTTTTTTAGTTTGCCTTAAAGATTTATATCTTTAGTGTCACCATTATGATGATTTTTTTGACCTATATAAAAGTGATCCACCAAATCAATGTTCATAACTCTGTTCATGACCAATGATTTGGTGGAATATAATATATTATTTTTTAACTTTTTTTTAAATAAAAAAATTGGTTATTATATGATTTTTTTCACCCGATATTTTAGTTAAAAAATTGGGCATATATTTTTTTACTGCAAATTTGTTAAAAAAATGTTAAAAAAACGTTAAAAAATTTGTTCCCGTGTAAAGCACGGGAGATACCGCTAGTTGGTCTAAAAAGAACATATAATGCATTTTGAAGATATAGTGTTTTGTTAAAGGATATGATTGTAATCTGTAAATACTAAATGATAGAATAGTAAACTCGTAGGATGACCCCTATGTGCTGCAATTAAGATATGACAGCTATGAAATAATCTTTCCATAGCTTTGTATACACGATCCATATTAAATCTCTTGTAACTAACCTCATGATATAATAATATGCAGAGGAGCTGGCATCATTCACACTGCCTCATTCATTTTATTTTTGTCCTTTGCTCTCTATTTTCAAACTTTTTTATGTATTTCCATTGTATTGATAAATCTATTAATTCAACATTAATTAGTTCTAACATCTAGTCAAATGTTTAGGTTGCTTTCTGTTGTTGTTCAACATATTTCTTTATCCATATTTGGAGAAACTTTGTGGACCTTTGAGATTATCTCATATTTCAGCGGTTAGTTTTCTATTTCATGCAAAAATTACTACGATTCAACCTTCTCATTGTTCATTGCTTTTTTTTATAAACTGTAAAGTTAATTTTTTGGGTACTTTGTACAGGCCATATCTTTACCTGTCCTACAAAGTCACCCTTTTGCAACATTCTTTTTTGGCTTCCGAAGGGACCTATTCATAACCATTGATTCTGTGCTTATGATTTGTATCTCTGTAAGTGCATATTTGTTCCTTTATTTTACCACTATATAAGTGCATGACTTATTTCCAAGAGAAAAAATTGATGGAACAAGACTTAATAGATATTGAAGAAGAACACTAAATCTGTAGTAATAAAGAAATCAGAGGGGCTAAAGGGGCAATTAAGCCCATAAATTATGAGAATGTCAACAAAAGAATACGACTTCCTCCAAAAAAATTATAAATACATTGTAAACTTGCCTGATTGTAAATTTTTCATTATCTATCAGGCATCAATTACTACTGGATTATTTCTTCTGCAAAATAGAGCAGTGGTAAAATGTTCTTCACTCAGCTCATCATTTATCATTGTTTATCTTTTCAATTTGATGGATTTTTATGACTGACTGGGACTAATATTATGTCATGCTTCTTTTTAAAAACATAGGAACAACACCAAAGGGGAGTAGCTAATGGTATTGCTATGACTGGCATGTCAATTTTCAAAGCAGTCGGACCTGGTGGTTTTGGTGCAGTGTAAGTTTACTTTTCGTTTATTTGCTTAACTACTTACAATTTATGCCATAATCATAGGAATTGGGCGTTATGCTGTCAGAGTGTAGATTGGTTAGAAGATTTTTTTTTATATCTGAGACTGTAAAGATGATTTTAACTCTTTTGCATTTGGTTTTCATGAACTAATTTACGTATTTTTCCCATGAGTCTTAATTTTAATGCTGTATAGTTTTCCGTATGAAAACTATTCAAATGAAAGTCCATAACTTAGCATTTCTAGTACGATATACAACAACACTCATACATGAAGAAAGTGAACCCCACACAACTATGCTACTCTGAAGCTTACTTGTTCACTGATCATGATATTGGTCAATGCAGATTAAGTTGGTCACAAAAGCGATCAAAGGCTTCTTTCCTCCCAGGTATTGAAACTTATCTAATATGCTTGTGCTACATTTTGTTCCATGAACTGTTACTATATTGGACATGTGCATGCACATTGTATATTGAGTTGTAAGCTCATTAACTGAGAGAAATTTAAGTGCAGGTCCTCATATGGTGTTCTTTCTGCTGAACCTGATAGCGTTTCTTGGAGTTTTGTTGATGTTTAAGCCATTCATGGGTGAGAAGAAGAAGAAGGAACCATCAGAACAATTACAATTACAAGATATACAGCAATAACATGTTGCTTTTAAAGCTTGAAAGTATAAAAGAAAAGGGGAAAGAGATTTATCAAATTCACAAAAAAATTATAAAAAGAAAAGAAAAGGGGAAAGAGAGGTGATGATAAAGATATTAGTGCTGTTATGATCACACACAAAATCCAATACTAATTTAGTATGTGCTTGCTTTTGTAAGATATGTACCAATCATCCTTCAAGTGTTCATAAAGTTAAAGGAAGGGGTTGAACAATCATCATCATCATCAATATATCTTAAAAGAGTCTTCCACCTTCTCTTTTTGCATTGGGAACCTTGCTCTACTCACATAACACTGTATAAGCTGATGCATTTGTGCGGCTCTTGACTCAGTTTTACTGTTCATTAGCCATTTATGTCACATTGGGAGCTGTATTGATTGTTTATGTTTATATTGTTTATTTATTTGTTTGTTATTTATTGTTTATTGTTTATTTATTTATTGTGTTTATTATGTGTTTTTGTTATTGTTTATGTTTGCAGCTTTGCCGGGGTTTCTCATCTTCATGGGATATTTGCTTTGCATTTTAATTGATACATGAAAGATAAATGATAATAATTTAAAATTATATATGGTGCAATTCATATCTTGGGCAATTTTTCTTTGCATTTTAATTATTTTCATAGTGCATGGATGATAAATTTTAGAAGAATTTAAGGTTATATGAAGTGCTATTTAGGCAACTTTTCCGTGATTTATTCACTTCTTCTCTGTGATTTGTTGCTTATATAGGATAGATTTAGAATGAATTTAAGGTTATATCGGGTGCTATTTAGGCAACTTTTTCGTGATTTGTTATTATATCAAGTGTGCAAATTTTCTTTGCATTTCGATTATTTTCATGATAAATGATAATAATTTAAAATTATATATGGTGTAATTCATATCTTGGACAATTTTTCTTTGCATTTTAATTATTTTCATAGTGTATGGATGATAAATTTAAGAAGAATTTAAGGTTATATCAAGTGCTATTTAGGCAACTTTTCTGTGATTTATTCCCTTCTTCTTCGTGATTTGTTGCTTATATAGGATAGATTTAGAATGAATTTAAGGTTATATCAAGTGCTATTTAGGCAACTTTTCCGTGATTTGTTATTTTATCAAGTGCAATTCATAGCTTGGACAATTTTTCTTTGCATTTAAATTTTTTTCATGGTGCACAGAGGATAAATTTAAAATGGATTTAAAATTATATCAAGTGTTGTTTAAGATGAATTATATCCGTAGTTTATTTCCTTTTTCTCCATTATTTGTTGCTTATATCAGGTGCGGTTCATAATTTAGGCGAGTGTTTATTAATTAGATTTATTCAAAAATGCTTCAGTGTTCTAAATGAGGTATCTTTTTCATGATTTATTTTTTTTAGTTCAATTAGGTTCCTCTCTTTTCTATTGTTGATTAAAAAAATTTTCCGGGTCCCATATAGGTGCATTGTTTGTTTTCAGGAGATTAGTGATTAGTGTTCATTTTTAGTATTCCAGGTTCCATATAGGTGATTATTTGTTTTGGGGGGATTAGTGATTAGTATTTGTTTTGGGAATTTTGGCCATGGGGCATACATAAGATAAAAGTCGATGTTGTTTTTTTTGAGTTGAGAATCAATGTTATTGTTTTGTTTTCGGTTGGGTTTGGGCCTATTTTCTTTTAGTTTGGCTTTGGGTTTTGTGGGGTTGGGGCTTGTGCTATAACAATGTAGTTTTCTTCCACCTGGGCATATTTTTGTTTATGTCCTCCTTTGCTAACAATGTAGTTTTCTTCCCTTATATTTCCCATGCCTTTGTAGGTCTCCCATCTTTGTCATATTTTTATTGTGTGAGGCTAAAGAGATTTTTCCTCATCGTGTTTGCTCCATCCTATTTCCAAAAATCTCTTTCACGCTAATGTCGCATGTTGTATTAGGGAGCTTTTTAAAGATATCTAGGAGCTATTATACATGGCACCTTCATTTTTTTTGTTTTTTGATATAGCACCTTCGTTTTCTTAATTCAATATCTGTTCAGAAATATACTCATCCTAATGTATTCATTCTCTTTTGTGAAACAATTCTATTATGCAAAACAGCTTGAATTTTTCTTCGCTCTCTTTTATGAATAATATAGTTTACTTCACCTATATCTCCCGTGCAACGCACGGGAGGTACAGCTAGTTGTTTCTATAATTATGTTCAAAAATTAATTCCAAACTTATTACTCTAGCTTGATTCAGATTATTGCAAATTTAGCATGTAGATTCTAAATGTAACTTCGACTAAGATAATCACAACATTATGTATACACATCTACAATATAATGTCATGTAAAACTCTGATGAGCACAAAATTTTTAAATTATTGCTGCATATAACTATATATCGAGGGATTCTGTTGATAGGAAAGGAATTGGGGGATAGTTGGGTATTTTTTGCGCGTGGATTTAAGCACACATATAATGATAATACTGTAATAATAATAACAAGGACTCTGACAAAAAAAATAACAAGGACAGTGATAATAAAGAAATGTTATAAGATCTAATTAAGTCACCTGAGTGTGTTAGTGTGCTTACATGTATATATGTGCGTTTGTTTAATTTATCCCTATAAAAAGTGTAAAGCTTTTCTTAAAAAAATTGATTTAACATATTTTATTTATCATGAAAAAATTAAAACGTTTCAGGTTTCGAATACGTTTAAATAATTTTCGATCCATGGGAAAAAAAAATAATTTTCGATCAAAAAAGAATTAATACGTTAAAATAAGACTATTACATGTATCCGCAACAAGGGGATAACTAAATTCTAAAGAGTATGGAATCTGTTAGAAAGAGAGGGAGGGAGAACATGAAAATGTAGTTAAAGAAATGATTGATCGAAATATTTTGATCAATAATTTTTTTCTAAAAAATGGTTTTTAATAGTAATATGTAATAAACATCATGCATGCTATCCATGTATCCACTTTCCGCTCATAAATTTTGTCCTAACATTGAGAAGGATGGGCATTTATTTTTGGGGCATAGGCAAGATGATTACGTAACAATGGTCAACCATGTCATACGGCAAGGGGTGACCATGACTCATCATCAGCTGCAATTACTTTTTATTAAACAAATAAAGTTCCTTTTCATCAGGAAAATTACATTATGTTTATGCATTTACGCCTGCTATAAAAAAATTGTTTCCAATTTCCCCGTAAAAGTATGCAGTACCACTCCAAACTTTTGAGGGCAAAGTAAGAGCTAATTTTTGGAGGAAAAAGAATCAAGTGATATGCATGACAAAAGAAGGTTTTGATAAATATAAGGTTTTTATAAAATATAAGGTTTTGATAAATATATTCTTGTGTAAAATGTTGGTTGGTAATTTTGAACCTTTTTAACGGTGTCATCTACAACTATGACAAATGGAAAATAATCCATTGGTATAATTGTATAACCCAAAGATAATCTCGTCTATTGTGTCCATAAATCTCTCTATTTGTTTTTGTAAATTATCATCTCTTTTTAAACTAAATTTATCTCCGGGAGATTTCCTTACATGTGTTATAACGTAAAAATTCATTTTCTCCGACCCACAATAAATTGTGTGCCTCCTGTAACAAAATTTTATTTTTATTGTAAATTGATTCATCTTTTATGGATTCTCATATGTCCTGTAAAGCTTCATATCTCTCTTGCAAATTGACCTATATCGGTTTTAAATTCCCATATATCTCTATTATAAATTGCGTTATATACTTATGTCTCTTATAAAATTACTTATCATAAATTTCTCTTATATATGTCTCATGTAAATTGCGTTACGTTATACTCCTATATCTTTTTTTTTTTGGTCGAGCCGTTATATATCTTTCAAATCCCCATATTTCTCTTGTAATTATACATGTAACTTGATGCTGACGTGGCTTTCTCTATTAATATTTAATAACACAGTCATTGAATATTTTAATTTTAAATTAAGAACAATTAGTTGTTAGTCATAACCCTCATCTGAGAAAAAAACGACGTAAAAAGAATAAAAGAAGACGCAGAAGCTAGCTGAGAAAAAAGACTACGCTGGAAAAGGTCTGAATGCGAATCGGAAAGCTGGGGAATCTTGTAAAGGGTATATTGGGCGCAATTTTTCTAATTTCATTGTGTGGGTTTATGCTGTACATGTGAAATTGCTGATTCATCGTACCTTTTGCAAACAACATTTTAAATCCAAACAACCTGCTTATTTTGAGACAAAGAAATCAAATTCAAGTAAATCACATTGCCGTCATTTACTTGGAGAAATTGGACAGATTTGGATAATCACATTGCAGTGATATATACGAAATATTAGCATGTATCAACTACGAAACATTTCATAGTAAACTTGCTGGTCTGTGTAAAAAATATTTGGCTTTTTTTTTTAATATCTAATATTTGGTTTATTTTGTTCTTGCTGGTTAACGTAATAAGCAACTATGAAAAACTCGCATGTTATCGACAACATTTGTTTATAACAAGAAATATTCACAAAGTGCAATGCTTAATCAGATTATGAAAAACTCGCATGTTGTCGACAACATTGCATACTGCTCCTACAAACAGATTCTCACCATCAATAATCTTTTGCCACATGATTTTGCTTATTTATGCTTTCAATTCAACAGAACTTTTTTTTGCTGATATATGCATTTGAAATTTTGAATGTATCAGATTTTGCCACGTGATTTTTGCTGATATATGCTTTCAACTTGACAGAAATTTTTTCCCCTTGGGGTACGTATCGTACCATTTAAAACCAGAATTCAAATATAATGATTGCAATGAGTAAATGATTCTGCACAATAATATCAACACTGCACGGCTGCACCTTTCTTTTTTAAACACGAGTACATGCATTCATTCAAAACATACACCAATGTATAACTAAACACAAGTACATGCATTAAAATAAACAATTGCACCTTCACAAATCTCTTCAAGCAGCATGTGCCCTTCTTTTTCTTCTGGTACACTAGCATTGGTTTTGGGTTTCTATCAACCAACCATCCACTCCATAAATGTATTCAACAACATACAACCCCCACTGCTTAATTACTTCAACCATTCATGGCCAATGCACACCATTCAAAAACCATTCAAACTATTAGTATGTTTTTGGGTTTTTGAATGATAGTACCTATGATAATATCTCATTCTTGGTATATTCTTTTGATACATATCAAAGTTAATTCTTATAATACTCCGATCCCTCCGTTCCCTAATATAAGAGTCAGCCGCCAAAAAAACGCTTCTTAAGAAAACATGTGAATATTAGTTGGGTGTCTGGAGTTAATGCTTCTTTTCCAATATTGCCCATATTTATTTTGATATTTTTAAGAGAGATAAAAACATAAACATTAATAAATATAAAAGAGAGTTAGGGGCAAAGTAGGAAAAAACTCATTAAATGTGGAGATAATGTGAGATGAGCTCTTATATTAGGGACCAGAACCATTCAAATTTAGGCTCTTATATTAGGGACCGGAGGGAGTATATGTCAAGTATAATTAAGAATAGGGAGTCATCAAAAGTAAATATTAATGACTTCGAGATCAAACCCACTTTAGTGAGACCAAACTTACAATGGCTCTTTTAATCAAACCCAAGTTCCTTCGGCCGAAAAAAAGCAAGCCCAAGTTAAATAAACTCATCTTACACGGGTATAATTCAATCAAGTGCAAGAGTATAAACAATAAAACAAATTGACATGTCTGAGCTCACCACGTGGTCTGCAGTCTGCTTTTTAAGCCTGTACACCGAACCATATCACTACTAGGTTGCCATTTCTCTCTAATCTCTCTCTAGGGATTGAAAAGAAGCAAATAGCTCTCATATTTCACGATAACTTGCTCCTGTGCTGCTTTCTTGGTAGTATCATTCAAAAACCCAAAAACATAATAGACCAGAAAAAGTGTTGAGGAAGGAGAACCTCTTGAAAAACAAACATGGCGGAAGATGACAATGAGAGACCGCCCTTATTGAAGAATCATAGGTACCATGAAAACTGTCCTGGTTGTAAGGTTGATCAATACAAGGAAATACAAAGAGGCTTACCGGTAAAGCAGCTTCTCAATGTTTGGATGGTCACTCTCTGCACCGGTAAGCTTACTGAAAAAATATTAGATAAGTTTGTTATTTATATATGAAGAATTCTATGTCATAAGTGTTTCTCAAAAATATCATCTTAAATCTTAATTAGTTTTAAATTAGAACTTAAAGCGAACATTGATATTAACGCCCTTACTATGTGTACCGGGTTTGTTTGTGTAAAATGTGTTAAATTTAATTTTTGCAAGTATATATCCGGGATACAAAAAAACTCGCTCACTAAGTAGGCAAAACAGGAGGGAGCAATAAATTTGGTTTTCTTACGTTGTTTCTGATTTAAATTTCTGTTAATCATTTCTTAACAAATAAAGACTGACGTAGAATTTTCAGTCTGCACCTTGAAGAAATGAATTAGCTGGTAAAAAAAGTTCAAGGGCAATGGTCTTATTTTGAAGTAACCACTCTGAACCATTGGGCACCCTAAATTAAACTGAGTGCAATTTCAATCTAAAATTTGGGCCACTTTGATTACTTCAAAGGTGAAATTATACTCTATATTAATTAAGAGTGTCCAGTGGTCCAAAGTGGTATTGTCCAAAATTAAAAGTTGAAGGGCGAAATAGGGGGATTGTCCAAATTTGAAATATCACTTTGTCAATGTTTTATTATTTTCAAATCTGAGAAAAAAATTGTTTCTACCGATTTGTTAATTTTTCTAAAATGTTAAATTATATTTGAAAATTTTATGTAATTAAGGCCTAATGTATTTAGTTGTTATCGATTTGATCACAAATCAAATCAACGTATGACTATGTGAATTGCTTCACCTAACAATTCCTTCATGAACGGGTTTCAAATAAAAGTAATATATTTCATTGAGTAGTAATTAACTAATTATCATGATATCATCTAACCACGTCCCTGCAAATTTTCTGCCAATTATTTCTTTTTTTTCTTTAAAAATTATCTATGTGATCAATCTTGGCTTTGTCTCTGTACAGCGCTGCCTATATCTTGTCTCTTCCCATTCCTTTATTTCATGGTGAGTACATTTCCTCTGACTTGATATTCCTGCAGATTCTTCAGTCATTTGTTTTTTTACTTTTTCCAGTAACATTTTGTCATTTTCCATCATTTATTTATTTCATGGTGGATATATCCGGATGATCTCGAATCATTAATTCCAATATCACCTTTTTTAATGTTTTCTTTTTTAACACACAAACACACACACACACTCTTCAATTCTTGAAAGTGACTTCCACCTGATCCACGTGGATGTAACTTGTTGTCTTTTTCTAGGAAAAAAATTCGATAATTTCAATTTCAATTTGTATTTTTGTATGCTTTATTTTCTTTTGATATATAACCAAGGCTGCAAATAAAATCCATCAGTCTTCATTTAATCACCGCATCAACTGTTTCAAGTGGCTGCTTGCTCCAAGACGGGAAGTTGGGAACAGAAATAAATAAACGCCACTTTATTCTTTAAAAAATATAAGTAGCTCTAATTAAATAAGACATACTAATAAAAATAGTAACAAATTAAATTCGCTATAAAGTTTAAGTGATTTTCAATATTATCTTTACTAACTTCACTAATATTCAAATCATGCTGATATATAATCTCTCTTACTAATCTTACTAAATATTTTCAATTTTTCTAATCATTTGTGGCATGTGAATAGATAAATTGAGTATAAATTAATTGTTAAATCCGAAGTTCTTCCCCTTAATTTTATAAGCCAAGAACTCTGTTTTATATTATTGTTTTGTTGTAGTTGGTGGAAACTTCTTCATTTAATGCTTGTTGCAATGTCAATAGATTATTTTGGGCGAAAAACGATTAAATGATGGATATAATGTCTATTTCACCATTTCCACGAAAACCTTTAAGGAAAGGTTTGTGCTCGAGTGGAAAATCATTCTTTTGTAATTTTTTCTCTTATTCTTCTAAAGTCAAATTAAATTTGTGGTTTGTTTCTTGAAATTGCCATGAATGGCTTACAACGGATTTATTTAAATCATGTTAAATGATGGCTTTTGACTCAAATAACAAAAATATACAAATTAAAAGCTTGGCATCCTAGTACTTTGGTATATGTGGAAAATGTTTTCCTCTCACATGAGAACCAGTGAAGTTATTGAACTTAATAGTATGTCGTAATCTATGTAGTTGACCCCACTTGAATAAAGTTGCAATAAGTCTAACTTACCACCCTAAGCGCGAATGAGCATTGCTATACCTTCATTTTTCTTGTTCCTCAAGAAATAAATTTTTTGCTGAATGTGAGGTTCTATGGCTTAGCTTGTTAGAACATAAGATGAATATAAGATACACTGTTGATAGTAGTTTGCTTGTAGGTAAAAGATTTTGGTGTTGCTAAAACGGAGGCAGATGTTAGTTCCTATGCTGGTTATGTGGGTAAGGTTCTTTAAAGTCCTTTCATTCTATTATTGGAAGGACATATGAGTTTTTAAAATACTGATCTTCAACTGAAATACTATTATAGGATCTTCATACATGTTTGGCAGAGCTTTGACATCAATTCCATGGGGAATGTTTGCCGATCGATATGGGCGAAAATATGCTATAGTTATAGGCCTTGTTGCAGTGTAAACAACTCATCATCCTCTCTACTTTTCTACATCAATAAGGTCATCCATACGCTTTTGATAGTTTTTCTATTTCAGTGTTGTGTTTAACACACTATTTGGCGTTTGCACAAGTTTTTGGATGGCTGTAAGCACAAGATTTCTTCTTGGAATCTTAAATGGTTCACTTGGACCGATAAAGGTACATATTAATCAATATAGTATAACCATTTAAAATTGAGAGACATAGTTTCTCATTCAGGTGCACTTGTCTCTTTTTGGTCATCCAAAGTTTTTATGCGATTGTTAAACCTGTAGAACATTTGTTTTTGGACAAATGTATAGTTTCATGTCTAAATATTTCAATTCATAAATTTGATTTTTCTACATAAAGCTTGCTATTTTGTGTTTCATTCTATTTTATTTTTTATTTACAATACTTGTTCTATTTAATTCTAACTTCCTCCTACACATAAACTATGTCACTAGGCTTATGCCACTGAACTTTTTCGGGAAGAACACCAAGCTTTAGGACTCTCAACTGTGAGTTTAGTTTATTTTGGCCTACTATAATTCTTGGAAGTATATATTCTTAATGATAATTTGTTAGTGTGGTATGGTTTTCAGGTAAGTTCAGCTTGGGGCATAGCTTTAGTCATTGGTCCAGCATTGGGTGGCTATTTGGCTCAGGTACTTTATTATTTGCCTTGTGCAGCAAACCATAACAAAATCATAGACAATATCCTCTTTATTCAGTTATCTTCAATTTGCCTTCAAGTCTCAATCTATATACATGTCCCTCAAAGAAGACTCCATTCCATGTGTGTGGGAACATGTTCTTGACAACACTTATATCATGTTCATCTAACGAATTGGGAATTTTGATATTTCAGCCCGCAGAGAAATATCCACATGTATTTCCAAAAGGTTCCTTTTTTGATAAGTAAGTATTCTCATCCTTATTTTGGATATTGCTAACAGTAATTTTATTTTTTTGTTGTTTTAAAAAAGGCTCATTTCCTTGCCGATATGCTGATATTTGTCTGTACAAACACAAATGACATACAGGTTTCCGTACTTCTTGCCCTGCTTCATAATCTCAGTCTTTGCACTTGCTGTGCTAGTTTCATGCATCTGGCTTCCGGTATGTATAACCATAAATTCTGTTTCTCTATAGATATTAATGGTGATTGTAAATTTTTTTAAAGGAATTGATGAGACTATTGAGTTATTTTTTTGTATGAAAGCCCCATATTTGTTAAATAGCTTAGTCAGGAAATGTATACCCTCCTCTCCTAAATACTTTCAATACGGAAAACTTTATGATCAATGGCTTTACTATTGTCATTCTTTTAAAGGAAAAAGGCTACCTTCTGATATTATAATTTTTTTACTCAAAATCTGCAGGAAACATTGCACAACCACAATGTTAGTAATGAGTTCAATGAAGATGCAGAAGATTTAGAAAAAGAAAACAAAGAAAAGGCAGTTCCAAAAACTGAAAACCTCCTTCTGAATTGGCCATTGATGTCATCCATTGTTGTCTATTGCTTTTTCTCCGTGCATGATATGGCTTATACAGAGGTATATTTATTGCTGAAGTATAAAATAGTTGTATGCATTTCTAATAATATTTTGTTTGGAATTTCTTTTTTTAATATCTTGTGATCCTTACCTGTATTAAATGCTGACATATAGCTGATTGGTATCAAATACTGACATTCATTAGAGAGAAAATTTTATAAATTTGATCCTCAAAAAAATGATGTGATTTGCATTGATATCTCACTTTTGTAGGTTTTCTCTTTATGGGCTGTCAGTCCTCTAAAGCTAGAGGGTTTGAATTTTACAACAGATGATGTTGGTAACGTTCTTTCAATATCAGGTATATCCTACATGGCCATAAATTTTAGACCATATTAACCTAATAAATAATGTTTTCTTCCTAACTTTCTTATGCATATTATGTCATGAGCTCTTTTTTTTTTTTTTTTTTTTGATATATCAGCTCATATGTACTAACTTCTTATGCAAGTTATGTCACTCAGTTTCGAGCGGATCCTTAATTTCAACACAATATTAATCTCCTTATGCATATTATTACATGAGGTTATAACCTCGTAAATTTCAGTTCCTTAACTTGTCTTTATGAGGCATTCAGAAGATAACCTTAACTTTATTACTTTCTTTGTTGATGAAATTTCAGTTAAGCTTGTCTGAAGTTTGTTTTCAGATTTTTGGACATACACATAACTTAAAAAGTCATAATGGTTACTTCAAGGTTATGCATTAAGTACTTACCTTTACTCCAATGGTTAGGTTTTTCTCTCTTGCTCTATCAAATCTTCCTTTACCCTGCTGTGCAGAAAGTTAGTGGATCTTTGAGACTTGCTCACGTTTCAGCGGTTAGCTTTCTCTTTATGCAAAATATCACCTACTTTCAGGCACTTTCATTGTTTTTCTTCTTTAAGCTGAATTGTTATTTTCTGGGTACCATGTGCAGGCTATAACCATACCTGTCCTACAAATTTACCCTTTTATAGCATTGTTACCTGGCTTCACAATGAACCTATTGATAACTGTTGCTTCTGTCCTCATGTTTTGTCTCACTGTGAGTACTAGCTATGTTCCTTTGATAACTATTGGCAGCCATAGAATAGTTTAAATTACATGGGTATTTTAAGTCTGTACGGTTACTTCCCCTAGCAATGCAAATGCAAACCTAATGTGGGAATTCAGGTTCCAAAAGCAGAAAACAATGTTCCCATTAAAATTCACAGGCATTATTTACTTTGCCTGATTATATTATTCTATTTCAGGCCAATGTTACTACTGGTATATTTATCCATCAAAACAAAGTTGTGGTAAAAAATTTATGTGTTCAGTTCATTATTATTTATTAATTTTTTTTCTTTTCAAGTTTTTGTGGATTTTATGATTTAGTTGGGCTAAAATGGCATGGTCCATTGGAAAAAACAGGAACAACACCAAAGGGGAGCAGCTAATGGCATTGCTATGACTGCAATGTCAATTTCCAAAGCTGTGGGCCCTGCTGGAGGTGGTGCACTGTAAGTTTACTTGTTCATTCACTTGCTCAGCCTTGGTTTAAGCAAAATGTACCACTATTATTAAAAATGGAATTTATGTTTAGTTCCATTACTAGTTTTCCCCCTTAGAAAAAGAAGTAAAAAGACTTCAAGTGAAACTTTTATTCATTTGTTTTCCCCTCCCAATGTAAGATATTCTGAAACTTATATGCTGTTTACTAATTATAATCTTGTTCAAATGCAGATTAACTTGGTCCCAAAAGCGTTTGAATGCTTCTTTCCTCCCAGGTATGAAGCTTAACTATTTCTTTCTGCTCAATTATGTTTTGGTTCAGGCTGGGTTCATCCTTGTTGACAAGGTTTTCACTAGGCTGCACTTTTTGATGATGATTATTTTACATGTTCATGAAAAAGGATTGACCATATTTTGTCATGATACCTGCAAAAAATTAGAAAAATCCATATAAGCTTTATTTATGTATACTCACTGATTATGGGACACATTGACTATAGGTACTCATATGGCATTTTTTGTACTGAATCTAATAGAAGTACTTGGAGTGGTTATGATGTTCAAACCATTCCTGGCCGAGAAGAACGAGAAACCTGATTCAGAGCAGTTACATTAATGTCAATAAACAAGTAGTTTCAGCTTATAGTGAAGAAGCAATCATCATCAGCCTTTGAAGAGTTCATATATATATATATATATATATATATATATATATATATATATATATATATATATATATATATATATATATATATATATAGATATAAGTAACCATATTTTGTTGCTGAAGTCTGAAACCAGTGAATTAAGAAATGAGGAAGATCTGAGTGCGTTGTTTGATTGTGTTAGCGATGAATTTGAATACAATGTAGTAAAATAATTAAATACTATAAGGTATTTTAGACAAAGAGCATGTTTTATAAATAGGGCAAAAGTGCTAATCTAATAATTAACTATTTCAATTTGGGCAAAAATAATAAATGACTTTTTCGAGGTGCATAAATAATAATAAACTTTGTGACCCGGTGCAAAAATAATAAAACTAGTACTAAATTTTAATTTGTAGTTTTGTGGAACCTTTCTGATATTAAATTCTAAAGTGAAAAATACTTTTTTACCCCTCACAATTAAAACTCAACCCTTCTTCCTTCCGTCCTCCATCTTCCCAAGCAAACTAGTATTAGCAAGGTTTCAATTGGGAGGGGCAAAAATATATTTTTCACTTTAAAAATAATATCAGAAAGGTTCCACATAACTACAAATTAACATTCAACGCCGGTTTTATTATTTTTGCACCGGGTCACAAAGTTAGATGTTATTTATGCACCGCGAAACAATCATTTATTAGTTTTGCCCAAAGTGAAATAGTTAATTATCAGATCAGCGTTTTTGCCCTTATAATAACTAAATAAGGCTAACATATAACTTCTGTTTGTGTCTGATATTATGATTTAATGACATCGAGCATCTTTCTTAAATTTCGTTTGATCACAGAGATGTATTTAACTGTCGGTAAATGTAAATACGATAGGCACACGCATACTGAAAAGTTGTTGATTGATGTGATAAACAATTTTATTTTTAAAAAATGAACACAATTTCCTCAAACACTTGTTGAAATATTTGAAATTTCAAATCAAATCCCGGCCATTTATATGTTTATATACATGTTTATGCATATTATTTAGACTTTTGTTTGACCATGTTTTGTTGCCTATCAGCAGCAATTCAAGATCTTTTATTTTTGTTCAACAACAATTCAAGATCGGGACTAATGCAAATATGATTTTAGTCAATAAGTCGTTTAGTTGTAAGATTGGACAGTTACATTTTAATATTTACAACTAAAATGAGAATTCGAAATATAGTTGGACTAGCGGTATATAGACTTATTATTGGCTTCATTGAGGTTTTAAGTTAAAGTTTTAAAAGAGACACTTGTATCAAAAGAAAAAACTATAAACTTCGAAATTTGAGAAGTCAGTTATTATGATGTTTGGTATTTGGATTTGAAAAAACAGTGATAATAAGTTAGTGAATAAAAAAAAATCTCTATACCTACGTATGAATGTATGTGCTGAAAGGCTGCAATCAAATCCTCCCTTATAAATTAGTACTTTATAGAAAGTAACACACACACACACATACATATTAAAAAAATTGTTTACGCTCTTAAATGATTTGCATGCAACTAATCTAATGTTCAAAAAACTTTAGTATATGTAATCAATAGACATTCATCAAAAGATACATCTTATATGTTTCACTAAACCAGAAAACCTTTAAATATCATTAATTTTTTCTTAAATTCAATAACCTTTTGAGTTTACCCTACTTAATATATGAAAAATTCAAGAAACTAACAAACTACAAAGTTATAAATATAGTTAAATTAAATCATTCATACAATGACTTGTATTATGGACAAAAACACTAACCATCCTATATATAGGATTAGAGGTGTAGCTATTTTGATGAAAATTATAAATTTAGGAGATAAAATTGATGGAAATCTTACATCTATGATCAAATCAAATACTTTTACTAAATCTTACATTTAGAAGCATGACAACTACTAAACTTACATTTTTACCCTTATTCATCTACTCCCTCCGGTCCTATTTATAAGTCGCCAACCGCCTAAATTGTACATACCAAGGAATGGAGGTTAATGGAAGTTGCATCATTAAATTGGTCTTATTTTTTTTGTCTTTTCCATTTTTGCCCCTTCCACCTTTATCACTATGACCCACTACCTTTTCTCTCTCTTCATTAATCCTCTATCTATAAAAGTGTATTTTTCATCTTCTCTCTCTTCTTATCTTCCAATGTTCATTTTCCAATGTAAGGGTATATTAGGGAAATTTTAATAAATAAGTTAGTTAGTGGTAGTTGGTGACTTATATTAAGGACCAAAATTTAGAGGCGGTTGGCGACTCATAAATAGGACCGGAGGGAGTATTATACAACTTCCTCTCCCCTACTTGCATTAACTACTCCCTCTGTTCTAAGAGCTAATTAACTGATTTGGGGAGATTAAGGAAGTTGGTTATTATAGTTAATTTAGTTAAATTATACAAAGTTGTCATTATATTTGTAGCGTTAGATTTGACAGCGTAGGAGGTCGTTGGGGGAATTGAAAGAAACGTGAAAGCTATTGGGAGATGGATTCAACGGCCGCGGCAATTTCGTACGTACATGTGATGCAACGGCCGCGGCAATTTCGTATGTACATGTGATGAAAGAGTTGTATGAAGGGTAGTTGTATGAAGGTAAATTTTAAGAAAAAAGTGACAAAAATTAGAAAGAGCTCCTATAAATAAAATATAGCGGGGAGTGATATATATTCCTTCTAATCTTTATTATAAGGTGTCAACCACCAACTTTTCTTGATCCTTTTTATAAGGCATTGTAGGTTTAGAAGTTGCATTAATTATTTTTTTTCAAGGGTGTCCATATTTAATATGGGGCGAAGGCCCAAATATGATATATAACTATTGGCCAAGGAACAGAAATAGTACATAACTATTTCGAGGTACAAAACTGATATTCAACTTTTACATGTGATCAAAAATGATATTTTCACTAATATGACAATAATATTAGACATGAAATGTCCAAAATGCTCTTATTATTAAATATACTTATATTGGCCGACGATTAATTTAGGGCGAAGGCCCAAAAATGATACATAACTATTGGCCAAGGAACAAAAATGATTCATAACTATTGCAAGGTACACCAATGTTACCCAAATTTTAACATGAGATCAAAAATGATACTCCCTCCGTTCCTAAATATAGGATCTAGATGAATTTTTTGAAAAATCCTAAAAAAAGCAAAAAATAAGTTAATTATAAATTGATTTACCTAATTTTTTTCTCTTAAACTAGTTTATTTTACCTATAAGCTAATGGATAATCTAAAAAGATATCAAATATATCATGATTATTTCGTAACTTTAATCTTCCAAAAAAAAGTTATCTAGGTCTTATATTTAGGAACGGGGGGAGTATTTTCACTAATATGACAATAAGATTACACATGAAAAGTCCAAAATGCGCTTATAAATTAAATAAATTTTTTTCCTCACCCTCTCCCTCTCCTCGACTCTCTTTTTTCTTCTCTCCTCTCACCCAAAGACAACCAAATTCAAACCTCACATATTGCTCTGCATCCTCATCTCTCTCATCCACTACAAAAAAATGTGTCCTCTAGTCATGCTTAAAAAGGGTAGGTAGTCACTTTTTTGGACAGAAGCTAAGGGTTGGTAGAAGAAATAAGCTAAGGAAGGAGAGGGTGAGGAAGAAAATTTATTTAATTTATAAGCGCATTTTGGACTTTTCATGTGTAATCTTATTGTCATATTAGTGAAAATATCATTTTTGATCCCATGTTAAAAGTTGGGTACCATTGGTGTACCTTGCAATAGTTATGTATCATTTTTGTACCTTGGCCAATAGTTTTGTATCATTTTTGGGCCTTCGCCCTAAATTAATCTCCGGCCGGTAAAAGTTTATTTAATAATAAGGGCATTTTGGACATTTCATCTCTAATATTATTGTCATATTAGTGAAAATATCATTTTTGATCACATGTAAAAGTTGGGTATCATTTTTGTACCTCGAAATAGTTATGTACTATTTCTGTTCCTTGGTCAATAGTTATGTATCATTTTTGGGCCTTCGCCCTTTAATATGTGTAGTAGGAGAGAGTAACAATTAATATTTTTTGAAGTGTAATAAGTAGGGGTAGTATTGGAAGTTACTTGAATTTTAAGACAAATTTAATACATTTAACTAAGTTTATTAATACGTAAGAAATGTTAGTTGTGTTTTATAGTAGTAAGGACAAGAGGAGCAAGGAATATAAATGGTAAAGAAGCATTTATTACTTTTATTTTTTTATGCCGCCTCTTATATTTTACTCCCTCTGATCTTTAATACTCCCTCTGATCCCTAATGTAAGAGCTAGCCGCCAAAAAAACGCTTCTTAAGAAAACATGTGAATGTTAGTTGGATGTCTGGAGTTAATGCTTCTTTTCCAAAATTGCCCATATTTATTATGTACTTTTAAGAGAGAGAAATACATAATCATTAATAAATATGAAAGAGAGTTAGGGGTAAAGTAGAAAAAAATGCATTAAATGAGGAGAGAATGTGGGATGAGCTCTTACATTAGGGACCAAAACCATTCAAATTTTGGGCTCTTACATTAGAGACCAGAGGGAGTATAAGATAAAGAATTTGAATGGTTTTGGTCCAAAATATAAGAGTTCATCTCACATTCTCTCCTCATCATCTAATGTGTTCTTTCCTACTTTGCCCATAACTCTCTTTCATATTTATTAATGCTTATGTATTTCTCTCTTAAAAGTATCATAGTAAATATGAGTATTATTGGAAAAAAAGATTTAACTTCACACATCAACTAACATTCACATGTTTTCTTAAGAAATGTTTTTTTGACTAGTGACTTTTATATTAGGATCAGAGGGGAGTATATTTTAGACCAAGATATTTGCATAAGTTACTTATATTTGTCGTCAGTAAGTACGTGCATTTATATCTCTGCATTTATATCTCTGAGAAGAACGTGCATGAAACCAATATGGCAACTTTATTTCCAACTACTAGCTTGTCTCCCTGCTTCCCCCAGGGACCAAGATTGAAGAAAAGAAGCAAAAAATCTCTCACCCTTAATGATGATCAGGTTCTGCTTTCTTGGTTGTGTCTTTCAACAACTAGAAACATAGAAGAAGTGTTAAGGAAGAAGGGTCTCGAGGAAAACAAACATGGCGGAAGATGACAATAATAGGAAGCACTTGTTGAAGAATTATCAGTACCATGAAAACTGTCCCGGTTGTAAGGTTGACCAACACAAGGAAATGCACCTAGGCTTTCCAGTAAAGCAGCTTCTCAATGTATGGATGGTCACTCTCTGCACTGGTAACTAATCACGCTATATCTGATTTTAAATACAAGTGCTAATTTTTGTTTAAATATGATGTCTTTTTTTTTCATTTTATCTCATACACATGTATCAGTTTTTTCCAAACTAATTCACGAAGCTTACAGAATGAAATATAATCTAATAATGTAAATACATATATCAAAGAGATAGAAACTGGCCAAAAAAAAGAGAGAGAGATAGTATAAAATATGTTAAATAATTCATTTGTTTAGTTTCGTTAGTCTCATCAAATTAGTCAATTAAATATGCATTATTAAAGACTGAAGGTACAGTAAAGAGCTTAGTTGCGTTAGATAGCTAATTAATTTATAGAGATTAAAAAAATAACCTTGAGTTATTTACATATAAAATTAAATTCTTGGATAATATTTCATAAAAATATCTTATTTGATCGTACTTATGTTAGAATTTCATAATTACGTACCGTGGCATAGAAACTCCAGGTATGAATTACCATCTTGGTCGGATTTTTTTCCTTGCCAGATACTTTTTTGGTGTGGGTGAAAAATTATACACTTATTCAACGATACACATTGATAGCAACAAACCAAACCCATTCAATTATGAGGTTTCTTTAAAGCCAGTTAATTATTTTTGTCAAATAAAAAATAATATTGTTTCTTCCAGTAGTTGAAAAGCATATAATTATCTAATCATATACTATGACCATTCTTTTTAACCCTTTAAAACATATAATACACTTTGGTGGTGAATGATTTAGTTCATGAACAGGTTTGGAAACAAACAAATATGCGATCTACTTAACTGCGTAGTAGTTATAAATATCGAATTTCGTGACTGCAGATTCTTCAAACAATTTATTCATTTTTTTTCTTAAAGAAAGAATATCTGATGCTATATGTTCTTTCTCGGTTTTGGTTTTGAAGTGCTGCTTCTTTAGCCATATCCCTTTTTCTTAAAAAAATTATCTTATATGTTCTTTCTTGGCTTTGGTTCTGTGCAGTGCTGCCTATATCTTGTCTCTTCCCATTTCTTTATTTCATGGTGAGTATATTTTCTTCCCTCTTGATTCCTGAATATTCTTCAGTAGTAATAGTTATTTCATGGTCATTGCCTGATTGGTGAGCATACATCATATTGGTGTGGGGATGATCTAGATTACTAATTTCAATATCGATTTTTCAACATTTTATTTTTAAATACATACTTTAAATATGGAAAGTGACTTGCCAATGATCCGCCGACATTGAGGTATGTGCTTTTTTTTTCCTTTTCTTCATATTCTAGAAAAATTATTTTTTTGGGAAATCATAGTAAAATTCCTTTAAAATTAAAAAAGGATAAATCAAACTCGAATAATTAATATTAGACGGCATAATCACATATTAAGAAAGTAGTTGAGACTAAGGAGTGATAAATATGTCTAAAACTAAATTTAATTTCCTAAGTATATCCTTATTTTTTTATGTTATGTATAAGAGAGAAATAAAGAGTAATAATGATAGAAGTTAACATGAAATATCATAATAATGAGGGTTAAAGTGGGAAAAAAAGTCATTAAATATAGTTACATCCATATTTAGGCTTTTAAAGTAAGTTATAAAAACATTCAAATTTTAGGCGGAAGTATAATACAAGTTAAAAGCTTGGCAGGGTAAATATTGGTATTTAGATATACTTTTCTCTTCATGTGAGAGTGGATGAAGTAATTGAATGAAAACTTTTCATTAACAATATATCTAAAGACTTAATTGATAAAATATAATGGTGTGCGTTGAAGGCTCGAAGCCAACTCCACTCAGTAGTATAATAAGGGTTGTTGTTATCATCCCAAACGTGTGAGAGCTTCTCTCCATTTATTAGGCCAGCAATAGTCTAACTTACCCGCTTTAATTATCCATCTAAGAGGATTATTATAAATTCAGCTTTTTTTCTATTGCGTAGCTTTTAAAAGCATACAACTAGTGATGAACAGAAGATGCACTATTGATCTTCATCTGCTTATAGGTAAGAGATTTTGGTGTTGCAAAAACGGAGGCAGATGTCAATTTCTATGCTGGTTATGTTGGTAAGGTTCTTTTAGTCCTTTCATTCTATTATTGGACGGACTTGTGAGTACTTAAAAATACGGATCTTCATATGAACTATTTTGTAGGATGTTCATTCATGGTTGGCAGGTCCATAACATCAATTCCATGGGGAATGTTTGCCGATCGATATGGGAGAAAATATACTTTTGTTATAAGCCTTGTTGCAGTGTAAACAACTCCTCATCTTTTAAAATCTTCTACATTATCATTAAGGCTATATATCGTATTGATACTTAATGAGTTAATTCAATTTCAGTGTTGTGTTTAACACACTATTCGGCCTTAGCACAAGTTTTTGGATGGCTGTGAGCACAAGATTTCTTCTTGGATTTTTAAATGGTTCGTTTGGGCCAATAAAGGTACCATTTTTCTTATGTATTAGATAACAAACATTTTAAGTTGAATTAATTGACATTTGATCTTTAAATGTTACACTAGTCTTTATTTCTCTACTTGATCATAAAGTTTAATATATTGATTATTAAATGTGTAGCGATAAATACTATTCCTCTCGTCTTAAATATAAGAACTAATTGATTTTTTTTAAAACCCTAAGATAGCAAAATAGGTCACTTATAAATTGATTGACCTGATTTTTTTCCTTAAACTAGTATATTTGACCTATAAACTAATGTGTATAATCTAAAAATATATAGAATATTTCATAATTAACTAACCTATTTTGGTTTCTTAATCTCTTCAAAAAAAGTCAACTAGGTCTATAATAAAAAAAGTCATTTAAATCTTATATTTAATACAGGAGGGAGTAGTTATTTTGTAAGAGGCTTGATGTGATGATGGTATTGAAGAGGAAACACTTTCTAGTGGACTTAATCGAGATACACAGATGCAACATTGAGATGAACTGTACTATTCAATATAAAATTTTCAATTGGAAAGTTTGAAATTTGTGCATCTGAAAACTAGCCATTCTGTTTTATTTTTATTTATTTTTCTATGGGCGAAGGTGCAAAACTAGCCACCGTAAATCTCCAAATGGACAACTTTGACACCCGTAAATTGGATGATGCAAAACCGTATATTATAAATCAAAATGAGACAAATTTAGCCACGCCTTTAAGCTGAAGCTAACAGACGTTTTGATTTAATGAAGGTGGGCCCCACGCCAACACAAAAGTCTGTTAGCTTTAACTTAACTGCGTGGCTAAATTTGTCCCATTTTGATTTATAATGTACGGTTTTGCACCATCCAATTTACGGGTACCAAAGTTGTCCATTTAGAAATTTAAGGTGGCTAGTTTTGCTCCTTCGCCCTTTTTCTATAGAAAACTTGTTCTACTTCATTCTAACTCCCACTTACATATCAATTCTTTTACTAGGCTTATGCCACCGAAATTTTCCGAGAAGAATACCAAGCTCTAGGACTCTCAGCTGTGAGTCTAGTTTACTTTGGTTTTACTATTGGTTCTTTTTTTTTTTTACCAAAGTTTTACTATTGGTTCTTGGAAGTTTATGTTTTTTCCAATAATTTGATAGTGACATATGTTTTTAGGTTAGTTCAGCTTGGGGCATAGCTTTAGTCATTGGTCCAGCATTGGGAGGCTTTTTAGCTCAGGTAACTTATTCCTAAAATATTGCACCAAACATAAGCATAGCTTTAGACAAGAGTCTCTTTATTCAGTCATCTTCAATTCACCTTGGAATCTCAATCTATATACATTGAACTCAAAGAGGGACCCCTATTTATCCACCACAAAAGATGTTTATTTTTTATATTGAGAAACTGGATTCTTGATGAATAAGAGTTTGTCAAGGCATTTAAATTTATCATATTTTTGGTGAAATATATTTATTATTTTTCGAAGTCTTTGTTATATGATTATTTCTAGTCTGTCCTTATATCAAAACTCTAAGAGAGATAAGATGCCATGGTGTGTGCAAGCCTCCTCATTCACTGTGATTCTGTTCTCATCAATTCTTCATTGCATATATGTGTGATGGGAACATGCCCTTGAGCTGTTGAGAAAATTTATACCTTGTTCATCCAATGATTTGGGAACTTTGGGTATTTCAGCCAGCCGAGAAATATCCACATATATTTCCAAAAGGTTGCTTGTTTGATAAGTAAGTATACGCATCCTAACTTAAAATACTATTAACTGTGGCTTTGGATTTTTTTTTTTTTAGAAAAAAGCATTTACTTATTGATTTGCTAATATTTGTTTGTCCTAACACAAATGATCCGCAGGTTTCCATACTTCTTGCCCTGCTTTATATTATCAGTCTTTGCATTTGGCGTGCTAATTGCATGTATCTGGCTTCCAGTAAGTATAGCTATAAATTCTATTTATCTGTCGTTAGTAATTATGAATTTTTTTGTTCAAATGAATTAGTGAAACTTTTGAGTTATGTTTCATTTGTATATATAAAAGGCCCATTATATTGTTGTTACAGTTTAGAAATGGATCAACAATGTTTTGTTTTAACCTTTACAGTTAGACCCTTGTGCTCTTTCTTTATCTTGTTCTTTGCCCATTAACCCTCTCAAGAGAAAAATAACTTCTGTTGTAAAGCTATCATAAATTCAAATCAATTATAAAAAAATAAAAAAGCCATTTTTTTAATTTTTTGCTGAATCATTCTTCTCTATAATGTATGGCCTGGCTCATAAGCTTTATCCCTTGGTAGTTTGCACTGTTCTACATGTCCCCCTTATCTTTGTACATTGCACTAAATTTTTTTCTCTCTCCTCATTCTTTTGGCCTTTGTAGACCTAAAAATTTTGTTCTAACCTTATTCAAGCAAAGAATACCCTCCTCTCCTACAAACACCTTCAATATGGTGGAAAAATGGCTACCTTCTAATGTTAAAATATTTGTTTTCAAAATCTTCAGGAAACATTGCACAACCACAATGTTAGTAATGATTTCAATGAGGATGCAGATGCAGAAACTAGAGAAAGGAAAATAACAGAAAAGACTGTTCAAAAAAATGAAAATCTCCTCCTAAATTGGCCATTGATGTCATCCATTATTGTTTTTTGTGTTATCTCACTACATGATATGGCTTATACAGAGGTATCTTTCTTAACTTGAGTATTAACTATTCTATACATTGAATATAATATAATCTTGTGTCGTTTGAACTTTCTTGCTTTCTATCTTGTTATCCATACCCGTATTTTTTTATTTTAATTTGCCATATTTATTTATTTTAACCTGACATGTAGCTTATTGTGGTAAAAACTGACATTCATCAGAGAGAACAAGTTTCAAAGTTTGATCCTTGAGAAATGGATATATTGTTCACAAGTTGATACTCAAAATGATGTTTTCCGTCGCTTTATTTCTTTGAGAGGTATTCGAAAAATATAACACGTGATACTATATAGAGTTGAAAGAAATATTCTCAAATACGAAGCTGATACAAAAAGTTCATGGAGTACAAAGCTCATAGTGACACTATTTCTTGTGGAGAAAAATGAGTCTCTTGTCTTTCTTATTATAAGGGCTATATTTTATATTTCACTTCTGCAGGTTTTTCCTTTATGGGCAGTAAGTCCTCTAAAGCTTGGAGGTTTGAACTATACAACAGATGATGTCGGTAAAGTTCTTTCAATATCAGGTACATCCTTGATGGCTAAGCTTAACTCGATTGCATTTATATTTGATCATATACACTGAATTTTTCTTAAGCATATTATGTCAACCAATCTCAAGAGAAATCTATCTTCCAGACTATTAACCTTCTTATGCACATAATATGAAGTCATAAATTTGTGAATTTCAGTTATTTTAATTTAAATGCCAAGCGTAGGAAAGATGCTTAAGAAGCTTTAAAAGAAAGCTAGGAAGGATTCACAAGAAGCGCTACAAAGATTAGCTTAACTTTTTTTCTTTTATTTGTTAGAGAAATTTTTTCTTAAGCTTATTTGGTGTTTCTTTTTAAATTCTTGGACACAAAAATAACTTGTAGAATAAGATATGCATTACAATGTTTTAGTATTTTACTTGTTTCCAATGTATTGATATATTCTATCGCTTTGAGACTAGGTTGGTTAATACTCCTATTGAGTACTGATCTTTACTTAACTGGTCAGGTATTAGTCTTTTGTTCTACCAAATATTCCTTTACCCTGCTGTGCAGAAAGTTTGTGGACCTGTGAAACTTGCTCAAGTTTCAGCGGTTAGCTTTCTATTTCGCGGAACATTTCAAAGACTTTGGGCCCTTTTTCTTGTTCTTAAGGCAGTATTGTTGTTTTCTGGGTACCATGTGCAGGCTTCATCCATACCTCTCCTTCAAGTTTACCCTTTCATAGCATTGGTACCTGGCTTTACAAGGAATCTATTGATAACTATTGCTTCTGTCCTTATGACATGTTTCTTTGTAAGTGCATCTGTTCCTTTGATAACTATTTGTTGACATAGAATTCTTTTTATGGGTATTTTCAGTCTATAAAATTACTTCACCTAGCAAATGCCAATCAAATTGATGTCTTTGTTGAAATTTAGGTGGCATGAAAATTAATACAGATAGAGAGACATGATAAAATTTGAAATGTTCTTGTGATTGGAAGTATCTTGCAATGCATATTGTGTCTAAAACAAGTTTTGTTGGAAACACATGCCTTTGATCCTATTGCCCTTGTAAAACCACCTAAATAATGCAACAAAGAAATTAGCCCTTCAAATTTAATCACTTGTATTATAAGCCCATAGATGTGGGTGCTTGATCCAGAAGATTATCTCCTTCAGATAAATCTACAAACATTATGAGCTTGGCTGATTGTGAAATTTTCTTTTTCAGGAAACCATTGTTACTGGTTTATTTCTATTGCAAAACAGAGCAGTGGTAAGAATTTTCTTTTTTCTTTTCAGTTCATAATTCATTATTTCATTTTCTTTCCAAGTTTTTTGGATTTTCTTGTCTGTGAGTTGGGTCAAAATGTCATGCTCCATTTGGAAAAACAGGAACAACACCAAAGAGGAACAGCTAATGGTATTGCCATGACTGCTATGTCAATTTCCAAAGCTGTGGGCCCTGCTGGAGTTGGTGCACTGTAAGTTTATTTTCATTCACTTGTCAACAAAGATTCATATTTACTGTCCATACATACCTGAAGGTGTTGTAATCATTTTGTCAATAGACAATTGTTTAATTAATAATGTAATGATGTGTTTTGACTGATAAAAAAGAATTCAACTGAACTTTCACTACTAGTTTCCCCCCTTAGAATTCGACATTGTAAAAGACTTCGTGCGAACACTTCTATACTACTAATTATAATCTTGTTCAAATGCAGATTAACTTGGTCCCAAAAGCGGTTGAATGCATCTTTCCTCCCAGGTTTGAAGTTCAGCTAATTTTTTTCTGCTGAATTCTGTTTCTTGTACCATAAGTTAAGAGTAGTAAACAATGACACAATAATAACATCTCCAAGTTTTATTCCATTACGTGGGATTGACTATGTGCATCATTTGGTAACATTATATACCATAAACAACTAAATCAAACACAGCATATGTAGTTATACACATATATTCTTGTGGGGACCTTTGTTGTTCTTATCATATCAGTAATAGCACTTAATAACCATATATCTTAATTAGTTAACAATACTCCCTCTGGTCCTTAAGACTTAGTTAGAGGGTACATTAGAATCAAGGCTAAAATTACTATATCCAAAATGCACCTTTGCCCTAGATTTTATCACTCAAATTTATAATGTTTTCCCAAACTTTATGAGGCTTTCATTATGCAATAGTTTCAATACAAATGATAAAAGGGTGTTTTTTAAAAATCAATACGCATTTTTTATAAATAACTTAGTTATTAACTAATTTTATTTATCTATAAATTAGTTATCTAACCATTAAATTAGGGACTAGAGGGAGGGAGTTTCAAATATGTGGTATAATTAATACACATTATTCGTGTAAAATTAAGAAAGAACGAAAGGATCTTTGTTTTGTTCAGGATCGGATAGGTCCATCCTTGTTGACAAGACTTTGACTAGGCTGTTTTTTTTTTCATGATTATTTGTTTGTTATGAAAAATGGATTGGCTCTCTAAATTCAACACCGTATCATGATATTTGCTGCAAAAATTAGAAAAAAATCCATATCAGCTTTATTACTGTATACACACTAATTAATCATGGTACATCTTAACTACAGGTGCTCATATGGTATTTTTCGTGTTGAATATAATAGAAGCGCTTGGAGTGGTTTTTATGTTCAAACCATTCCTGGCCGAGAAGAATGAGAAACCGAGACAGAACGGTTACAGTGATGTCAATAAACATGTAATAATTTAAGCTTGCAGTAACAATGCAATCTTCATCATCAGCCTTTTAAGTCTGAGTTGCTTATCGATTACATGAGTTGTTTTGGTTTATTCTTATTATGTTGAAACAACTGCTGGCCATTGTAGTATTATAATTGACATGTATGATTTTATTTTAATTTTTAAATGAAATCTTGAATAATCTCAAGTTGAGAATGTGCCTGTCATAGCAGGCTATTGTTATTTTATGAGGGGAGCTTATAATTGACATATAATACCTCCGGTCCTAAATATAAGACCTAGATGACTTTTTTTGGAGAGGTTAATGTTGCAAAATAGTCTATTAAATCATGACATATTTGATATATTTTTAGATTATCCATTAGTTTATAAGTAAAATAAACTAGTTTAAGGGAAAAAATAAGGTAAATCAATTTTATAATTAACTTTTTTGGAATGGTTGAGAAAGATTTGATTTTGGAGATGTGGGGATTGTTGTAATTTTATAATTAACTTATTTTGCTTTTTTTAGGTTTTTTCAAAAAAGTTAATTAGGTCTTATATTTAGGACTGGAGGCAGTACTAAAGATTGTCAATGTTTTCATAGATGCCTGCTTAATTTTAATGGTACAATTTATCTTTGAAAATTAATTTCTAGATCAACAAATTAAAGCAACGGTTGATAACAATAGGTGTAAAAAAAAAATAATAAAATACACCCTCCGGTACTTTCTTTTTAGTTAACACACATATACGCAAAATTATTGAAATATAGTGATCTAGCCTCATGTGTGGACGTGGACGAAATGTAGCCTCATGTGTGGACATTTATTTTCTTTTTTTGGTTGCAGAATTTTTAGGAAGGGTTTGGGCTCAACCCATTCCAAGGGCAGGACACCTAACTCATGATCCACTAGGGTCTGTCCCTGTGGGCTCTGGAGCATAACCAGCAAGCCCTTCCTATCTGTCTACACAGGTAGGTTACTCCCAAATTCACTTAGTTACGGAGATGTCTCCCCAAGCGCCGCGATGGAGACACAACAAAGTATCACTCCCCAGGATCGAACTCGCAACGTGATGGTAAACCCGATATTCATTGTTCAATCTCTTCGCCACTGAACCCACAGACGATGGGTTCATGTGTGGACATTTAATTTACAGGTGTGCAGGTACTCCGGTGATGTTTCTTGTAAACTGATTAAGATGCATGATTTGATGTTAATTAAATACATAAATGTGTGTACTCTAAATCTTTATTAATTATTACAAGTTTTCGGTTAAAAAAGTTAATGATTATACGTCACTTGTGGGACCCATCTTCATCAGAAATTATATAAATGAGGTCATAAAGGAATATAATTTCTTAGATTCATGAGACCTCTTTCATATTATGTCCCTTACAAGGATTTGCATTTAATTACTCATTCTTTATTTATTGTAGACAAAAACATCTTTCATCTATTTTATTTTTTTTAACAATTATATCAAATTATATCATGTTTTAATTTCTATGGCGTGATTTTTCTCCAACCTAGCTAAGAAAGAAAAGAAAGAACGATTTGCCAGAAATTCTATAATAAGTGTCACTTGTGGTGCTTTATCCCAAAAAGATTTCTCTCTCTGATTTATTCAAGATAAATTAATTAAAAGGAAGCCAAGTCCAATTTTTATTTCTCTTGATTCGTTGTTTTGTTTTTATTCAGATCATAATGGCGCCTTTTTATTTGTTTCACTTTCACTTGGACAGTAGTTCTATCTTTTGGTTTTCATTTTTTTTTTTAAAAAAGAACTGAGATTATGGGGCATTCACCTAACTTCTACAAGATTTGTCTTTTCCCCAAACCATTCAACTAAAAGATCACTGATTATTAAAGTTTCACGTGTAATAATTAAAAGGTAATTGAGGGATATAATCAAAGTTTACTACCACAAAATCTCCAAATTAAAATAGAGTCTCTAGGACTTAGATTTAATTATGTGATACAAAAATGACCATTTTACCCACCTTAAACAGCCACCACCACCACCAACACACTCCCTTTCTTCCTTCTTCGTCACCCACCTGAAACAACCACGGCAGCCACTCCTTCGGCCCTTCTTTTGTCATCCCACCATTACTTCTTATTCCATCCGGATAACAAAGCAAGCTTGAAGAAAAGCAACAGCAAATTAAAAGTTGTAGCAACATCCAAAACATCGAAATCATATCAACATATATAAAAAAAATTCAAAGAGCAACACCCAAGTCCAACAATATATAAGAAAAAAACATATATGAAACTAGCTAGATGATGAGGATATGGAATAAGCTTTGGAGATGCAAAGTTCTGCCATGCACCGTCAACCGTTGGAGATGATGGATGAAATTAAAAAATGGACGAAAACATATGGAAACAAATGGGTGACAGGATGGTGGATGAAAATGTCTAAAACATATATAACCGGGAGAAATGGGTCAGAAAGAGAAAAGAAGGGGTCCGTAGATATATGGTGTGGGTGACGAAGAAGGAAGAAAGGGAGTGTGCTGGTGAATGGTGATGGTGGTGTGGGTGGGGTTCGGATGATGAAGAGGGATGACAGTTGGGGAGGTGGCATCGCATGGCAGAGAGTGAATTCAAAGGGTAATATGGTCATTTTGGTTTCACACATAATTAAATATATATATGTGAGACTAAATTTTGATTATATCCCTTTAAGGACCTCTGATTAATTACCCCTAATTAAATCCAAATAACAATTTTCAAACTCAAGGTGTATCTATTGGACAATTTATTAAGCTATTATAGATATAGATAAATGGATGATAAATCCTTGAGAATTTTTTAACAAAGGTTTACATGTAAACTTGTAAATATAATTAAACAAGAATGTCTATTTGCTTGGTACAATAAAGTTGATTGAATTATTAGGTCCTCAAGGACTATATTCGGGCCATGGTGTGTTTGTGTGTGTAATATGACTTTAAGTTAAAAATTGTGTTTACAAAAATACTAGATCTTTCCACTGGTATTGGGATTTAAACTTACAATTTTATGAATTGTGAGTTTACTTCTTACTAATCAGATCAATATTTGCTGGCACATAACATATATCTGTTATAAAAAAACGCCACGAGTTCTGATTAAGACAAAAAAAAGAATAAAATAAAAAAGCATGCATGATTAAGAGTTTTTAAATATTATGACGTTGCAGATGGATCTCAGTATTGATCAAGAGACATGTTAAAAGAAGTTCCCAGAATTTTCATTCAACATGATTTGTATAGTTTAATGCAGTTTCTAGATTCAAAATATATAGATCCGCACTACTTAGCTTGTTGGTAGAAGGAATTATATATGTATGTTGTTCCTACTCCCTATAAATGTTCCTAAATGAATTTCAGAACACGTTAATTCAAATTAATATTAATAAATTAATACTAATTAATAAAAAAATTAATTCCTTAACAATTAAACAAATGTATTAATATTTTTTTATTGAATGATATAATTTGATTAATAATACATCCATGGAAAAAGGACAGCACCAATGCAAACATTTCACATTTGTTTCAACTTTCAAATATCAATTCAGGAAACATGTCGCAGTCAAAAATCTCCACTGTAATGTTCAATGCTGCAAGAATTATACTAATAAATGCATGTACTCGTTTCCACATTCATTACAAATATCATTAATTATGTTTCTTGTGTTTGCTGTTATATGATGATGTAGTAATTGGTAAAGTTTGATTCGTGTCATTATCATTGTCCTCAATTTAGTTAGGTGTGTTCCTTCAATTGTTGACCAACCAATTCATTAATATTTACGCCCCATCCTTGTCTTGTAGTAGTATGCATTAATAAAATGATGAGTAGTGGTCATGATATTTATATGTATATGTATGTGTGTGTATACTTCATACCTTCCTAGATTTAAGTTCAAATTGAATTTTTATTTTTAGAAATTAGCCTATTTAAATAATCCACGTATATAAATTTTTTTTTTGTATTATTTTATGATATGCAAACTTAAACGTCAAATAAATGAATTAAGAGAAAAATTTAGATAATTAAATTTTAACCAACATAATTTGTTTTATTAGGATACTCAAAAAATTAAATAGATCATATATTAAAAAAAAAGATGGAGTACGTAAATATTCAGATATATACAGGCACACATATATACCTCTCTCTCTCTCTACGTGTTTATCTCATCTTCATGCATGCATGACTCACCTCTCCATAAAATTCCAAATAATAGGATTAATATAGGGCCCACCTTCTAGAATAAATATACGCCATCCCCATGAGTTACTGAAAACGTACATTAACAACTAAGGTAGACAAATACATATGCATGCATGGGTCTCGAAAATGTTGGAAGCGATTGGAAAACCTGATCGCATGTGCGGGAAGGGACTTGCTTGAATAAGCGTCAAGTTTATTCTGGCAAGGGGAAGGATGAGTATGTATTATCTATTTTTTTCAGTTTGATAGAGAGTGATTAATCTCACCCTTGAGACTTATAAAGATTAGAAGGTTTTTGTCTGTTAACTTTTCAAAACTCAAATACTCCGTAGTATGTTAATTTGAAGCTGCTTATTATTGCAACTATAACAGCTTGTTGCTTGATGGCTATTTAACTATTTTGGTTGATTTTATAACTCAAAACTAATCAAATTAACTAGGTAGGTTAAGAGGTCAGTTGAAATTATTTCAAGCTAATGAGCATGCAGATAAAAAATTTCTTTTGGTCATGTAGATCGAAATAAAGATCGTGAGTGAATAACGAGACAACGATAAAAAATTTTAAAAAGACAAGTTAATTTTTTTACATGTTCATTGAATTGAACAAATTTTGATCAACTTTATTAATATGATATTATTTGTATTGCTTATTCCAATCCTTAATATAAAATTAGGTTAATATTTTTAGAAAGATCGATTAAAGAACTAATATAATTAGTTAACTATAAAGATCCGAATGTAATTATTTCCAAAGGTCAAATTACAATCTTGCCCAAAATTGTTTTAACTTTTTTCCTTCTCCAATAATGTGGCCCACCTCCACAAGCGAATGACAAATATTTTTGGACAGTAGGTGGTGCAATTATGAAGTGGCAAGCAATCTCATTCCTCACTGTTTTTTTGCCCACGTACCTTTATAATCCTGAAACTTCCTGACTTTATTGCTTCCTTTCATCACATTCTTCGTCTTCTTCCTGAACCCACAATATAGAAAGTTCAGGGAGAAGATAATCAATCATGGCCGATGATAACCACAGTAACAAGAAGATTGAAGTTGAAGCCATGCAGCCATTGCTGAAGAATCTGTACTACCCCAACTGTCCTGGCTGTAAGGTTGATCAAGCTAAGCTTATTTACCAAGGCCTTCGCTTAAGACATCTTTTCAGCATTTGGATTGTTACTCTTTGCACTGGTTAGTGTTCATTAATTATTTTTTGTTTTCTAAAAATATTATGCTTGCTTTTGTGAAAACAACGTGGCATGGAAAGGCTTTTAAAACATGCAAAGTTTAATATTTTTCGTTGATTAAGTAGTCATTTGTTCCAGATTTCTTCTTCTGTTTAAACTTTATCTGATTTGATGTTTCTTGGCTTTGTACACAGCGCTGCCTATATCATGCCTCTTCCCATTTCTTTATTTTATGGTGAGTTTGTTTTGGCACATATGTTTAGTTCTGTCTTTTTCTCTTGATGCATTCTTTAATGGCCCTGGTGGGTAATTTTTCTGTGGAATATCTAAATAAACAAAAGCGATAAACATGAAGGGCCTACTCTTTTTTAAATTTGTACACCTGTTCCTTCTAGTGACTGCTACTTCATCCATTGTTTATTTAAATAAAAAATTCCATAATTTGTGGCGGCTTGCTTCAAGATTTAAAAAATGGAGACCTATAAAATATACTCCCTCCCGTTCATAATATAAGAGGTCAGCTGCAAAACACGCTTTTTAATAAACATGTAAAAGTTAGTTGAATGTTTAGAGTGTTTTATTACAATAGTACTCATATTTATTATGATATTTTAAACTCTTAAATTTTTGACCAAAACCATTCAAATTTTAAACTGATTTTATATTAGGAACCCGAGGGATTAATTATTTAGTCTGCTTCTGGCTGCTTATTACTAGAGCATATTGGGGATTTTCTTTCCTAGCTTGCCTTGTAATTGAAAAATTTACCAACATTTTTTTGTTGGAAAGTTGAACTGCTCCATAATTTCTTCTTGTTCTTCAATTCCTTTTGAAACTGAAAAGGAAGGTTTGTGACTGTGTACAAGCTGACAAACAACATTATGGTTGATTTCATCTTTTCATTCCTACTTCAGCTACCTATTCTTCTAATGTCAACTTGTGGCTTATTTCATGAAATGCTGTAAATGACTTACTAAGGGAAAGGATCGAGAATATACCTGATAATCTCAAATGTCAAATGATAGCTTTTGAGATAGAAACAAAATTGAAGACATAAATAACAAGTTCAAGTAAACTAAAAGTGCAGCTTGCTAGTACCTTGGTCAATGTGGAATAACTTTTCTTAGTCCAATAGCATGCACCTTATGCAGAATAGGGGATGGACTATTGATTCAAATTTACTTGCAGGTTAGAGATTTTGGTGTGGCTAAAACGGAGGCAGATATCAGTTCCTATGCTGGTTATGTGGGTGAGGTCACTTTTAGTTCTGTCATTCTATTATTAGATGGATTCATGAGCTCTTCAAAATATTGATCTACATTTGAAATATGTTGTAGGATCTTCATATATGCTTGGTAGAGCCTTGACATCAGTTCTATGGGGAATATTTGCTGATCGATATGGTCGCAAATATGCTATAGTTATAGGCATTGTTGCAGTGTAAGCTCCATGCTGCCATTGATTGGGTTGAAAATAAATTGTGCAATTTATCAAAAAGAAAATGAGCATTAAAAAAATAGAAGAAATTAACTTATGAAAAAGGAAATAAAAAGAAATAAAATTGCAGAAAGCTTACTTTGGGCACAAGGAAGGACGATCAAACACCTAGGACTTTAAAGACTATTAACTGCATATTGGACTTTGTTTCATTTACTTAATTCTATTTACTAAGACTTATTTACAAATAGCCATCCTCTAATCGTATGTTACTCTTTTTTAGACTAGTTGAAGTCGGTTTGGCTTGTTAATTGCTTTTCTAACATCATGCTTCCCTCTTTTTGATTCTTATTTGATTCCAGTGTGGTGTTTAGCACACTATTTGGCCTTAGCACAAGTTTATGGATGGCTGTAAGCACAAGATTTCTTCTTGGAAGTTTAAATGGTTCACTCGGCCCCATAAAGGTAACAGATAACAACAATTCAAAAAATAAAGGAATCCATATTATGTTTAGGACATTCTGTCTTCTATTTTATTTTCTCATTAGCCGGTTAATAGATGCGTAACAGAGAGGGGTGACATGGCTTAATGTAAACCAAGAATCAAATTAATATGATTGGAGCATCATATTATTTTGATGCATGGTTAACGACAATTGGTTATGTAAAAGTCATAGTAACTTCATATTTGGCCATATCACCCTTTTTTGTTTAGTTATTTGTTAGTAGGCCTTAATATGACGATGATACTTATGATGAAACGCTTTTTGGTTGAACTAAATGAGATATTCAAGCTTCGAGAGACTTAATTACGATGAAGTGAATCTTTTGTAGTCTAAAATATCCAATTCAGTCTTTGAATTTTCATTGAACAGAGATGAGGAATAATCAGAAGTGTAAATGTGTTTACATCACAATCATTCTAAATACTAATACGTATTATTTTTCTCTTCAAGACATGCCTGTTCGATTTTATTCATACGCTCATCTTATATCAACACCCTTTGTCACCAGGCTTATGCTACTGAAATTTTTCGAGAAGAACACCAAGCTTTAGGACTCTCAACTGTAAGTCTAGTTTACTTTGATCTGCTATAGATGCTTGGGAGTACAAGTTATTTAAGACAATTTGATAGCATGATCTGATTTCAGGTCAGTGCATCTTGGGGCATAGGTTTGGTCATTGGCCCAGCACTAGGAGGCTATTTGGCTCAGGTACTCTATCCATTGCCTTGTGCAGAAAACTAGTCCTTGAAAATGGGCTTGGTTTTTACCACATGAGTATGAGATGACTTGTCTAGATTTATATATTTATCATTCTCAGTGTCTCAGTTATATTCTTTATTTATAGCTAGTCCCTATTACTATTTTGGTTTCTATCTTGTTATCAAAACATAACAGAGGGACTGCCATGGTGTGTGCAGGTGTATGCCATCCAAGTCACCATAATTTGCCACATCTAATTTTATAACTATGTGTTTAGGTACACATAGTTAAGCATGTTTATCTTTGGTTCTTTTCATAACTTGGGAATTTTGGTTTTTCAGCCGGCAGAGAAATATCCTCAAATATTTCCAAAAGGTTCCTTATTTGATAGGTAAGAATACTTGGCCTACTTTGAATTATAACAATAAATTTGGATTTTGTTTTCTAATTCCATTACTTATTTCATATGCTCATATTCATTTGTCCGAACATATCAACAGGTTTCCATACTTCTTGCCCTGCTTTATAATATCAGCCTTTGCTCTTGCCATATTAGTTGGATGCATTTGGCTCCCGGTATGTATAGCCATTAATTCTGTTTGTTTAGTAATATGAAATAATAATTGAATTTTTTCCATTTTATTGATTAGCGTCTGATAATAACAAGTTATATTTGAGCATTGTTGGTTCAAATTTAGATTAACATTACCAATGTGACCTTTTCTGCCCACTAGGTTTGAAGTACTTTGAACACACAAACTTTAGAGCTCCATATTTGTTATAGCCTAGATATCTATCAGTGTATTTTTTTCTTTTCCATTCTTTAACTTTTAATAGGTCTCCAAATATTTTAAACATATACCGTATTTGGGGTGCAATCATACATACATGTACTTTTAATTGTTTGCTTATGACAAAAGGCTGCCTTTTGATTTTTGATCATTTTTTTCTTTGACAATCTGCAGGAAACATTGCACAATCATAATATTCATGATGAGTCCAATGAGGATGCAGAAGCTTTAGAAAATCTTATCACTATAAATACAGTTCAGAAAGATGAAAACCTCCTCCTGAATTGGCCATTGATGTCAATCATTATTATTTATTGTGTTTTCTCCCTGCACGATATAGCTTATACAGAGGTCTGCTCCTTACATAGTGATAGAATAAACAATATTATGCATTTTTATTGTATGTTTGTTGTTTGGACTATCATGCTTAGACAGAGTTAAGCAGTTTTTTCCTTTCAACAGGTTTTCTCATTATGGGCCGTCAGTCCACGAAAGCTGGGTGGTTTGAACTATACAACGGATGATGTTGGAAATGTTCTTTCAATATCAGGTGCATCCTTGATGGCTATACATTTTTAGATAATGATTGTTATGAAATGAGTTTCCATCGTCACCTTCCTCATATATTTCGCGTAACTTAGCTGCTTTTACATGAGGTTTAGCTGCATTTACATGAGATTATGTATAGTAACTCTTCCCCTTAGCTTTATTTAGTAAACCAACCTTGTTAAGTAATTTTCATATATGTAATTGCCAAACTTAGGAAGGATTTTTAAAACACATGCAGAAGACTACTAAATTGTTATTCAGACGTCTTGATTCCTGATATTCTTACATGACAAGCAGTACATATTTGAATATTTCATCTAGTGTGAGACAGAATAGATATGCTTTACTACGATTTAGTGTTTACTTGTTCCAAATGTATTTATACATTTATCAATTCAAGATTATGTTGGTTAGTAATGACCTATTCTAAACTGATTAGGTGTTAGTTTGTTGCTCTACCAAATCTTCATTTATCCATTTCTGGAGAAAGTTTGCGGACCTGTGAGACTTTCTCACATTTCAGGGGTTAGCTTTCTCTTTCATGCACTGATTGCTATGATTTGGCCTTCATTGGTTTTTTAAAAGAAAGTACTGATGCTTTTTGTGTGCCATGTGCAGGCTGTATCCATACCTATCTTGCAAAGTCACCCTTTCATAGCATTGTTATCCGGCTTCGCTCGAAACTTATTGATAACTATCGCTTCTGTCCTTATGTTTTGCCTCTCTGTAAGTGCACCTGTTCCTTAATTTGATCAGCAACAATGATACTCAGGTTAATAAGTAAAATGAAAGTATTGGCATAGATAATTTTTGTAGTTATTTGAGTCATTATGTCCCGATGTATGACCAGTACAATAAATAAAGGTGAATATAAGTGAAATTGAGGACTAAATTGCGAAGAATAGAGAAAATAGAAGGGCTAACATTTCAATTAAGCATAGTAGCCAACTATGAGAATGCCAAAAACAAAACACTCTCTCCTTCACAAAAGCGTGCATACATTTTGGACTTGCCTGATTGTAAATTTTTTTTTTGGCCAGGCAACCATTATTACTGGTTTATTCCTTCTGCAAAACAGATCTGTGGTAAAATTTTTTTTGTTCAGCTCATTATTTATTATTATTTTTTCTTTTCAACTTTGTAAGATTACCATTATTGAGTTGGGCTAATATGACATGCTATGTTGGGAAACATAGGAACAGCACCAAAGGGGAGCAGCTAATGGCATTGCTATGACTGGCATGTCACTTTTCAAAGCATTTGGTCCAGCTGGAGGTGGTGCATTGTGAGCTAACTTTCCATTTATTTGTTTTACTTCTTGCATGACACATCAAATTTGGTGAAAGGTTGTCAATAAGGGTTTGGTTTGGAGTTTGGACCAATCTGTGATTTGTGATCCTTTGTTGGTCAAAATCTGCCAAGTTCTCTTGTGTTGCCTTGAATCTAAAACAACTTGTGTGACTCAACTTTTTTTTCTTTTCCAAAGAAAATATTTGGTGCCGAAAAATTGGAAGAGTGGATTCGTTAGAGGTTTTCATTTGTTATATGAGATGAAAAAGAAGATTGTATTTGTATACATAGTATATACCATTGGAAGCTGATGTACTCATTCTGTCAATGAACCTCAGTTTAAGAAAGTAGCATGTATCATTGGTAATAACTGTTCAAGTGAAAAGTTCATTGGTGGTTTTTCTCTGACACACTTCCTCACGCAAATACATTAACTTCTTTTTTTATTGGTCAATGCAGATTAAGTTGGTCACAGAAGCAGTTAGATGCTTCTTTCCTCCCAGGTATGAAGTTTGGCTAATCTGTTTATGTTGAATTTTATTTCATGTGTATGTTGGGAAGGGCGCTAAACAGGGAAGGATAAAGTTTTACCCGTTGACCATGACTTAACACAAATAGTGGGCACAAGTATTTTTATGTGGACATTAGAATTAATATCATCAAACATTGGGGGATCTTTGAATATACAATATATTTAGGCACTTGCTGCTAGATCATACTCCGTCCCGGCCCTATTATAAGTCATGTTTAACTACCTCACGATAACTAATTAAAGAGATGTGGTTTGCTCATAAACTTTGTCCAAAAATGCAACGTTTTCCCAACTTTGCGCATATGTAAGAGCATAAAATAAAATAATATATTGGACTTCAAATTTTCTCTTACCCACTAAACTGACTTATACTATGGACCAAAGATTTCTTCAAGATAAAGCACAATATATTTGGGACTGGGGAAGTGCATTGTAATATTGTCCTTTTTTAGACTTTTGACTAAGCTACACTTCAATAATATGATTACGATTGTTCATACAAATATATACATCAATAGTGCAAGTTTGTCCTTATATGCATCAATCTCCATCCCTCTTGTTACATATCATTGCGTGCAATACTACAGGTTCACTAACTGTTGGACATTGAACTGTAGGTTCTCATATGGTATTTTTTGTGCTGAACTTAGTAGCAGCACTAGGAGTGTTGATGATGTTCAAACCATTCTTGGCTGAGAAAAAGAAAATCCCATCAGAGCAGTTACATTGAGATCTAATAGTTGCACATGCTGCTGTTGAATCTTGAAGTGATGAGTGGAACTAATAAGGCTAGGGGGGAAGCCAAAGAGAGAAAGAGAGCAGAAAGAAGTGAATGTAAAGAGAAAGGTCCTTGTTCTTTCTCTCCTTCAGAGAATTTTATTGTTGCTTTGTAATGGTGGTTGGTCAATGGTCACTATATCAATTGAATGAAATTTTGAATTCATGTTGGTACAGTTCTTGATACTCCCTTTAGTCGTGTTATATACTCCGAGCCTGTTTGGATGTACCCTGAAAAACTATTTCCCAAACCAAAACTAGGTTTTTAACAAATTTACCCAAACACTCAAAAAATCAGAAAAAACTATTTTCAAATCCAAACTCAGGTTTTAAGGTCAAAACCTCATTCTAGGAGAAACTGTTTATTTTCACTTTTAAGCTTGAAAAAGAGGTTGGTGGGAGTTATTACCCTGGTCAGAAACATCTTCACCCAAAATTACCCTTCTCTCTCCTCTCCTTCACTTTTCTCCTCAACCAAAATCTGTGTGCTTCTTCTTTCTCTTCCACCGTGTTGCTGATTTTTCTCCCTCTGCTCTATTGCAACGTGGTCAATCTCATGTGTGAGGAAAGTGGTATGTCGGATCTTAGCATTTTTTTGGGGTTATTGTTGGTTTCGTTTTGGTTGCAACCATGTCTTCATCTTGTTTCAAGCATTGAGGAACAATGAATGGACGCCATTTACTTTCCTTTTCGGTACATTGATTCTTGATTTTTCTCTACTACAATGAAGGGGAGCACGAGAAGAAAGAAAAATGGTTCAGAGCATAGGTTTTTTCTTTTGATTCTTGATTGTAGCAGAAAGAAGAATGATACATTGATTCTTGATTTTTCTCTGCTACAATAACGTGTTGCAATTTTCCTCCTTTGCTTTCTTTCTTTTGTTGTTTAATCATAATATAAAACATTTTATGTAGTAATTTTTAATAATTTAATTGTCAATAATATAATTTGATCATTAAAATCTTTAAATGCAATTTTTGAGAAAAATGTAGATACCAAATTAGTAATGTCCTTTTTGGTAATTTGCACATTTAAAAAGTTATTCTACTGATTTTTATCCAAACACTCTTATTATATCAAAAGTTATTTTCCAGAAAAACTATTATACTAAAAAACTATTCTCAAAAAACTATTCCCAGAAGCTATTCTCTAGAAACTGAATCCATGTAAACAATCGAACCACGTTAAGAAGTTGCGAAAAATAAAGCTAAATGAAGGCAACACGAATTAATGCGTAAAAATACTTTTCTAATAAAATATTCTTAAATATGGATATAGACACACTGAGAGAGTTAATGTAATAAAATATTGCCTTATAAATTGAAAAAAAAACAAATAAAAAATTGAAAAGGAAATAAAAAAAATTACCTAGAATTTTAGACATTATGTCTCGAACTTTATTCCTTGTAGACGGTTCATAGAAAAATAAAAGTGTGCCATTTTCAATGGAGTTTTTTTTTTTTACTTTTGTGCAATTTATCCACAGCTATATCTAAAGCAAACGATATTTGCATTTAATTGACTACCACTTGCATATAATTAAAGAAAACTTTTTGGAAGGAAAAAAAAAAGAGTTGTGCACGTCAAATTCCATAATAAAAAAATCATTAGAATTTCTAAATTATGGAGTATTTGTTTTTGAGATTTTGTCTATTCGAGTGAGAAATGATTCTAGCTAAATAACTCATGAACAACTTTACATCATCCATATAAAAATTAGGATTTTTCGACCAAAAAATAAAAATAAAAATCAGGATTTTTTTTTTGCATAAACAATCTACTTTTTAAATAATTATCCAAATTAACATGGGATTTTCAGCAATTTCCTATTCTGGAAAAACCACAAGCAGAAGCAGCAAAAAGAAACTGAAGAGTGAAGTGAAGAGCAGAAATGAAAGCACAAGGGTTTCACTCTTCCCTTTCTGGTACGATTCTTCATCTCCCAAATTGACTTCTAATACTTTCTCTTTATCAATTTTCATCATCACCCTTTTGCTCAGTTTCAACTAAATGTGTTAAAGTTTCAACCTTTATTCACATCTCATCACTATCTTCTGTTTAAACATTTCATGTTATTGGAATATAATATAGCTCATACTATTATTTCATAGCTTTCAACTGAAATTCAATTCAAAAGATGAACTCTTTTCCATCCAAAAACCTATGGATTCAAAGACAACAATGTCCATGTGGGGATTGGAAATGTTATGTAACACATGAATTAGATGGTGATGAGATTTCAGGTGGACATGAATTTGTTAAGACAGAGAAATCATCATCACAAGCTATGGTTTCACCCTATGTAGGAATGGTGTTTAATAGTGATGATGATGCATTTGATTACTATGGCAATTTTGCTAGGAAGAATGGGTTCTCTATTAGGAAAGAAAGGTCTAGACTTAGCCCACAATTAGGTATCTATAAGCGTGACTTTGTTTGTTACCGTTCCGGGTTTGCCCCTATGAAGAAGAAGTCTAATGGTGGGGAGCACCATAGGGATAGGAAATCTGTGCGGTGCGGGTGTGATGCGAAAATGTATCTGTCGAAGGAGATTGTGGATGGGGTTTATCATTGGTTTGTTGTGCAGTTTAGTAATGTGCATAATCATGAGCTTTTGGAAGATGATCAGGTTCGGCTTCTCCCTGCGTATCGAAAGATACAAGAGGCTGATCAGGAGCGGATACTTTTGCTTTCTAAAGCCGGGTTTCCGATTCATCGGATAGTGAAGATGCTTGAGCTGGAAAAAGGGATTCAAGGTGGGCAGCTGCCATTCTTGGAAAGGGATGTGAGGAATTTTGTTCAAAACCGGAAGAAGGTTATTCAGGAAAATGAGGCTTTGCTGAGTGATAAAAGAGAAAATGATGTGTTGGAACTTCTTGAGTCATGCAAAACCATGAAAGAAGCTGATGATGATTTTGGTTATGATTTTTCAGTGGATGGGAATGAAATGGTTGAGAATATAGCCTGGTCTTATAGTGACTCTGTTCATGCAAATGCTATGTTTGGTGATGTGGTTTATTTTGACACTACTTATCGATCAATTACATATGGATTGGTCTTTGGTGCATGGTTTGGTATTGACAACTATGGTAGAACCATTTTCTTTGGTTGTGTTCTATTGCAGGATGAAACACCACAGTCCTTCTCTTGGGCACTACAGGTTTAATACTTGCATCCTCTTTAAGATACTCCCTCCGTTCCTAAATATAAGATCACTTTGCTAATTTGGAGAGATTAAGGAAGACCTTCCAATGAATTAGGATTACATGATCTTCCCAAAATACCTCTCACTTAAATTTAAAAGACAAATAGGGATTTGAGAGAGAAGTGAGGGAGTTAAGAAGTATAGGGGTAAATTGGACCAAAATTGAGACAAAATAGAAAGTGATCTTATATTTAGGAACTTATCCACTTCCCAAAGTGATCTTATATTTAGGAACAGAGGGAGTATTAATTTTGCCTTCTTATATATCCTCTTACCATGATTGTCCCTCAATACAGAGTTTTGTCCGACTCATGAGAGGAAGGTGTCCCCAAACAATTTTAACCATTATTGACAGTGGCCTTAGAGATGCCATAAGAAGTGAATTGCCGGGCACTAAACATGTAATTTCTATTTGGTGTATAATGCCCAAGATACCTTGCTGGTTTTCTCTTCTTGGATCTCGCTATGAAGAATTCAAATCTGAATTTGATGCGTTATATCACATTGAGAGTTCAGAGGAATTCGAACTTCGATGGAACCAAATAATGTCGGCCTTTGGTCTTGAATTAGACAAGCACATTGAGCTGCTCTATAATTTGCGGGAATCTTGGGCATTGTCTTATGTTAGAGGTTTCTTTCTAGCTCAGATGGCGACAGCAGCTTACTCAAAGTCATTAGACGATTTTTTGAAAGGTGTCTTTAATGCACAAACATGTTTACGTAGCTTTTTTGAGCAGGTAGCTATCTGTTAGAACTTTGTCTTGTGTAATTGTTCTAACTCGCTGTTCTTCTAACAACTTTCCTCCTTAATGCAGGTTGGCATTTCTGCAAATATTCTTCATCATACACGTCAGGAAACTCCATATATGCGCCTCAAATGTTGCATACCTATTGAAGAGCATGCGCGAAGTATATACACACCTTTTGCTTTTAATGCCTTGCAACAAGAATTGTTGCTAACAATGCAATATGCTGCATCTGAAATGTCTGATGGCTCATACATTGTACGCCATTTCAAAAGCATGGATAGCGAGCGGTTCGTGATATGGCTAGCTGAAGATGAACAAGTCCAGTGCTCTTGCAAGGAATTTGAGACCTCAGGGATATTATGCAGACACGCCCTTAATGTATTCATAATAAAGAACTACTTTCAGCTCCCTGATAAATATTATTTAAGTAGATGGCGGCTACATGAGTCCTCTTTACTCCTTGATAATGACCATAATAACAGTAATCAAAATATGGAGGATGAATGGTTTCAAGAATATCAATCCCTTGCTGAAACTTTGTTTGCAGAATCTTCAATCACAAAGGAGCGATCTGACTTTGCTCGTGGAGAACTGACAAAAGAAATTACTAGGATTCTTAGCGAGGTTAGAAACCTTCCTGAAAAGGATGAGCTCACAATGGATTTGACTATGTCGCCAAACATTTAGTCTCAAGTTGAGAGTGTAGACAATGAGTTGTATATATGTTTGTTTTGATAAGAGAAAATACTTCAATTAGAGATCATGCCATATTTATGTCCTTTTGTCCCTTAGGGGACATCCGATAAAATTGGAACGATACAGAGCAGATTAGCATGGCCCCTGAGCAAGGATGACACGCACAAATCGAGTAAAGAGATCATGTCATATTCAAAGTGTCATTCAATGGTTTTGATGATGCATAATGGCCTGCAGCTTAATTTTCATCTGGATTTGTAATCAGCTTGTGATGAAAGCTGATGATGATGATGAAAAATATTTGCTGATGGTGGCATACTTAGTAGTATGTCAAGTGCAAATGTTACATATCTCTCTTGCTATTATATTGAATCTATTGCTTGATCCTGGTGGTGGTAAACCATGTGCATTATTATCCCTTTGTCACCGTAAGATTAGATTTTATATGTTTGTTATTTGAGTTCTTTAGTTGAAGTACGTGATAGAGAATTTTTATTATTCTACCTCTTATGATTGACTTGATCAAATGTGAAAAGTGCTACTTTTGTTGAGAAAAATTACTAGTAATTCATATTTAGCAGTAGAAGATTGGGTTAGGATCATAAATCATATGACTGGTAAAGCCTGAGGAGTATCTTAAAATCAAATACTGATATTTTTTCCAAATGATTTTTATATGTTGTGAACCTCAGTATTTATAGATATTAAGATAATGACTCCTTAAAAGGCTATCACTACTTAGATAAAGAGAAATACATACCTGAATAATAAATAGACAAATAAATAAACAAATAAAATCTGAGTTAATATGCAAGGAACAAGATCCCTAACATAACTCAGATAATATATTACAAATAACTTAAACATTTGGCTGGATTGAAAGCCAATCTTTTTTTTGGGCCGGAAGAGTGAAAGCCAATCTAACCACTATATATTATCCACTTATTCATGAGAATATGATATTTGCATGGTTGATGCATATATTCAAAAGCACCATAAGTTGGGCTTAATGGTATTGGGATGAAAACGCACAGGGACTGGCCTGGCTAACTAGTCAAAGGAAAGATATGAATAATTCTGTAATTTGCAGGTTACATTGTTACTCATTCTAGTCTTTATTATAAGACAATCAATTAAGGTTTGAAGTTGAAATAATTAAGTTACATCAATTAAATAAGGATATGATTAAAAAATATTGTCAATTTACCACAAAAATTAATAAGGGATGATAATCATTTTGACTATACAATAAGATTAAACATTTATTTCATTTTTCCATAATAATCGTCTATTTCATTTTTTAAGCTCTCCGCGGTTTCATTTCTATGTATATAAAAGCTCAAAGTTTGAATTTAAATTTTCCTTTTTGTAAGAGTTTGGTCAGATTTATCAAATCATTTAGGGCAAAAGCGCTGATCTAATAATTAACTATTTCAGTTTGGGCAAAAATAATAAATGACTATTTCGCGGTGCATAAATAATATTTAACTTTGTGACCCGGTGCAAAACTAATAAAACCGGTCTTGAATGTTAACTTGTAGTTATGTGGAACTTTTCTGATATTATTTTCAAAGTGAAAAATACATTTTTTCCCCTCCCAATTAAAACTTTGCTGATACTAGTTAGCATGGAAAGATGAAGGGCGAAAGGAAAAATGATTGAGTTTTAATTGTGAGGGGGTAAAAAGGTATTTTTACTTTAGAAAATAATATCAGAAAGGTTCCACAAAACTACAAATTAATATTTAGTATCGGTTTTATTATTTTTGCACCGGGTCACAAAGTTGGTTATTATTTATGCACCGCGAAACAGTCATTTATTATTTTTGCCCAAAGTGAAATAGTTAATTATTAGATCAGCACTTTCACCCAATCATTTAATAGGTTTTTCCTCACTTTACCTATCATTATTTCTATTCACGTCATCTTCTACACTAATTTTTATCATTGTTATCATATTATCTTCATAACAAATAAAAGCATATTTACCAAAACCTAATAAAAGCATATTTAAAAACTAAAACTATTTTAGATAGTTCATTATTGTCAATCACTTTCATAAATTGTGACATTTTACATGATAAGTGGAGTGCAAGTGGGAGAATCTTGACTCGGTTATGTAATTTTTCTTCGAAATTGAAATATAATAAGGGAAATGACAAATGAATACCTTCAAATGTCCAAAAAGACAAGTAGGGAACTTAAATTTCCAAAAGGACAAGAAACTCACATTTTCAAAAGGACAATTAAGGAATCAAACAATTGTTAATAGGTATGTTCCAATTGTTAATTGTTCTATTTAGAAATGTGAATTCTTTACTTATCATTTTGGATGTTTAAATTCCTTACTTGTCATTTTTTATATTCAGAAGTCTTTATTTGTCATTTTCTCATATAATAGTACACTCTATTCAAGATCACAATTCTCCTCGTTATTTGCACAATTTTTTCGCCAGCGGTTCGCCATCAATTTAACTTTTTTATCTTTTGGTTAGTAACAATAGGGAGATTATTAACATCCAATTGTTATTCATTCTACAATGCTCCATTTAATCTTCTCTACTCTACAAAAGAACCTACCCAAATCATTGATGACTAAAATTAGGGTAAACATAAATTTTTCAGTTAATGGATGGTAAAATCAGTCAAATATATCTACTCAACTACAATAAAATAGGGTCATATATTTAAGAACATCACTATTAAGAAAGGAAATCTTCTATTATGGGCTTGAGGGAATATAAAGGACCAGCTAACAAGTTCATTTTATCATTTTTCATAGGATACCTCTCAATGTACAAAAAGCATGACATATGTTTTTTTCTATCTATGTATGCTTGTATTCAATAAGAGTGGTGAGAGATATTAATAGTTAATATGATATTTGAATTATAGTGTGCTTAGTATGAGAAATATTGGAAATCACTTGAATTTTAATACAAATCTAATTGTTTATTGGTATGTTAGTTGGTTAGTTAGTTAGTTAGTTAGTTGACTCTTATAGAGTATCTTAAGAGAACTAAATAAATTACTTATAAAATGTTTTATTAAAATTTGTTTTTTAACTAGTATATTTGACGTATAAGTTAACATACAATTTTTTTTATACAAAGCTCACATATAATTTAAAAACACACCATGCACATTATTAATGAAGCTTATTTCTAATATCACCCACTATTTTTTTATACAAATATCACCCACTATTTGATGTCATTAATCATGAGAGAGAATTTAATTATAGGTAGGATGGAAAAATCCTTAATTATGTCACTTGAATTCCTAAATTTTATATAGAAGATTTTTACTATTTCCGTAATGATGGAAAACCATATTGAAAACTTTAAATCATCTAGTTGGAATTTAAGAATTATAGTAAACTTATTTAGAATTTTGGCTGTATGAGTAGTAAGACTAAACATTTATTTCATTTTCCCATAAAATTAATAACTTTACCACTTACTCTATTATTTTTGTTTCAATAAGGGGAATCAGTGCGAAGTTGGGAGCATCAAACATGGAACAATGAAAGCCCATAAAGTTGGGTGAGGAAATTTTTTATATACATAAAGTTGGGTGTGGAATTAATTGGGGAGAAATAATTGGAGACTTCAATTAAATTGTCTACCTATATGTTTTTGTTTATTTGGTAAAAACAATTATCACAAAAACATTTATGTAAGAAATCGCTAGCGTATGTGTAAGTTATAAAGTTATAAAGAGTTAAGTAAAGTCAGATTGAGAATAAGTTAGATTGTAAAAAGTAAAAACCACTTATAGTATTAGAAAATAATTTATGTTTGGGTTAGGTTTAAAAAAGTGACTTATTTTCCATAAATTTGACCGTGTGTTTGAGTTAATTGTGATTGGATGTATAAAATAAGTTAGAATATGTAGGATTCACCTTCATAAGTTACTTTTTTTTTTGCTTAGAGTTTTCGGTGTCTAGCCCCCCTTGGGGGAACCAACTAATCCGAAGTCGCCGCTGGGATTCCCCATTTTGGGGGTGACGACTTCTCAAGGGTTCAAACCCATTACCTGGTGGGTACGCGGTGTCTTATGTAACATCCTTAATTTTTAGCACTTAGATAAATTTTTGTTGTGGCATTATCATTGATGTATTGGGGAAATTATCTATTTAAAAGAAGTAATAAGTTTAGTTTTTTTAAAACAAAAAATAAATTAATAATAATAGTTTAAGGTTTCAAAAGATTGGGTCATGTTAGAGGCACACATATGTAAGTATGGACTTTTATACTATAATAATCATTTAAATATAATTAAGATGAAATCAAAATATATAAATAAGATATGAGTCAACAAAAGGCCCAATATTAGAAAGCCCAAATATAGGAAACCCTAAACTACTCTCTTTTAACTTTCCCTCTCACATTGAGCTTGCTGCCCACCCTCACTTTCATTCTCCTTCATTAAATCCATATGTCTATCTCTCTGCCTTCTCACTCTTTAAAATATATACATACAATACCACCATAACACCCACATTTATTTTCTTCTTTTGCTTATATTTGTATATCTTGTCCCACCCGTTAGAATAGTGATCTTCTAGTTTCCTCATACCCACGTGTGCCCAGCTTTCACATGGTTCTTATTTGTGCAAATATAAAGATCTCTCATATTGTGTGATTCCTATCTACAAGGTAAATTAAATTCCTATTTTTGAAACAAATTAATTAGATGTTTCTATCAATATACAATATATCTAGTGGGCAGTACATAAGTATACATGGATCTGAATATACACTTCAAGCAGCATTTAGAAATATATATATATATATATATAATACTAGGCTTACGGTTGTGGTACTTAAATTGACAATCTTAATAAATAAATTTGTATTAGACACTCAAAAGGGTAAAGATTAAAAAAAAAGATATTTATTTAGGTGCACCTTAAGATTTTAAAGTAGTTTGAAAGGTAGATTTAGAGTGATCCTAGAGTTGTTTTTAATTATTTGCTGATAGTTATCTATGTATGAAACTTTGTAGACTCTCATTGAGAGATTTGAAGTAATTTATTGGAAAGTTTTGTGTGATTCATTGTGAGCTAAAGGGTAACAGGTAACTCTGAAAAATTCTGATGGATACTTGCAAATATGTGTATAGTTATATTATAAATAATTATAATTTGTTTAAATTATGTGAGGTATAATCCTTTTAAGCATGCTTGCTTTTTATCTATATTATGTGAGATGTGTGCTTGTTTGTTCCTTTTCAAGCATGCTTATATGTATTGATACAGTTTACTTGTCAGTTACACCTATGTGAAGCATGATTATATATGTTATGAGTGATCATGAAATTGCAACGTGATTATGGTATCATGAATTGAAATTTGATATGGTTTTGAAATTGGATATAATTGTCATAACATTTGCATTCATGGTGATGGGATAGAATTTAGAGGGGAGAAGATCTGTATGGTGACTTTTATTACCACGTGGTATGCCACCACTCGGTGCACAGTGGATGGTAGTGGTACTTGTCAGGGCCTTTTCTTCTATGCCTTTCTTTGTCAGGGATTGCATGGAAGTTATGGGACATGTGACAACTCCTTATATTTGCTCTTTAAGAAGGGGAGCTATAGTCCATGTTTGAGCTCTATACCTTTGGCAGAGTATATCTCAAGTATGGTGAGCTTGAGACAATCTAGTTAATTGAATCTGTTTCTATTTGGACCGTGTGTTAGCCTATGGTTCCTGTCAGCGGAATAAGGGTGGAGGCGATATAAGGGAGGCATGCATGATACATTCATTCATGAGCAAACTATATTTATCTAAATGTATGAGTAATGTAATATTGGTGTATTTAGAGGCCACAAATTATTTTGTGGAATATAATTATTTGTAAAATAATTGTACATGATTTGTTAGTGTATGTTAGATGTTTTCAGTAGTTACTGAGATGTCGATCTCACTCCAGTATTAACAATTTTAGGTGAATGATCTAACAATAACCAAGGGAAGACACTTGAGGAGTAAGCACGTTGAGTTATATTTTTTTTGTCATGGACCTAAGACTTTAAAATGTTTTATTTTTTATTTAAATTTGTCACTACGACTTGGATTTTTGGGAGTGTAAATATAATTTTATTATAAATTGTATATGATTTTGGAGGGTGTTACATCTTACCTTCCCCTTTCTTACCAGCTGGTCTACGCCCCCTTGGTCTTCATAAATTACTTTTAAGTTGAAAATAAACTACTTTTTTCTATCTATGAAATAAGCCACTTATTTCAAATAAGTCAAATTAACAATAAACCCCAATCAAACATTTTAAAAAAGCATTATTCTTAAAATAAATCCTTATTGTTAATGAGAACTTATTTAGGCAAAATAAGCCCAACCAAACAAATACAAAATAAACTACTTATTTCAAGTAAGTCAGATAAAAAAAATAAGTCCAACCAAATTCTAAAAAATGCAATCTCCTTAAAATAAGTTGCTTATTTCAAATAAATGGCTTATTTGGACAAAATAAGACATCCAAGCATACTTCACATTTTCATAAGTTAATTCAAACACATATTTTACTCTTAGCTCTTTTCATCCACTTCATTTATATATCCATGGACAAACCAATGAGTGGTTTTTGTTGATGATTTCAAAGGAAAAATAAAACACATCCTTATTTTATGCAATGCAATTTCTTATATAAAAAGGGGTTAATAGGCTTACTCGGGGAGTGCACTACTGCACTACTTCATCAGAGCCTCATTATATGGGAGATCTATCTTGTTTGGTATAGTATGGTTCCATACCGCAAGAATTCCGGATGATGCTCTCTTAAAGCTCATCCTCTTTTTAAGATACACTGAAGCTTATATCCTTTTCATCATAAATTATCCCTTGCACTAAAATTGACTCCTCATTCATTAGATAGAGATGATCATTAAAACTTCCTGATAATGTGTTGTCAAACTTAGATTATTCAAAAGATTCATCTAATTAAACAAATAATTGTCAACATTATATATTATAAGTCACCAAATGATTTAGAACTTTATCCTTATTAGATTTTTTTTGTAGAAAATTGTTATTATTTCAAATGTAATTTTATTTATTTTGAGGGTTGGTAATGGCTTTATTTAAAAACAATTCATCCTTATTTTTGTTTAATTTCCATTTCAACGACCCTATTCAACCTCTCAATCTTAATTGAGAGCACACAAGTGGTGTTGAGCATTTTTTTTAATTAAAAGGAACAAGCACTAATGGTTACATGTAAGATGATCAAACCCGTAAATCCTGGGGAGATACTATACCACTGCTTAACAACAAGACCTCTGTTAAGTCTTAATGAACTTTGGAAAGGTTGGGCTCTACAAGTATATCTCCGATGAGAAACCTGCATTGTTGTGTCCAAATTTATCTAGCATCCTTGTTTCTTTTTGCATGGTTATCTTCCTCAGTTCCTCTGCATCACATCCCAGTCGGCACGCATATGCTTGAATCCAAAAGACCACATTTCCTCCCAAGTTTAGGTGACTAAAACTCTTCTTACCAAAACTCAAATACAACAGTATTTTAGAATAATAATTCACTATTCGTAATATTTAAGTATATAAAAGAACAATTCGGCCAAAAAAAAAGTATATAAAAGAACAAATAAAAAATCATTTTATGTTTTTAAATAAAAAATAATTTCTATTATGAGTGGGCGGTGATATTGATTTATTTATTAATCAAAATGCACGCATTTTATTTATGTATTTATTTACACGGTTCGCGTGCACGGCTCGCGCATGGATTATTTTTTTCTAAGACACGAGGGTGGAAAGTCTCTGATTGAAACACATGGATCTTTTTGGATTTGAAGCCAAAGATTGAGGTCAAATTTTGCAGTATTTTTTTTTTACCAACAAATTTTGCGGTATTCGAATACCCTCTCTTATGTTCTAATTACTACATATCTAATTAGCTCATCAAAATTAAAGAAAGATGATTAGTTTATTAACTTTACCAAAAATGAAAATAAATTTAGCTATATTTAAATACTATAGCATTATACATAAAAAGATATAAGAATTGAAATTATTGAGATCCTTTAAGAAATATTAACAATTAATACTTCTCTTAATTATTTATAATAAACATTCCATTTCTTCAACATGTATTTAGAAAACACGAGAAAGTAGTTTTGATATTATATCATCCTATTGTCATTATTTTTGTTATTTGCATTATATTGTGGTCAAATTGCATTATTATTTGTCTGTTATTAATATCTATCAACATCAACTTTTTTGATGAAATGTCAACGTCTCCTCGATCACACGAATTCTTAGCTACCAAATCCATCGAATTAATCAATTTCAATCATGAAGCAACTAGATATTAATTCTAGTTTATTTTATTTTTCTAAGATATCAAAATGTCAAATTGCTCTGGCAGTGAACTATGTACGTGGATGATGATTTAACTGACAATTACACTAGAACAATTTCAAACTTTTTTTTTGACCATATAATCTGAACAATTTCAAACTTTATATATAGGCTCTTGCATTTTTTTAAAATATTAATTCAATAATAGTGGTTTAGATTTTAATTTTATATTCAGATAAAATCAAAACATTACTTCGCGTTAGATTCTGTAATTATACATTTTTTTGAACTAATGTACTCCCTCCGATCCAAAATATAAGACTTAGTTGACCTTTTTCTTGGAGATGTTAAGGTTATAAAATATGTTATTAAATTATGACATATTTGATATATTTTTATATTAAACATTAGTTTATAGGTTAAATAAACTAGTTTAAGGCAAAAATTAGGTAAATCAATTTATAATTGACTTATATTTTGCTTTTTTAGGATTTTTCAAAAAAGTAAACTATATCTTATATTTAGGACCGGAGGGAGTATTATACATTTTTAGTATTATATTGTGAAAGTAAGAAATAAGACCGCAAGGTTGTGGGAGTTGGAACTGAGGATGTCGTGCTGATAAAAAAATATGAATTAATTAATTTGTGGTTAATTAAAATGAATTTAGCAATACATTTTGTGTGAAGAATTTAGACTTAAAGTTGTATTCCTTAGACTTGCCTCTGTGTATAAAATAAATTATTACTCAGCCTCTTGAATTGATAATAAGGTCATAAGGTGTGTATTATTATTTAGCTTTTTGAATAGATAAGGCGTTTCATAAAGTAACTAATATTATAAATTGCTTTATATTATTTATATTTAACTTTTTTTTCTTAAAAATGGCTTAATTTACTTATAATTAGGCTTTTTAAGTGATACTTTTTCAAATTAATACAAATGTACTTACTGAGTTAATTTTTATTTCTTAATTGTAGTAAAATAATTGAAACTACTCGTAATAAACTATATTTGATGTTAATGTATACAATATACTGTAAAGAATAAATATCTGTCCTCCATGCAAAATTTTTAATTTTACCACTGTGGACGCGACAACTCGAAAGTTGAGTGAATGATCTACAATTAATTCCTTTTGTTTTTGATAAGTGATCTACAATTAATTCCACAAGCCCTGACGTTAACCGATAACATACGTTAAATTTAGTTAGGTTATACTACCTCCGGTCTCTAATGTAAGAGCTAGCCGCCAAAAAAAGGCTTCTTAAGAAAACATGTGAATGTTAGTTGGTTGTGTGGAGTTAATGCTTCTTTTCCAAAATTGCCCATATTTATTATGGTACTTTTAAGAGAGAGAAATACATAATCATTAATAAATATGAAAGAGAGTTAGGGGTAAAGTAGGAAAAAATGCATTAAATGAGGAGAGAAAGTGGGGTGAGCTCTTACATTAGGGACCAAAACCATTCAAATTTTGGGCTCTTACATTAGGGACCGGAGGGAGTATATCAGTTTATAAATCAATGTAAATTAGTTTCGAGAAAAAGTGTATATATAACTATAAATTTAATTAATACTCCTAATTTGAAAGCAGCAGAGACAATCATATCTTATTGTGTTATACTACCCCGGTCCTAAATATAGGACCTAATTGACTTTTTTTTTTGAGAGATTAAGGTTGCGAAATAGGTTATTAAATGATGACATATTTGATATATTTTTAGATTATCCATTAGTTTATAGGTAAAATAAACTAGTTTAAGAGAAAAATTAGGTAAATCAATCTATAATTAACTTATTTTATTTTTTAAGAATTTTCTAGAAAAGTCAATTAGGTCTTATATTTAATTAGGACCGGAGGGATATATATATATATATATATATATATATATATATATATATATATATATATATATATATATATATATATATATATATATATATAAAGAGTCTAATTAAATCTGGATTGTCACGTGAAGGATTATTTAGTGTTGTGATTAATTGTTTGGATGAATCAAGTCCAGAAGCATCTTCCCCTCAATTATTTTTTTTAAAAAAAAAATCAGAAAAGCAACTCTTTATTTAAATATCTCCCAAACTTCATGAGGCTTAACTTCCTTCATTCCCCATTCATTGTTTTCCCCAACACACATACAATAAACTTAACCTATTCACTCCCTCTCCCTCCCCAGTTAGTTCCCTCCTCTCTGAAGCAACATCTCTCACTTGCTAGGTTTCTTAAAATATTTATAGCAAGGAAGAAGGAAGGAAGAAGAGAGAATATAATCAAGAAAAGAAAATGGTGATTAGTAGGGGAGAGACATTATTGGTGAAGCAGAATGGAGGGTACTACAAGAACTGCCCAGGCTGTGAGGTGGAGAGAGCTAACCAACTAAACAAAGCTTCGCCTTTCAAGCATCTTCTCAACATTTGGATGCTCACTATGTGCACCAGTATGTGTCTCTTCCTTCGAATATTATTAATGTTAGTAACTAGATGGTACTATATCACTGGCTTTTAATATAAGTTCCTCTACTAGCTAATTTGATGATACCAAAGAAGTTAAATTATTTTGTGGAAAACTCATCAATATAAACGTAAAATGTAAGCTCATAAATGTCCACACAGTTTTACTTGGGATTTACTAGTATATCCATAAGTTTTTTTAGATATTAAGTGTCTTGAAATATTATTTCGTAGCTTTTATGATAAATTTAACGGACGGACAAAACGAGCATTCGTCACGTCAAGCTGAAAGCAACATCAAATTGAATCCTTGTTTAGTGGGTGATGACATGACTCAGATTAAGATTCATAAATGCCCTAGGAGTTTTCTCAAAGAAGAACTCAACACCTCAAAATTTTGATTTTGGATCTTAATACCTCAGAAGTATTATTTCTTTGATTGGTTGCTCAAACTTCCTAGATATAAAGATTCTTAACTCATTTTAATATCATTTGTAGCAGATATATATTATTTCAACAAAAGTTTATAATGTGGCTTTGATATTATGTTGATTTATTTTGAATTTATTACACACACATATTTCAAATTATTCATATGGTTCTTTATTGAATTGTTATATCATATAAGAAATTAAAATTTGTCAGCCTTATTAACTCCACGTGTGGTGCATTTTTTAAAGGGTAAAGGTGCAAAACTAGCCACCATAAATTTCCAAATGGACAACTTTAGCACCCGTAAATTGGATGGTGCAAAACCGTACATTATAAATCAAAATGGGACAAATTTAGTCACGCCGTTAAGTTGAAGCTAACAGACGTTTGTGTTGGTGTGGGGCCCACCTTCATTAAATCAAAACGTCTGTTAGCTTCAACTTAACGATGTGGCTAAATTTGCCCCATTTTAATTTATAATGTACGGTTTTACACCATCCAATTTACGGGTTTCAAAGTTGTCCATTTGAAAATTTACGGTGGCTAGTTTTGCACCTTCACCCTTTTTTAAAATATTGGTCCTCATGTAAAGTAGTGGGAATGAACAGGGAATCAAATATCAGGAAATATTTTTTTTTTACTTTTTAACGGTTGCATTGTTAGATATATGAGATAATTTCTAAATCTATATTTTACGCTTTCTTAATATCTCATTAATGTTCCTACCTACATTTATAGCTCCAAACTTTGATTGTTTAAATTTCATTTTGTCTTTTTAACAAAAAAAGGTAACAGGATTATCCACACATGCAATGATCCACACACCTGTAACTGTTTTGTTATCTTGGAGATTGAAATTCCACGCTTTTAATTCAACAAAATGACACATATGAACTAAGCTTAATTATTTAATGATAGAGCACTTTTAGGCCTTAAGTATTCTGCATGAAATTATCAGCTTTAGTTTTTCAGAAATTGCCCTGCTTCTAAGAGCATGTGGGTCCATAACTCCATAGTTTGTGTTTTTATGAAACCGTAGTTAAAGGAGATTGATGTTTAATTAGTTTGACATATACTGCAAATGGAAAAAGGCCAATTCCACCTTATTACCTAGAGCAACCACTATGATCTCGTCTATATTTTTTCACTGTGCATGATTCCCGTCCTACTCTGTTAACAAGATAAAATTGAATAGATTATTACATGTATTCTACGCATGAAATTCTATTTCTTGAGTTGGGATGATTTGATTGGACGTTAAATTCATGATAAGGATATAAATTTGGATCTTAAAGTAGAATAATGTAAACTCGTAAGAGTTATTTTCATAAATATATACATATTTAATGCATATAATTTAAAAAATACAAAAGCGAACAATAATTTTATTTTAATATATTTTGAGCGTTAATATTTATATTAAGTATATCAATATTTATCTCCATCAAGTTCAATAAGAGAATTTTATAAAAGTTAAATATACATTTCAATAAGAGAATTTTATAAAAGTTAAATATACATTTATCAAATATGATCAAATAAAAATAATTTATATGAGATTTTGAATAAAATGACACAATTATTTCTTGAAAAAACGTAAAACAGTAAACTCAATATGTAAACTTATGGTTTGAACAAAATTTTCTTTTATTTATAATTCAAGTAACTTATGACACATTTTGATCAAGTAGAGGCGTAAAAAAAATTCAAATGAGACAGTTAACTCAAGTTTTATCATCGATAATTCTATAGGTGAGACAAGATCAAATTATTCAAACCCATTAGAATAAAATATGAGATACGCCGTGAATTACTAAAATATTTCTCTTACAAATTAAAACATTAAATTATCAGTACAATGGCTATTAAGTACCATTCAAGAGATTAAACTAAGGATCAAAAGGGGAAAATTATAGATGGCAAAAAGGGGGGGGATTATAGGAATGCAACTAATGTGAAATTAAAATGGGTTTCATATGTTCAATATTTAAAATAAAATTCTTATATATCGCATGTTATTATATACGTGGATGTTTGTGTAAGTTGTGTGTAAGTTGTTTTTTTTTTCTTTAAAAAAAATCGTCATTCTCCTTTTCTTTTCTTTGCATATCAAAACTGTGTGTGGCCAGAATTATATCCCAGCCTTTCTTTTTCATCAATATTAATTCTTCGTATCAAATGATTTAATTTATTTTGAAATTAAAACAATCATTAAGTTTAATTGTTTATTTTCTCAATTAATTTGATGGTGTTCATGTTTCACGTCATCGATCTGATTTGTTTATTTTCTTTTGATCTCTACAGCGCTGCCTATATCATGCATCTTCCCATTCATTTATTTCATGGTGAGTCTGAAAAGATTTTTTTTCCAATCATTATTATTTTAAGAAATCACACATATTTTAGTGTCTGATCAAAAGACTAATAAAACACTTTAAAAAATAAAGAGACTAGTAGGTAGACGGTGTGGACTTGGTTTTGGATATTGTAATTATTAAGTTTTAAAAAAATTATTTTAGTATTTTATTGCCCCTTTGTATGATCAAAAAATAAATTAATTTAAGATACGCCTATTCCATTTTTAATATGCAATTCAGTTATATAATATGAACTATTGATAAAAATGTACTTTGCAGGTAAGAGATTTTGGCATTGCAGAAACTGAGGCAGATATTGGTTCATATGCTGGTTTTGTGGGTAAGGGTCAAATTATCCTCTAAGTCATTTACATAATCCATTGATATGAGTATTAGAGCGATTTTTAAGCTTTGGTTACTAATGATATCCATATGAAATATGTGTGTGTAGGTTCTGCATTTATGCTTGGAAGAGGAATGACATCTGTGTTTTGGGGAATGGTGGCTGATCGATATGGTCGAAAATATACTATACTCTTAGGAACTGTTGCAGTGTTAGTACACATCCCCCTTAGTTAGATAATTCCTCTAAACAATTTATAATATATTTTTTTTCCTTCATCCAAGCTTTGATTTCTTTTCAAATTTTGAATGTCTCATGTTCACAATTTTTTTTTTTCAATCTTCATTCTAAATATATTATGTTTATCTTCCTTTTGAAATGATATAAACAAATTTGGTAGGATTTATCTTAACATTCTATACTTATTTACTTCTCCAATTAATCAAAACGGGAATTTTTCTTATACAGAAGAAATATTTACGTAAGAGTTTTAAATACATTCTAATATATAATTAAATAGATGAGAAAAATGAGAGAATATTTGGAGAAATAAAACTGTGGAAAACTTGCTCTAAGAATAACCAGGGAAATTTTTTTTATTGAAACCAGGGAAAATTGAATACATAAGAAATTGATTAATATTTTTTGAACATATGATCTCTTATTTATTTATTATAATATAATGGGAACCTTATAAATAGTTTTCTCACTAGTTGTATATATGAAATTCATGACGCTTATAATTGAAATAGGTTATCCATATTGATAGTGATTATGGTTTGATTTCAGCATTGTGTTTAACACACTATTTGGCTTATGCACAAGTTTTTGGATGGCTTTTACCACAAGATTTCTTCTTGGAGGCTTAAACGGTTCACTTGGAACAATCATGGTATTGTTTATATTTACACCGCATAACAATAATTTATAGCTCAATCACAAGTTTGAATTTTGTTTACTTTATTTTTCACAAGACTCTGTTTGTAATTTGTACTTCAACATACATTCTCAAATAATGTGTGCCGCTAGGCTTATTGCACTGAAATCCTTCCAGAAGAACACCAGGCAAAAGGACTAGCAACTGTAAGCTTAATTTATTTCGGTCCACTAGTCATCCTTAAAAGTTAGAATTACTTATTCTTCTTGATAAATAAATATAAATTGTGATTTGGTTTCAGTATAGTTCAGCTTGGGGCATGGCTGTAGTTATTGGTCCAGCATTAGGAGGCTATTTGGCTCAGGTAACTTCACTCCTTTCCTTGTTCAGCAAACTAGATCTCAAGAATTGGTTGATTTTTTCACAGGGACACAAAGTGATTCTTTTTGTATTATGGGTTTTTGGTTGATGGTCTCATGATTTTAATCAAAATAGGGTGCTTATGTGAAACCTTTGGTTTTAATGAATAATTGATTTTTTCGGTAGAGAACCCTTCCTCAGGACCCTCACCAAGTAGGGATCGAAATGAGTTGGCTAAAAAAAAACCCAACAGGCACTAAGCCATATACTTTCATGGATTATGCATGGATTAGGTGTTTTGACTTTCAAATTTAGTGTTATCTAAAGTATTGATGATTAACTTATCCTTTATCATTATTAGTAGTTTTTCTCCACCCTCTTCTCTACTTGTTGTGCAGGTATTTCTAAGTCTTTCCAGTCATCATATTCATGTCCATATCTACATAAATTATTGCTTGCCTGTGGAAACGTACCCATGAACTAGCTCATTTATTAATTTGTTCTAAAAATTTGAAAATTTTGATATTGCAGCCAGCTCAGAAATATCCCCATCTATTTCCAACAGGTTCCTTATTTGATAAGTGAGTCTAATTATAATTTTAAATACTATAACAAAATTTTGGCTTTTCCATATATTTTTTTTTTTACTTTTATTGTACATTTTCTGTTATGGTATACTGATATTTGTTGGTCCCAAAAAAACGGCTCACAGGTTTCCATACTTGTTGCCCTGCTTTGTAATATCAGCCTTTGCACTTGTTGTCTTAGTTGGCTGCATCTGGCTTCCGGTAATTAATATTTCTTGCAAATTTTTTTGTTATTCGTTATAAAAATTTAAACAAGAGAGAAATCCCCTCTATGGGTTAGGATAAATGCACAGTTCTAGTATTGTTTTCCATTAGTAAATTAGTGAAACTCATGAACTCTGCTTTTGAGTTTAGAGCCTCATAATTGGTGAAGCCTGGAAATCTATTGATAACTATTTTCTATCTTATTCTCTATTTTTTTTGGCCAATATCTTATTCTCTATTTTATTTAATAGGTCTCTTCATAATTTTATTTTATAATATATTCAAATTATAATCCTATATACTTATTGTATTTTAGGAAGTTCCTTTATATTATGACAGAAAGGCTACCTTCCTATGTTTGACTTGTTCTTTTTAAGATATGCAGGAAACACTGCACAGACACAGTGTTAGCAATGAGTCCAATAAGGACAACGAAGATTTAGAAAATGAAATCACAGAGAAAACAGTTCAGAAAGATGAAAACCTCTTCCTCAATTGGCCCTTGATGTCATCAATAATTGTTTATTGTGTTTTCTCACTGCATGACATAATTTATTCAGAGGTATGCTTCACACTTTATATTAGAACGAATAATTTAATGTATTTCATATTTTGTTTGCTATATGGTCGGTCTTGCTTTGTTGGCTCTTGTCCTTTCATTGACTAACATTTATGACTATATAGCATTGTTGGTCTAATAGTAATTTAATGAAACTTCCTCTTGAAACAGATTTGATTAATTATATAAAACTGATGCTTCTTGACATCATTGTTGAAGATAATTCACGTTGCATTGAAATGTTAATGATCCCATCTTTTTTGGAGCAAAATAGGTCATATTATTTCTTCTTTGAGTCTATATGTCAGCAATGTTTTACTCTCTGCAGGTTTTCTCATTATGGGCTGTCAGTCCTTTAGAGCTGGGTGGTTTAAACTTTACAACTGATGATGTAGGTGACGTTCTTTCAATATCAGGTATATCACTGATGGTTGATAATTAAGCCTTTGATAAAGTTTCTATAGTAAAGTATTTGCTATCAAGTTCTTCAATTAAAGCATCACTTATAGAGGAAATTCTGAACGAATCAATAATGTAGTGCTAAACTTTGTTAGATTTCCATCTCCCATGCTTCTATTGGAGAGTGATTTTTTGTTATATGAATTTGTTTTAACTTCTTTATGACTTCACAGTAGCATTGATGCAAGCATAGCTCTAAGTATGAAATTTCTCAAATCTGTTTTATACATGAGTTTGGTTGCATTTTTTATCCTCTGACTTGCTTTGAGAATTCAAGTAGGTACTACTATTTATTCCTGTAATATTCAGAAATCTATCAAATCAAACTGTTTTATAAAACAGCTTTGGACTGAACTTATATAAATCCAGGTTTAATCAAACTTCTTTGATATTCATTACAAAGATATGTTTTCTGGTTTCACATGTATTCAAGTATTTGTTGATAAGATATTATGCTGAACATCAGCACTGACCTATATGATCAACTGGTTAGGATTTGCTCTTTTGCTCTACCAAATCTTCCTTTATCCAGTTATGGAGAAAGCATGTGGGCCCGTTAATCTTGCTCGCATTGCAGCGGTTAGATTTCACTTTCATTCAATATTCACTATGATTTGGCATTCCCATTGTTAGTTGCTTCTAATTTGTAGCATTAATCATGGGCAGGCTTTAACCATACCTCTTTTGCAAAGTTACCCTTTCATAGCATTGCTATCTGGCTTTACACTGCACCTTGTGATAACCATTGCTTCAGTCATTATGTTATGTATCCCTGTAAGTCCATCTCTTCTTTTTATTCTTAATTTCCAACCGTAAAAAAATAACATTTTTGAGTGAACCAAATGAGATAAAATATGAATTACATGATGAGATGATTACAAGCCATTAACTTCATTACAACAATAAATCATCATGTTGGATGAAACCAAGCTAACCCCAAACTTAAGGGAATTGATGAGGTGATGACCTATGTTAATTTCCCTCTTTGGTGAGTGCATTTCCATTCTTCTCACCTCAATACGATAATAATGGGACCTTTAATTTATACATATTAGGATTATTTATTGATGACTAATACACACAAGATCTTAACTAATTAATGTGTGTTTGACATCTATAACAGGTCAAGATGATCTAAAATGGCCAGATTTAAATAACTTTTATAATTAGTTCAAACCTATTACACATGGATGTTAATGCTTCTATAATGGATGGCTCAGTACACGAGTCTCTCACTAGCTACGTGGAGTCTAGACAAATATAGGTGTATGTGGTCTTGCCCTCACAAGCTGAGACCTGAGAGTCTATTGTTTTGGATAAGAATTCGTGACTCTTAAGTCACATAGCTAGGAACAACCCTAATGTTGTTTTGAGTCTCTAATAAAAGCAATTACAATTTACAGAATTTCCGTGCTGAAGAAATTTAGTGGTTTAGAATTCAACACACAAAAATGGTGACACTCAAAATGGTAATTGTTCATATAGAATTTGAAGTATCATGTAATGTCATGTCTAATGCAATTGTCATACTGTTTGATAAGGACGCAGCTTCTTTAAGGTTTCTATTTGCAGTATCCATGCTTCATAAGTAGTTGTGAATTACATACAGAAGAAGAAAAAATAGAAGAGAAAGAGGCTATTGTAATATTAAAATATTTGAATGCCAAAAGCAACTATCTTTCACAAAACATATGCTACATGATTGATAAACTTCTTGATCGTGATTTTTTTTTTATTTTCCAGGCGATAATTGATACATGTTTATTCCTTTTGCAAAATAGAGCCGTGGTAAATTACAGATCCTTTAAGTTCAGTTCATTATTTTTTTTATTCTTTTCCTTAAAGAAGTTGTGAGATTGTTTTTGATTGAGTTGGGCTAAAATGGCATATTTCATTGGGAAAACCAGGAACAACACCAAAGGGGAGCTGCTAATGGTATTACAATGGCTGCTATGTCACTATTCAAAGCAGGTGGCCCCGCTTTAGGTGGTGTAGTGTAAGTGCACCTTTGAATTTCCCACCCCTGTTTTGCTTTTAACTTTTCTTCTTGTAATCGATATTTTTAGGAAAAAATTGATTACAAGGGAGTAGATTAATTGAAACTTCTAAGATGACTTTTACTTCATCATTCTCTTCAATTCAGCTTTCATATGGACACACATGCATTAAAGTGCTTATTTCTAAATGTTTCATAGATCTATCAACATTTCACTAATTATAATTTTGTTCAATGTAGATTAAGTTGGTCACAAAAGCGATTAAATGCCTCTTTCCTCCCAGGTATGATGCTTATATCTAATATGTTTGTGCAGTATACTCTTTCTCATACACTCCTTGGGTCTTATTTAAAGTGCAAAAGAGAATATGAAGTCTTTTTTGTCCTCAATGTAAGTCACCTGATTAAAATTATTATTATATGAATGTAGAATTTTACCTGGAATTTTGATATTATATTTTGTATAATACTATTTTATTGGTGTTTTTAAATAATTATATTTATATATATGGTTGAAGTTTTAGAATATTTGTCCCTTATGCTTCATATAAGTATATGTTTTTCTGTCGAAGGTGTGTGTGTGTGTGTGTGTGTGTGTGTGTGTGTGTGTGTGTATGTATGTAAATAGATTCAATTAGGCAAGGTCACTAACCTCGGAACATTGACTCACAGGCACGCATTTGGTGTTTTTTATGCTGAACCTAATAGAAGCACTTGGTATGCTGATGATGTTTAAACCATTCCTGGGTGAGAGAAAAGAGCAACAGTGACAATTATGTCAATAACAATTACGTTGCTTAAGCATGATGAAGTGATGCAGCAATCCTCAGTTGTGAGATGCTTGTGTGTGGAGATAATTGATATAAGCAATATAATTTATGTGCCCCAATGGAGAAAGAAATTAACCGAGCCAAAAAGGAAAGAGAAAGAAATTAAAGTGAAGAGGTGAAAGGATGGAAGAAAAAGGCAAGCTTTATTATGTTGGAGTGACACCACTTCGGTGTTAGATGTTTATCATGAGTGGCATTTGTTAGTTGTTAGTCTATAGAAAGGCTATTTTATATGTCTTTTTTGGGGTGTGGTAATGGTTGTTTATGATTGTAACAACTCGCTGATTATATTAATGAAATTTATCTTCTTATATATTGAACCAAGATCAGAAGTTAGTTAAAATCTGCTGAATTCATGTGCGATAAGTAAGAGACCAGCAATTTTATCTTTGATTTTGGTATGTATTTAAGTGCGGTGTGCTACTTTTACTTTATAAGTCACAAATTTGCTATTTATTCATAGTAAAAGAAAATTTGGTTAAGGAACAAAAAATAATTTTTATAAGAGAAACACAATTTACAAGGTAGAAAAAGAGTCGAGGCAGATGAAACACTTGTTAATGTTTATTAGTCAATTTTGTCCGTCTATTAGGTTACGTCAACACAGAGTTCAGATATTTCTCATTGGATTGCGCTGCATAATTTGTAAATTTATTAGGGAGGTTGTTGATAATTGTATTTGTTTTTGTTTTGTTGTTGAAATAATATACTATACCCCACTTAGTGGGATAAGGTTTTGTTGTTGTTGTTGAAATAATCTCAATAAATAAAATTATATTTATTTTATTTATGGATGATGTTTTTTTAATAAGAATTTTTTGAATATTATATAATTCGTTGGTTATAGAAGTTAGAATCTAGACACATGCAATTAAACCTTGAAATTTTTATTTCTAAAAGACTAAAAATGATATGCCAGTGCTTACGGGTATAACGTATAAGCGTAAATTTTAAAAGAAGTCCTATCCTGACACCTACGCGAATAAACGCTGTTATAGGTTAACAAAAAGCGCTGAAATGGATTAAATTAAAATATTTTAAATATGAAAACCCATACTGGCGCATATGATTATAAACGACTGGATATGCCTACCAATATCAACATCTAAGAAGCATCAAAATAAGCACTGTTATACTACTTTTTTGGGGTAGCGCTATTAGCTGGCTATATCAACCACATCCATATTTGTAGTTACTTCTTATTCACACAATTTTAACTTCTTTACTTTAGCAAGTGTTGCATATATCTTGCTAGAATAATACAATCTAGACGATGATCAACGGATAGTAATTGTCTAATAATATATATTAAAAATTTTTAACATTCATTTTCAACAATAATTTTACGAAGGTCCTCGTAAGCCGATTTTAGATCCCACTAATAATAGTCCTATATATGTTTAAGAAGTGAAATAAATCTTATCCATAATTCACTTTGGACATTTAATTCTTGTTGAAAATTCCATCATGATCTCGTGCTAAGACCCTCACCAGCATATACCCAAGTATTTGTTCAAAGCGATCCATCGAAATTAAATTTATATGACCAACTAGTAGATCATTATAGGTGGACTGTGTCTCATTACTACTTTACTACGCACAAGATCAAATATAATAGATCCCCCACCACACACAAGATCAAATGGAGCCCATGATAGACATGTTCAAGTGCACGAGGCGAAAAATTCATTCATTTCAACTAAAACCAATGTTTATGTAAATTGCTGAAGATCAAATCCCTATATTTTTAGTAATAAAGACATGCAATAATTCTTACCTATTGAGGAACCATAACATATACATTCTAAACTATATAGAAACCAAAAATGACATGGATACCAAACCAAACATTTTCTTAACCCAATATATATTTTATGATTTTTCGTATTATATACACACATATACACAAAGGGGAGGAGAGAGAAGGTAAATTTAGGGTTGGTGTAAACATCCAGTGATACTCCCTCTGGTCCTATTTATAAGTCACCAGCCTTCTACATTGTACATACCAAGGAATGAAGGTTAATGGAAGTTGCATCATTAAATTGGTCTTATTTTTCTTGTCTTTTCCATTTTTGTCCCTCTAACCTTTATCACTATGACTCACTACCTTTTCTCTCTCTTCATTAATCATCTATCTTTATGATGTACAAGTGTCCTTTTCATCATCTCTCTCTTCTCATATTCCAATGTTCATTTCCTAATGATAAGGGTATATTGAGAAAATTTTAATAAATGAGTTAGTTAATAGAAGTTGCATTGGTGACTTATATTAAGGACCAAAATTTAGAGGCGGTTAGTGACTTATAAATAGGACCAGAGGGAGTACGAAATATTTGTACTACTAAAGCGCGACAGAGATAGAGACAAGAACAAGGATTATTATTTCTTTATGTCTGAAGTCTTAACATTATTGATTTTTTTTCAAAACGTTACAGTTATAATTAGTTCTTCTTTTATTTTTCTTATGATATGATTATGACTCTCCCCCAATTAAATCAATCTCTCACTCCATGGACTCACTTTAATATATTCTATTATTGTTTCCACACTATAAGCCTTCATCATCTCTCCTACATTCTCATTTTTTCTACACCCTTCTCTGTAAGCTCCTTACTTTTACTTTTCCTCTCACTTTCTTAATCATCCTTTGATTCTTCCCTTTTCCTTGCGTTTCTACTAAAAGGGAAGCGAAAATCACTCCTAATCTCAAGGAAAAACAAATATGGCGGGAGATAATGATGGAGATGCCAATAGTAGAGAATTATTATTGTTGAATAATAGTAATAGGTACTATGAGAATTGCCCTGGCTGTAAGGTGGAGAGAGCTAAAGAATTGAATCAAGATTCGCCTGTAAAGTACCTTCTCTTCATATGGATGCTCACTATGTGCGCCAGTAAGTACTCTCTTTTAAATTATATCACTTTGCTTTTCTGTCTTACTGATAATTAGTCATTTTCTGAGATTTTTTTCCCTTTTGAAATCATTTTTAATTTTTATTAAAAATTTGTCCAAGTCGATATAAATTGCTATCTTAGCTCACATGAGGGACTAACGACCAATCGACCATGGATTGAATAACTTGAGGGATCACAGTAGTTTCAAACTTGAGGACCGAAATTCAAACAAACGAAATGGGTTAAACCAATTCGAGTGGAGGGTCTTGAGGAACCACTTATACTAACCAACTTTGTTTATGCTCTAATGAAGACTGATTCAAATCCATACACTTATACAGTACGGCAAAAGAACTTACTATTAAGTCAAAGTGTCAAACCGGCCAACACTTTTGAAAACTCTACTAAGTAATACTACCTCCGGTCTTAAATAAGATCTAGTTGACTTTTTTCTGGAAGCGAGATAAATTATTAAATCATGACATATTTGATATATTTTTAGATTATCCATTAGTTTATTGGTAAAATAAACTAATTTAGGGGGAAAATTAAGTAAATCAATTTGTAATTAATTTATTTTGCTTTTTTTAGATTTTTCAAAAAAGTCAACTAGGTCTTATATTTAGGATAGGAGGGAGTATGATTTTTTCTTAGTCGTTTAATTCTTTCGTGTTTGTAACGTTCCTTTAATTCTTTCCCTTTATTAAGCATCTAAATTTGTTTTTTCTTTTGTGCATTATACAGCGCTGCCTATAACATGTATATTTCCATTCCTTTATTTCATGGTGAGTTCGGTACCTTCTTGATACCTTTTTCATCACATGGCAATTTTTTTTGGGTGTTCGGATATTGTAGAGTATATAGTTCAGCGCCAAGCTTAAGAAATAAAACTTTTGGTTAATCTCGTTATAAAAAAACTTTTGGTCAATCTTCATAAACTATATCACTTCTTTCTTTTGACTATGCAAAAGATTTTCAATGCTGCAATGTCCGAGATGAATTATTCATGACAAAATTTGTATTACTTTAAAGGTAAGAGATTTTGGCGTAGCAAAAACAGAGGCAGACATTGGTTCCTATGCTGGTTATCTGGGTAAGGTTCAATTTTAGTCCTTTTCATTCCAGTGATTTTTATTTGAAAGATTAATAAACTTTTAAAATATTGTAGGCTCTTCATTCATGCTTGGCAGAGGATTGACATCTGTGGTTTGGGGAATAGTGGCTGATCGATATGGCCGAAAATATACTATAGTTATAGGAATTATTGTAGTGTAAGTACACCTATCCTTATTTTGGATGATCCATTTTAAGCTCCATAAAATATAATAGAGAATAAGAACATAATACCCCCCGTCACATATTAAAAGGTGGAGTTTTTTTAATGATATTGTCTCATAAACTAGTGTTTGAGTTCGTTAAAATAATAAATGTCATTTTTTCAATATTGTCCTTAATAAAATGGATATTTTCTTTCCTCCTTTTTATAGTTACTCTTTTTCTTTTTTTTTTTCGATAAATAAGAGGTGTTTTGAAAGCAAAAGTTTTTCCTCATACATATTTATAAATATTTAACCAACTTAAATCATTTTTGTGAACATATGATTTAGTTAAAACCGCATGATTAAGTTAAAACCACCTTATAATATGATTATGGGTGGGAGAGAGTAATATTTGGAGAAATGAAATTATGGAAGACTTGTTGGAGGCATGTTCAATGAAAATTAAATACCTAGGAAAGTGGTGATTATTAAGTGCATGTTGGTACTTAGTTCACTAGTAATATCTTTTCATTTCGTTATTCCCTGCCTCTCTCTTCCCCTCTACAGTACAACGTCAATTAATTCATTCATATTGATAACAATTATTGTTTGAGTTCAGTGTTGTGTTTAACACACTATTTGGCCTAAGCACAAGTTTTTGGATGGCTATTATCACAAGATTTCTTCTTGGAAGCTTAAATGGCTCCCTTGGAACGATCAAGGTATTATTCATAGATGTACCCGATAACAATAAGAAAATTGAGTTAAGTGATATTCTAGACACTAAAAGATATACTCTGTAGAACTCTATATGGTCTTCCAAAGTTCTAATGTGTCATTTTACTAATTTAAAGGATAATTTCTTCAATGTCGTTTTCATATTAAGCATGTTGACATATAACTGACAGAGAAGGGCCAATGACTTTATGAAGACCTGATGTGAGCATTGAATGCCTCGTATCATCTTCTAAAAGAGTTTAGTCTGGGACGATATTGATGATGAACAGCTCTTTGTAAGACTTTCAATAGGACATTTAGGCTTTGGAAGGACTAGATTGAGGTTAAGTGTATCTTTTGATGTCTAAAATATCAATAAACTCTTTCAATTTTCATTTAATAGCACCATAGCTCAATCAGAAGTTTGAATATGAAAATTTGAAGTCAGTCCATCTTTTGTTTCATGAATTTGAAAATATCAATAAACTCTTTCGATTCTCTGCCACTATAGGCTTATACCACTGAAATCTTTAGAGAAGAACACCAAGCCAAAGGACTTGCCACTGTAAGCCTAATTTACTCTGGTACTGTTCTTTTTTATTTCTTAATAGTATTTTTTATTTATGAAAATTTGATAGTGTGATCTGATTTCAGTTCAGTTCAGCTTGGGGCATAGCTTTAGTCGTTGGTCCAGCATTAGGAGGCTATTTGGCTCTGGTAACTTTATTCCTTGCCTTTTGCAGCAAATTAGATATCGAAAACCGGTTGATTTCTTAACATTGACAAAGATAATTTTTTTTTGTACTAAGAAATCCATCTAAGCTGAATTTATAGTGGATTAGGTGTTTGTGTTTATCTTCATTTTAAATTCATGGTCATCTGTAGTCTCATTGATGCACTTATCATTTGTCATTTTCAATAGTTAGTCTTCATCTAAAGTGGGGACATGACTTGTTAATTGTTCTGATAATTTGGAATTTTTGGTATTGCAGCCAACAGAGAAATATCCACATATATTTCCAAAAGGTTCCTTTTTAGATAAGTGAGTATACTTGTCCTAATTTTAAATAGGAACATTAACTTTGTCTCAACTGTTTTTGGTTTTTCTTTCATTTTCATTTTCTAGTAGCTGATATTCGTTTATCCTTAACAATTGGTCACAGGTTCCCATACTTCTTGCCCTGCTTTGTAATATCAGCCTTTGGACTTGCAGTTTTAGTTGCTTGCATCTAGCTCCCAGTATGTTTATCCACACACCTTGTATGTTTATCTATATATGGATCAATATATCTCTCATACATTATTTTTTTATTGAAAAATCTGCAGGAAACCTTGCACAAACACAATGTAAGCAATGAGTACAATAAGGATGCAGAAGCTTTAGAAAATGAAAACACAGAAAAGACAGTTCAAAAAAATGAAAGCATCCTCCTGAATTGGCCCTTGATGTCATCCATCATTGTTTATTGTGTTTTCTCACTGCATGATATAGCCTATACTGAGGTATGCTTCATACTCAATGCTGATACATATAGTTTAAAGCTTCTCACATACTATGGGCCTAATGAGAACACTCAAGCTTTATACCTTGCTATCCATACCTTTATTTATTAATTTTGACCAATTTGTTTATCAGTAAAATAATAACAATAAGATTTTATTCCGCTAATGACCTCATCTTTTGTGTAGCAAAATGAGGTTCTTTCCTTTCTATTGTGAGGCTATAAGTTAACACTGTTTTACTTTCCGCAGGTTTTCTCATTATGGGCTGTAAGTCCTTTAGAGATGGGGGGTTTAAACTTTACAACAGATGATGTTGGTGATGTTCTCTCAATATCTGGTAAATTGGATTTTCTTTCTAACTTTCCATCACATAATTTTATGCATAAACATAATGGCATTTGTGTGGGGTCATACATACTAACTTCACATGCTCTGAAGCCTAATCTTGTTGAGTAGATTTTAATTTCCAACATTACTAAGAGTAAGATGCATTTACAAGTAACTTGGCCTTTTGTTGAGATAATTTTGATAAAGTTTCTTTAATGTTTGTTCTCATGTTCTTCGATGAGAACATTACTTGCAGAGTGAATTTAAAAGCACCAATTACGTTTGCTAAATTACTGAAGGCCTTCACTTGTCATATTTATATTGTAGAATTTAGGCTGTGAATTTGTTTATCTGAATCATATACTGCACTCGACTATGGTATGCTTACAGGTCTATAACTTCACATTGACAAATTTGATGCATGATTAGATTTAAGCATGTAATTTCTTAAATTTGTCATATATACACAAATTATAGTGTTTTCTTGCTTCCAATGTATTGATGCATCCATCAGCACCATTAACAGATGTGCTGATTAACTTTGAACAATGCTCAACTGGTTAGGATTTGCTCTTTTACTCAACCAAATCTTCCTTTATCCACCCATGGAGAAAGCTTTTGGACACATTAATCTTGCTCGCATCGCAGCGGTTAGCTTTTACTTTTCATGCAATAATTACTATAATTCAGCATTTTCATTCTCACTAGTTTTTAAATCTTCACCATACTTTGGTTACTCTGTGCAGGCTTTATCCATACCTCTCTTGCAAAGTTACCCTTTTATAGCAACGTTGTCTGGCTTTGCACTGCACCTAGTGATAACTATTGCTTCTGTCTTTATGTTATGTTTCCCTGTAAGTGCACTTGTTTCTTGATTTTACTTTTACAAAACACAATGGTGACAATGAGGGATATGTTAGACATGGTTAGGAATGCAATTACGGAATTTCCATGTGGAAACTTAGGTGGCATGGGCATTGTCACAAATATGGTGACACCGTAAACTATAGTTGCTTAAATATAATTTAAAGCATCATTATTCATAGGGCAAAACACCTTTTTTTTGAAGTGTTAATACTTCACAAATAGTACTTTTTCTGCAAAAAAGAAAAGGAAAAAAATAAAGAGAAGAGTTAGAAGCCTTACATGTGTCCTTCACGAAATGTATAACTGCATAGTGATATTTCTGATTGTGCTTTTTTTTTTCTTTTGCAGACAATAATTGATACGAGTTTATTCCTTTTGCAAAACAGAGCAGTGGTAAATTCTATTAAGCTTATTTCATTATTACATTTTACCTTTGCATTCCTTACAGAAAGTTCTGAAGTTATCAAATGATTGAGTTGGGCTGTTTTGGCATATTGGTTTGGAATAAACAGGAACAACACCAAAGGGGAGCAGCTAATGGCATTGCTATGACTGCCATGTCACTTTTTAAAGCAGTTGGGCCAGCTGGAGGTGGTGCAATGTGAGTGTACAATTGATTTTTCCCCCCTATTTCAATTTTTGGATGAATTATCATTTTAAGCCAAAAAATGGACATAGCTCAATGTGTTGGTCTGATTTATATTGCTGATGATTTGTGGATTACGCTGCCTTTGTTGCTACCACATGAACGCACTGATTTAAATGGTTTTACTATAAGGTGTAACACTCTGAAACTTATCTGCACTTCACTAATTATGATCTTGTCCACACAGATTAACCTGGTCACAAAAACGATTAAATGCCTCCTTCCTTCCAGGTATGATGTTCTGCTAATATTTTTGTGCGGTATGCTATACTGTTCAAGACTTGAAAGATTGGTTAAAAATATTTAGGTGCAATGTTTTTTTATGTTTGTGATGAGGTTCATAAAGAAAATGTAAAGCAATGCATTTTATGCAGCTCAACACTGTCATAGGATCTGGTCACCTGAATTTATATTTTACTATTGATAACACATCAAACACATCTTTTCATATCTTCTGTACATATTTTCATTAATTAACATGCACATGAGCCAAAAAAAAAATTAACATGCACATGGAAATTCACTAAAGGGAATTACACAAGACCCAAACCCCAATGCCATGACTTCATATCAGTAGTTCAGTATCTGTAGTTCTGAGAGCTTACAAACTGACGGATATTGAACTTACAGGCTCACATTTGGTGTTTTTTGCGCTGAACCTAGTAGAAGTACTGGGGCTTTTGATGATGTTTAAACCATTCCTCGTTGAGAAAAAGAAAAGCCCATCACAGCAGTGAAGTCAATAAGATGCTGCTTAAAGCATGTGGTGATTTAGAAATATTCAGTCTTGAGATATATTAGTGTGAAGTTGTTCGTTTGTGATTGAACCAACTTAGCCAATGTATTAATGAAATATATTATTATTATTGTTGTTGTTAATATTATTATTATGATGATGATGAATTGATGATGATGATGGATGAAATTTCAATTTCAAGCAATTTCAAGTTGTCAAGTACAGGTTTTTCTTCATCTATAATTGTCTTATATCCTATATTAGTGGGTCACATTTGTGTATAAGTACATTAAATAAGACATAGTTCAATCAGTGATATATATTTTTTTCTACAAATGTTCAAATCTTCGATCTTATTTCAAAGAAATTCTTCTATAATCTGATCACCGTTGGTTCTTCTATACTAAATTAACAACACTGATGACAAAGACCCCAAATACAAACATGCATGGACTATTTTCTTTTCAGTTCAAGGGAACAGTTCCCAACAGTTCCTGCAGAGAGTTACAGAAATCACAGCAGCACAGATTTTTTTTGACCAAAAGAATCATTTTATACATATTCAAAAAATATACAACGACCAATAGCCGAAGCCTAAAAAACACTCGAAAACTAACAGTATAGCCTATCCCACACCTCACTCCTAAACAAACTACCAGAAAAGGAAAAACTAACCAAAGTATCTTCTATACCTATGTCTGTATACCACCACAATATGCATCACAATGACACCTGAAAGAAAGAAATGAATTTTGCAGAGACAAATTCAATTCAGATTAAAAATCACATAGCACAGAGTATCTTAAAGCCTAGTACAGTCCTGACACACTAAAGACAATCATGGATGATGCTGATGTAAAGGAAAAACAATGCAAGCATTCAAAAATCAAGAACACTATCATGTAATCAGATGGGTCAAGGGGAGGAAAGGGAAATCAATGCAGATATTTTCAGTCCCAATTTGGATATACTTTTTCTGGACTCCAAAATGTTGGGTGGAAAATATCAAAGATGGAAAAAGAACAACAAACTCAAGTCACACTGGTATGCTATACAACACTATTCTTGTTGTAAGAAACTCTTCTATAGCTATCAGCAAGGGAAGAGTATAGATATGGCAAGAAATATTGCAGAAGCATGTCCCAGTGGCAGAGAGTACAACAAAGCATGCATGAAACGTCTGTTGTTAAGAGTGTTTTAATAATACTCATACAACTACGCCCTAAGAAGTTCAGGCGTTATTTTGATTGAGGAAGTCCAACATAGCAAAATTTCATCATGATCTGTTTTCGAGAATTCGTAACTTTTGATGACAGAGTGAAAAAACTTCATATACCTTAATTTTAATAAAATAAAGGGCAGGCCCATGACCAGCAACTGTGATATGCACTGAGACCATAAATCAAATAAATGGTAAAATATGAAGAAATGAGCAAACTCATGTCAATATTTAGTCAACAAGTATGATGCAATATTTGGAGTAGAGTATATAAGCTCCTTTTTTGGGTTAAGCTCCTTTTATTATTTTGAGGCAACTCCACTCAACGTTTCGTCAACATCATCTCATCACACTCACCCTTTCCAAGAGAGGTACGAGCATTTTGAAAGTTAAACAGACCCTCTTTTGCAAAGTCCTTTTTCTTCTAATATCAAGGCAAGCCAAGCCTGTATGTTGAACCTGTTACATGCCAACCACCATCAGGGGCACCCAATCATCAGAATCTTGAAGTAACTGATTAAGACACAACTTCGATGTGTCTGGTAAATGTAAAACATCTTTGATGTCTCTAAGCCCATTCTTGGTAAATTGGACTGCACATGATATTGCTTCTCTATGATAGTATATAACTTCAAGATCGCAAGTCCCAACCAGAATATATAAATCAGATCACGAATGGAAGTGATCACCTCATGTGAAGGATAAGATGAACCATTGTCAGCAGATAAAAGCCGGATGGCTTGCAAAGAGTAGTTTATGCCAGGACATTTGTATGATGGCCATTAACCAAAAGATGCTGAAAAATCTATCCTGCATCACCTTTGAAAGTATCAGGCCGAATTTCTTGACCAAGCATTCGCTGAAATAATGTTATTGTATGGTCAAGATGGTGACTTTTCCACAATCCATTTAATAAGATAGTGTAAAATATCATATTAGGTGCCAAGCCTCTATCATGCATCTCATAAATTATATCCTGTACATGAGACATTTTGCCAGACTTATACAAACCGTCAACAAGAGTGCTATAAGTGACAATATCGGGAATCAAATTTTTCCCCTTCATTTCTATAAAGAGATCCATAGCCTCATCCACCATCTTGCTTTTACACAGTCCATTTATCAAAATGCTATAACTTAAAACATCAGGAGCCAAACCTCTCTTGACCATCTGATTAAACAGTTTTCTTGACTCACCAACATTATTGATCAAACAATAACCATTCATCAAGGAGCTATACGTAACTTCATTAGGCTTTATACCACTCTTCATCATCAAGCCAACAACAGCCTCAGCCTTAGTGACACTTCCCTCCTTACAAAATGCATCAACCATCACACTATAAGTACGAACATTAGGTTCAATTCCTTTAAGCTTCATTAGATTAAACAATTTAGCAGCTTCCAGCCCTTCATCCACAACACAAAAGCCATGGATGAGAGAGTTGAATGTCACAACATCAGGAGACATTCCGCAATCAATCATTCGATGAAACAAATCACACGCTTCGGCAACAAGCCTCTCTTTACAAAAGCCATCAATGATTGTATTATACATCACTAAATCAGGCCTAACTGGCCCTCTCAGCATCTTCTGAACCAATCTAAAAGCAGCCCTTGTGTTCCCACTCTTACACATTCCATTAATGAGTGTACCATAACAAACAACGTCTAAATCAAACCCTCTATCTATCATAACATCATGAAAATCCAAGGCCTTCCCAATGTCATTACTTTTGCAAAGACCCTTCATTAATGTAGTCAAAGTAATAGTATTTGGCTGAATTCCCATCTTGAGAATCTTGCCCAAGGCAGAGAAAGCATAAACCATGGGGCCCACATGGCAGTAACAATTAATCAATATGTTAAGTGTGACCAAGTCTGGTGTGAAGCCATGATTTTGGGCTTGTGCAAAAAGGGAAATAGCAGTTGTATGGTGATTAAGCTTAGCAATATGTCCTAAAAGCTGGTTGATTTGGATGATGGAGGGTGGTGGGCGCATGTGAAGCAAGCGATTGAAGGAAGAGAGAGCATGTGAAATGTTGCGAGGAGTTGTGGAATAGGAATGGAAAGGCATGAGTTGAAAAAGAGAATATGGGGAAGGCATACCTTGAGGAAATAGAGAAACCCATGTTTTGGATTTTGAGAAAGTTGAAGAAAGATTCATGAGAGAGGGATGTAGTGAAAGTGTGAAACACAGTGAGTGAGTCTGAGGTTAGCAACTTGTCTTTTCCGGTTGTTTATCTTTTTTTTTTCCTTTTTCAAAACACATACTCACTTATATACTAAGGCATCAATTACATACAATATTTAGTCTATAATATAAAGCACTAACCGCCGCATTAAATAGGTATTTGGTGCACTGGCAAAAAAAAATATGTATTTGGTGCCTTATAAGTTATAATAAAGACGGGAGGGAGTAATAAACAATGAAGTTATTCCATGACAAACAATAAAAAGTAATAATGGAGTTATTCATTAAACGTACTAAGTAAAAATACCTTGTGAATTCTAATTAGTCCACTACAGTGGTCACTTGCCAGTTTAATAATAAAGCTATTCACAGTTTTAAAATTAATTCCCAAAAACTTTAATGAATGTTATTAGTGAAACTTGTTGAAATTGAAAATATTCTGTACATATATTGTGGTTGACAATATTAGTAAAAAAATCATCTTTTTCAATGTATTTAGAGAGAGTCTTCATAGTTAAGTGAAATTGGGCGAAACCTACTTGTTTGGATAAAAATAAATAGTTTGTTTGTTATGTTCGAGAGCCCACATGGAGAGGCTTCAGTTGTGAGTTAGGGGTCTAGATATTGATTAGATTAAACATGCTAATTAAATTAGTTGAAATCACATGATATTGTTACTTCACTTTAATGATCCACATTTATTTGCTTGTTGTTATTGAGCAGTATTAGTATGTGTAAATTTTATAGTAGTATTTAGGATAAAACACACCTGGTTTATATTTATGACCGCATGATTAAAAATTATTCTTATGATATACAAATGATAATAGATAAACTTAAAAAAACCTGAAGAAAATAAAAATCAAGTGCACCACAATGAGATTTCCACATGTCTAAATAGGGGAGCAATTCAAAGGAAACATTGATTAGAATCAGCTCTAAATTCTATTATTATGGCCTTTCATTCGATAGTCTGTACTTATCTCTCCAATGTGAGATTGATGCGTGAGCGAATTTCGCTGCCACATATATTTAACAGAACCCCAAATTTTCAATCAAAACAATTATGTAAAATTCATAATTATCAAATGTTGGCAATACATAAAATAGTTTCATAAGAAAAAGAAAAGAGTAAAACATAAACGAAGATGAAGATGGGACCACGATTTATAAAGACTAGGACACTTCACAAAACATCACAACACAAAGTACTGCTACTATAAACTGAAGAACGTCTGGGGAGAAAGAAAAATGGATACATTAAAGCACTCAAAAACGAATAAGCAATTTAATTTCTACATATTTACAAACCATTCTTGTTGATGTTGGTAGCTTCAATTGAGGAGAAGTTACTCCTTAAAACCAGAAATTCCCTTTTGTCTGTGATGCTGCATTTTGCAGAGAGGAATGATGACTTGAGTGTAGCATATGGATTTCAGAAAAAAATGGGAGGGTAGTAAATCTTGCCAAACATCCATAATATCAAATCTTTTAACAGGGAGAGTTTATTGAGAATTGACACTTGCCCTCAAATTGGTGAGTGGATGGATTTTGTTCCATTACCAATAATTTGCAAGTGATGTGTTGTAGCCTTGTAGTGGGTAGGTATTTACTGATAAAGTCTGTTGTTTGCTTATGGCCCTCATTTTTTGCTTGGCCTCAACTCCATCAGAACCATCCAAATGATCTGCTTCAGAATTATTATAGATGGCCTAGTACTGGTACTGACACATCTAGACATACAGGCCTGCATTATTTTATATAAAAAGGAAATGAAAAAAAATCAATAGACTTGTAGAATATCAGCAAAGATTCAGGAAAAAAATGAGACAGCATTTGATAAAATTAAAGCACTTAAAATCGAGTATATGAGTGTGTTTGGCATGCTGATTGTGCTTTGGAAGCTTTTTAATGTCTGGTTTGGTTTTTTCCAACAGAGTTTTTGAACCAAAAGCTATATATTTATCGCATAAGACAGAATTGATGTTGATGTAATGATGTTCATAGCTTCAATTGAGGGGATGGTGCATTTAATTTGAAACCAAAAACCAGAAATTTCCTTTTCTTTCTGATGCTGCATTTAGCAGAGAGTGGAATGAAATGAGTAAGCTGAAGCACATGGAGAAAGAAAGTTGAGATGATGAGATAATTTCTTGTCCCCTTTATTTTGCATACAAAAAGGATGGAATTTGCACAAAGCATGTTGAAGAGGAAGTTTAGACATGTAAATTGTAACAGATTCAATGTCTAACTTAAGGTGAGCACAATTTATATTAATATGTAGGAAGAAAGTGAAGAGGAAGTACCTTTAGAGAGTGATGGCGTTACATGGATAGATGAGGGATGTGAGCAATTAGAGGCCAATCAGGACCTTTCTCCTTTTTACACCTTTCTTGAAGCAATGGGCAGCCTTTATCAAATGATAAATGAGAAAGGGAAGGAGGAAAAGCATCTTGTGGCATGCCCTCCAAACTCATTCTACGGCAATAACCGAAAGTTAAGGAAGTGAGAGAACTGAGGTGGGCAAGACCCCTGTGGTTTATGCTTCTCAAAGTTGGACAGTTCCAGAATGAAAGAGATTGGAGATTGGGAGGCAGCAATCCCTCTTCAGGGAATGACTCCATCTCATCAAATATAATTTCAAGTTGCTTCAAAGAAGAGAGCTCATGCAAACCCCATTCCCTACCTGACTCAATCACCTTGGGACACCCTCCCATTACGAGATGTTGGAGGCTGGAAAGAGGCGGAGGCACGTCTGAGATGCTCCACCTGGCCATTATAATCTTATCACAACCATGCAAAATCAGGTTTTCCATGGAAGGGGACTTGGGAAGTGTGGCCTCCAAATTCCCACATCCATTAATGCGTAGTGTTTTCAAACAAGGAAGGTGTTGAGGCAGACACTTTTTTAGGCTAGGACAAAAATCTAGATAAAGCTCTTGAAGGCATGGGAAACTCTCACCTTCATAACATATCTCCCATTCTTCCCATTCTCTCATGAAAGAAAACTTCAAATATGAAAGGGAAGGGAATGGAGCATTGAAGGAGCCATTCCCATAAAACTCTTCCCCTATCACCTTTATTCCATCACATCCTCCAATGGTGAGTTTCTGGAGCGATGGTAGTTGCCCAAGCGCTGGTAACCTCACAATGTTCTCACATCGGTCCAAACGTAAACACACTAAATGGGGTAAATAATCTGAAACACCAACCCACTTGGCAAATTCGGTACCTCCGTATCCTGCGATAGTGAGATCCTTCACCATGCCATTTGGCTCCACTGCTTCCAATAAATGCTCATGCTGTTGTGCATTTTTACCACTGTACTTTCCTAGTGAATACAGCAACTTCAATTTAACCAACTTCTTTTCCTTCAAATTGGCCTCTCTCAAATCTCTAGCATCATTTATGGACCCCATATTTGAGATGGTAAGGGAACCTGTTAAGTGTATTAAGGCGCCTAATTCTTTTATATGTGATCCTCCCTTCTTCGACACGGCGAATTCACTCATTGTTCGTAGCTGATTTAACTTCCCCATATATTTTGGCATCTTTCGTATGCCGGAATCTTCTAAGTCAAGGTGATGCAAGTTGATGAGTTTGAAGAGATTCTTTGGCAACTCTTTTAAGTGACGGCAACCTCTTAATTTCAGAGTTTGTAAGTTAATCAACATGCACATTGAATCTGGCAATTTCTTAACCGGAGTGAATGAAAGATCCAAATAGTGCAAGTGCTTTAAGTTGCTAATATCATTTGACAAGCTCTTGATTTTTCTGCATCCGCTCAAAGATATTTCCCGTATGAATTTGAGTCGAGAAATCCTCGACATAATGTCAACACGAATGCGAAAATCCGGCTCGATGGATGGATTCAACAAGAGGAAGCCACGTAACTGATGGCACTGGAAAACCTTCTCTGGAATTTCAAGATATTCACCATCTAATTTACTTGCACATGAGAAATAGCGACTCTTGGTTGACATATATTGTGTGCAATTAGGCTCTACTTGCAAGAAAAACTCCTGTGTTACAGCCTTTGATAAATCATTCACCAAATCATGCATGGTGAAGTAATCATCGCCTTTCATTGATGGCTCAAAAAATGACCTCGACTCTAGCTCATTCAAAATTTCATTTCCCATTTCTTCAATGCTCATCCTTTTTTGGGTAGGACATATCAAACCATCTGCCATCCATAATTGAATTAACTCATTCTTGTCGATATCATAATCTTTAGGATAGATGGAGCAATAAGCAAAACAACGTTTCAAATTTGAGGGTAGATAATGATAGCTCAATCTTAAAGACGGAATGATGTTGCTATCATTTTCTGATAATTCCCAAATATCACTATTTAGAATCTTTTCCCAATATTGTAAAGACAATTTTCTGTGCAACAAACTCGCCAGTGTCTTTATCGCTAAAGGCAATCCTCCACACTTGTTGATGATTTTTTCACCTATTTGCACAAGAGCTTGATCTGGAGCTTCATCTTCATTGTCAAATGCATATTTTGCAAATAATTTCCTACAATCTACTTCCTCTAATGACTTCAAAGCATGAGTAAAGTTGCAGCACATGACTTCTGCCACCTTCACATTTCGGCATGTGATAAGAATCTTACTTTGTGGTGCCACGTGCTTCAAAGGAGCTTGGAAGTCCTCCCAAATTTTGTGATTCTCATTCCAAATATCATCAAGAACCAGAAAGAATTCCTTACCCTTCAATATATCTTTTAACTTACGCTGACATGAGTCAAAATCAGATAATTTTTCAGTAGAACGATCAAATGTTGACTCAAATTCAGTTGACTTTTCAGAAGGATGATCACGTAATAGGTCAAAATGAGTCAGTTTTTCATTCGGAGGATCAAGTGATTGAAGAATCACTTTAGTAACTTGAAGAGCATTGAATTCATCAGAAACACGCACCCAAGCTCTTTGTTCAAATCGATCCTTTAACCTAACATCTTCATAGACAAGTCGTGCAAGGGTTGTCTTGCCCATGCCACCCATGCCAGTGATGGCAATCACATCCATAGGCAACTGACCCCCACCCTTGTTGGGTGATAGTAAAATTTGAACAAGCCTCTCTTTATCAGCATCTCTTCCACACAATTTGGATTCATCTATCAATTGTGTGGTGAGTGATCTTTGGAATAATTTGGTGTTGACACCCAATTGAAGACCAGCAGAAGGCCCTTCCCTTAACCCCAATATCTCATTTTGCCTCATAAGACACTCAAGGTTGCTAAGCACTCCTTGGATCCCTGACTCTATCTTCTTATTATCAGTAACAAGTGCAGTAAAGAAGCCCCGTACCTTTTTAGCAACAGAAGTTTGGGATTCAGCAGCATGCAGGTCCTGTCGTGATGCCTCAGTGGCAATGTCGTCAAGCAAGTCTTGAGCCATAAAGACTTCATGTTTGAGCTCATGAAGCCACTGCTTCACACGGAGGTCTCTGTATTGCCTTTCCTCTGCATCTTCAATGATTTTGTCGACAGAAATAAGGATGATGTGCAGTTTTCTCAGTAAGCTATCATCAAGCTTTCTGCGGCGAAAGAAGTTGAGAAAGAGAGGAGAAGATAATCTCTGAAATGCCACCTGAAGGAAAGAAGAGAGAAACGCTCCAGCCACCAACTCTGCCATGTTCAAGCTAACACAAAGTGCTCAGAAAGCAAGTGAGAAGGAAGAAAAGTGATGAGGATGTATGGAACCAAATGCAGAGAGGAACGTTAATACTTGACTGGTGGGTGAGTCAATGCCATGCACGCAAGTCCTTTCTTTTTGGTCGTTTAGATGCTTGGAGAATCATGGAGTAAAGATAGGCTTTGAAATTTGATTGGTGCATACTGCCTAGTTTGCCGAGATGCATATGAATTTACGTGTCCAAGAGAGACTTTTCAACAATCAACTTTGCCAACTACTAATATTTTGTTTGTTTGTGGTCCTCCTATCTCTAATAATCTCTAATGATTCCCCATTCTCCTTTGGACCATGTGAAACCACGTGATATATATATATATATATATATATATATATATATATATATATATATATATATATATATAAAATCCCTTCTGTCCCGTAGTAATCCGTAATATAGGAGCTCATATGGAAAAACACATTTTTTAAAAAAAACCCATTCTCTTTCATCTTTATTTATGTTAAAGTATCATAATAAATATAGATAATATTGGAAAAAATTCATTAATCTCAGACACTCATCTAACGTTTACATATTTGTTAACAAACGTGTTTTGGTGGCTAAACTCTAATATTACGGGCGAGAGGGATTAATTGTTAGTTGGTTATCTGTAGTTAATAATTTTTTACATTGTTCATATATATTATGATACCATTAAGAAAGAGAAATAAACAAATATTAATAAATATGAAAGAGGTGTAGGGGCAAAGTTGGAAAAAACATTAAATGCAGAAAGAATGTAAGATAAGTTCTTATATTTTATACTAAAATCATTCAAATTTTGGGTACGGACTGGAGTGAGTAATTTTTAAGCAAAATTCTGATAAAATACTATCTAATATTTAGTTGACAATAATAGTAAAAAAAAATCATATTTTCATTGTGTTTAGAGAGACATCTTCACATTTAAATGAAATTAGGCCAAACCTACTTGTGTGTACATTTAAATGAAATTAGGCCAAACCTACTTGTGTGTATAAATAGTTTGTTTGTCATGCTCCAAAACACACAAGGACACACTTTAGTTGAATATGAGTTAGGGGTCTAGATATTACTTCACTTTAGTCATATACATGTATCACCCATGCTCTTTCTCTTTCTTGTTATTGAGGAGTATTAATATGCGTAAATTTTATATTTAGCATAAAACACACATAATTTATATTTATGACCGCATGATCAGTAATAATGATTCTTATGGTATACAAGTGATAATAAAACAACTTTAAAAAAACCTGAAGATTGAACCAAAAAATAAAACCTGAAGAAAATAAAAATCAAGCACACCACAATGAGATGTCCACATGTCTAAATATGGGAGCAATTCAAAGGAAAATTCATTTGAATCAGCTCTAACTTCTATTATTATAGCCTTTCATTCAATAATCTGTACTTATATCTCCAATGTGAGATTAATACATGACCGTATTTTGCTGCCACATATTTAACAGAACCCCAAAATTTTCAATCAAGACAATTATGGAAAATTCATAGTTATTAAATGTTATAAACTTTGAAGTCAATTTGCAACCTTTCCTTGGTAAAAAAAAAAATCTGTAAAATACCAATTCAGCTTACTTGCTTTACTGATTCTGTTGAATTGAATTCTTAATTGTCAGCAATATATGAAATAGCTTCAAAAGAATGTAAAGTAAACAATGAAAGATAAAGGAGAAGATGAGATAACGATTCTTTTACTTGTTGATCTAGCCTGGAGCATGGATAGATAGCATATGACTTGACTATTAAATGTTGGCAATACATCAAATAGTTCCATAAGAAAAAGAAAAGAGTAAAACATAAACGAAGATGAAGATGGGACCACGATTTATAAAGACAAGGACACTTCACAAAACATCACAACACAAAGTACTGCTACTATAAACCGAAGAACGTCTGGGGAGAAAGAAAAATGGATAAATTAAAGCACTTAAAAAGGAATATGCAATTTAATTTCTGCATGTGCACATATACATATATACAAGCCATTCTTGTTGATGTTGGTAGCTTCAATTGAGGAGATGCTACTCTTAATTCGAAGTAGAAACCAGAAATTCCCTTTTGTTTGTGATGCTGCATTTTGCAGAGAGGAATGATGGCTCGAGTGTAGCAAATGGATTTAAAAAAAAATGGGAGGGTAGTAAAACTTGCATAACAGCCTATAATATCAGATCTTATAACAGGAAGAGTTTATTGAGAACTGACACCTTCCCCCAAATTGGTGAATGGATGGATTTTTTCCATTACTAATTTGCAAGTGATGTGTTGAAGCCTTGTAGTGAGTAGGCCTTCTTAACTGATAAAGTATGCTGTTTGCTTATGGCCCTCATTTTTTGATTGGCCTTAACTCCATTAGAACCATCCAAATGATATGCTTCAGAATGTGTTATAGATGGCCTAGCACTGGTAGTGACATATCTAGACATACAGGCCTGCATTATCAACTTATATATTTAAAACTACTCCACAACCTTTTTGTTTTGTGACTCAATTCACTGTTCACTACAGGATTCTATTCTCTACACCGCACCAATCCATCCACAAATACACACTGTGCAAGCTGTATTTTGTCTTATTCTTAGATCATGTAGGGCCACAATCCTTTCTCACAGTCACCAATGATATTTGCCCACCCAAATTAATTACTGTTTGAAATTTAAATAGGTCAAGCCGTATATATATACACCAAGGCTTTTCAATGTCATCCTCAGTCTCCCATTAAAAATTCCATTCCACGCGAGGGCTCTCACCGGAGGTTGTTACACTTCACTTTGTGTAAAATAGTTTAGTAACTTATTTTATTTTTCCGGAAAAATATGGTGGGTTCTTATTTTTGTTGTTTATACATAGCTTTATGATTGAAAATCTGATTCCCTGTTGTAATTGTTGTTTGCATCTACAGTTACGCTTTTCTGGTGGAGAGCAAGTTTGTAATTTTTGTGGGTTGCATGGCTTTGATGCTGCGTTGATATCAAGTGCTTCAGGCTATAGGTATGGTTGTTACATTCTGTCGATTTGTTGCTTTACGAACTATTGACCATGTCTCGCGTTCATTGTAGCCTTTTTTTATTGAACTAATGACTCTGTGTTTTTTCATTTCTCAGCTTATACTCTGTTTAACCAGTGATTTGCTTATTGTTATTGCACTGCAGGCACGTTTACATATGTTGACAAACTGGGCACCAACTGCTACAACCAAGTGTGGACTATTTCTTTAGACTTCATTGTTGTTCTGATTTTCCTTTCGGGATTATTGGCGGAGGTTAAAGTTTCAGTTTGTTCTAGCTCATTTTGGTTGATACTGTTATGCATATTTTTCTTTCGCTAACGTCTACAAGTCTTCTTGATTTGTTATTGCAGACTATAATATCAATTATGAGTTGTTGATTACTGTGCAGCTGCATAACTTTAGCAGATAATGATCCTGTCGTTCTTCAAACAGGTCAAATGTTCACTGCAATATTTATTGTGCAACATGTTTTCCGATTAGATCTGAAACAATAATAGGACATGTGTAGAAGATTTTCAATGTTTATGAGTGTACATGGTATCGGTTCTTTTGTTGCAATTGTGGTCTGTGCATTTTTATTTTGAATGTTATTGACATACTATAGAGACTGATAAGTCTATGTATTTCTATATATTTTGATGCTGCAGATTCACAGTGGATAGAGCTTCTATAAGAGAGTTCAAAAACTCAGAGTCAATTGGTGTGCCATTTCAAAGATCCAACCTATGATGAGGATATACTCAAGTCTGTGGAATGCTGATGATTGGTTTACAAGAGGAGGCCTTGTGAAGAATGATTGTTCAAAAGCTCCATTCATAGCTTCATGCAGAAGCTTCATTGCTGATGCATGTTTTTGGTCTTCTGGAAAATCATAAACGGAATAACATTGTATTGATTAAATTACATATTGTCAACATTCTCAAATTATGCAGCTGCACAGTAATCAACAACTCATAATTTCGTGGCCCACACAAAAAATATTGCTCCGCAGCCACGACTATATTTTCTGAGTGAAAAGATCAGCTGTGAAGTTCTCATATCCGTCCATTACCGGAATGTTGATCGCCTACTTTGTTATGACTTCGTGGTTGGAATATCATGTTTGTCAAGTGACACCGTATTTTATAATATATAGGCTAGAACAGAGGAAGTAAGTACATTTTGTTCAGGAACTATTTTTCAGTTTACTAATTGAATAATATAGTTGATCAAATAACCTTCCATGTGAAGTAAACAATGTATAGTCTCCTTATCTGAAATGGGCGTTTCCGTCTATTTTTTTCCCCTTGATATAATCCGGACTATTTTCGCAGGCAGCCAAAAGCTACTCCACCGAATGATACGTCTCTATCTGACTGTCATGCAAAGGTTCTTTGGTAGCAGCTTACAGATGTGTGAATATATATGAAGAGTTATACTTATCCATATGAGGGGACCACTATTTTGGCATGATGAAGTGCTTTTGGAAACTGCAAATTTATTTTTTGGTGGTTTTATATTGAGAAGTGGGACCACTACGCATGGGATAAGACCAAGTCACATTGAGTTTACTGTTTTTACTTTTAATAGAATGGGGACCATTTGTACTATATCACTTAGTTAGATTTTGTCACCTTTTTTTTTTCGGAAGCCTTGATGAAAACTCACATTGTCATTCATTATAAATTCTTCGTCGCTGCGTCCTGCTTTTTGAACGACATGGATTCACAAGTAGTTACATATATTAATGATTTGACTCCAAGGTTGTGCACAACAATTATAACTATTAAAGTCGATTGTGTTATTATCAATGAACCTGTGTAAGGAACCTTTTTGGGAGCTCCTATGCCATTAGACATGTTAGATTTTATCCTAATATATAGGAGAGTAAATTTTATATCATAATCCAATTTTTTTTAATTTTTAATGGTATAAGCGGTAAATTATGAGGTTTTAAATGAATTTCAATGGCCAAAATGAAACTCCAAAGTGGAATGATGAGGGATTTTGAGTTGGTCTTATGAGAGAATCTCAACGTGGCCATGTATTTTATAATAGAGTGGGGGCATGTACATTTCTATTAGTTTTTTAAGATTAGTTTGCACCATACTTTTGGACTTGAATATATAATTTTTATACATGTTTAAGTATATATATAATATATATATGTGTTATATATATATATATATATATATATATATATGTGTGTGTGTGTGTGGTAGCATTTACAGCTCCTATAGACAAGTTACTATCGGCAAGGTATTCCAAATTCGCTCTGGTGCAATCTGATAATTGTGGGGTTATTTGTTAGAAGAATGTTGATATATACGATTGGGTCCACGGTTTGAAGATGGTACTGTTAAGGCTGTGGCCGAATGACTTTTTGAAAGTATTATGTAAGAGCGACTTGGAAGTAGTACCTCCGGTCCCTAATGTAAGAGCTAGCCGCCAAAAAAACGCTTCTTAAGAAAACATGTGAATGTTAGTTGGATGTCTGGAGTTAATGCTTCTTTTCCAAAATTGCCCATATTTATTATGGTACTTTTAAGAGAGAGAAATACATAAGCATTAATAAATATGAAAGAGAGTTAGGGGTAAAGTAGGAAAAAATGCATTAAATGAGAAGAGAATGTGGGGTGAGCTCTTACATTAGGGACCAAAACCATTCAAATTTTAGGCTCTTACATTAGGGACTGGAGGGAGTATTATGTAAGAGCGACGGGGCCACTTTTCTTGCATGAATGATCAAGTCATATTGGTCCCGTTCTTAAATGCCTTGGTGGGCCATAATCGTACAAATATTTTTATTTTTTCTTGTCCTTATTTTAATTGTGCTTGAATTTACTTGCAGGCCACGCTGCCATTCCATTTAACCATTTAACCGATGCTTATAAATTTGGCGTGTTTATATTGTTTGGCTCTCTTAAGAATTTTTTGTTATTTAACTTTTGTTGTCCAAGGGAATTATAGTACCTTATTCCCTGATAAACATGGAATCTCCTAGAGTTTCCTACCTTGGTGATTTATCCTATGATTATCCACATGGGCAGTAACTACTCCCTCCGATCTTTATTATAAGTCACCAACCGCCTCTAAATTTTGGTCCTTAATACAAGTCACTAACTACCATTAACTACATGATTTTGGCCCAGGAAGTGAATGCAATTACTACCAATTAATTGAAACTAAAAATTAATGATTTATTAATAATACAAGGAACCCTTTTAAGATAGGACAAAATTACTATATGATATTGGCCCACTGACCTGCATCTGCTATGGTTATATTGCTCACTACATATTGCTTCCTGCCGTGAGACAAGAAAAAGACTGATCATTTTTCTTTGTGTGTCCAGCTATCATTGTGGAAGAGAGCAAGCTCTATTTCTTGTAAATAAACATTGCCATGGTCCACGCGAAAGCAGACCCACAAAACTGATCATAGGTGCGAGCTGACTTGGTTAACAATTTTTTCAGTGCATGTCATAGGACACTAAAAAAGGTAGAATTAAGCCCGATTCAGGGTGGGCCATATTCCTTATCTTTAAATTATTTTCCAGTTGTGCCTTATACTACGCCAGTTGGAAACGTCGATGTTAAGCATCTGCGAGATACATATGGCACAAGCTTTAAAATACATGGAGGTGTCTACGCAGGCTTCTTGATTTTTGTCTTATATTCACTTGCTATTGTCCTCACGTACTTTTTTGTCTCTTACCAAGATGACAAACAATGTTGTCTTTGCTTCAGTGTGGTTTCACATAAAGTCACCGCCATGCAAATTGATAAAGCTCTCTCGTAGCTCTGATATTGGGGCTGGGGGGTGTTGCCCACTCATTAAATTTATCAATTGAACATGTTTCACTCAATTGGGACGTATCTAAAATTTTAATAATTGAAGGGATTGTTTATATTGCGGTATTTGGTTGTTCGAGCAACTTTGCCTGTTGCTCAGCCTTTGCTATATATCTAGTTTGCCTCCATGCTCACGCGCGATGAACGTTTTTGAATTAAATCCCAATATTGGCCATATCCTGCATATTTGTTCCTTGAACCCGATGGTAAGTTTATCGGTTGAAGTAGCTATGCAGCCACTTGCGGGCAGACGAGTCACGAGAGCTTTCCATGATATAACAAGTGGACCGGACTGTCCTGATCCTATGAAATGTACATGATTTTGATCGTTAAATGTTTTTATGATGCAATCTTATATTATAAACCGACTAACATGTGTCACACGTGGTATAGTTAATTGTCAAATCTCTTATTTAGTATCTTCGGTGAAGCCAATAAGTGCAAGATTTAAAAGATTGTTTAACTACTTTGATGATGGAATTGTGTCACCACTACGTAGTTCGTATATCGTAGTTTCATAGTTTCATATAATATATATATATGTTGATAATCTATTACTTTGTAATTTAGTTAGTATGGTTGTTGGGTGGGAAAGAGTTCATGGCACGCAGCATAGGTATTAAACAATTTGAGTTACTTGGGGAAATGATTTTTTTATTGATAGACTTGCCGCAGACTACCATCACTGGGAAGAGATTGAAGGGTGCCAAGGAATGTGTCCACAGTGGTAGTGATTTGGTTCCAAACTGCTTGGCTAATCACGTGTTAATTAAGTCTTTTATCTTGTCCAATCATTTAGAACGTGGTTCTGGAGTTAAAGCAATAACAATGTTGACAAAGTTTTTGGATGAATAACCTCATAATTATTTTCAATATCCTCTCGTGTTGGAACATTTTGCTTTGATGAATTAACTACTTTGATAACATATATATGCTCCTTTCTTTTCTGTATCAGTTTTATTTGATAAGTGCTTATTTTCTCTTTTACTCTTCCTTCGCCAAATGTTAGCGGCGAGGGGTGTATGTAAATCTCTTATATAATGTGGGTCAATAAGTGCTACCTCTTTTGTCTTTCATGGTTAGCTGGCACCTTATTATCATACTCCCTCCGGTCCTAAATATAGGACCTAGATGACTTTTCAGAAAAATCTTAAAAAAAGCAAAAAATAAGTTAATTATAAATTGATTTACCTAATTTTTTCTCTTAGACTAGTTTATTTTACCTATAAGTTAATGGATAATCTAAAAAGATATCAAATATGTCATCATTTAATAACCTATTTCGCAACCTTAATCTTTCCAAAAAAAAGTTATCTAGGTCTTATATTTAGGACCGGAGGTAGTATTATATTTAATAGCACCATGTCCAGCTGCCTACGACACATTCCAATCAGCAAGCCCTTCCAGTCTAATGTCGGAGCGCCCTTACATTTGTGGGGCCGGTGTGAGTTGTGGGATCATTTCAATGATGGGGTACATTGTTTGAAAGTATTACTGGGAAGGCTGTAACGAAGTCAGTGTGAAGGATCCATCTATGTCTGTCAAGTTTTGTCAATGACTTTCATGGACCCCACACAAACAGAGCTTTATTTTAATTTGTTTGTCGTCATATGCATGTGAATTAATGTGTGCATGTCCTTTTCGTTTGAAAGATTAAGAGACAAGTTATTGAGCATAAGTTTTATGGGGGGCCTTTAGAAAAAAAATAACCTTTGAACTTTAAATCGGAACCGAGATAAGGTTTGTGAATATATATGCCTTCAGTTTTGACAAAGTATTACTACCATTTAAAAGTGAAAATTTATTTCTAAAGATATATAATTAAACAATTATAGAACTAAAGATATAATTAAATAAGCGAACAAAAATTTGAGAATGCGTGAACGAGATGATATAGCTAGCATGAAGATAATTACATAAAGACTTTACAGTTAAATGACTGGACATTTTCTTTATAATTGAGAATTTAAGGATGCTCACGAGTGCAAGCGGGGACCCTTGCCAGAAAAATGTCCAACCTAACCTAAAAAAAAGATACTTAATAAAAATTTGTTGCATTTGGGCTGAGCACTTGGTAGAGTATGCCACACTATCATTTCGTTTTGCACAAAAAAATATTTAAAATTGTGTGTGTATTAGTTCTACATGAAAGATTATATATTATATAGTTGATGATTGCCCCAGTTTCTTATCATATTTTATATATATATTAGTATGTTTGGAGACTCATTGATAAAAAAAATTGAAGGAATTTCTTTTGAATTTGATAGGATATCAAATATTTACATGATTTTGGGGATTAAAGATAACTATCTTGGTTTGAAATTTAAAAGAAAATTGACATGAGTTTAAAATAAAAAAACAAATCTGAAGGTGTTCTTGTCATAATTATTATTATTATATAATTACAATTACAATTCATTCCCTTTTGTCTGATTGTGAAGAGAATTAGTGTGCTTGTGCCCATAACGTGAAGCCCAAATAAAGGAAACTAATTTGAGTTGGAGAAGGATGTGCCTAAGTGCAATTTTTTGGGAAGAGGAATGAGAGACCAAAATAGAAGAAAAAGAAAAGGCAGTGAAGGAGCTGGGTGACAGTTCAAACGTAGCCCAGAATAGTATTACGATATTGTAATACATATTGTAATCCTATATAGACTTAATTCAAGTAAAAAAAATCTTATAACTTAAATTTACCGCATTTTGTCCATTTTTTAAAAAATGATCTCGATCTCAATCATTAATTTAAAGTTTTTGTAATGTTGATGTTGATATTTATCAAAACATATGATAGTATTTGTTTCTAAAAAATTTCCAACCTCAAGACTATAAGTCCAATTTCTAATTGTTGGCACCCAATTAATTGGATATTGTTAATCGCCACTTGGTAGTCAATTTCACCAAGTTTACTTAAATACCAAACCCCATCGATTTAAACAAATCTAATGCCTAAACTCATGAACCCGATCATTTAAGCATTATTAAAACCTCTTGATGTGTGATCATCAATTAGCAATGCTTTAGATTCAATAGCAAGATTGACTTTCTCACTACTTGAAGCTTAGCTGAAAAAACAGAACTGGCACACACTTCCTCATGCAAATTTTGAGGTTGGAACATTGATTTATCTTATTGGTCTACCGCTCTGATTTATCTTATTTTTTATTTCTAGGAAAATATATTCTATACAGTTTTACCCTTTGGCCCTGACCTTATTTTGTCGGGTCTGTATAAATGTTTGAGCTACATGCAGCCTATCCTTTTTTTATGCTAGCCGCGCATCGCGCGGGAGTGCGATGGCTAGTTTTATATAAAAATGAAATGAAAAAAATCAGGAGACTTGTAGAATATCAGCAAAGATTCAGGGGAAAAAATGAGACAGCGATTGATAAAATTAAAGCACTTAAAAATTGAGTAAATGTTTAGTGTGGTTGGCATACTGATTGTGCTTTAGAACCTATTTAATGTCTAGTTTGGTTTTTTCCAACTGAGCTTTTGAACCAAAAGTTATATATTTATCACATAAGACAGCATTGATGTTGATGTAATGATGTTGATAGCTTCAATTGAGGGGATGCTGCATTTAAATTTAAACCAAAAACCAGAAATTTCCTTTTTCTTTCTGATACTGCATTTAGCAGAGAGAGGAATGATAGGAGTAAACTGAAGCACATGGAGAAAGTTAAGATGATGAGATTATTTCTTTTACCCTTTATTTTGCATACAAGAAGGATGAAATTTGCAGAAAGCATGTTGAAGAGGAACTTAAGACAATGTATAAGAGGAATATCCCCTCGTTGCTTGCATATGGAAATCAATATAATATAACTTAAAAAAGACAAAATCAAATATGGAAGGGTATTTATTTATGTCACCATTGTGCTTTTGGTATTGAGTGCAACATATGGCATGTAAAGTGGCGTGACAAAACTATATATAAATTGTAACAGATTCAGTGTCTAACTTAAGGTGAGCACAGTTTATATTAATATGTAGGAAGAAATAAAGAGGAAGTACCTTTAGAGTGATGGCGTTACATGGATAGATGAGAGATGTGAGCAATTAGAGGCCAATCAGGACCTTTCTCCTTTTCACACCTCTCTTTAAGCAATGTGCAATCACTATCAAATGATAAATGAGAAGGGGAAGGAGAAAAAGCATCCTGTGTCATGCCCTCCAAACTCATTCTACATCAATAGTGGAAAGTTGAGGAAGTGAGAGAACGGAGCTGGGCAATAACCCTATGGTTTATGCTTCTCAAGTTTTCACAAAACATGAATGAAAGAGATTGGAGATTGGGAGGCAGCAGTCCCTCTTCAGGGAATGACTCCATATCATCATCTCTAATTTAAAGTTCCTTCAAAGAAAACAGTTCATGTAAACCTCATTCAATTCAATTCCTGACTCAATCATGTTGGAACATCCTCTGATTTCAAGATGTTGGAGGCTGGAAAGCATACCTCTCTTGGGAAGCGATTCCATTAGCGTTTGTTGATGAAGAGGCCGAAGCACGCTTGAGATGCTCTACCTGGCCATAATCTTATCACAATCATGAAAAGTTAGTTTTCCATGGAAGGGGACTTGGGAAGTGTGGCCTGCAAATTCTCACATCCATAAATGAGCAGTGTTTCCAGACAAGGAAGGTGTTGAGGCAGACACTTTTTCAGCTTACCACAATTATCCACATGAAGCTGTTCAAGGCATGGGAAACTCTCACCTTCATAACATATCTCCCATTCTTCCCATTCTCTCATAACAGAAAACTTCAAATATGAAAGGGAAGGGAATGGAGCGTTCAGGGAGCCATTCCCATAAAACTCTTCCCCTATCACCTTTATTCCATTACATTCTTGAATGGTGAGTTTCTGGAGCGATGGTAGTTGACCAAGCGCTGGTAACCTCACAATGTTCTCACATCGGTCCAAACGTAAACACACTAAATGGGGTAAATAATCTGAAACACCAACCCACTTGGCAAATTCGGTACCTCCGTATCCTCTGACAGTGAGATCCTTTAGCATGCCATTTGGCTCTACTGCTTCCAATAAATGCTCATGGTGCTGTGCCTTTCTACCACTGTGCGTCACATTTCCTCCCCAATACAACAACCTCAAATTAACCAATTTCTTTTCCTTCAAATTCGCCTCTCTCAAATCTCTAGCATCATTTATCCACTCCATATTTGTGATGGTAAGGGAACCTATTAAGTGCACCAAGGCACCTAATTCTTTTATATTTGACCCTCCTTGCTTTGACACAACGAATTCACTCATTGTTCGCAACTGATCTAACTTCCCCATATATTTTGGCATCTTTTGTATGTCGCAATCTTCAAAGTCAAGGTGACGCAAGTTGATGAGTTTGAAGAGACCTGATGGCAACTTAGTCAAGAAATAACAACCTCTTAATTTAAGAGTTTGTAAGTTAATCAACATGCAGATTGAATCTGGCAATTTCTTAATTGGAGTGAAAGAAATATCCAAATAATGCAAGTGCTTCAAGTTCCTAATATCATTTGACAAGTTCTTGATTTTTCTACATCCACACAAAGATAATTCCCGTATGAATTTGAGTTGAGAAAGCCTCGACATTATGTCCATATGTATACGAATATACGGATACGAATATACGGCTCGATGGATGGACTCAACAAGAGGAAGCCACGTAATTGATGGCATTTGAAAACTTTCTCTGGAATTTCAAGATATTCACCATTTAGTTTACTTGCATATGAGAAATAGCGAGTCTTAGTTGACATATCTTGTGTGTGATGAGGCTCTACTTGCACGAAAAACTCTTGTGTTACAGCCTTTGACAAATCATTCACAAGATCATGCATGGTGAAGTAATCATCACCTTCCATTGATGGCTCAAAAAATGACCTTGACTCTAGCTCATTCAAAATTTCATTTCCCATTTCTTCAAGGCTCAGGCTCATCCTTTTCTGGGTAGGACATATCAAACCATCCGCCATCCATAATTGGATTAGCTCATTCTTATCTATATCATAATCTTTAGGATAGATAGAGCAATAAGCAAAACAACGTTTGAGATTTGAGGGTAAATAATGATAGCTCAATCTTAAAGATGGGATGATGTTGCTATCATTTTCTGATAATTCCCAAATATCACTATTCAGAATCTTATTCCAATACTGTAAAGACAGCTTTCTGTGCAACAAACTCGCCAGTGTCTTTACTGCTAAAGGCAATCCTCCACACTTGTTAACGATGTTTTCACCTATCTGTACAAGAGCTGGATCTGCAGCTTCATCTTCATTGTCGAATGCATATCTTGTAAATAATTTCCTACAATCTACTTCCTTTAATGGCTTCAAAGCGTGAATTAAGTTACAACACATGACTTCTGCCACCTTCACATTGCGGGTTGTGATAAGAATCTTACTTTGTGGTGCCACGTGCTTTAAAGGAGCCTGGAAGTCCTCCCAAATTTTATGATTTTCATTCCAAATATCATCAAGAACCAGAAAGAATTCCTTACCCTTCAATATTTCTTTTAATTTACGCTGACATGAGTCAAAATCAGTTAATTTTTCAATAGAATGATCTAATGTTGTCTCAAAATCAGTTGACTTTTCAGTAGGAGAATCAAGTAATTGAAGAATCACTTTGGTAACTTGATGAGCATTGAATTCATCAGAAACACACACCCAAGCTCTATGTTGAAATTGGTTCTTCAACCTGACATCTTCATATATAAGTCGTGCTAGGTGCTAGGATTGTCTTGCCCATCCCACCCATCCCAGTGATAGCAATGACATCCATAGGAAACTGACCCCCACCCATGTTGGGTGATAGTAAAATCTGAACAAGTCTCTCTTTATCAGCATCTCTTCCACACAATATGGATTCATCTATCAAATGTGTGGTGGGTGATCGTTTGAATAATTTGGTGTTGACACCCAACTGAAGACCAGCAGAAGGCCCTTCCCTTAACCCCAATATCTCATTTTGCCTCACAAGATACTCCAAGTTGCTAAGCACTCCTTGGATCCCTGACTCTATCTTCTTATTATCAGTAACAATTGCACTAAAGAAGCCTCGTACCTTGTTAGCAACAGAAGTTTGGGATTCAGCAGCAATTTTAAATGATTATTAAATAATAAAAAAATGTTCAGATTAAAATATTTTAGTGTAAATATTCTTATATTTTCAAAATTTATCATTTTTGGTCCAATTCATTATAAAATAATCATTTAAAATTGCTTAGTTAGCATTTTCCGTTAAGTTAAACTAACGGTGTTAACAAAAAAGGACTAAAAGTGTACTTTCCAAACATAAAAGACTAAATTGAAACTTGATGCAAACATAAGGGACCAAAAGTATACTTTAGCCTTAATATGAAACATGTTTATGTTTGATACCTTGAACAGGTAAAATGGTAATTTGAACAAGAAAAATCCTATTTTAAACTGGTAAAAAGGTCATTTAAAAAAGTGACAATTAATGTGATTCATGTATGAGACCTTGAACAAGTAAAAAATTCATTTGAACAAGGCAAGCTTGTGTCTAAACAAGTAAAAGTGTCATTTGAACAAGTGGTGATAAATATGAAACATTTTTATGTTTAATACCTTGAACAAGTAAAATTGTGATTTGAACAAGGAAAACCCTATTTTGAACTGGTAAAAAGGTTATTTAAACAAGTGACAATTAATGTGAAACACAAATATGTATGAGACCTTTGTATAAAAAAAATATATGAGACCTTGAACAAGTACAAAAGTCATTTGAACAAAGCAAGCCCTTGTCTGAACAAGTAAAAGTGTCATTTGAACAAGTGTTAATTAATATGAAACATGTTTATGTTTGATACCTTGAACAAGTACAATGGTGATTTGAATAAGGAAAACCCTAAGCATCACTTGTTGAAATGACCATTTCACATGTTTAGAACTCAAATTTAATTGTTGAAACAGACATTTTAGTTGTTGAAGGTCTGATGCATGATTTTTTATATGCATTAACTATTACTTGTTGAAATGGTCATTTCACATGTTCAAAAAGCAATTGCACTTGTTGAAAGGGCATTTCACTTGTTGAATATCTTATGCATGTTTTTAATGTCATTAACCATCACTTGTTGAAATAGTCATTTCACCTGTTCAAAACGCAATTTCACTTGTTGAAAAGGACATTTCACTTGTTGAATGTCTTATGTATGTTTTTAATGACATTAATTACCACTTGTTGAAATGGTTATTTCACCTGTTCAGAAATCAGTTTCACTTGTTCAAAATTACTTTTCACTTGTTGAATGTCTTATGTACATTTTTTAAAGCATTAATCATCACTTATTGAAATGATCATTTCACCTGTTCATGATGCAATTTCACTTGTTGAAAAGGATATTTATGGAGGATTCTAGTTGAAAAAGAAGTCAAGTGAAAATAACACATGGTATCTTCCAACTAATATTGAATATAAAAAATATTGCTTCATAGAACTTCTGGTCATTATTCACACGTTCCTAGTATATTTACATAATAAATTCATTCAATACAGTACACAATTGTGCACTGAACACCAATTATAACAAGTCTGCAATAAAAATCATAGCATCCATTGGATACAAATTGAACTGCAAGCTTATTCTTCCACCCCTTCACCCTTTGACTGATTCCAACTCCTTTGAAATAACCCTCTGTTACATTCATCTCACGATTCACAAGTCATCACACTAAATCATATGTCATGCTCCTTTAAATTGCGCACACACACACTTAGCAAAAAAACCCAACTCCTTAATGATGATTGATGACATCTTGTGTTGAAGAGTGAGATGCATTTCTTCTCCTCCATATTTACTTTATATTTTATCCTGAAACCAAAAAAATCACCCAATAAAAATCATGATTGATGACATTTTGTGTTGAAAAGTTACTACACTAAATCCTGCCACATCTCATTCTTCAATTTTTACAGCACAATAAGGAGACATATGGTGAGTTAAAACAAACTAATTGTTAATCCATTTTAACAATAAAAGTCATATATATGAGCCCAAAGACTAGAAGTAATTTTTGAACCTTAATAATAAACTGCCTTCCATTTGGAAAGAGGCAAAGAGCTATCAGTAACAAACCCCTTCACAATGTCTTTATCCTTTTCCAATGTGATTATACCAAGCTAGCAATGGTCATCATACCTCAAATTTAGCTCCTACACCTCTGCTATTCAATGAATTACTTCAAGATGCCTCACTATATAATGTCAATATGAAGCAAAAGCAATTAATTCACTTCCCACAATTCAATCACAAAACCGATCAATTTGTTATGTTATCCATAAGTACGCATATTATTCAATGTATTGAGGGGAAGCTACATGAGCCAAAGGGACCTCAGACATGCTCAAACTACGAAGATATAAGAGTTAAAATGTGATCCCATGCACATTTTATAAAGTACTTGAACGATTTTGAGATCTGCAGAAAGACATGTACTGGATAAAACATACAGTCCAGGAAATTAACATCATCCAAAACATAATCATGATCCAACTTCCCAGATTTAAACATACTCATGATAAAACATAATACCCCCTCCTTATCCCTAGATTTAAACAAAGCCAACTTCCCAAAAAGCAAACCCATCATCAGCAGAATCCAACCACATAAACACAACCATCTCTAACTACAAACTACTAAGATCTTCAAAACTATTAAAACCGCTCAAATCAACATCATTCAAAACATACTCATGATCCAATTCAACAACAGGAATATCATAAACATCCAAAACCAAAGGAAAATCAGTGGGAAAGGGCTTAAGGGGGTACCTAGAGAGAGGGTCCCGGAGGCAAAAACGGCCATCAAGATGTTCAATTTTGATCAGCCAAGGATTGGAGGGAAATGGAGAATCGCCGCCATGAGAAGCAGACAGAGCGGAATCGGAGAAGGTAGAAAGTGGAACGGAGGCGTTCGCCGATTATTTGGAGGAGTTGCTCTTGCAGGCTATGCTTCTCTTCCTTCGATTGTTCAAACTTTTTAAGGACACCAAATCGTCCGAGGGAGAATTGAGGCTGGGGATCATGTATCAAAAAAACAAATTTGAGGCTGGGGAATTAGGTGAGGTGAGTCGGTGAATCAAATTAGTTTTGGGCAGGGTAGGGTAATTTGGTCTTTACACTTCCTGATTTAATTTCAGTTTGCCCCCAAGATCTCAATTGATGTTTCAATTTTATTTGGTCCTGCTTTTTAATTAATTCTCAATTTTGGTCCGTAGGTGAAATTCTCCCAATTTCTAATAATTCCCCAATCTCCTTTGGAGCTCATGTGAAACCACCTGAAGTTCAAACAAACATATATATATATATATATATATATATATATATATATATATATATACACACACACTCACGGTTCGTAACATAACACAGGAGTTCATCCGTCAAAATACATGAATCAATCAATCAATCAAATATAACTCTTAATTTTCCGTATGGAATCTTCATCGTGTTCACACTGGGAGCTAGATTCATACGTGGTTTGAGGATTTTAAATGCTCAAAAAAGTGTTAAGCCTGTCCGACTTCTTGAACGTTCGATTAGTAATTTATGGGGTGATTTGGTCTGTATTTTCGGATTTATGTTGCATCTAGAATGCCCAATGTCGGTTTTTGGGCAACATGATTGCCAAGAAAAGAAAGTAATAGAAATTCCTATTTTCGTGCTTATACATTTGCAAATAAGTCTACAATTTTAAGGGATTATGCTTAAACTAATGAAGTGTTTGTTAATCTTTTTCCCCTTATTTTCTTTCCTGTGATAATTAAAAGGAATGGTCTCAAAAATTCAATGTGTGGCTTTCTCAAAGCAAGCAGTATTCATATACGGGGGCAGAGAAAAAAAATTGTATTTTTCTATAATTGAAAAGGAGAAAGAAGAACGAGCAGGATAATGGATGATGAAGGAAGGTAAGAATATGTTTGAGGATTTTTATATTCCATTTTTGTTTGAATTATAAATTTTCCTTAATTCTTCTTTTTGGGTTTTGATTAAGTAGGTTGTTTCTTTTCTTTAATTTTGGCTTTTCAAGTGCTCATGTCCTTCTTTTCTTTTTGTCAATTTAGTATGCTTTGGTGTTTGATTCTCTGAGAATTGAGCTTCATGTACTGAAAAGAGAGAAATTTTGATGTTATATGAGCCTTAGTGGATAAATACGAAGTCTTAAAGGCGGATTTTATAGTGACATATGCTTCTACAGATTTCAAGAGAATTAGAAGCATTTTACAAGCTGAAGACAGGTAAACTCACTGAAGGAAAGGAAGTGTGAGTTCAGATGCTTAAATACCATGCCTTCATTTGGTTTTGTAGATATTGCTGAGAGTGTCTATTCTGAATTTCTGTAGGTATGTGGATGACATTGTTTTAATCTCCAATTACGAATCGTAGTGCATTAAGTTATTAATCTCCATTTTGCACTTTTCTGTATTGGAAGTTTAGTCCTTACTCTCTAGCTGTTAATGAAAAAAATAACACAATGAAACAAAACTCCATAGTTTTCTTCCTTTGGATTACTTTGACGGTAAGCTGTGAAATTTTGTTAAATGCTTTTTTTGTTTCAATCATGGGGTTTATTTCAGTCCAAAAAAATCATGGGTTTTGATTGTTGCCTTGGTTAGAGTTTGAAATGACAATTTCAAGGTTCTGATTGATTGATTTCTATGATGGGAATTGAAGAGTGATTGATGATTGCATCTAATTTCTCTAGATCGGTTTTTGGTGAGATAAAGTTGGCGTCTTGGATTTTTATTAAATTTCTTATGGAGTTTATTGTTCAAGTGTTTATTTGCCTTATTCTTTTTTTAGTGTGTTTAGCACATCAGAGTGCTTGCAATATCAGAATTTGGTTTATCAGCATTGGCTTCATAGGACAAATTGCAATCTTCTTCAGACTATCTAAAGCTTCCAACAGGTATTTAGGCCTCATGTGCCACCAAAGCAGGTTCGTTCAAATTTTTTCCTAATTTTTTGTGGATTATTTTTGTTGGCTTTTCAATTAATAGTTGTAATCTTTTTTATTTGTTTAGGTTGTATTGGCTTGGTCTTCTGCAGAATCTTTAGAGAATTATCGATTGTAATCCAAAATTTGTGGTTACTTGCAATGCTTTTAAAATAGGTCCCAACATAATTCAATTGAAAGAGATATTTGATGTTGATATCAATGAGTTAGCAAAAATGGGGTCTCTTTTAGGTTGGTAAATTAATGAATCAGTTTATGAAAAGAAAATGTTGATTATTTTGATTGATATCCAATGAGGCTACCAATAATCAAGGGTTCTTTATGTTTCCCCACTTTTTATGCTCCAATCATTCCTATTTATTCATTTCAGCTAGGTGTCTGTTTAACTTATGCAAATCAAATCTCTTAGATTGTATATACACATTTGGTCAGTGACCGTGACAGCCATGTATAACATGCTAACATGATTTGTGTGTGATTTTAATTTTCTGTTATAAGTTTACCACTTATGTTATATTATTGATTGTCAAATATGGTCAGAAGTCAGTAGTAGCACCTTCAAAAGAAAAAATATAATCCTGCTGATTCAAGCTATCTTAATGTTAATTGCATGACTCTTTTATGGTAGAGAGATTGGCATCTACAATTAGCATGCCTCTGTTATATTTATTGGACTCAGGTTAGCTCTTGGCATTTGTATGGTGACTTCTACCCAGTGCTGTTGAATGCACTAGCTTACTTCTGTCAAAAGAGGTTAGTACAACCTGTATTATATTTACAAAACTATATTTACAAAAGTCTCATGAACCTCAACACTGGAAATTTGGAAAAGAGGGAAATAAATATTTTAGGCTATTTGATGTAATCTTATTCCATCTTATTAAAACCATTGACTGATATAGCTTTGACGTGCAACATGCAGTATCTTTGATTTAGGCATTAGTCCAACAACTCAACTCATTTAGCATGTTACCAAATGATTTTGCCCCTGCATTTTCATTAGTTTTGCTGTTAGTTACATGTTTTGCCAACACCAGCAGGTATTGCATGATTTTACACCTGCATTTCAAATTCTCTCTTTTATAATTCTCTTCCACCATTCTCTGCTAAACGCATGCTTCCTTTGCCGTTTTCTTTTGCTTTTTACTGTTCCGAACTCTCATTCACTGTTCAGAGTTGTATTTTTTATATCTTTCTCTTGTGCTCTGAGTTTTTTTCTCTATTATTTTATGCCTCCTATTATAATTTTTTCTTTATATCAATTATCTTGCGTGGCAACTTTTTTTGCTTTGACCAGTGGATAATTATATCTTCCGTCGTGTGCAGACTTTACACACTTTTTCAGTGTCTATAAAAGCAAATTAGCTTTCGTTCCTCCTTCACACACTTTTGTTGCTCAGTTATATCATTTCTTTCTGTGGTTGTTTTTTTCACAATTGCCTACCGATGGAGAGTGTTCAAGAACCTGTTGCGCTGCCTTCACAAAATGTTATATTGCTCCCTGATCTTGTGGAGGGTGTTTGTGTGGATTATCTGCATCTCAAGATTGAGAGGATCATATTCAAACAAGTTATGCAATACCCTCTTGGAAGGCTTGGTCCGATGCAAGGAATGGAACAACTTCAAATTGTGGTTTTTGACAAAAGCGTGTGTTTTTTGGTTTCTTTCTTTCGTTTATTATTAATGTCTTCTATCATGTTATGATTTATCTTAGTTCACCGTTGTTGGTTCACTGTCTAGGTGTATATTTTTTTTGTGTCAGTTTCGCCGTCGCCTGTTGATCATTGATGATGAGCGAGTTATGTCCAGATTTTCTCCTTTTATGGGTGAGGACCGATCATTGATGATGAGCGAGTTATGTCCAGATTTTAGGTTGATGCTGATCTAATGAAGCCTATTATGGTCCGAGAGTTATTATTGTTCTGGTTATTTGTTAGGTCTTTTTGGTGTTTTGCCATTGTAGTTGTTGTTGGTTAATTCAAGTTTATTATGGTCATTTTGTCAGCGGATGTGTTTCCAAGTATTATGTAAGTGATGTGTAAGAGTTGTATTGTTTACTTTTGGGTTTGCATTTAAATTTCGACTTTAGTGCGTGGTAGACTTGCATGGCTATTCTGTCGTTTGTAATATCAATTCATATCAATTATTAATTAGTTTTATGAGATCATTTCGTTTTACTGTACATTGTTTTGTGCACACGACGGCTCACCCAACCATTCTATTTTTCACTTACTCAATAATGATCAATATATTCACTAATTCATCACGTGACCAGTAAATTTAATCGCTTATTAACATGTCTCTTAAGCCTCTCACAATGGGAACAAGTAATAGAAGATAAAATTATATTGAAATAGTCATCTTTCATTGAGGTGACAAACTATTATTTATCCTGGTGACATGTGGAGGTTTCACCGAATCTTAGACTAATGTGATATTTTTGGGGAACTTTCTTGACTAATTTTAAAATTTACATTATCAAACATAATTTATCTTTTTATTTATAGTTTAGTGGCCATATACAGGTTGCATGTGTGTGGTTGGATATGAAAGTATATACATGTTAATACTAACAATTAATTATGTGCTTGATTATTTGTGGGTGTATATAAAATTAGTATTTATTTGCCAGCATTCTGTAATAATTAAACGCCATGTACATATAGATTCGTTTTTCACTCAAAATATTTTTTTTGAGTGTTTTCCGTGTGAGTCACAAAATATTGAATATTAAGTGGCTCTATAACTGTATGAATGTGATTAAGCCTTTATCTATGCATGTGTTGTAAAATATATAAAAAAATTTGTGCCTTTTCTACTAACTCTTAGAAATATCCATTAATAGTGAATTGAAATATATATTTTTCCTTTTTAAATTTTGCTATTTAATTTCAGTAATGCAAGAAATTATATAACATTGCAAATAAGCTGAAAAAATATGTACCTTTTCTACTAATTCTTAACAGAGACAACTTTTTTTCTGATGGAGCAATTATGATGAACATTATTGTACATTTTGTACTTATCCTTACCAAGTGGAGGTTTACTTTGAATTTTATTATGAGTCTGGCCGTAAAGTGCAAGAAATATTGACATTTGTTTAAAGGGCGAAGGCCCAAAAATGATACACAACTATTGGCCAAGGAACAAATATAGTACATAACTATTCCAAGGTACAAAAATGATACTCAACTTTTACCATGGATCAAAAATGATATTTTCATTAATATGACAATAATATTAGACATGAAAAGTCCAAAATGCTCTTATAAATATTAATGCAGCCCAGTAAAAGTTTATTTAATTATAAGGGCAGTTTGGACATTTCATGTATAATATTATTGTCTTATTAGTGAAAATATCATTTTTGGTCCCATGGTAAAAGTTAGGTATCATTTTTGTACCTTGAAATAGTTATGTACTAATTTTGTTCCTTGCCCAATAGTTAAGTATCATTTTTGAGCATTCACCCTTGTTTAAATTAAGTTGATATATTTATGATTTAACTTATTCATGTTTGCTACTTTTTTTTTGCATGGATTGATATTCACTATATTTTGCCTTTGGTTTACATGAAAATTTTTGTGCCCAAACACTGTTATCCAATATACAAAAATCGATGCTATTAGTTATCTTACGGTGTGGTTTGGCTTTATAAATATTTCATCTTTTCATTGGTCTTTGATGGTCTATGCGATAGTTGTGTTTCTTTTGTTTTTATTATCTTATCTTATAACTTATGAATCATACATTTCATTGTGACTATGTCGTTTGCAAAGTTAGCTTCTATATTTTTCTTTTAGTCACGTTAAAGTTCTTCTCTTTTTGTGTGCTGCCACAACAGGGTATGGTGTTCATGTCTTTACGTATTGGAGTTATTTGTGTAGGTTCCTTGTGTTTGTTGATATATATCCTTTCATTTATTGCGCCTGCAAATACTGAAGGATGGAAATTTGCTGCAATTCGTGCCTTGTGTTCCTTCTCTTTACATTGAATGCAGGCCATAGTCAATTCTTTCTTTACGCCACGTGTGGGTTTTCACTTGAATCATAGAAGAGTGTGTGTATTAATTATGTATTCATTCACCAACATATTTTAATAATTGTTTGCATAAAAAATATTACCATTTATTAAGAATATCCATTGTTAGAAAAGTGTAATAAACATTTTTTTGGCATATAATTAAGATGCTTAATGTAAGTACTCCCTCCGGTCCCTAATGTAAGAGCCCAAAATTTGAATGGTTTTGGTCCCTAATGTAAGAGCTCACCTCACATTCTCTCCTCATTTAATGCATTTTTCCTACTTTACCCCTAACTCTCTTTCATATTTATTAATGTTTATGTATTTCTCTCTCTTAAAAATACCATAATAAATATGGGCAATTTTGAAAAAGAAGCATTAACTCCAAACATCTAACTAACATTCACATGTTTTCTTAAGAAGTTTTTTTTGGCGGCTAGCTCTTACATTAGGGACCGGAGGGAGTATTTCAATTAATTAAAAGATTAATGAAAATTATATTTAAAATTTATACCTATTCTTCTTACTATTAAAAGGGAGTGATTTTGTCACAATTATATTGGAAAAAAATATATATTTTCACAATTATTAATAAATGCCTGGACATGGGTGGCCATAATTATTAACTTTAATTTTAATTAAGTTGATATATGTATGTTTTTACTTATTTGTGTTTGAATCTGTTTTTTCGTGGATTGATATTCATTGTACTTTGCTTATGGTTTACGTTATAAAAATTTTTGGCCAAAAAAACAAATTTCCAATATCAAAACTAGTACAAAAAACAAATTTTTGTACTTTGCTTATGGTTTACGTTATCATTGTAGGCGTTTCATATTCTTCATAGGAGCATAGTGCCTATGCCATAATTATGTTTACTGTTATTTTTATTATTTTATTTCACTTTCTTGGTAATGAACCATAGATTACATTTTGACTGCTTTGTATGTAAAGTTAGAATGTATATCTTTTATTTAGTCACGTCAACGTTTTTTTCTTCTGTGTCTACTGCCACAACAGGGTATGACGTTGATATCTTTTGGTGTTGTTGTTAGTCATGGTGGTTCCTTGTGTTTGTTGATATCTATTCTTTTATTTTTGGCGCCTGCAAATTGATATGGGCAAAGACTTGCAGGAAATCATGTTTTATGTTTTGTCACTTCACAATGAATGCAGGCCATATTCAATCTCTTCTTCACTCCTTTGGGTTGTCTTAGGAACAAATCTTTTAAGTTATCGTGTATCTTTGACATTTCAGAGTATTGTTAAATTGCATTCAATGCAAATTCTGACATTTGTTCACAAACATGCAATTCTTTGAACCTTTTACTGCGCTTTTCAGAGCCTTTTCCCTGTCAACGTTCATTCAGAGTGTAGTTTCTGGTTTAAATGTCTTTGAGTATATTCACGGTATGGTCTTATGACTTGAAGTTGCAGGAGTCTTTAGTGCAGGTTACTTGTGTTTGTTGGATTCCTCGTGTTGTTAAGTCGCCGTAAAATGCATACCGCATGGCAGAATGGCTGCGGTCATGGGAATGTGTTGTATGACAGTTCATGTAATGATGTTTTCTTGCATGCCGTTACCAGGTAATTATTTTTTAGCATGGATATATGTAAGGCTTTTATAGTTCTGTTAAGTCACAATTAATGTGAGTTGCTTTCTTTTAGCCTTTGCTGACCTTTTGTTTTTTTTCAGTAGTTGTCAGAGTTTCAATTCATACACCAAAACTTTTGAATGTGCTGTCATCTCCATTCAAAAAATGTGTGTTTAATTTCGAAATTATAACATTTTGCACGTGTTACTTATAATGACTTCTTGATAGTTTTTTATTATCTAACCGTGTTGCATGCATCATATTTTTAGCTGGTGTTTCATTTTAACAACTACATTAAGATTTATTTTTTATGATTGATAGTCTTTGTTTAATATTAGAATAGTCCAATTGGTCCTAATGCTTATGTTAACTTTGCTTGATCTATTTCCCGCTCATTTTCCTTAGGATATGTGTTTTCAAATTCTTCAATTTGCCTATAAATATCCTTTTTACCATCGAGGGATACATGTCTTCCATCAAGTTCCTTTCATTACAGCTTTTTACATTGTTGAACATTCACTCTTGCTGCTGGGATGGCTTCTACAACGACCTTGAACGGCCTAAATGCAACGAAAGATAGATGGTCCATTGTAGTTCGTGTTCTGAGTAAATGGAACGTGTTTAAGAAGACTATCCCTGCTGAGTTCTTTTGTAGCACAACGGTTCTTATTGATCGTGAGGTATTGCCCTACTATTTAAGTTTCATTTGTCCTCTTTCCTACTTATTTTGTACTTTTATTTCTTCAGTCAACTCAGGTTTTTTATTTCATGCAGGGAACGAAAATTCAAGCAAGCATTCTGGGGAAGGCTCTTAACGAAAAACTGGATGGTCTCTTGCAAGAGGATAAAACATATTTTTTCTCTAACTTTGAAGTGAAAGAAAATTCCAAGGACTACAAGGCCACACCGCATGAATTTAAGTTCGTCTGAATTATGGTCTCATTGTAAAATTTTTCATTTATCTATAAATATGAGATTGTTTCACGGGAAGTCTGCAGAGGATATTGAAAGATCCGTTGGTTCAATGAATGGTTGTTTGATATTGGTGAAGGAAAAATTGGTGTTGGAGAAGATGGAGTATATGATATTGATATTCCAAATGAACTATTGCTTCCTCCATCTAATGATCCTATTTGTTCAGTTGTTGATGCTATATATAAAGACTTGGCCCATAATTTAGCCAATGGTGAATATTTCACAAGCAGAGCAATTCTTGCTCCGACACATGAGTTGGTTGATCAAATTAATGAGCATATGTGTTCTTTACTTCCCGGTGAGGATGTTGAGTATTTAAGCTGTGACTCAATTTGTTACTCCACTGCTGACAATGATATGTCTGAATCTTTATACACAACAGAGTTTTTGAACTCTATTAGTTGTTCTGGTCTCCCTCCTCATAAGTTGTCATTGAAAGTTGGAGTTCCTTTTATGCTATTAAGGAATATTGATCAAACACAAGGTTTATGCAATGGAACACGCTTGATTGTTTCTAAATTAGGGATTAATGTTATTGAGGCTATTACTTTGAATGGTTCACACCCTAACCAAAAGGTTTTATTGCATAGAATGGATATGAACCCATCAGAGAATAAGTGGCCCTTTCACCTGCGCCGTCGTCAATTTCCTGTGTCCTTAAGTTTTGTCATGATGATTAATAAAAGCCAAGGACAGAGTCTAAATGTAGTTGGTGTTTTTCTTCCTAGACCGATTTTTACTCATGGGCAATTATATGTTGCATTATCACGGGTCAAGGCTGTAGATAGGCTAAAAATATATATTCCAGAAGATGTCTCTGGTGCAAGGGGCAAAACAAAGAATGTGGTGTATAAAGAGATATTTCAAAACATTGGCAGGTGATTTAGGTACTAATTAATGGATGTATTTTTTTATACTGTGTTTAGGAAATAAATTGAATCTTATAGCTTTCATCAACTTAATTACATTATAGTAGGTATTTTAATATTATTTCCAATGTTACATTTATTTTTCAAATAGTTCTAGGTTTTATCATCCACAATTACAAGTTTTGTGAATTTAGTGGCTAATCCTTCTATTTTGTTTCCTCTTGCAGATGAAGTCATTTTTTGGGTGATCACTTACCTTATGCGCCTTTGAAAAATGTATGTATTGATGCTAATTTACAACGTGTTTTTTTTTTCAATACTCCATTCATAATTATAGTTCATGTACTTATGGTGTTCAATGAAATTTGTTTTGCAGGTATTGGGTCATGCTTTATTGTGAATCTTATTAATTGCCATCACTTGTATTGTTAGTTAATTAATATTCATATAGTTTTCTGTCTAAACTATGGATTTGTCATATTAATACTTTTGTCTGTATCTCTTTGATTTGGCTATCCATTATTATATATGTTACCTTTTTTTTCAAAAAATCCGGTCAACATATATTATTGTATTTTTCCTTTTGTTTTTGCATGTTATTTTATGGAATATAATTCACGTTTTTTTGTGACTAATGTTACAATTTATTCTAACATTTACATATTTATCTATTGTAATAAATATTATATCAGAACTATTATGTAGTACTTAAGTTGTTTGGATTTTTACAACAATAACCTATTTTACAAGAAAATTTCTACCCGCGCTGGCCGCGGGGGTTATCTGCTAGTTTTGACAAAAAACTAATAGTCATTCGTGTAATCAGTTTCCTCTTTTTCCTTTTTCCTATCAGGTTGTATAAATTGGTCACTGTGAATATTGGACCTTCTGATTTAAGCCTACTGACATGATTTTCGCCCTGCATATAATGAACAAATAATTGATGATTCATTTGAGCTTTTTGGAAGATAATTAATAGTTTCCATAGCTAAATAAACACATGTTACCGTTATGCATAGGTTAAATGACTTTTAAAGGGAATCACCAATCCATTTCGACAATAGAGTGAGCAAGTTTACTAAACTTATAAGGATTTGTTCTCAAACTAAATAGAGGCCTTCCACCCTTATTTATCGGTTAATTGACTTCATTTCAGCCATATCAGTGAGCAAGTTTACTAAATAGACTAAGAATTGTCAGTACCAAGCTTTTTTGCAAGACTTGATGCAGGAAATGATCCCTTAGATCAATTAAGCTCTTCTTTTACTTGGAATTCAAACATTGAAAAATAGCTGGCCATTTATTGCCATATAGGACAGTTACAATAATTGTTAGTAATTGTTATAGTTTACCACATATTATAACTTAAATCATCATCTGAGGACATCTGCAATGACCACACACTTGACAAAATAATTTCCCCTATTAAATAATTTACCCTTCCATTTCCTATGTGTGATAATTGCCACGAGTTTAAATTCTAACATGGCAAAAACTAAAAATCTCACTCAGAAATTTTGATGATTTTGGAACTGTAGCCAAAATAAAATCCAGGATCAAGAGAGTGCTTAATCCATGAATAATTGGATGACTTCGATGGATTGTATTGATTTCATTTCGGTTATATGACTTCGTTTTGGCCATATGAGTAAGCACTTGGAACTCAATTCACTAAAAAAACTATGAATTGCATTGTAGTCTCTGATTGTGGGATTAGTCCAACAACTCAATTCACGTAGCATGTTGCTAAATGATTTTTCCCTGCATTTTCAATAGTTTTGCTGTTAATTCCATATCAGTAAGCATATTTACTAAAAAACTAGAAATTGCATTGCAGTCTCTGATTTAGGCATTAGTCCAATAACTCAATTCATTTAGCATGTTACTAAATGATTTTGCCCCTGCATTTTCAATAGTTTTGTTGTTAATTACATGGATTGCCAACAGCAGCAGGTATTACATGATTTTACCCCTGCATATTCAGCTTTTGACAGCAGAATGCTAGAAATTTGGACTCCTAATTCACAGCAGAATGCTACACTTTACCTATATAAAAATCCTATTTATGTCCTCATTAATTAAATCATACATTGATTCTGATTTCCTTATGAAGAAGATAGAGCGGTTTTGCTTTAGCCACTTCAGGTGTATTCTGCCCTCCTACATAACAGTGCACTTTAATTGGAAATTTGGACCCCTAAATTACATTAAAATGTCTATAGTAGTGGAGCAAGTGAAATATGTTTGCCAATCCAATTAATACACAATTAGTAAATTGTCAGCAACCTACCCATTTACCATTTTTTGTCAATTTATATTCTGTGTTCTGATGACAACAATTTAATCGCATTTCCTGTTATTTGCAGAATAATTCCCCTTACACCAAATGGAGAAAACATCTCTTAAAGGTTTGCATGGTAACAAGGAAACTTGGGCTGTTATTGTCAAAGTGATTAGAAAATGGGAAATGAATAGAAAATCACCTCCATTTACCACATGGAAGATATCTCTCATGCTACTTGATGAAGATGTATTATAAATTCAATTGTTTGTTTGTTACATTATTGACTTTCAATTTCATCACTTGCACAGTCTAATTCCAGATCTGTTTTGTTATTCAGGAAACCAGGATTGAGGCATATGCAATACTTAAAACCTTGATGGATCGTTACAACAAATTTCCACTAGAAGGAGAAGTCTACTCGCTAATACCGTGTTGTGGCTCATCCCTACAAACTCAACTTGCACCCAACAACAATTTTTAGGAAATGTGAAGTCAGAATCAAGGCAAATGAATTCAATTTCGTTCCAATCAAAGAAATTACAGATTACACAGCCAAAAATGTGGAACTTATATGTTTGTTCAGTCTTTTGTTTTTCCTTAGTTATAATCGCCTTCTCATTTATAGAACTAGATGTCGCTCCCGCCTCGCATTTGCGCGGCTAGCATTGTATCCGAAATCCCGTAGGGTCTAAATTATTTACTAATTATATAAATATAGGACATTTTCATAGAAATGACTTTGATCCTAAATATAAGACCATTTTATACTTTTCCTAAGTTTTCCCCAAATTAATTCTAAAAGCGCAATTGAATAATAAAGGTGAGAGGGAGTATGGAGAGATATCATGGTAGATGGTTTATGGTGATTTACTATAATAACTAAAAAAAGATAGAAATTGCATTGGTTACATGTCTCAAATAGCGCATACTTCATTGTGTTATGTAAGAGTTGTTGGATGATTAAGGCAAGTTCAATTGTAATGTGAACATCTAAAAAATTGGGGTAAAATATCATTCAGATAAATAAAATACTTTTTTATCAGCAATAAATAAACTATTTCAAAAAGTATTAATTTGGCCAACGAACAAAAAATGTTTCATTTTAGTCAATAAACAAAATGGTCAATTTTAACCCATGGACTATTGAAAATACTATGATATCATTTCTACATTAGAAAAAACATTGGGAAATTAGCAATGATCCCAAAGAAGAGATTTTATCCTAAGCCCTCAAGAATCTCATAATTATTAGTAAATCCTAAGGGAGCTTGAAATAGACCGTCTCATCCCAACTTCTTATCTATCTACATTATTTTATTTCTTCAACCTCTCATCTGCGGCAACTTCAACCCCCTCTCTCAGTTCAAATGAAAAAAGGTGGGAAGCTAACAAAGTGGGTTGTGATTGAAACTGGAAGCCATTTCAACATGTCTCTCTCACTTCTTCCTACATGGAGGGGCGTCCTTCTCTCATTTCTTCTATGGAAGAAGCAAACCAAGTGGGTTGTGATTGAAACTGGAAGCCATTTCAAAATGAAAAGGCACATCAGTACAATGCTATTTAGAAAAGAGGAATGGAGAAAGACATCACGTGCTCTGAAGTCTTCACTATCACAGATTGTGCAATGTCTCCCACGAAAGAAAGCCTCTGCATTTCTTGAGAAAATGGGTATGGATGAGGGAAAAGAAACAAAGGGAGAAGGATAAGAAGTGAAGTCGTGAATCATTAACCAACCTGATCTCGTTGCTTCTCTCTTCATTCAGCTTCTTTCTCGTTGCTTCTCTCTTCATTCAGCTTCTTTCTCACCACTTCATTTCATATAAGATTGTACAAAGTTTTGCACCGATAATGATTATAACACACTGGAGGTTGAAGAAAATGAGGAAGAAAAAGATAGGGTTTATTCACTGGAGAAAGGAAGAAAAAGAAGGTGGACGTCACAGATGAAAAAGAGACGAGAAGGAGAGAGATGCTGTAACATCCTAAAAATTTAATACACGATTAGATAGTGCTCTGAGAAAATAATAAATGGAGAAATTTGGAAATTTTGGGACTTTTAGTAATTTTTGGTGATTTTAGAATATTTTTGAAAGTTTGAGTAATAAGTTGGCAAATAATTATTTACGCAAATGAAGAATTTGAAATATGAGGGAATGGGGAAACTCAAAATATTTTGAAGGTTAAGAAGATTGGAGGCTGGTTTGAGTGGTTTTAAATTAAAAAGAGTACACTATAGCAAGTTTGACCTACAAATTAGCATAACCCATCCTCATTACACCCAACCAAACATGCCCTCCTCCTTCTTTTGAACAAAACCGACGGCCCCTCCCCCATTTCTCCAACCTCTCGGCCTCACACCTCATCTCTCTCTCCCACACCATTTTTCTTCATCTCTTCACCTCCATGCTTCCATCTATTATTGCAAAAATCATGTGGGTTGCTCGTTCAGCATTGGAACTTGGCCGATCGATCTCCTCATCTCCACAACCATCCTCTTCTTTTCTTCACATTTTTGCGGCGAGTTCCGTCAGTTATGGCGGCGAACGGCGGATATCACGGTGGCTGGAGGTAGGCTAGGCATTTCTTTCTGATTCTTCAAGTCTTATATACAATTTCACCACCTCCTATTTTTCCTTTTCTTTCCAGCTCGCCAGCCACCTTTAGAGGCCGATCTCCGGCGTTTTGGACGGCGGCCGGCGGCAGTGGTGTCTTCCCTCTTATTCTTGAACTCCGTAAGCTCTCCTACCACTTTGTGATGTTGATTTTGGATAAAGTACTCTCTTTTAAAGTTAGGGTTTTGAATGTATTGGGATTTTTAGGATTTTAATGTTTAAAAACTGAAATTAGGATATTGATTTTGGGAATTCTTGGGAGAAATTGGAATTTTTGGAAGAAGTAAAGCAATTGGGAACTTTCGGAGTTGGTAGTGGTTCTTTGAAGTTGGGTTTTACACATACTCAATGCCATGGGGCTTTAAAACAAGAATTTATGAATGTTGAACTACTTAAATGGAGATGTTTGAAAGTAATAAAGCTTTTGGTAGTTAGAAATTATTTTGGAAATTTTTATGAACATTTTTGGACTCTTTGATATTGGGATTTGTTAATGAGTGATGTTTTGATTTAATTGGTGGGAGGATAATAGCTGTTGAAGCCATTTAATAATTTAGAATGTTGAAACTGTTGGAAATTAAGTGGTTTTTATTTATGCTAGTTGGAGTTGTTTTAGTATAAAGGGTTGATAATCTTTGGGGGATTGGTGTTTCAAAAGAAGTTGGTGATTGAAGTATTGAATGGAAGGAGTTGTTGGGGGTTTAAGAGATTGTCTAGTTTATGGTGAAATGATAGATGTTATGAAGGTTATTTTAGGATGTTGAAATGTTGAGTTTGATTGGATTAGTGCTTTGGAGAAAGGTTGATAATCAAAGAGTTAGATTAAGAGGAAATTTATTAGGTAAAGGTAAGTATGGACTGTGGCTAAGGTTGTGAAGTTAGGAAATTACTTTGATTTGTAAATTTTGATATGAATGAGGTGGTTTTGGTGGTGTTTAGATGGTTGGCTAGTGTTGCCATGCACAATGAGAAATGGTAAAAAGTTGAATGTTTTCAGAATATAATCAAAGGGGTAAGAGAAAAAGAAAGGTATGAGGATAGAATTTGAGTAATAAGTATTCCTTGAAGATTTTGGCAAGTTGTTTTGAAATTGTTAGTCTTTAAAGTGCTTTAAAGTTGGAATTTGTAAATGTGAAAGGTTATGACAATGAAATTGGTGGATTGGTAATACTTATGAAAGGGTTACGAAAATATTGAAATAGGTAGATGTGTGTTTGGAAAGGAGTGTGGTTATTAAAGTATTGAAGGAAAGGAAATATGTTATAATATAGAATGTGAGAAGTGTGAAGGAAGTTGTGTGAGATTGAGACCTCCTTAGTGTCAAATTGATATTAATAGGCGTAGCTTGATAGGTTTTGGAAGTGTGTGACGATTTTTGACAAGAAATTGTAAAGTTTAATACTGTAGAATTTAAATTGGTTAAGGGAATTATAGAGGTTTAAGGGATATAGTTTATTTCTGATATTGGAAGTAATTATTATTTCAATAATTGTTTAGAATTAGTTTGAATTGGTGGTCAAAGTCACTGATCTTGTGTCTTGACCATCAACAGCTCATAGTGCGAATGTAGTCGACAAAACTTCGGGTGGAGCTCGCAGAAGGCAATGACTAAGGATATATATAGTGTTGTTTTGGAGCTTGAACAGGTAATCACGCTTAACTGACTGTGATACTGAGGGTGACGGTAGTTGAGGATTTCTAAAGTCCTCTTCTACTTTATATATAAATGAAATGTGTTCCGATTACTTTATATTTATACGTGGGCTATAGGGTACCTTTCTAAATAAACTGTACTTTATATATATATTTATATATAAATCTTTTGTATGTTGCATGACACTGACTATTAGTACCATCGGCCGATGTAACCATCGATTTGCGCAAATCGATAGGTTAATTGTACGGGTTCCTCGGATTGTAAAGGAACCAGGGATTTTCACATTGATTAGAGTGGTCCCTTGTTATGCTTTTCGGATTGTAGACCGGGCACAGTGTCACACACGTTTATTTCTGCCTATTGAGAGATGGATGCATTTGTTTCGTATATATATGTATGTATTGCGTGGTTTATGCAGGTTTTGAAAACCGTGGTACCCTGTAGACACTCCACTACCCCACTTCTGAGTGTCACAGTGAGTTAAGTTGTGATTACTGAGACATTGTTTTGTCTCACCTCATTCCCTTTATTTTTGCAGGTGATCATGCCCAGAGGAAGATAGAAGGAAGGGAAAGGGATTTGCCGGCCCACACTGAGATAGTGAGTAGGCCGGAGGTGATCTATTATGAATATATATTGCCATTAATTAGGTTACATCCGCTTCCGCATTTGTTTGTAGTTATTTTGAATGATTGATTTGTTGGATGATTGTATTAGCTGTTTTTGCTGGTTTGTTGTTTGGTCACTGATAGTTAAGGTGTAACTATGACAGATGTCATAGTTGTAGCTATGCTACGTATTCTTTTTGGTGTAATGGTTGTTTATGGAGAAAATGAGATATTGATTTGATGAATAGGGTTATGATGCAGAAATGTTCGTACAGGATTATTGGTACAAGAGATTTGCCTGATAATGGAAAGGCAATCCCTATTTCAACTGCCTGTTAATGGAAAGGCAATACTTGTTTTCCTGATACATATGTAGCAGATGATTATGGCTAAGAATATTTGATTGTGCCTTGCGATGATGACATGTTTAAATCAAATGTTTGTTTTTTATATATTTATTTGTACAGGTGTTATAGAGTAACCATGTTCAGGAAATCCTTTTCCTAACATGGTTATATAAAATATTGACGACGTGGTTGATTTAATGTGATTTCTTTATATAACCATGTTAGATGGGCCCCGCTCTGATATGGTTAACTTTTATGTAGCTTGCTTAATTTCTTTTTCTAACCATGTTAGATGTACTTTTGCTAACATGGTTAGACACCATTTGTTGGTTGGATTATTTTGAGTATGTGTTTTATTAGGTGGAAGTGAGTAGGTTGATAAGGTGTTATTAGGAGATATGTTTCAGATGCAAACCTAGACAATGGAGGTTTGAATTCATTTCAGCTTTGGGCAAAAAGGTGCACTATTTTATAGGAAATTTCAATGGGGCCACTGGATGTGAGATACATTAAAAATTGTTTTTTATCAGACTTTCTCTCTAAGCTTCTTGAGCTTAAAAATTGTTTTTTATTCAGCATTAAATGTTGCATATGGGGTAATCAGAGTAGCCAAAATAAATATAATTAGAAAATGTTCAGAATTTCACAAAAGTCCGCCAAAAATTGGTTATCTACAGTGTTATGAGTCTACAATTGCAAAAGTGAATCTTTGAAATTCAAATTGATGATGGATGTGCTTCTTATGTATAAGTTGATTGCCTTCTCATTTATAGATGTCACTGGCTTCCTTACGACATTCGGAGATTTGGAATCGCTAAGAAGGGAGCATGACTCAACCAACAAACTTAAATTCACGATTGCTGACATAGAATTATTCTCATTAACATATTCCTTTTCACTTATTGACTAATTAATTTCGTGTTCTTTCTCATGTAATCTTTTTAGTCGACCAGCTGAACAGGGAAAATGTGATTAATTTTATTTTATATGGAGATGTTGCAATATAAATGTTCCGCAAGAAAAATGATAGTCTAAAGCTACCAATTGTTGTTTTAGTCAAATTGTTAAACTCAGAGGCAAATGCTTATCCATTAAGTGGGGAGAAATTTGATTTTAAAATAAAAAAAAAGCCAAAAGATAATTCAAACTCTTTCCATTCGTAATGAAAAAAAAAATAGAAGTTAGACTTTCATGCAATATCTCAATTGAATAATATGTAATGATCAGTAATTTAGTTTCATTCTATGTCAAGACATATTTAAATTTTTTCAACAATTTATTTTATCTAATCTATATATATTTCGATGTTTGGACTGAAAGTAACAAAAAACCAATACAATAATAGTATTTAGTTGTGTGGAATAGAAATTGAAATGGGGTGTAATCAACTGGTAAGGCAATGAATTTTGGTCCCGCGAAGGTTCAAATCCTTCCATCTCTGAGCATATTAATTTTGGTTATATCATATCGGAATACAAATTCCATATCATAATAAAGATTTCCCCTTTTTGAGAAAGTCTTTTGTTTTGGAGTATATAATATTGGGTAGAATGAAGTAATAGCCATTATATTCTGAGTGAAACACATCAACTTTGCCTTTACCATATTTTGAAATCATTATATAGGTTACAATCAAATTTCAAGTGCACATAATGCAACTATTGTTGACTTCAATCCTCACATAGATGAAGCCACCAATCTAATAGCCAGGTAATTGCAACCAACTCCTTCCATGCTAAATTGAAATGATCCACATCAAAATTAAATTTCTATAACTTTTACTGAATTAAATTCATGACAGTCTGAGCACAAATCCAACTAACTGCAACTGAAACTTTCTCTCAAATAGGAACACGAAAACCTACAATTACAACCCCATAATCATTGATGACTTTTCCAAGAAGATTCACTTCAGAAGAGATGAAGAACATGGTCCCAGTATGCTACATAACGATTTAAAAAATTTCTCTGATACAATTGCATGTAAAATTTCAAATCATGTAATATATATATATATATATATATATATATATATATATATATATATATATATATAGTATTTTGTCTCTACAACCTAAGGATGCTGTGACCAAAAATATGCAGGGTGTTCATGTAATTCCAAGCTTTATCTCATGGAAAATAATAATCTTAGATGTAAAAACTAGCCAATAATTTCCCATGATAGGTCGTCTATTTGTTTAGGAATTTCATTTTTGTAAATTCAATTACCTCTTCAATAAAATAAATCAACATGAAAACCACTCACAAACAAACAAACAGTATTTTCATGTGCATTAGATAAACATTACATTCTGCACTAATAATATGCAGAAATCAAAACATTTTTACTAATTTTGATCAAAAACAATTCAACCTAGTTTCTTAAGAAAACATGTATCTTTCCTATCCATAATATAAGAGCCCAAAATTTGAATGATTTTAGTCAAAAATATAAGAGCTCATCTCACATTATCTCATTGTTTAATGCACTTTTTCCTAATCTACCAATAATTCTCTTTCATCTTTATTTAGGCTAATGTATTTTTTTCTCTTAAAGTATCATAAATCATAATATATATAAGTAACATTGAAAAAAAAACATTAATCTCAAACACCAAACTAACTTTTACATATTTGTTAAGAAATGTGTTTTGACTGCTAGGCGATAGAATTAAAAAACTAAAGCTGATAGACCATAGAATTAAAAAACTACCAAAAGGATGTGTGTATGAGAGAAAATGTAAAGGCGTGACTTGTGACCACAATGGCATCCTCTAGATGGCTCCATGTGTGACATTGGCTATAGTAAAGTTTTTTAATTGTAGTGAGTCTGCATGTGCAGAAGAGAGGTGGAGGATAGTGGGTCTGCAGTCTGATTGTTGAGATTTTTATACTTTCATTTTGAGCTGTAATCAATAAAAAGTTAATAAACATAAATCACGGACCAAAAATCCTTCTTTTAAAAATGCTGCGAACTTTGAACAAATATTCCACTAGAAATAAAGGTCTATAGATAAATAAGATATAGCATGATATATCTCCAACATCATAGCCCCATAAAGTGTTCTTTTGCCAGTAACTGGTGTGCAAACATCATTATAGAATACATGATGATGTGTACACAAGAAAAGAGACACAATTTGAGAATAGCCTAGACCTAATAAAAGCAGGAAAAGAACACAACTACAGCAATTCTGAATTTCTAAGATTTCATTGATCCACACAAACTCTTGTCTCTCAGTTTTCTGTCTTTCCAGGGTAGATGCAGTTAAGCCTTAGCTTTCTCAGCCACCGGTGCAGATGCCGACTCTCCTGCCTCTTTCTGCCCGCCGCCTTCCTCTTCTTTCGTTTTGACTTCTGTTCATTGTGTACAAGAAAATACTCCAATGTTAAAAGGCTTACAAAGACCATATCATTGACAAGTTCTTGTGCAACAAGCAGGCATGGTAAGTCACTTAGGTAACTCAACCCCCCATGCAAATTAAAAAGGTTTTGTACAAAACTTTCTTCACAAGTTTTATATAGAAATTTCACCAGAAGCTCTAACCTTCATCTTCCTTGGACTCATCCATATCAAAATCATCCCCACCCATGTCTAAGTTCTGCACAATACACTTTTAGTTAGCCATATCCTTAACACGGGTACTTGACACATAAAGCCACTAAAAGTATATGATACAGAAATTTTACACCACACCTGGTTTAGCATAAAGAAAGTGGAAGAACACACCAATATATAGTTGTTTTGAATTTCCCAAGTTTTTTTTATAAATATCTTGTTCAGTTCATACAGATTCATAAGAATCATAAACAAGATTTGCTAAGGCACAACTGCCAGAATGAAATAAATCATTAAACCCAAAATCCTTAATGAGAAAACATAAGAGCAATATAACCAACTAAAAGTCAACTTTCCATCCGAGCGTAATTTTATTTCACATTGTCCCTGAAGTTGGGCTTGATAACTCAAGATACCAAAATTCAGAATCAAATATCAATATGTATATTAAAGGACCTCAAAAAGGCATATCGAAAGCTTACATATCCAATTTATTAAGGAAAAAAAATTACTTGTTTGCAATGTTAGAAAGCTATATACTTACTGAGAAATCCATGTCATCGAAGTCCATTCCTGCTCTCTCTGAAAAATCAAGGAAGCATTTCAATATAATGAACCATAAATAACATAACAATCAACCAATAACAATAAAGTAATAATTACAATGGCCTACCGTTCTCTTCTTCTTCATCAATCCATTTATCCCAATCAACTTTGACAAACACAGGAGGCTTTCCTTCCTGCTTGATCAGCCTGTCCCACCATCTCTTCTCTGCTTTCTTTATAACATAGACTATGTTTCTCACACCAATATTGTATTTACTCTCCTAAAAATGCCATCAATCATCACCAGTCAATTTGTTGCTAAAAGAGGTCAAATTCTAAAAGTATCACTGAGAATTGATTGTTAGTACCTCAACATTGACCTTATCAAACAGTTCCAGGTCAACTTCATAGGGGATATCATCTTTCTTAGCACAGAAATTAAATCTTCCATCTGATTCTAGCTTGAGCTTTACATCTTTAGCATCAGGCAAATCAACAGTCACATAAACCTTGTCTGATCTCTGAGCCCACTTCACAATCGGATGTCGGCTATGAAGGAAGATCATTTATCAATTATCAGATTACATTTAAATTTTTTTTATTAGACACTGAAAGGTCTCCATGCTTTGAATTTCAAACAAATTTCAAGCTCCCACCAGCACATATGATTAGCAGTAGAACTAACTCTTAGCTAATCATAGATCATAAATGAAAATAAATTAATTACTCATGAGTGTAATAAAAAAATCTGCCTACAATATCGAAATCTTCATAAGAAAACAATGTATATAATCTCATGGCCTACAATCAGAGGAAACATAATAACTGTATTTATTATCCACAAACTATTCACAAAATAAATAAATAAATAAATAGATATATAGACAAGCCACAGCAACCAAGGATGAAAAACTGGCCCAAAATATCATAAAATAAAAACTAAAACAGAAATGTTTACAAGTTTGCACGCAAAACAATGTGCAAACTTGATGTGAGAGGATAAAGAAACATTACAATGAATTTCTTAGACATCAAAATGAGAAGGCAGAGTACCAGACATCTTTTTGCCTTTCACTTACATTAGTATAGTGTATATGAACAAGTAATATTGGAAACTAGAGAATAAGAATCAGATTGACCCCAAGAATTCTCATATATAAGCAAATAACCAAACAAATAAAAACATCATATTTATTATTGACATTTGCCACCATCACCAAAATAATGACTAATATAAAAGATAAATTGGAAAAATGCAGAGGAAGCAGAGAAGTAAGCAATGAAATAAGCTGACATTATGATTAGAATACTTACCTCATATTCTTTTGAGGCCGTGGAGGATAAGAAGATGAACGATAAAAGAAAGACCGAAGGTTTGATCACAAAACAAAGAGAAAAATGAAGTGTCTTACGTTAAAATATGAAGTGGGGATGAGCTGATGAAGGACCTCTAGTGTTCCAGAAAGTGCATGAAGTGTCTACGTTGATATTTTCTAGAGGGAAAAGGCACCTTCCATTGCTGCATTAAAACACACGTGGGAATATGTCGTTGCTACCCCTACTAGACTGGTCCCGAGTATAATTAGCTGCTAAATTAATTAAGGATTAGATTACCTATCTGTATTGATTAAAAAGTGAGTTAGATTAGTCATTTATAATAAATGTGTGCTGAATGTTTTTATTTTTATTTTTTAAGAAAAACAGTCTTATAATTTTTTGCATTAAAATGGTTCTTATTGATAAAATATATCTAGTATATATGTGCAATTAATATGATTTTTGGCTAAAGACGTTGTAAATTTGTAAGATAAAATAAATAGAAGCTAAGTATTATATTTGATGTTAAATTCATGAAAATTGAAATTAATTTGAGAATCAGAAATATCTGCCTCTACTTCAAAGATTACTCCATTTGTTATATGTGTGTGTTTGATTAAACGATACACACTCACACTAAAACAATCTGTTCTTCCTTGTCCCTCCTTGACGAAAACATTGACCTCTCTTTTAACCAAATTTTCAATATATGGCATAATATTGGAACTATTGGATAACTTTTTGTACACATTTCTATTATCATATATATAAGTTACTTTTATATATATATAATATGCTGAGTTCTGTTTGATATGAAGGATTTGAAGAAGAGGGGATAGGAAGGAAAATTTTGTCCGATAAATTTTTAAATATAAAAAAATTGATAGTAATATTTTAAGAAAAATGCCATGTAAAATAAAAGACTTATAGACATTAATTTAAAATTTAATGTTGTAAAAATTTTGCTAACGTCCATTCTCCTCCATCCCCCTCATATCAAACAGGTCCTCATGCCTCTATTTATTTTCAACATGATAAAGAGGATCTTATTATATTGAGACAACTTTTACTATTCAAAGGTAATAAAAAATACATTTTGGAGCCCATACAATTAAACCATTAATATTCATGCTGAAAAGGGTGCTACATAAACAAATATCAGTGTCAGTTTCTTCTTGTATGATTTTTCAAGATTGTATGGATATTCTTAGTCGGCTTTCTAATTTTGTAGAATCACAGGCAAGCATGTTTTTAAGTAAAGGCTTCACTTTTCTATGTAATATATTCATAAAAAACTTGGTTTGTCAGGAGATTGCCCGCCTGAGACACAAATTTTAATCCAGGATGTAGATAACATGTTAATAATAACAAAATCACTAAATTGTTTTAATCATAAATAACCATTAACTACCGACACCGTTTGTGGTGCAGTGGTATGCATCACAACATGTGATGGCTGGGACCGTGCCTGCTAACAAAAAGCTTGCCAAATCTAAAATAAATAAATAAATAACTGTAAACTTGGCCAGAAAAATTACATATAAGCACACAACATTACAATGAATTCTTCAGAACATTTACATATATATCAATGGAAGATAAGAAGAAAGCCTTGAATTGCAGGCTATGGCTGAGAAAGGCAATTAATGTTTGCTCACATATTTAGTTTTGCTGCATCAATCAGCCAATGAATCATCATCATATCCTTCACATATCTTGAAAGTTAAAACCAATGAATGTTGCTTCTTTTTTATCACCAGAAATGAATGTTTCTTCATTCATCATTACTTCAGGCTTCTAATTTTGTAGAATCATAGGCAAGCATGTTTGCAAGTGAAGACTTCACTTTTTTCTATGTAATATATTCATAAAAAACTTGCTTCTTCTTTTTTTTTTACCAGAAATGAATGTGACTTCATTCATCATCACTGTAACTATTGTGATGAGGTTGTCTTTCTCTCAACCAGGAACGGTTTACACATCATCAACACTGCAAGTGCTTCTATTAGGTTGAGGAAGAAGAACACCAAGTGAGAACCTGCAGTTATATTTCCCACCGTTATTGTGGTTACAGAAAAAAAATTACAATCCATAACAAGAAGTTTTATTTACAGTCTATGAACAGTTTGGCATGTTTCTCATACTTGAGTAAAACACAAAAAAATCTATGACTATATAAATAAATGGGATGCATGTTCTGATTTTTCGTGACATTCTGAAATCATATCAAAGCTCGAATCCATCACATAGCCTCCTTATCAGGCACTGTCTTTGTTCCCAACTTTAATATGATGCATAATTCATTCATACCTGGAAGGAAAGAAGCATTCATTCGCTTCTGGGACCAAGTTAATCTGCATTGATCAAGTTCATAATCAGCGGACAGTACATAGGTTAGGCTTTGAAATATTCTATTAAACATAAGCAAGCATCTTAAACAGGGGAATATTTAAAACATTAGTACATGACCTCAGCAATATAATAAAGGAATCTAGCAACTTTCAGAAACATAAGGATAAGAACAATCTACATAACGGATGGTGATAGCTAACATGAAGAGAATAAAAGAAATTATATCACAAATCCAGATTTATTTATGAATTTTCACTGTAAAATTTATTTAATGAATAAAAAGATTATGAGGTCAATCATAGGTACACTTACATGGCACCACCTCCAGCAGGGCCAATTGCTTTGCATATTGACATAGCAGTCATAGAAATACCATTAGCTGCTCCTCTTTGATGTTGATCCTGTTTTTATTAAATCAACATCCACTATTAGCTCAAACCAATATTTATAACTCAAAACTTGAACAGAAAAATTAACATTGAAAAATGAACTGAGCCAAAAAGAAATTACCACTGCTTTGTTTTGCACAAGCAACATTCCAGTGATAATAGTTTGCTGGGTCCACCCGAAAACAAAAACAACTACAATCAGGCAAGCTCATAATGCATGAAGGAGATGGAATTTACTGTTTCCCGAATTTAAATAAGTTGTAGATTTAATTAAATATTTAGGCCCCATAGTCTAATGATTGAACAATTGGGATAACAATACAATATTGATTTTACAGAATCTGAGGGCTAATTGCTTCCATCAATATTACACATTGGTAAGCAAACATTTCTCTTTCTAAGACATGGCACATCATGTTACACAGCTAGATTTAAGAGATTGCATTTACTTTGGTTACAGTTATAGTCACTAGTATTCATAATAATTGACAGAATGAAAATACTCAAAAATATTCCATTTAACTATCCTACTCTAGCTCAACCCCTCATGCTTACTTAAGTGCTTGGTAAAATTTCAAAAACAGATGAACTTACAGCGAGACAATACTTGAGGACAGAAGCACTAGTTATCAATAGATGCAGCGTGAAGCCAGATAACAATGCTATGAAAGGGTAGCTTTGCAAGAGAGGTATGGTGATAATCTGCTTATGGAACCCAAAAAATAAAATCTAAGTTCAAATAATGAGCACTGAAAATTACATATTATATCACTATTAGTTGAGAGCAAAAGCTTACCCCTGAAATGCGAGCAAGTCTAATAGGTCCAAAAGCTTTCTCTATCGGGGGATAGAGGAAAAGTTGGTAAATCAAGAGAACAAGGCCTAACAAATTAATCAAAAGTCAGTGTTAATCAGCAATTCAGAATAATGGCAAAGTGCAGAGAGACAAATGAAAGCACAATAAACGAAAAACATTTTTTTTCCATGCACATATGTTATGTCTTGGACTAACAGAAAAGTTCATATATGTAGTGCATGTCTATTTCACTAGCAAGAATAACAAGAGTAGATGAATCTACTTTCATATAGGAAGTCTAATCCTGAACATATTTATTAAGCATCTTCATTCAATAGATTTCAAAAGATTGTGAAAATAATAGCAACAGCTCTTAGACTCAAAACAAATTGGCATATGAAAGAACCTTCATAAAATATATGGAAAAGGGCAACACTGGTGGCTAAGCATGATAGCATACATCATCCTAAAGGATATAAAGCAGGTTCTAAACTACCACAAAGTGTGACCCAAATAAATGAATGCATCACATTGCACATAAAAAGGGTCAGAACTTGGGTATAGTTTTTTGTTTGCTGTCAGATTCTCCAATCAAAACTTGACATCCAGAAATTTCTAAGTGCAGAACTTAATGAAAAACTTACTATGCAAGTTATGTTTCAAATGTGAACATGGTAAAACCACCAAAAAACTTGCCTATGTTTGGCCAACACAACACCAAGTTATGTCATGGTAACCTTCTAGATGGCTATCAAAGAGTTTTTCTAAAGGGAATTTCAAGTAACTGAAATTTACTTAACATCAACAAGACTGGTTTCAGAATAAGCTTGTGGAGACGTTAGTAAATGGCCTCATCATGTAATGTAGCTAAAAACTCAAAATCGTGTGATGATTGGGGATGAAAGGTTACAAAAGAAACACAGTTTAGACTTTAGAGAATTAATATATAATAGAAATCTGAAGCCCTCAAGAACATACCTGATATTGAAAGAACATTACCAACGTCATTGGTTGTAAAGTTCAAACCGCCCAACCTTAGAGGACTGACCGCCCATAATGAGAAAACCTACAGGGAGTAAAATAGTGATAACTTACAGCCTAGAATGATGAAAATAATGACAAAAACCTCAGGCCAGTTACCAAAAGATATTCAATTGAATGCTCCAACAATGTTTAGTATCAATTTAGTACCTATGAATATGATTTATTTCAACGCTGTAGCATATTTGATCCGTGAAATATTCTATATTATCATTTTAGTATGATACTATTACTACTACATCTGGAACAATCAAATAAGAACATCATGCTTTCATGCACTAAGTCACACAAATGTCATCAGTTGGGGAACTTAATATTAGCACAGGTATGGATAACAATACAAAAAGCAAAAGAAACCCTGAAATAGAATACAAATAATAGGAAATAAGAAATACATACAAATTAGTCATTCATTATAAAGTTGGAAACATACCTCTTGATAAGTAATATTGTGTATCGCGAAAAAGCAATAAACAAAAATGGATGACATCAAGGGCCAATTCAAGAAGAGGTTTTCCTTTTTCTGAACTATCTTTCTCATGTTTCTATTATCTAAAGCTTCCATATCCTGATGTGACTCGCTGCTATCATTGTGTTTGTGCAATGTTTCCTGCAGCAACTCAGATTATTGAAAACACTACTTCACAATTTGCCTTTATCTTAACCACTGTGCCACAAGTATTCTGTATTAAGTTCATAATTGGTTCATTCAATTATAAACAAGTGTAGGATATTATTCTACATAGGCAATTCTTCCGTGCAACACACGCTAAGTATTGCTCGTTATTCAAATATTTGAAAAATTCCTTTTTTGTCAAAATAGAAAGTCTAAAAAATGGTATGTGGAATTCTCTTCGCTAATATAGTATAAAATGAATAGAAGATATAGAAAAGCTAAAATCTAACAATAGATTTAACGTGCATGAGGCTATGTACACAGAAAGATAACTCTATGGGTTCACAAACTCCTTTAACAGGAAACAAAATACCAACAGCCAAGTAATAACATTGTATAAATTGAAGGATAATGGTAGTCTCAAAGCATCAAGAGGACAGTCTTACAAGGCTGATCAAGAAATTCCATAGCATAGAATGTGTTTGAAAAGTGAGCTAGTGACAGTTAAGTTAAAGTAGATAGATATGCATGTTGTTAGGCTATACATACCGGGAGGCACATGCAGGAAACTAATACAACAAGCGCCATGAATGATATTGCTAGGTTGGGCAAGGAGTATGGAAACCTACATGTCAGGTGTTTTCACAAATCAATAGTACCCCTAACAAATGAAAGAAAATGAAACATGATACTACCTCATTCCTCTGTTCCTAAATATAAGATCACTTTCCTTAATTTGATTAGATTAAAGATGTTAGTTAAGTTAGTTATTATCACATGATATTACCAATTCGCCTAAACAATATATCTTTATTCACATTCCCCGTCTCTTGTTTCTTTATTTTGATAAGTATTATGAGGTTAATTTGATAAAAATTAGAAAGTGATCTTATATTTAGGAACAAATTGAAATGTGAAAGTTATCTTATATTTAGGAACATATGGAGTATTTAAAATAAAATTGAAAAACAAGTAAAGCCAAAATTGCAATGCCTTTTCTATTATTACTAGTATTATTTAAAAGTAGGAAAATGGAACTTACTTATCAAAAAATGAACCTTTAGAGAAGATATGTGGATATTTCTCTACTGGCTGTAAAACAAATTCCCCAAATTAGTAGAGAAACGACTGATAAGGATGCATATAAGCATGCATCTACACATACACACTCAGAGGCACGACAGCTTCAGATTTAGAAACAGGTAGAACATGAGAATGAGTATATTTTCAACTGTGCCAAAAAAAATTCTGATATGCCACTCTATCCAAAATTTCAAAATACAGATTCTGGCTATCAGCTGTAAAAATTTGTCTACTTATTATATGATATGGCGACAAAAGCCTTCCAAAATATAAAATTAAAGAAGAGTCCGTTTCATCCTTAGAATCTTTTCCTCATTGCATTTTAGATAGGGAGTCAACTGTTTTAAAGTAAGCAAAAAGTCATTTTCATCCCCAAATTCATTTATTTATTCCATTTTTCATATCTAATGACAGCTCTAGGTAAATATAAACACTAAATCTATAAGGTTTTCCACTCATGAACAAGTCATCCTAAGACCATATGCAAATATCAAAGCCTATTTGAAGCAAACAGTGGCTTACAACAAAAGATACTACCTGAGCTAAATAGCCTCCTAATGCTGGGCCAACAATTAAACCAACGCCCCAAGCTGCACTGACCTGAAAATATATCACACCAACACATTACCATGAAGAAAATGGCCTCCTAAGAACTAATTGTATATCAAATAAAATTAGACATACACACGAGATTCCCATAGCTTGGTAGTCTTCCCGAACAATTTCAACAGCATAAGCCTAGTAAAAGTGAATGCTGATATATTAGTGGAGGGTACAATCAGATAAAAATAAGTCTTGTAAAATGTTATACAAAAAAATGGAGTGATAATCCAAACACTAATGCAAGTCTATAAATGGTACCTTCATTGGTCCAAGCAACCCATTTAAGGCCCCAAGAAGAAATCTTGTGGTAACTGCCATCCAAAAACTAGTGCTAAGGCCAAAGAGGGTGTTGAACACAATGCTGAAGTCAAATAAGAAGCAATTATGAGTATTGAAAAAGTTATCTTGAGGCTCAAGAAAACTAAACCATCCCAATCAGTGTCAAGCTTGCTTACACTGCAATAATTCCCAAAACTGCAACAGGCTTTCGACCATATCGATCAGCCACTATTCCCCATGGTACAGATGTCAATCCTCTTCCAAGCATGAATGCAGACCCTACAAACAAAATATCATTTGGATCAGTAGTTTTTTTTTTTTTTTTTACCAAAGTTTAATTTAAAATTTAACAGTCTATAAATTAGCTCATGCACATTAATGCAATGGAAGGACTAAAAAGGACCTTACCCACATAACCAGCATAGGAACTTATATCTGCCTCTGTTTTTGCAATACCAAAATCTCTAACCTGCAAGTAAACATGTATTAATGGTCATGTTTCAACCTTGCATCATTGAGTATGCTCTAACATACTAAGAAAGTAAACAGTTGTAAAGTTGACGATTTATTAAATGTTATATTCTTTAGATTTTTTGATGTTTTGATTTTTCCTAATGTGCATCTAGCACAAAATACTACTCCCTCCGGTCCTAAATATAAGACCTAATTGACTTTTTCTAGAAAATCCTTAAAAAAGCAAAATAAGTTAATTATAAATTGATTTACCTAATTTTTTCCCTTAAACTAGTTTATTTTACCTATAAACTAATGGATAATCTAAAAATATATCAAATATGTCATCATTTAACAACCTATTTCGCAACCTTAACCTTTCAAAAAAAAATCAATTAGGTCCTATATTTAGGACCGGAGGTTGTATTTTTTTTTTTGTCAAAAAATAGACACCTACTTTTAAAATGGGTCAATAATGCTCTCCTCGTCACTGTGGACCCCATATTGTAAGTCCATGTGTGCAATTAACATTCTTTTTTTTCTTTTGACCATTTATGGTGCTAGGTAGAAAAAAATTAAACATTCTGCTTTTTTTATTGAAAATATGTGTTGGAGTAAGAGATGAAAAACAAAACAAACAAAAGCAAAGCAGGCAGCAAAGGCAGCAACTAATGTACTTCAAATGGATAGGCAATGAAGGTGTAGGAGAACAAGCAACCACTACATCCAAAGTCAGAACATTCTCTTTGGCTCACCCTCAATGCCATAGAGCTTCTTCATCCTTCTCTTCTTCACCACGTGTACCCTCCTCTTCTTCTTCATTGCATTTGGTGCTAGATACAGCTTGGGAAAAAGTATGTGGTCGTTTTTTTACCCTTAACCCTTCAAAGTAATTATGTAAGAAGAGAAAATAACTTTGTACTTGCTGTCCAAAAGAATTTCTTATTGTTACGTAGGGAATTAAGGAAAAAGAAGAGAGGGAAATGTAATGTAATAGACAACATTAGTGCTGTTATTATATGTGCTTATAGTTTATTATATTTTGTGAAAGAAAGTGCTTCAATAAAAAAACAAGGACCAAACTCTGAAGTTTCTTCAACTTCAGACCTATAAAATGAAAGGAACTAGGATATAACTGTAAATTAAAAAAAAAAAAATACTCATATTAAAAAGAAAAAAGAAGAATACTGAGTATCATTTATTAAGAAACCATATGTATCAGCTTCCATTTTCATCTTGAATCAAGTGACACTTGCTTCCAAGACTAGATTTGCATATTTCAAAAAACAAGGCACTTCATATACTTAATAAAAGCATGGTATTGAAATTGATAGTAGTGTGTAATATCCGGGGAAAAATGCTCTCTTCGATGGGTATAATTAAAATAATGCACAAAAAGGAATGGAACAGTACATGCAAATTAAAAACCAAACTCACCATGAAATACAGGAACGGAAAGAGAGATGATATTGGCAGCGCTGAACAAACACATGAAGGTACAAATAAGTCACTTTCCAAAAAAATATTTTTAGGAACTTTATTTTATTCTGAATAATTGTTACAGAATGATTAATCTTAGGGTGGGGGGCGGGCTGGAGGGGAGGGGGAGGGTGGGGGGGGGCGGCTGGAGAGGGGAGGGGGGAGGGTGGGGGCGGCTGGAGGGAGGAGGGGGGTGGGTGAGGGAGGAGGAGGGGGGAGGGGGTGGGTGGGGGGAGGTAAATTTTTTTTAAGGCTAGGGGCAAAATTGTCTTTTCACTTTTCAAATATATTAATGTGAGGTCCCTTGGGACCCTACATTAATATTTTCAACTTTTGGGATTTTTCCAGTATTAACTCCCTTGTGAGGGACCTCTAATTAAATTTCTCATTTTTAAAACTATATATCTTTGAAAAAGTTTGCTTTTAATAGGCATAGAATATAAAATAAAGATATTGTATAAACTATCGTTTTTTTTAAAAAAAATATTTTACTCCAAAAACATCATCTTAAAATAATCAACTCTAAACAGTCCATATTGAAAATCTAATTAGATTTATTAGATGATCCATATCTCATCAGTTTTTCCTGCTACACATCTCTACTTAAAGGGAAACTGGTTCCTTTGAAAAACTCAACTTGCTGATGTTAGCGGCCACCCGTGAATAGTAGAAGTATGACATGGGTCGGAACATGTTTCAGACCTAATCATATCTCGACATTCACTTGCCGTTAAATCTGCTAACGTCAGCAAATCGAGCTTTTAGAATAGGTCAACTTGTCAAAAGGATACACTAGTGGTTAAATCTGCTAACATAAGCAAATTGAGGCTTCAAAATAGGTCAATTTGGCATGAATGCCAAAAACAAGCTAGTAGAGTACCTTGGAAATAATGACAAGCCCAATAAAAGTTACTTGTTCCGAATTGAAAGTACTAATCGTGCAATATTTCAGGAACCAAACCAAGTAAAATCATGAGACAATAATAACTTACCACTGCACAAAGTAACGAGAAATATGTTGAGAAGATACTTGATGGGTACGCCTTGGGAAGTTTCTTTGGCTCTATCCACCTTACAGCCAGGACAGTTCTCATAGTAATCTTTCTTCTTCTTCAGCAACGTCTCTCTATTATCGTTATTATTATCTGCCATGTTTGTTCACACCCAAGATTCTCCTTCCTGATCGATAAACTCTCTTCTATGGAAAGAGAGACCCCAAAAGAAGAAGAAAACAGATTTGTAGTTGTAGACTTGTAGAGAAGACGTCGTATGTTGAACTTATGAAAGGAGCGCACGTGTCATATATATGTTGACTGATGACATTGAGAAAGGCGTGGCGTAGTTAGGAAGCATGGGAAGAGAAAGAGAAATCGATGACGAAAAGTCAAAAACTGAGAAATAATGATTGAAGATAAAGATACGTATGCACATGCATCATATATGTTCACATAATTCAGAGATAGCCACTACAGTCCACCGACATGTGATGTGACAGCTGAAATTCCACCACCTACAAGTCAAAACTGAAAAGCGTGTTTTGTCCAAAACAAAATAATAAAATAATCAAAAGCGTATGAAGCGTGAACAGAATTCAGCCTCCAAGAAATTTAATATATTGGGTAAATGACCTAATCTGCCCCCGAAGTAACCACCAAGGAGCGCTGAGCACCTTAAACTAACAACAGGCCCATATCTGCACTCCAAGTAACCAAGGTGTTTAAAAACTACCCCGGTTTGACGGTCAACAACGTTTGACCGTTAGTATGCATATGTGGACGCCACGTGGAGATCTGTTTTGTCAACCAGCGCCTTGTCATCGCAACGTAGGATAAGTTAATGTGGGTCCCACATTAAATAAAAAAAAATCTCCCCCCCTCTTTACCTCCCACCCACGGCCCCCCACCCCTCACCTCCCTTCCCAACCCCCCACCACCAGCCCCACCCTCCCTGCACCTCCCCCCCACCCCCCCTTCACCTCCCTCCCTCACTTCACCACCCCGCCCCACCTCCCCCACACCACCAGCCCCAGCCCACCTCCCCTACACCACCAGCCCCACCCCCACCCCCCCTTCACCTCCATCCCTCACTTCACCACCCCGCCCCACCGTGGTGGGGAGGTGGAGGGGGGGTGGGGCGGGTGGTGGGGGGGAGGTGGGGCGGGGTGGTGAAGTGAGGGAGGGAGGTGAAGGGGGGTGGGGCGGGTGGTGGGGGGGAGGTGAAGGGGGGGTGGGGCTGGTGGTGGGGGGGCTGGGAAGGGAGGTGGGGGGGCCATGGGTGGGAGGTGAAGAGGGGGGGAGATTTTTTTTTTATTTAATGTGGGACCCACATTAACTTATCATACGTGGCGATGACAAGGCGCTGGGTGGGAAAACAGGTCTCCACGTGGCGTCCACATATGCATACTAACGGTCAAACGTTGTTGACCGTCAAACCGGGGTAGTTTTTAAACACCTTGGTTACTTGGAGTGCAGATACGGGCCTGTTGTTGGTTCAGGGTGCTCAGCGCTCCTTGGTGGTTACTTCGGGGGCAGATTAGGTCCCTTACCCTAATATATTTGATTTCTTTTGTCTTGTCTAGTAAATTAATGTAAAGATAGGGGTTTGGGTAATAAATAATTTTAGGATAAGATTGAAAAACCAAATTATTTTTTTGGGCAAAGGTGCATTTATTTCTGATATTCAAGTATTGTCATAGGACCAATTAACAAGCTTTTTATTTTGTCATTTTTATAAGACACTACTAGTTGCATTGGTATCTAATGTGTATTATTAGTCAATTTAATTTAATTGTCCATTTCATACCCATATTTAGTAAGGGTTGTGTAGGAGAAAGTAATAGTTTTTTTTACCAAGTGAGAATTATTAGTTAATATTTTATGATAAGGAGAACACCACAGAGGGAGTACTATAAATCTAAAATCTCTAAACTACTACTAATAGGCCTCAAAGAACCTGAGAGTAATATTATGCAATAGTGAAATCATCTAATTGCCCTTACAAAATTAAAAGACAAAAGGATAATATTGAGAATTGAAGTAGGAATTGTTCATTAATTAACAAGTTAAGTAACCTTAATTGACAATGCAACTAGCTAGATTTGTTATCTACAAGCAATGTTAATTTACTCAAGACAATTGTTATTAATAACTAAAAAAATTATATTAATAATTGTCGCAACATTTTATCATATAAGATACAGATCCCTTAGAACCTGTTAATAATTTTGATATTTCAAATGACCTTACAGCAATAAATTGTCTTATTTAGGATGCTTATATCCCGCCAACGAGCCTATTAACAATCAGTTATCAGCTACTTCATCTTGTGCTTCGTTTTCATTGGATTTTTCGGTTTTATAAACACACTTCCTTCTAATGATCTAATCCATGATATATATGTATATATCTATATGATCATTCTTTTTTTAATAGATGACATATACTTCCTCCACAGCTTAATATTAAACCTAATTACCTAAATTGTTAGTTAAATTATTTAATATGATGCAGTTTTTCTTAAACACCTTGACCACATATAAGGATTGAACACGAGACTATAGGTGAAGTTAAAACCATCCAAATCCAATTGATACAAGAAATGCAAGTAGTAGTATTCTAACCATCTTCTTCGATAATCCTTACAATCCATTTCTTGCTAAATTATTGTATCGATAATATCGATAGCGGTAAGTTAGGAAAATATTGACAGAAAGGGGAAATAACTAGGTCATGCAATCATAATCAACATTCACTCCCAAATAGTTTATATATATTATGGATTGAATGAACTATAAAGGATCTTTTTTTTATCGAAAGAACTATAAAGGATCTACTCCCACAAATACTAAACATGGTGAGACTCCATTAAATTAATTAGAGATTGAACAAGCTAAATGAATTATTTTAAATGTGATACTTTGCTTTTTCTTCGTCATTCAAAATTATGTTAATTAGAAGTCAACATTCTTTTTATCAACTCAAGGAAAATTTATTAAGTTAAATTGTATTTCTTAGTTTGTATGAATTAATTAGTTGAAAGTGAAAAAACGTCCGTATCAAATACTATGCCTTATCTTAATCTACGAGTATTATTTTATTAGATCATCACTTATCCTTAAATCATCGCAAGAAAACAGTGACAAAGTGATTTAATATTCGTATTTTGTGAGGCTCATTTTATATTTCGGGTCGTTATGTGCGTGGATTAAGATAAAATAGTGCACCCTGAGAATAAATTACAAAATATTACACATTGGATACCAATCTAATTCTAAAGTCTTCGTCTTCACTATAAGACTTAAGAATTAGACAGTCCATTTATTGATTGATTAACTAGAACCTTTCAAGTAGTAGTGGCTAGCATTGGATCCAGTTGTGCACTTGTACCTTTACATTAGATTGGACGTGGGCAACTGGGCATATATACATGTGGTATAGTACTATATTTTTAATTGCTTCGTGCACCAGAAATCAAACTTTATCATAGAAATTTTTGCTTGTGTAAACCTAGTGCAACACGTTATTTATGTTTCGTCCAATAATAACAAAACACATGAGGTTTTACTTGGAAAATTCAATTTGACTTAACACCCTAAAAATTCTAACATATTAAAAAAATTAAAATCACATGTTTTAATTTTTATTTTTTTTATTTTACAAATTGAATAAAAAATTAGTTAGTTGATATTTTGGGTGTCATGTCAAATTAAAAATTTCACGTAACACATTATGTGCTCAATTGTTATTGGTCGGACCATAAATGATGTGTTGTACTGGGTTCACACAAGAATTTCTAACCTCATCATTACTTGGTACGGTAAATATCCTCTAATCTCTTTCTTTCTACTTTTTGGAGAACAAACAGGTAACCACACATAAACAATTCGATCATCTAAAAATTCCATGGCGAAGTAATTAACACATGCAACAACCATATAAAGCGTAAAAATGATTAATGGTTTGAATAAAACCAAACATGACCGTGGAAGAAGATATATGAGTAAAGGAGAAAAAGAAGCCAAAAGAGAGATTTCGAGATCTAGCAAATAATATAAAACCACAAATTATATTGTCGATCATCGTTTTTGACAAGACATATTATTGCAATACAACAATGATATAATTTAATACCATGAGTCAAATAACCTTCAAACAAACCAAATGACATGGTAATTGAGATAACTGCAACCTTTCCTAGATATTCTCATGGAACCTACTCATCAAATCTTGAGAGTGATTGCAAGAGTACCCATATGACCTTAAAGACAAAAATATCATTCACCATAATCTCTATAATTAACACAATCAACAAAATAAAAAGGCAATATATAAGTTATAAATCGAAGACTTGTAGTATTTGAGGAAAGGAAGACCTTTCCATCATCAAGATGGTGTTGGGTACGTGTGACTAGAGGATTTTGAGGTGACACAAGTCATTACCCAAAAAGTTTCGTTACCAGAAAAGTTGAAAGGTTAATGTGCAAATTTAATCGCAAAATGTTATGATGTTTGGGTCACTCGTAGTCAGCTTTAAAAAGCATTTTTTTTACTTCCATTATTTTGGCTTTTCATGTCCAAAAACAGATAGATGTAAGGAAAGGTTACGAAGAAAATGTTAAATATTTTGCGTCCATTTTTATAGTCCACTTTAAAATAATAAACTTCCTTTTTTTTTTTGGAACTCAAATGAGCTACAGCCTACAGCTAATAAGGGCATGAATATGTTTTTTTACCTTGTAGTGCGCTCATTATAATTATATTTCGTTGGGTACAAAATCAAATACAGTTAAATATATGGCAAACTTAATATGAGAGGAAAAAGAATGAAAGTCTCGAATTTCTTAGACATCATAATGATCAAAATAAGTGTGCCAGTAAATAGATTTCGTAATATTCTATGCGAACAAGAAAATACTAGAAACTAGGGAATAAGCAATCAGATTCCCATAAAAACACCATATTTGCTCTTGAAGATGAAATACGAAGAAAGAAGTGAAGTCTTTAATCAAAGATTTTATCACAAAATGAAATTCCATTTATTTCTACTTGATTTTTTTATAATTATAAGAAAGTTAAATAATAAATTATTTATAAATTCATTTAGGTGAATTTTTTCTTTAAACAAATTCTTTTGACTTCTACGCTAACATAATAATATACTTATACAAATAAATCAAATTAAAATAAGTTGAATGATTCATTTAGAATTTTAGCTCCCTAATTTTTAAACAAAATTAAGGGCCCCAAATAACGTGTCCACCCATAAGTACGAAGTGGGGGATCGGCGCGTGAATTGAAGGATCACGAGTGTGGAGCAAGGTTGTCAAACTCGTGAGTTTAAGTAAACTCGCGGAGATAAGGTAAACTCGGATAGTAGACTCGAATCGTAAACTCGTAAGAGTTTACTTTTATCAAAAAGCATGTATTTATTTTATATAATTGAATAAGAATACAAAAAATAATAATAAATTGATTTGAATTTATTTTAAATATAAATAGTAAATTTAAATATATCAATATTAATACTATATCAAACTCAATAGATGAATTTCTATGAAATCCATATTTAAATTTATTAAATTTTTTCAATTAAAAATAATTAAAATGAGTTTAGTAGCAAGTTAACGCACTTTTCTATAACGTAAAAACGTAAAAGCGGTGAATTCACAATGTAAACACGTAAGTTTCTACCGAATTTTCAAAGACTGAAAATTTAGCTGACTCGTGACACGTTTTGGTTAGGTAGTGTCGTAAAAATGGTAAAATCGGAGAGTCAACTCGCGAGTTTGACAACAATGGTGTGGAGTCTTCTATTGCTATTATATGCGAAGGACCATTCTGATAAAAAAAATATATACGAAGGACCACGTCTACGATTGTGAAGTCTTCAATTTTTACCCTTGGTGAGTAATTAGATTTAAAAATTGGCGAACAAGAAATATAAAGGCTCAAAATTTGAATGGTTTTGATCCAAAATATAAGAGTTCATCTTACATTTTTTCTTACTTAACCCTTAATTCTCTTTCATATTTATTAATATTTATGTATTTCTCTAAAGTATTATAATATATAAATATGGACAATATTGGAAAAAAAATTAACTTTAGGCATTCAACTAACTTTTACATGTTTTCTTAAGAAGCATTTTTTGGCGGCTGACTCTTATATTACAAATTAGAAGGAGTACATATATTGATTTTTTTAAAAAAACTTACAATTATTTGAATTAAAAACTGTTTTTATTGATAAAACCATCTAGCGTACAAAATCAATATGATTATTAGTTAACAGAAATAATAAGTCTGTAAATAAAATGAATTCAAATATTATGTTTGAGATTAAATTCATTCTGTTGACTTTTATTACACTCATTTGGTCTAATTTCTTTGTTTAAAATACAAAGCGATAATTTGAAACTGAAGTGCATAAGACGAAAAATCATGAAAATTTAAATTAATTTGAGAATGATAAATATCACCCTAGATCTCCTCCTCAAAGATTATTGCATTTGTTATATAAGTGTGTGTGTTTGAATAAATGAAACCCCTCTCTAACCTAAATCTTTTTTTTTATCAGAACTCTAACCTAAATCTTGGAGACACACACACACGTCGAATTCCTCAAAACTAACAATATGTTCTTCTTATACACCTATTATCTAATTTGTTTTCCCTTGTTGCTCTTGGAGGAAAATATTGACCTCTCTTTTAACTAAAAATTGAATATATGCCTCAAATTAAACCACTGACATTCCTCTTCTATTTACAAGTTGCTTAGCTTCTAATATATTTTGCTGGAAAAAAATTAAAAATCGTTAATTATAACTAGAAATTTAATATACCAGTTATACATATATAGTACCCATGAAAATAAAATTCACGCAACATTAAATAATAAAATATTTATACATTCATTTGTGTAAGAAAATGTCCAAATGAGTGTTTAGTGTCTGAGTATAATTATTCAGAAGTATTGGATTTTTAAGTGTAATTTACTTATTTTTACTTAATTTAAAATTTAAATGAAAAGTTATGACTTTCCAGTTAAAGGATGTGTACATTAGGAATTAGGTAGAAATAATTTTTTTTATTGGAAACAATTTTTCTGCCTTCTTTCCCATACTTCTCTCCCAAACACTCTTTCTTTATTTTCTCTCTTTCACAATATACAAAGTATAAGAGTCTAGTGATTCTTATTGTTGAAAGACATATACTTGAAGGATTTGTTCTTCCTTCATTCATTCAAGTATTTCTAAATACTGCCTCTTTATTTTCCATCAATTTGGAAACCCAATTTTTATTTTGAGCACAATTGGAAACCCAAAATTCAATAATGGATATTCTATAAAAAAAAAATCTTCTCACCTCATAAATTGAAACCATATATATGAGTATATATTGAAACACCAACTTCACTCATAAATAACTTGGTTTTTGGGCAGATCGACAGCCTGAGACTTAAATTTTATTCCAATACATAATATTAAGATAGATAACATGTCCATAATAAGACACTGACCAAATTGTTTCAATAATAACCATTAACTTAGACATTGTTATTATTGGCATCATTGTGATGACTGTTCTACTGAGGTTGTACTGTCTTTCTCTCTGCCAGGAATGGCTTGAACGTCATCAACAATCCAAGTGCTTCTAATAGGTTGAGGAAGAAGAACACCAAGTGAGAACCTGCAGTTATATTTCCCACGGTTATTGAGGTTGCAGAAAAAAAATTACAATCTATACAAAATGTTTTTTTACAAGTTATGACTGTTTGGCACATTTCTCATACTTGAGTACAACATAAAAATTCTATGATTATATGAATAAATGGGATGGATTTTCTGATTTTGTATGATTTTCTTAAATCATATATTAAAGCGTGAATCAATCATATAGCCTCCTCATCAGGCACTATCTTTGGTCCCAACTTTAATTCAACACCAACAGATTTTGGGACCAAGCTAGTCTGCATTGACCAAGTTGTATTAATTCAACACAAACTGAGCATCATCATACCTGGAAGGAAAGAAGCATTTAACCGCTCCTGGGACCAAGCTAGTCTGCATTGATCAAGTTCATAATCAGCGAACCAAAGATAGGTTAGACTTAGGAATACTATATTTATATTACACACAAGCAGGCCTATTAAATAGGGGCATAGTTACAACACTAGTACATGACCTCAGCAATATAACAAATCTAGGTTTATGACTCTTCACTGTAAAATTTCTTTCACGAATTAAAACAATTACGAGTTAGATAAGTATTCTAGCTTCTAGTAAAGCTTGGAAAACTCATAAAACATGATCAAAAATTGCTGATCATCAGCTGCAATCAAGCCAAAGATCAATTGATCAGTGGAATTCAATCACCAATTGAGCTCAATTTCTTGTGGCAATATTTTTTCACTGGAAATGATAGATTTATATTTTTTATAAAAGAAAATCATAGTTACACTTACATTGCACCACCTCCAGCAGGGCCAATTGCTTTGCATATTGACATGGCAGTCATAGCAATACCATTAGCTGCTCCTCTTTGATGTTGATCCTGTTTTTTTGAAATCAACACCCAATATTTATAAACTCAAAACTTGAACAGAAAAATTAGCAATGAAAGATGAATTGAGGAAAAACAATTACCACTGCTTTGTTTTGCAGAAGCATCAATCCAGTCATAATTGTTTGCTGGGTACACCCACAAACAAAAAAAAATTGCAATCAGGCCAGATCATAATGCTTGAAGGAGATGGAACTCACTGTTTCTACAATTTAAATGAAACGTAGATTTAACTGAATATTTAGGCCACTTAGTTTTTTCTTCAATACAATTCAGTCCTAAATTTCAGTTAAACCAGTCATGTGCGTTTAGCATTGTTCATTGTTTTAATGTGATACTACCTCATTATAAGAGCTAAATAACCAAATTACTTAGTTTGAGAAAAAACAATTAAAATAATTAAAAGCAATAATATGTAAGAAATAAAGTTATTTTCCAATCATGCCTTGACTAATAAGGGGGACAAGAGAGAAATAGACTGATAGTAAGAGGAAGTATGAAAGAGGATGTAGTATTGAAAAAATGGAGGGACAATATAATTAATTATGGGAAAGAATGGTAAAAATGCATTAAATTCCTAATAATAAGGATGTGAGGGAGTATTTTTTATTTTGGGAAGGGGGGAGGGAGTTTAATTGACATTAGAATGACAGGTTCTAATTCCATGTTCATCACCCATGTTACTCATCACCTTCTCATCACCACAAATACACACAAAAATATAAGCACATGGTGGGTCCCATAACCTCTCTCCTAGTGGGGCCAACCATATACTTATATTTATTTGTGTGTATTTGTCGTGATGAAATGAGCATGGATTCAAAATCTCAGCAACATCAATTCCCTCTCTCAAGGACATGGCACAGCATGTTACACAGTTACATTGGACATGCGATGACATATTAAATTGCACATGGATACTTATGTTTATATGCCCCTAATTCTGTGTTGATATCATACTTCCAAAATTTAAATGAGAACATTCATCAGATTACAAGGATAATGACTACTATTCATAGTTGACAGATTGAAGATGCTCTTAAAAATACTCCATTTCAGCTATTCTACTTCAGCTCAACCCCTCATGATTATAAAAATGATGCACTTACAGAGAGACAAAACTTGAGGACAGAAGCACTAGTTGACGTAGCGTGAAGCCGGATAACAATGCCATGAAAGGGTAGCTTATCAAAAGAGGTATGGTGATAACCTGCTTATGGCAACCAACAGATAAAGTACAGTTAAAATAATGAGCAATGGAAATGTTAAATCATAGCACTCATAATTGAGATCAAAAGTTTACTGCTGCAATGCGAGCAAGTCTAATGGAGCCACAAACTTTCTCCACCGGAGGATAAAGGAAAACTTGGTAAATCAAGAGAACAGAACCTAACAAATTAAGCAAAAGTCTGAATTAATCAACCTTTCAGCATAATGGCAAAGTGCAGAGACAGAGTGATTCATCAAAACGACAGAACACTGTCTTTGCCATGCACATCTGTTATGTCCTAGACTAACTGCAAAGTTCATATATGTAGTGCTTGCCTATTTGACTAGCATCAATAACTAGAGTCTAATCCAGAACATTTTTACTTAACAACTTCACTCAACATAAATCAAACAATGATAGCAACTGCTCTTCTACTCAAAACATCTTGACACATGAAAGAACCTTTATAAAAAAATAGAAAAATGCAACACTAGTGGCTACGCATGACAGCACACACACACACACACACACACATATCAAGGGTAGTAAAGCAGGTATATATATAATAATGCATCATTCCAAATTTAAAAGGACAGAACTTCGGTACAGCTTTCTGAACGACATGGAAATTTGAAAGTGCACAACTAAATAAATGAATAACTTACTCTGCAAGCTATGTTTCAAAGGAGAATTATGTAAAACCACTAAAAAGACTTACCTATGTTTTTGCCAACACTACACCAAGTAATGGTGACCTTCTAGATGCCTATCAAGAGATTTTTCTAGAGGGAAATCCAAGTAACTGAAATTTACTTAACAAGACTGGTTTCAGAATAAGTGTGTGAAAAAGTTGGTAAATGGCCTCATCATGTAGTGCAATGAATTATGTGAAAATTGGGGATGAAAAGTTACAAAGGAAACATAATTTACATTTACAACATTAATCTATAGCAAAAATTTTGAAGCCCTCAAGAATACACCTGATATTGAAAGAACATTACCAACATCATTGGTTGTAAAGCTCAAACCGCCCAACTTTAGAGGACTGACCGCCCATAATGAGAAAACCTACAGGAAGTAAGATAGTGATAAGTTACAGCCTAGAATGAGGAAAATGATGACACAAACCTCGGGCCTGTTACCAAAAGGTATTCAGTTTAATGCAACAAGAATGTTTTTATCAAGTTATTGCCTAAAAATATGATTTATTTAAACGCTATAGCATATTTGATCCTTGAAATATCATATACCATCATTTTAGTATGATACTACTATTACTATATCAGGAACGATCAAATAAGAACAGCATCATGCTTTCATGAACCAAAGTCACACAAAAATCATCAGTGGGGACACTTGATATTTAAATATAGGTATGGATAACAAGACAGAAAACAAAAGAAACCCCTAAACAGAATACAACAATAGGAAATACATGCAAATTAGTCGTTCATTTTAAAAGAAGGAAGCATACCTCTTGATAACCAATATTATGTATTGCAAAAAAACAATAAACAATAATGGCTGACATCAAGGGCCAATTCAAGAAGAGGTTTTCATCTTTCTGAACTATCTTTCCCACATTTGCATTATCGAAAGCTTCCATGTCCTGATGAGACTCACTGGTATCATTGTGTTTGTGCAATGTTTCCTGCAGCAACAAAGATTATAAACATTAGTCACATTATTCTAATATCTGAAGAAGCCCTTATTTTTAAAAAAAGAAAGTCTATAAAATGGTACATGTAATTCTCTTCTCTTATATAGTACTCCCTCCGTTCCTAAATATAAGATCACTTTAGGGAGGAGAACCTGTTCCTAAATATAAGATCACTTTCTAATTTGACTCAAGTTTTCCCCAAATTACCCTATACTTCCTTCACCCAAAAAATAGTGGTTTGAAAAAGGTGATATTTTTAAAACTTAGGTGAGGGGTATTTTAAAAATTTCATGTAATCCTAACTCATTGGAATGTCTTCCTTAATCTCTCCAAATTTGCTAAAGTGATCTTATATTTAGGAATGGAGGGAGTATAAAATGATATAAAAGTTAAACTCTAACAATAGATTTAACAAGCATGAGGCTTTGTACACTAAAATAAAACTCAATGGGTTCACAAACTCCCTTAAAAGGAAACAAAATACTACCTCCACTTCTAAATATATGATCATTTTCCCTAATTTGATTAGATTAAAGATGTTAGTTAAGTTAGTTATTAACACATGATATTACCACTTTATCCTAACTATATACTTTATCCCTACTCTTCCTCTCTTGCTTTTTATCATAGATAAACATTATCAGGGTCAGTTTGGGAAAAATAGAAAATAATCTTATATTTAGAAAAAAGTAATCAAAATTTGAAAGTGATATTATATTTAGGAATGAAGGAAGTACCAAAAACCCAGATATGAATTATACTATTTTGTAATTCAAAGAAAACGGTATTCTCAACATCAAGAGGACAGTATTCAAGAATATTTGTAGCGAAGGTTTGATTATTGAGCTTGTGATAGTCAAGTTAAAATAGATAGATATGCATGTTGTAAGGCTATACACACCGGAAGCCAGATGCAAGAAAACAATACAATAAGCGCCAAGACTGATATCGCTAGGTTGGGCAAGAAGTATGGAAACCTGCAGGTCATGTGTTTTCACATATGAATATAGTATCCTATCAAATGAAATGAAAGCAACTGAAACATGATATAATAAAAACAGACAAAATTGAAAAACAAGAAACGCCAAAACTGTTATTCTTTTTCTATGACAGTAACTATTATTATTCAAAAGTAGGACAAGGGAACTTACACATCAAAAAATGAGCCTTTAGAAAAGATATGTGGATATTTCTCTACTGGCTGCAATAAAAATTCCGCAGATTAGCAGAAGAACGACTAATAATTATTCATATCATATGAGCATTCTTAAACACACACACGCACACTTACAGAGGAATGACGACTAGTTTTAGAAATCAAAACTAAGGCAAAAATGTCCAGTATAGTTAATATTTTAACTTTTTTACGCCGATTCATCTCTCACTAAAATATGTGGTAGACTTATGTATTTATTTTCCCTTGTGTGATGATGATGCGACAGAGGATGATAAGTGCAAAAGTAAAAAAATTTACTGTGATGACCATTTTTGCACTACTTTTAAAATTCGATGGACAGTTTTGCTCTAAAAAATATTACATGGTCATTTTTGTCCTTTAGCCCTATATATAACGAGCAAAGTCTCCCGTGCGATGCACGGGGAGATTAACCTATTTTATAGTAGTTTTTAATATGACACTTTTTTTAAGTTCATTAAAAGGGGCTTGAGGTGCAAAAAAAAGTGTGGACATTTCATTTTATTTTTTAAACTAACCCACCAAAATCGTTAGGATATCACAAATCGTGTGTCATGGAAGACATTAGTAAGATGTTATATCTTGGTTTCCCGCGCTTCGCGCGGTTTATTCATGAAGATGGATTGAGTTAACAATTTTAACAAAAATCATTATTTATAATGATTACTAATCATACATTTAGACAAGTAATGAACATTGCTGTAAAAAAATCAATAACATTTGTTTCTAATGCAATGTCATACTACTCTATATTTAAAGTATCCTACCACACATAACTTGAAAATGTGAAGGAATAAGATGTTAGCACATATTTTTAAGAAACATCAAACTGTCTATAAAAGAATAAGAATTAAAACCAAACCATTTGGTTCAACAAAATAGGAAATATAATATAATTTGCCATTGAAACCAAAGTTTTAGCATTCTAAACTAAAAAAACATCTATATCTTATGTATAATACTGACATAATCAAATACCTGAACAACCTTATGATGTGTCCATGCCAAATCATGCCTATCATATAAGACTAAACTTGGTACAACACTATTTTAGTGTATACAATTGTTTTGGAGAGTGTTCTTGTGTTGCCATCTTGAAATTTCTGAATTTTCCATCTTGAAATTCAGAAATTTTGTGTTGTGGAGAGTGTTCTTGTGTTTGCGCTTCACTCACGGGTAAGGAAAATCATTGCTTTTGTGTTGCCATCTTGAAATTTCTGAATTTTTCCAAGGAAACGGAATTGGAAATTAGTTTCTCCACAGGCCCTTATTTTCTGTAACATTTCTGATGACAAATACACCCTCTTTAAAATCTTTAGATTTTATTTTTGATCAACCTTTTATCTTTAGATTTTATACACAAAATGAAAGCAAACTTTTACTATAGAAGCTTAAAGAGTAAACCGCATGAGAAAAAACACATGATTAATCAATTTCCATTGGAACAGCAGTAACAGAATTCAATCATACGGAATTAGTAGAGAGAACAAAACCTTGAATCAAGTAAAACTCAAAAGAATTGGGGTGCTAGATAGATAGAACATCATATTAAATCATTGATTTTGTGTAAGAAAAATCATTGCTTCTGTATTGCCATCAAATGGCCTCTCTTAATCTCTTTAATTTCTGACCTCGTAATCCATTCCAGAAAGCATCTACTCTTAATTACCACCTTTTTTCCTGGAAGCTGAACCTCCAAAACCTGATTGTACAACAATCACTAAATTCAGAAAGCATAATGATTTGAAGACACTGTAGAATAATAAAGCATTTAAGCATTAAATAAATATCATTCACAACAATCACATGATTCTCCATATCTCACATTTCAAAGCCAAATCAGTTGAGTTATAATAAAAAGGGTTAAGTGTCAATTTTGCCCCATATTTTTTCTCTCAAGACCGGTTTTATCCTAAAAGTTTTTTGGGTTCAAACTTACTCTTAAATTTTAAAAACATAGTAATATCACCCGATTTTGTTAGAAAAAACTCGAAATAACTGTTATTAATGTCAACATTGAACATCCAAATTGTAACTAAAAAGGACAACATAAGGTAGTCCTAGCAGAATCAGCTTTGGATGAGCTTTGGATGAAGATGTCCCAGGAAAAAAAACAACTATAATATTCCCCAAGGAACCAACATAAGTTAGTCCTAGCAGAATGAGCTTTGGATGATTATGCGTGAAATCTTGACCTAAAGTCTCCATGAATGCAGAAAATGTCTTTTGGAGAGCTATTCCCAGTTGCGCCCAACATTAACAATGCTCAAATCTTAATCATATAATCATATAAAAAACAATCCAAATTATTTGCAAAGTTGAGATTACATACTATCATTCAAGTTTAGAACCCGAAATCCTGATTATAAGTGTATAAACTATAAGAGCATAATCAAAAATATCATCTCTTAAAATTCAGCCAAAGGTCCTTGAATACCTGCTGTCATTCACGACTACAATGAATCATGCTATTTGTCTCCGATTCAGGAGGATAAATACAGAATGATTACAACAATGTTTCTAGGACTTGGTTTGCTGAGGATCTAGGAAAAGTAATTCCTTAGACTTTGGCAGACATGAGTTAATTTGAAACGGATGTAATGACATAAATATAGTAACAGACTGAACATACCACAAAGTTGAAGATTAATGAAAAATGTGAAGATAAAAGAACAAACCTCCAGTGCTGTGCCCCCAGCACAAGGAAACACTAAAGCATCCTTGACAAAAGTAATATCATCAGCTTCTTCAGGCAGTACACTTTTGAGGATGCCAACACGTATTGTGATAATTTTAAGATCCATTGTTTTCTGCTCGCCATTTTCCTGGCCACCCTGCAAAAGCACGAACCTAGAATTATTCTAGGTCATAACTTCACAGTTCAAGTAAATTCAGGAAGCTTACCTTATTATGTAGAACCAATGCTTCTTGACCAAAGGATAAACATGACTCCTCCGGGTTTATCTGTATAAACTATAAAGTACCAATGCTAAGATGTCATTCCTGATAAGGAAGATGTTTCACCAATTGTATACACTGGAAACAACACTATCATTAGAAAAATTTCAGTACTAACTCAAGTCTTATTTCACTTCCCAACTCTCTAAAAAAGCTATCTATATATATAATACACATATCCATCCAAATTAAGCATACCCCATATGCACAAAGGGCTCCAATGTAAATTACAAAGTTCTCAAGAAGATGCTGAGACAGGAATTATAAAGATTTGCAAAATCATATATTCAACGTGTATACCTTTGAGGCTACCATGTCACGTCCACTAACACTGTTGTATTCCCTAATAGATGCGCCTTTGTAGTGTGAATCTGAAAAATTAAGGCAACTTTTAGGGATAGCAGCACAGAAACAATATAGCATTTCAGAGGGGGTGCAATGAATTTTTGCTTCAAAAGATAGAAAATATCACAAAACTTAGTACTTACATATATAAGGGGCTGCAAATCAGAGGCAAAATAAAAACATTGAAGAAAATATCTAGGGAGAGATAAGGCCGGAAAAATCAAACAGTTGCAATCAACATCCTATTTTTAAAAAGTACAAGAAGCTTGACCTTTAAAAAAATGCTTACTGTCAAGTATGTGGCAAATAACACCAAGGCAGCAACATAAGCAACCTCAATCACCTGTGAAATGTCTTCTTAACCATTACTTGGCTACAACATCTTCGACTGGCGTGGCTGAAAAAAGTTAAAAGTATGAGAATAAGCAAAGAATGGAACCGTGAAAACATGGAGGTAGAAGAAGGAAGGTGAGAGATCTAACCGTACAAAGATTCAACCTTTGCAAAAGAGGCTCAAATAAAAAGGAAATCCAAAAGCCAACAGAAGGAGAAAGCGAGCAGATTTCTTGAAACATGCAAGTAGAAGAAGGGAAAAAGATAATAAAGCTTGGATCTTTCGCGAGAGATACTCAAATGAACAAAAAATAACCCAGAAATTTGAAAGGAGAAAGCTTTCCTTGGTAGAGTGTGGATTTAAGGGACTGGGGAAGTGAGAAAGCTGACAGGGATGATAGAACCAAGAAGAGAGAAGAGGTCATGGATGGAGAACTTGGGCAGTGGATCCTTCTATGCTGAGAACTTGTTCAGAGTTTGAGTGTGAATATATCTTTTGTCAGCAAGTCAAATCTGCTTACCAGAGGGCCCCACTATCAACAAAAGCAAAAAGGACCCAAAAGTGTTAGACAAGATGACTTAGTCTGCCCAACTAATACAATGGGCAGTGCATACATGGCAGCGAAAAAGGGAGAATGAGTGTAGCTAGTGGGGCCACAAATGTCAAGAAGATGACACCTGGACAAAAAATGACACATGGCGCCCCTGTGTAATGAACAGTAAAATGGCCAATAGCAAATGGCCATTTTTCCTTTAGTGTTTAATAGATTGTTCCAAATGAAATTCTGATAGAGCACTCCATCTTATATTTCAAAATACAGAGCTGTCAGCTGTCTTAATATGTCCACTTATATGGAATGGCAACAAAAGACTTCCAAAATGTCATATTTGAAGAAGAGTCAGTTTCATCCTTAAAGTACGGACACATAGTCATTTTCACCCCAAATTAATTCGTTTATTCCATTTGTGCATGTCTAGTTTAATGACAACTCTAGATAAATATAAACGCTAAATCTATAAGGACTTCGACTGATGAAACAATTTGCATTAAGACCATATGCAAATATCAAAGCCTATTTGAAGCAAATAGTGGCTTACAACAAAAGGGCACAGCCTCCTATTGCTGGGCCAACAACTAAACCAACGCCCCAAGCAGCACTGACCTGAAAATATATCACACCAACACATTACCATGAAGAAAATTGGCTTCTAAAAACTAATATCGTAAATCAAAGTACATTAGACATACACATGAGACTCCCATAGCTTCGTATTCTTCCCGAACAATTTCAACAGCATAAGCCTAGTGAAAGTGGATGATGATATGTTAATGGAGGATAAAATGAGATAAAACAAGTACTGCAAATTATGAACAAAAATGGACTGATGATCAAGAACACCAATGCAAGTCTATAAATGGTACCTTCATTGGTCCAAGCAACCCATTCAATGCCCCAAGAAGAAATCTTGTGGCAACTGCCATCCAAAAACTAGTGCTAAGGCCAAAGAGAGTGTTGAACACAACGCTAAAGTCAAATAAGAAGCAATTATCAGTATTAAAAAACTTATCTTGAGGCTCAAGAAAACAAAACCATTCCAATCAATGTCAAGCTTGCTTACACTGCAATGATTCCCAAAACTGCAACAGGCTTTCGACCATATCGATCAGCCACCATTCCCCATGGTACAGATGTCAATCCTCTGCCAAACATGAATGCAGACCCTACAAACATAATTTCATTTGGACCAGTACTTGGATTTAAATTTAAAAGTCTATAAATTATATCATTTAAATCAATAAAATGGAAGGACTAAAAGAAAACTTGCCCACAAAACCAGCATAGGAACTTATATCTGCCTCAGTTTTGGCAATACCAAAATCTCTAACCTGCAAATAGACATGTAGTAATGGGTCATATTTCAAGCTTGTATTATTGAGGATGCTCTAACACGGTAAGAAAGTAAACAGTAATAAAGCTGAAGATTTAACAAAGGTTATATTTATTGTTCTATCTCATAATAATAATCTTTATTACTCCTACAGTGACTAGTCAGACTATTCTTCAAGCTTGAATTGAGATATGTTGAAGTAATCACATGAGGAAAGAAAATTACTTTGTACTTGTACCCAATACCAAAAAAAAAAAAAGGAAATGAAGGAAAAAGAAGAAAGGGAGAGAAATGTAACTTACTAGATAACACTAATGCTGTCGTTATGTGTGTTTATAGTTCATTAATTTTTTTGAAAGAAATTACTTCAATAATAAAACAAGGACCAAATGAACAAGTTTCTTAAACTATAGACCCACAAAAAAGAAAGCAATTTCTTAAGTATATACAGTATATCAAAGATAGGGGTGTTCAAAAATTTGTTGTCTTGCTTATCGGGTTCACGGATATTTCAGGATAGATCAAATTTTTTGGGTCATCACATTCCCGTCTTGTTAGTACTCCCTCCGGTCCTAAATAAATAAGTAAATATAAGATCTAGTTGACTTTTTTTTTGGAGATGTTAAGGTTACAAAATATGTTATTAAATTATGACATATTTGATATATTTTTAGATCATTTATTTTGTGATTTTAGGATTTTCCAAAAAAGTCAACTACGTCTTATTTTAGGACCGGAGGGAGTATTATTTATTTATTTTTAGTTTTTATTTAACTGTCCCATAGAAAAGAGGCACACACCCACACACAATAAATAACCCCCAGTCTAGTTACCAGTTTCATAGCTACTAATCCATCACAAGTATGCACGTTATGTGTCTCTATGTGATACACAAATGAAAAATATATAATATTATGGTGTAAGTATGTAGCTGGGGTATGCTTTGCTTTATGCGTGTCTGTGTGAGACTTTAATATATGTTCATTCCCATATTTATGTTGTCACCAATAAGAAAGAGGTACAGTGTAGCAAAAACTGGGAAAATATCCATATTTTAATGCAAATAGGCTCGTATGATTAACCACCACATGACTTACTTATGCTTAAAATTGAAGTTTCTATTGGGCGATGGTTCTTCCCACGAGCTGTAGAAAACTTGTTTCAACCTTAGATTTTTTTTTTTCACGAGTTCCAAATCTGATTGATAAGTTTTCACAGAGCCAAGTCAACATAGAATAGAGCAATAAGGGGAGTGATTTCCTCACTATGTAATATAGAAAGCCATAGACAAATTTTTTGTGTGTATTGTTGGTCTCGAGCCTTTTCTTTCTGCCAAAAAGGCTCAGATTATGAAGAAAATTAAACAAAATCAGTTCTCGTCTTGAATCAAGTGGCATTCGCTTAGAAGACCATATTTGGGTATTAAATAAAAAAAACTAGGCACTTCATATATTTCATAATTGATATTCTCAATAAAGGCATGGTATTGAAATTGATAATATGGAATAATATGGAATATCCGGGGGCAAAATGTCCTCTTGTAGTCTTGTATGGGTATTAAAAAAATGCATCAAGATGAATGGAACAATAAAGGCAAGTTAAATGCCAAACTCACCATGAAATAAAGGAACGGGAAGAGAGATTGTATAGGCAGCGCTGAACAGATCACAAGAAGGTCAAATAAGTTACTTTCAAGTAAAAGAAAGAAAAAACAAAAACAAAAGCAGTACCAAAATTTAGCAATAATCACTCATTTAATTTTAAATAGATCCAATATTCCAATTGCAGCCAACAAAAATTACAGTTTATTATGTTTTTTATATTATCCGAAACAAACACTAAATCATTCCCAAAGTATGGCACTTCTCTTCTGACCAGAAAAGAAAGAATTTAGATCAATAGTTTAGAATATTTTTGGATCTTCCAACAAGAATTAGAAATTTAGAACACTTTAAAGTTTACTTTTTATCATTGGGTGAACAATCCACTAAAAAAAAGGCCGCTAGTCGTACTTTATATGTTGCACCACAACAACGCGACAAAATATTTTCTTTTTTTGAAAAATTATGCATCTTGTCGCTACTAAAATGCCGCATGTTGCTTTTGGTGGCGCGACAAACTACCTAATTTCTCACTCATTCTCTTCACTCCCCACATTTTCACACACAATTAAACCCTAATCTGTGCATCCCTCTCAATTTCTTACCCCTAGCCCTAATCCCAATTTCTCCCATACTTCAATTTCAGATCCATAAAAGCCCTAAATAAAAAATAACCGGCAGTTTTTTTTTCCACTGCAAAAACAAATTTTCTATTTCCATCTCATTTAGCATTTTTGATTAGTTTTTTCGATCTTGTTTCATCAAATACATTGCTTTCGTGAAAAGTTTGAACTCGTGACTTCAATTATACGAATCTGTTGCTTTTTTGGACCAATCTTTTTTCACAAATGGTGGGAGGAGGAAGCAGGAGAGATTGTATAGGCAGCGCTGAACAGATCACAAGGTACAAAAAAAGTTACTTCCCAGTAAAAGAACAAAAAACAAAGATAAAAGGCAGCATCAAAATTTAGCAATAATTACTCATTTAATTTTAAATAGATCCAATTGCAGCCAACAAAAATTACAGTTTATTATGTTTTTTGTATTATCCGAAACAAACACTAAATCATTCCCAAAGTATGGCACTTCTCTTCTCACCAGAAAAATAAGAATTTAGAACAGTAGTTTAGAATACTTTTGGATCTTCCAGCAAGAATTAGAACACTTAAAAGTTTACTTTTATCATTGAAGGATATTATTTTAGAGCTGTGATTCCATCCCAAATCCTTAGATAATTTTGAGGAGGAAAAAAGTTATTAAATTTTTATCTGAACAATCGCTGCAATGTTGGGTCATTTATTTCCATGAATCGCCCTTTTCTTAGTCCCAAAAAACCCTTTCTTTTTTATAGCACCATGCGATCAAACCCAATAGACCAAACTCAGAACCCATCGACTCAACCATTAAATTGGGCTAGGTTGGAAACTAACCAGAAAAAGTGGCCCGAGAATTAACCCAAGAAACTTGTTCCCACCTGGGAGAAATCTGAGACACTCATTGTACTAACTTCGGTCTAACTTGGGAATTCCGTTTATTCTTTTTGTTAATTTTCTTTTTTCCTTTTAAATTTCTTAGGGGCTAAGTCATGAGTTAATTACTCCCTCGGGTCGCTAATATAAGAGCCAGCCGTCAAAAAAAACGCTTCTTGATAAAACATGTGAATGTTAGTTGGGTGTCTGGAGTTAATGTTCTTTTCCAATAATATTGCCCTTACTTATTATGATACTTTTAAGATAGAGAAATACATAAGCATTAATAAATATGAAAGAGAAAAAGGGACAAAGTAGGAAAAAACACATTAAATGAGAAGAGAATGTGAAATGAACTCTTATATTTGGGAGCAGAATCATTTAAATTTTGAGCTTTTATATTAGGGATAGGAGGGACCGAGGGAGTATAAACTAACCCCCTGACCCTTTGTCTCGAGTTAATTGCCAGTTCGACTTTAATTACCTTGGATAATGCTGTTCTAAATTGTATATATCTAGTCAAATTTTCGATGGTCTATTTGGAAAGTTCAAACGACAAAGCCAATGCCCACAAAATCAATAAATAATGAAAGTTTAGAAACCCACAAGGAATGGGTCTCTGCTCTTTTTTTTTGTTCAGAAGAGAGAGTTAATTAGATCTGGGCCCTACATCTGATTTGTATGTTTTAGATTTGGGTTTTTAAAAGCTTATATATTTTTTTAAATAGATTATTTTGGTGGATGTAAAATATAAATTTTCATTATAAGAAAATAAAAATCATCTCTTATCAATCTTCAGAAACACACAAGATTTTTCTCCAATGCACGGAAATTGAAAAAGTAAATAAGCTAAAGAATTGAGGGGAAATCACAATTAAATGACAGTTGAATTTCAAAATCCTGAAAAGGGGATTTTGAGTAGTAAATACCGCTACTTAATTAGTTAATCATGTTATTTGGGAAAAACTTACATTAAGTTACTTTCTCCAGGTTCTCAAGTTCTTTTAATATGGGAGTGACACAAGTCCTTTTATTGAATGAGTGGTTGTTATAAAAGGACACATGTCACTCCTATATTAAAAGAACTTGAGAACCTGGATAAAAGAACTTGACCTAAGTAAGGTCCATGTTATTTTACTAGTTAAAAGTATTTTAAAATTCAACTGTCCATTATCTAGGATTTTCTCAAGAATTCATTTTTTATTACATATTTTAAGATTAAAAATTCAAATTGATGGTGCATCTAAAACAATTCAAATCACTATCACTCGAATTCTCCTATAGAGAAATAATATATTATTGGTCAAATATTTTTGTCTGGGTTTTTGCTTAAAATTGTGATCTATTTGAACACACCAAATGATAAATTCATAAATTTCAAAAAACTAGATATTGTACATTACAATCATTCCTGATCTAAATACTAAATATATAATTGTATTTACATAGTTTTATTTATTTAATAATTTAGATGAAATGGAAAATGATCTCATTACCCCTAATCTGAATATGAGGGCGATTGATCCAATTAAATGGAAACCTCCTGAACATTAGTGTTGCCTCACCTTAATGCTATTTTTAAAATTAAAAGGAATGATCTTAGTTTAAAAAATATACCCATTATCCACAGTATGAATTTATGAGTAGGAGAAATTCAAGCATTGCGAACCTGGCCTCCAGGGTAAAGGGTTTTTTTTTTGTCATTGAGAATCTCTCCATTTTGTTTCCATTTAGATCTAACGGTATATACTTATCCTCAAGTTTGAAATAGTGTTATTAAAAAATTTGTATTTAATATTATATCATTTATTTTCGAAAAAAAAGTTGTTAGAACAAAGTGAAATAAATAAGCACCGTTAGATAGAAGTGAAAAGAAATGAAGAGAACTATCAATAGAGACCCACTGCCCCTTCCTCAAAAGGCATATATGATGTGTTTTTTAAAAAACTGATAATAAATGTCAAAATATCCAATCCACTTTGTAAACTTATGAATTATGAAAAATGAATTTCACAATCATTGATTCAATTATACTAAACCGCCGGAAAATTAGCATGATACTACCTAAATATTATCTTTTAAAAAACTAAAAGGAATTACCTTAGTTTGAAAAATATCCTCATTATTGGTCTGAATCTATTGGAGAAGTAATCTATACATGGTAGAGTGTGAACCTCCTTCAAATTATTTTTTTTATTTAAAGGAAGGTTAAAGTATGTTTTTGGTCCCTTAACTTTGGATAAAGTTATGTTTTAGTCCCTTAATTTTGAAATGTATGTTTTTAGTCTCTTAACTTAAGATAAAGTCATCTTTTAGTTCTTTAACTTTTTTTACTAAAGTCTTACTACTTTGAAAAGTGTGTTTTTGATCCTTTTATATTGAGTTAAAGTATGTTTTTGATACCTTAACTTTGTATAAAGTCATGTTTTAGTCCTTTAATTTTGAAAAAGGAAGGGACAAAAAACATATTTTTTTAAAGGACTAAAAACATCACTTTGTCCAAAGTTAAGGGACAAAAAAACACACTTTTCAAAGTTAAGAGACTAAAACATGACTTTCTCCAAAGTTAAATGACTAAAACATGACATTTTCCAAAGTTAAGGGACTAAAAACATAATTTAGTTATAAAGGAATGAGTGTAGTTGGAAAAATATCCCACATTAACAGTAAATCAGTACTGCATACATTGTGAAGCTTCTTGAAATTATGAGGGAGATGAATCCAATTAAATTGAAGTGACTTGATTTGTTAAGTTATTAACAAAAAGGTATATAATGTTTTATTTGAAAAAATAATTTATGTCAACATATATAATCGAATTTGCAAATTTATGATTGCCGACAATTTTGAAGATTATGAGGAGAAGTAATATATATAGAAGATTATGCAGGGGGAATAATTGGGGAAATTGTTAGTAGTTTTTAAGATTATATAGATTTATTTAATCAAAAAATCATATAAAATAATTAAATATATCCAAATTAGATTTGGATGGCCCAAATTTGATTCAATCAAAAGAAAGTAGGAAAACCAATTGCGCATTCGGCTTAAAAGGAAAACCGCCGACTGTGTATTGCATAGTTCAATTTGTGGAAATGACCCAATATTGGGCAAATTGACGCTTCAAAATTGGTCAATGTAGCATGAATTTGTCAAAGTCAACTAAAATTATTGAGTAAATAAACCCATGCACTAAGTTATTCACTTATTTGTAGTCTAGTAAATCACAAGTAGACATGTAATTGCCACGAAAATAATGACAAAGCCATTAAAAGTTGCTTGTTCTGAAAATACTGAATCAAGGATGAAATAATTCAGGAACCAAACCAAATTGTTTTATTTACTTAAAAAATCATGAGAAAACCTTACCGCTGCACAATGTAATAAAAAACATGTTGAGAAGATACTTGATAGGCGGGCCTTGTGACATTTCTTTGGCTCTATTCACCTTACAGCCAGGACAGTTCTCATAGTAACATTTTTTCTTTAGCAACGTCTCTCTATTGTCATTCTCCGCCATTTTTGTTCACTGCAAGGTTGGAGAGGTGATGAAAAAACCGAGACAGGTAGAGAGAAAATATGAGTGAAATTTAATGAGGTGGTGAGAAGTGAAGATGCAGATAATAAATTATGTTCAAATATAGAATTTAGAGACATATGTGAGGTCGAGTTGCGTGGGAATGTCACCATCCAATAATATCATTCTTCCTTAAATTTCTTTCGTTCTGTTCTCATCAAATTCACACACGTATGATTCAATAATTATGTAGGCATCCTTTCGGCCAAAAAAAAATTATGTAGGCATCCTTACGTACACAGGAAACGTGAGGTGAAGCTGATGCACTGAAATAAAAGACAAAACAAATGTGACATTACTTTTTTTTTCTTAATGAAGAGGCATCAACAATGCTTTTATTGTATATAATTCAGACTAACTATCAACTTCAATTATCACCCTCTTTTTCTTCCAGCACGTTGTTTATATGAGGGCAATATTGTCCCATAAAAACTTTCAAGTCTATATAGAGATCTTTCGTAAAAGTTTCAGGATGTTTTAATTTAGACCATTATCAGGTTCATAGATAATATATATCAGATCATCTTAACTCATCTCTAGTGGTTGATTAGTTTACTAACTTATTCATTTAATCATTTCTTCGGTTAATTAAGAAAATTATTAAATGAAGATATATCATAGAAGATGGAGAAGAAATCCAAGAAATTGATATGGATATCAATTTTTTGTATGAGAGGTTCACCGCCTCAAAGAGAAGTCGGACTCAAAAGGGGAAATATGGATGAACAATAATCTTATGTCAAGAAATGCAAAAGCGAGATTACGAGGAATGAATCATCTTTGCATGTGGATGAATGAACTGAAGAATGTTATTTCCTTGCTGGTCTAGAGATCCACAGGAGATCTTAGTTTGGGATGTGACTATTTAATGTGCTTATTTAAAAGAGGAAAAATAGGGGAAGTTAAAGGATATATTTATTCCTTTATGTTTGCAACAAATATTATATCACAACAAATATGCATGGACTCAACAAATATAAAGAATATAATAATGATTTTTTTGGTTAATCACTTCCCGGTTTAATTCGGACTCGAGGGGATTCGAACACGAGTTCTCATTCTTACGGGGATTGTAGCTTATAGGGTTGTAGCTCACTTACAAGTTCAACCAACTACCCATTTGTAAGAATATAATAATGATTTTATAATATAATAGTAGTCATACTAAATAATTAAAATTTAAATGCATCCCTCAGCATTAACTACTGAATTATTGTCTAAATTTGTTGAATCAATATCTATCTTTCGTTAAACAAAAATTAAATGGGTTAAAAAAATTAAAAATAGGTTTTGAAAGTTGATAGATAAAAAGAACATTCAGTGTAAAGTTTTGTTTTCAAGTGTCATATGACTCAAAATGTCAAAAAGAAGCAATGTTATGTCGCCTTATTTTCAAAAAGGGTGAAGATGCAAAAATGATACTAAATTTTATCCAAAATTGTGTTTCTACTACTAAAATTTCGCAAGGAGCAAAAATAGTATACCCAACTTGGGCTCCGGGTGCAAATATAATTTTTTCACTTGAGGGAAATAAAATTTATATATGAAAAGACTCTCATGCCCCCATTCCTCCATCATTAAATAAAAATTTAATGAGGGGCATAAGAGTCTTTTCGTATCTAAATTTTATTTCCCTAAGTGAAAATATTATATTTGCACCCGGAGCCCAAGTTGGGTATACTATTTTTGCTCCTCGCGAAATTTTAGTATTAGAAACGCAATTTTAGGTAAAATTTAGTATCATTTTTGCACCTTCGCCCTTTCAGAAAAGCAACCTGTCAACAAATTGGATGGCGCAATTCTGCTAAGGTGGAAATTGTCACATGGCACTTAATTACACCTAGCCATTTTTCCTTTTGTAAAAAGAATCCTCCTCAGTCAACTTGGGTTGATCCAAATATCCAATAGTCAGCTCACTCATCCATTTAAAATAAGTGTACGGGAAGGATTAGAATTAGATTCCCGCTTTATGTGTGTGACATTTCATTGAGAAAAAATATCATCCTCTCTAGCTCCTCCCAATCACCATCCCTTCATCTCTACTCTCTTATCCTCATTGTTGCCCGAGATTCTTCTTATGCATGTGGAGAAGATTTTGAGCTTATGTCAAATGGTGACTCCTGACATTAACAGGGTTATGTCGGGAATATATATAATTGGTGGAGAAGAATGAATGCTAGAATGAAATGAAAAGAAACAAATGAAGATGATGACATTACGTACGTGTTCAAATTTAGAGATGGCCACTACAGTCCACATAAATGTAAAATATAACCATCGGAATGTCACCGTCCAATCGTTTTCCTTGCCTTCCTCTTCTAATAATAACTGACTAAAAAGGGCAAGGTTTACATTTAATTAGTAGACCTAAATTAAATAAAAAGGCATGACCAACCTTGAAGTAATCTCTGATGTAATCTCGCGTTTTAATATCCGCCCTGTAAACGGGGAGAATTTCAATTAAAGACGTCCACAGGTATTTAATTTAAAAGTAGGACCAAAATATTTTGAAACATCAGTTAAGTTAAGGACCATGGGGCAAAGTGAAATTAAATTAGAAGGCCAAAAGACCATATTAACCTTCTTCCCAAACTCACCCAACACCAATATTCCAATTAAAAACATATCTCCTGTTTCACTCCGCCTTCTACTTCTAGCTAAGCTGCGTCAGTTTTTTCAACTTTCTTTCTCTTCTCCATTCCATTCCATTCATCATAACATGTTCTACATTAGGGCTTTCCTGCTCCTTCCCACAAATTAATTAATCTGCCTTCAATTCCCTCCCACAAAATATTACTACCTCCGGTCATAAATATAGGACCTAATTGACTTTTTTTTGGAGAGGTTAAGGTTGCGAAATAGACTATTAAATTATGACATATTTGATATAATTTTAGACTATACATTTGTTTATAGGTAAAATAAACTAGTTTAAGGGAAAAAATTAGGTAAATCAATTTATAATTAACTTATTTTGCTTTTTCATAGGATTTTCTAAAGAAGTCAATTAGGTTCTATATTTAGGACCGGGGGGAGTATTATTTTTTTGTATTAATTACTCTATAATGTCTCCCATTAATTGCCATACTGCTTAATTCATTCGACATCTGTATTACCCGCCACGCTTGGTAATTGGGTAATTGGGGCTTTACCTTTAGATCAAATCCTTCTTCTTGTTTGCCCCATGATTATTATTCGCCTTAGAAAGTTTGGACTGCTCAATGCAATGCAGATTGAAATTGAGTGACAGTCTGATAAGTGACAGCCACGCTTACCTCACTTTCAAAACATAGATTGGTAGCCCATGGCTTCAAACAAGTTTATGAATGCCTGTTCATATCACTTTTTCCCGCTATATTTACCTCTGTACAGTCACACGTTTCCTTGGTGACATAGTTTTGCTTCTTTCCTTTGCACAACACTTATATTTTCCACTATATATATGCTGTTTGCTTCAACTTTGAAGGACTGCCAAGATTATCATCAAGCCAGAGACGGTGATGCATGGGTCCAACAATTGTCCCACCCATTTCTTTTTGGACTGCTGCAGAAGGTGAGGATCAAAGTACTGTATTGGATTAAAAGTCTTGTTACTGGGAAGCATTTTGTAACCAATAGTCTTGCTTTCTGCCTTTAACCATTTTCAAAACTAGCATTAAATGGAATATTGGGCTGCATTATTGCATTATTATTGATTATGACATTGGAATAGGATATGCTTACTTCTTTTTTTCCACTTAAATTTTTTGCACGTGGATGTGCCTTCTACTTATGTGTGTGCTGATAGCTAGATATATAAAAGTTTTACATGTTTTCTTAAAATGCGTTTTTCGGCGGCTGACTCGTATATTATGGATCGGAAGGAATACATATGTTGATTTCTTAAAAAATATTTTTACAATTATTTGCATTAAAACTGTTTTAATTATAAACTATCTAGCATACACAATCAATATGATTATTAGTTAATAGAAATAATAGTAATAAAAAAGTCAACTCAGTTCTAACTCCCACTTGATAAGAGTGCTGGAAAAGAGAATATACTAGGCAACCTAACCTCTGCTTTTTGCAGAGTGGCTGATTTGAATCCACGATCTCAGAACTCACTGCAAGCGAGTTTACCGTTGAGTCAAGTCGGCCTTCAGTTAATAGAAATAATAAGTCTGAAAAATAAAACAAATTCAAATGTTACGTTTGAGATTTAATTTTATCTGTTGGATTTTATTACACTCATTTGGTCTAATTTCGTTGTTTAAATATAAAGTAATAAGTTGAAACTGAAGTGCATATATATATGACGAAAAGTCATGAAAATTTAAATTAATTTGAGAATGATAAATATCACTCTAGATCTCCTCCCCAAAGATTATTGCATTTGTTATATAACTGTGTGTTTGAATAAATGATACCCCTCTCTAACCTAAATGTTAAAACTAACAATGTGTTCTACTTATACACCTATAATCTAATTTGTTTTCCCTTGTTGTTCTTGGAGGAAAACATTGACCTCTCTTTTAACCAAAAGTTGAATATATGCCATGATATGGAAATAACTAACCACGCAAATTAAACCAAGGACATTCCTCTTCTATTAACAAGTTGTTTAGCTTCTAATATATTTTGCTGGTAAATATTGAAAAATCGTTAATTATAACTTGAAATTTAATATACCAATTTAATATACAGTTATACATATATAGTACCCCATGAAAATAAAATTCACGCAACATTAAATAATAAAATATTTATACATTCATTTGTGTAAGAAAATGCTACACTGTACCCTTGGTAAATTTAAGCCCAAATGAGTGTTTGGGGTCTAATATTAATATAATTATTCATAAGTTTTGAGTTATTAAGTGTAATTTACCTATTTTCATTTAATTTCAAATTTAAATGAAAATTTGTGACTTTCCATTTAAAGAGATTGTATTATTTCAGACAAAGTCTATAAAAAGGGATTGGGAATAAATATTTTTTTTAACGGAAACAATTATTATGCCTTCTTTCCACTAGACTTCTCTCTCAAACCCCTCTGCTCTATTTTCTCTCTTTTAAGATGCATCTACTGTATATAAAGTAAGAGGCCATACTTGTGATTCTTATTGCGTGAAAGAAATATACTTCAATGATTTGTTGTGCCTTCATTCAGGTATTTCTAAATACTGCCTCTTTATTTTCCATCAATTTGGAATCCCCCAATTTAATAATGGATATTCTATTGAAAAAAAAATCTTCTCACCTCATAAATTGAAACCATATGAGTATATATTTGAAACACCAAATTCACCTCATAAACAACTTGGTTTTTGGGGAGATCGACTGCGTGCGACTTTAAATTTTATTCCAATACATAATATTAAGATAGATAACATGTCAATAATAAGACACTGACCAAATTGTTTCAATAATAACCATTGACTTAGACATTGTTATTATTGGCATCACTGTGATGACTGTTCTAATGAGGTTGTACTGTCTTTCTCTCTGCCAGGAATGGTTTGAACGTCATCAACAATCCAAGTGCTTCTAATAGGTTGAGAAAGAAGAACACCAAGTGAGAACCTGCGGTTATATTTCCCACGGTTATTGAGTTTACAGAAAAAAATTACAATCTATAACAAAATGTTTTTTACAAGTTATGACTGTTTGGCACATTTCTCATATATACTTGAGTACAACATAAAAATTCTATGATCATATGAATAAATGGGATGGATTTTATGATTTTTATGATTTTCTTAAATCATATATTAAAGCGTGAATCAATATATAGCCTCCTCATCATCAGGAAGTATCTTTGTTCCCAACTTTAATATGATGCAGAATTCAACACAAACAGATTTACTGAGCATCATACCTGGAAGGAAAGAAGCATTTAACCGCTTCTGGGACCAAGCTAGTCTGCATTGATCAAGTTCATAATCAGCGAACAACAGATAGGTTAGACTTAGGAATACTATATTTATATTACACACAAGCAGGCATATTAAATAGGGGCATAGTTACAACACTAGTACATGACTTCAGCAATATAACAAAGGAACCTAGCAACTTTCAGAAACATAAGGATCAGATCAACATACATAACAGATGATACAGAGAATATGAAAGCTAATATGGACAGACTTGTGCACTTTAAATCCCCAGGGCAGTCTCAGTTAAAAAAGAAATCCTATAACAAATCCAGGTTTATGACTCTTCACTGTAAAATTTCTTTCATGAATTAAAACAATTAGAGTTAGACAAGCATTCTAGCTTCAAGTTAAGCTTGGAAAACTGCTCATAAAACATGATCGAAAATTGCTGATCATCAGCTGCAATCAAGCCAAAGATCAATTGATCAGTGGAGTTCAACCACCAATTGAGCTCAATTTCTTGTGGCAATATTTTTTCTGAAAATGACAGATTTATATTTTTATAAAAGAAAATCATAGTTACACTTACATTGCACCACCTCCAGCAGGGCCAATTGCTTTGCATATTGACATGGCAGTCATAGCAATACCATTAGCTGCTCCTCTTTGATGTTGATCCTGTTTTTTTTTTTATATCAACACCTAATATTTAAAATCTCAAAAATTGAACAGAAAAATTAACAATGAAAGATGAATTGAGGAAAAACAATTACCACTGCTTTGTTTTGCAGAAGCATCAATCCAGTCATAATTGTTTGCTGGTACACCCAAAAACAAAAAAAAAAATTGCAATCAGGCCAGTTCATAATGCTTGAAGGAGATGGAACTCACTGTTTCTAGAATGGGCAAAGATGCAAAAATAACCGCCGTAAATTTAAAAATGGGCAACTATAACTCTAGTAAATTGAAGGGGGCAAAACTGTACACTGTAAACTAAAATGGGGCAAAATCATACATTGTAAACCAAAATGAGACAAAAGTAACATCTCTATTAGGCCGAGTTAAACATGCATTTCCAGACGTGGGCTCCACCATCAGTAAATGACATGTCAATTCCAAAATCCAATGTGAAAGCTAAAATGCATTCAGTTAAACCCTAAATCACTAAAAACGAACTCTAAACCCCCAAATCATTTCGATAAGAAACCAAATAGAATTCCAAATCATGTGAAATTCACCTTACTTCTACGTAATCATCTGAAAAAATAAAGTCTCATAAAAAAATTAAAGTCTCATCAACATATTGCACCCTTAAATGTATGACACATCATTTACTGATGGTGGGGCCACGTCTGGAAAACGTACGTTTAAATTTACGATGACTATTTTTACACATTTGCCCAATTTTGCCCCATTTTGATTTACAGTGTACAGTTTTGCCCCCTTCAATTTACCAGAGTTATAGTTGCACATTTTTAAATTTACGGTGGCTATTTTTGCACATTTATCCTTCTAGAATTTAAACGAAATGTAGATTTAATTGAATATTTAGGCCACTTAGTTTTTCCATCAATACAATTCAGTCCTAAATTTCAGTTAAACCAGTCATGTGCGTTTAGCATTGTTCATTGTTTTAATGTGATAGTACCTCATTATAAGAGCTAAATAACCAAATTACTTAGTTTGAGAAAAAACGATCAAAATTAAAAGCAATAATATGTAAGAAATAAAGATATTTTCCAATCTTGCATTGACTAATAAGGGGGACAAGAGAGAAATAGATTAATAGTAAGAGGAAGTATGAAAGAGGATGTAGTATTGAAAAAATGGAGGGACAATATAATTAATTATGGGAAAGAATGGTAAAAATGCATTAAATTCCTAATAATAAGGATGGGAGGGAGTATTTTTTATTTTGGGAAGGGGGGAGGGAGTTCAATTGACATTAGAATGACGGGTTCTAATTCCATGCTCATCACACATGTTACTCATCACCACAAATACACACAAAAATATATAAGCACATGGTGGGTTCCATAACCTCTCTCCTAGTGGGGCCAACCATATGCTTATATTTATTTGTGTGTATTTGTGGTGATGAAATGAGCATGGAATCAAAATCTCAGGAACATCAATTCCCTCTCTCTAGAACATGGCACAGCATGTTACACAGCTACATTGGACATGCGACGACATATTAAATTGCACATGGATACTTATGTTTATATGCCCCTAATTTTGTGTTGATATCATACTTCCTAAATTTAAATGAGAACATTCATCAGATTACATTTACTTTTGTTACAAGGATAATGACTACTATTCATAGTTGGCAGATTGAAGATGCTCTTAAAAATACTCCGTTTCAGCTATTCTACTTCAGCTCAACCCCTCATGATTATAAAAATGATGCACTTACAGAGAGACAAAACTTGAGGACAGAAGCACTAGTTATCACTAGACGTAGAGTGAAGCCGGATAACAATGCCATGAAAGGGTAGCTTATCAAAAGAGGTATGGTGATAACCTGCTTATGGCAACCAAAAGATAAAGCACAGTTAAAATAATGAGCAATCGAAATGTCAAATCATAGCACTCATAATTGAGATCAAAAGTTTACCGCTGCAATGCGAGCAAGTCTAATAGAGCCACAGACTTTCTCCACCGGAGGATAAAGGAAAACTTGGTAAATCAAGAGAACAGAACCTAAAAAATTAAGCAAAAGTCTGAATTAGTCAACCTTTCAGCATAATGGCAAAGTGCAGAGACAGAGTGATGCATAAAAAACGACAAAACACTGTCTTTGCCATGCACATCTGTTATGTCCTAGACTAACTGCAAAGTTCATATATGTAGTGCTTGCCTATTTTACTAGCATCAATAACTTGAGTCTAATCCAGAACATTTTTATTAAAAAACTTCACTAAACATAAATCAAACAATGATAGCAACTGCTCTTCTACTCAAAACATCGTGGCACATGAAAGAACCTTTATAATAAAAAATCGATATATATCAAGGGTAATAATGCATCATTGCAAATTTAAAAGGACAGAACTTCAGTACAGCTTTCTGAATGACATGGAAATTTCAAAGTGCACAACTAAACAAATGAATAACTTACTCTGCAAGCTATGTTTCAAAGGAGAATTATGTAAAACCACCAAAAAGACTTACCTATGTTTTTGCCAACACTACACCAAGTAATGGTGACCATTTAGATGCCTATCAAGAGATTTTTCTAGAGGGAAATCCAGGTAACTGAAATTTACTTAACAAGACTGGTTTCAGAATAAGTGTGTGAAAAAGTTGGTAAATGGCCTCATCATGTAGTGCAATTAAATTATGTGATAATTGGGGATGAAAGGTTACAAATGAAACATAATTTACATTTACAACATTAATCTATAGCAGAAATTTTGAAGCCCTCAAGAACACACCTGATATTGAAAGAACATTACCAACATCACTGGTTGTAAAGCTCAAACCGCCCAACTTTAGAGGACTGACCGCCCATAATGAGAAAACCTACAGGAAGTAAGATAGTTATAATTTTCAGCATTGAATGAGGAAAATGATGACACAAACCTCGGCCCGGTTACCAAAAGGCATTCAGTTTAATGCAACAAGAATGTTTTTATCAAGTTATTTGCCTAGAAATATGATTTATTTAAACGCTATAGCATATTTGATCCTTGAAATATCATATACTCCCTCCCGTCCTAAATATAAGATCTAGTTGACTTTTTTATGAAGATGTTAAGGTTACACAATATGTTATTAAATTATGACATATTTGATACTCCCTCTGTTCCTAAATATAGGACCTAGATGACTTTTTTGAAAAATCCTAAAAAAAGCAAAAAATAAGTTAATTATAAATTGATTTACCTAATTTTTTCTCTTAGGCTAATTTATGTTACCTATAAGCTAATGGATAATCTAAAAATATATCAAATATGTCATGATTTAATAACCTATTTCGCAACCTTAATCTTTCCAAAAAAAAGTTATCTAGGTCTTATATTTAGGAACGGAGGTAGTATATTTCTAGATTGGCCATTAGTTAATAGGTTAAATAAACTAGTTTAGGGGAAAAAATTAGGTAAATCAATTTGTAATTGACTTATTTTGTTTTTTTTTAGGATTTTCCAAAAAAGTCAACTACGTCTTGTGTTTAGGACCGGAGGGAGGAGTACCATTATTTTAGTATGATACTACTATTACTACATCAGGAAGGATCAAATAAGAACATCAGGAAGGATCAAATAAGAACAGCATCATGCTTTCATGAACTAAAGTCACACAAAAATCATCAGTGGGGACACTTGATATTTAAATAAAGCATTGTTCAAGGATCAAAATAAAATATAGGTGTGGATAACAAGACAGAGAGCAAAAGAAACCCTGAAACAGAATACAACAATAGGAAATACATGCAAATTAGTCGTTCATTTTAAAAGAAGGAAGCATACCTCTTGATAACCAATATTATGTATTGCAAAAAAGCAATAAACAATAATGGCTGACATCAATGGCCAATTCAAGAAGAGATTTTCATCTTTCTGAACTATCTTTCCCTCATTTGCATTATCTAAAGCTTCCATATCCTGATGAGAATCACTGCTATCATTGTGTTTGTGCAATGTTTCCTGCAGCAACAAAGATTATAAACATTAGTCACATTATTCTAATACCTGAAGAAGTCCTTATTTTTCAAAAAGAAAGTCTATGAAATGGTACATGTAATTCTCTTCTCTTATATACTAGTAGTATAAAATGATACAAGGTAGAGAAAAGTTAAAATCTAACAATAGATTTAACGAGCATGAGGCTTTGTACGCTAAAACAAAACTCAATGGGTTCACAAACTCCTTAAAAGGAAACAAAATACTACCTTCATTCCTAAATATAAGATCAATTTCCCTAATTTGATTAGATTAAGGATGTTAGTTAAGTTAGTTATTAACACATGAATACATGATATTGGGTGTGTTTGGGAATCTCGGAGAAGTGACTTTTTTTCAACTTGACTTTTTCAGACATTAGTTTGGATAAAAGTCAGTTTGTGTGAACTGATTAATGTTTGTATCTCTAGTTGCAGAAGTGGTTTTTGACTTTTTTCACAAAAATAATAAAAACAAATATTGTATGGTTTATTTCGTTACATAGAATATTAATTTTGAATATTATTTTTTAATAAAATGGAATATGGATATAATCTTATTATTATTATTTTAAATTCAAGTTAATTTAAATTTAAAATTCAAAAATATTTAATAAAACAAAAATATTTAATTTTATATTTCTATTTATTAGTATTAGATGTTTAACCTATGTTATATAAAAAAAGTATTAGATATTTAACCTTTGAAAAAAAGAGATACGATGTTATTAATGCACATTCGGTCCTATTATAGAGAAGTCAGTCATCAACGCCCAATAAGCTCCAAATTGGAGCTTCTTTGGATAAGCTGATTTGGCCCAAAAGTCAAGTGAAAAATAAGTAAGACCCAAATATAGAAAAAAAAACTAAAAACAGCTTATCAAGTACAAACCAACTCATTTGGGTCTAAAAGCTCCTCCCAAACACACACATTACCAATTTATGCTAACTACATACATTTATCCCTACTCCCCCTCTCTTACTTATCATTACAAATAAACATTATTAGGGTCAATTTGGGAAAAAGTTGGGAAAAATAGAAAATGATCTTATATTTAGGAGTAAATTGAAATTTGAAAGTGATCTTATATTTAGGAATGGAGAAAGTACCAAAAACCCAGATATGAATTATACTATTTTGTAATTCAAGGAAAACAGTATTCTCAACATCAAGGAAAACAGTATTCAAGAAATTTTGTAGCAAAGGTTTGATTATTGAGCTTGTGATAGTTAAGTTACAATAGATAGATATGCATGTTGTAAGGCCATACACACCGGGAGCCAGATGCAAGAAACCAATACAATAAGCGCCAAGACTGATATCGCTAGGTTGGGCAAGAAGTATGGAAACCTGCAGGTCATGTGTTGTCACATATGAATATAGTATCCTAACAAATGAAAGCAACTGAAACATGATATTAAAAAAAAAGACAATTGAAAAACAAAAAATGATATTCTTTTACTATGATTATTATTATTATTATTATTATTATTATTATTATTATTATTATTATTATTGTTCAAAGTAGGACAGGGGAACTTACTCATCAAAAAATGAACCTTTAGAAAAGATGTGTGGATATTTCTCTACTGGCTGCAATAAAAATTCCGCAGATTAGCTGAGGAACAACTAATAAGTATGCATATCATATGAGCATTCTTAGACATACACACGCACACATACAGAGGAATGACAGCTTTAGTTTTAGAAATTTAAAGAAAAAAAAAGATTATTTGTTTAATTGTGCCAAATGAAATTCTGATAGACCACTCCATCCTATATTTCAAAATACAGAGATTCAGGCTATCAGCTGTCTTAATATGTCTACTTATATGGAATGGCGACATAATGTCATATTTGATGAAGAGTCAGTATTATCCTCAAAATCTTTTCCTCATTGCATGCAAAAGAGTCAACTGTTTTAAAGTACGCGCACATAGTCATTTTCATCCCCAAATGAATTTGTTTATTTCATTTTTGCATCTCTAATAACAGCTCTAGATAAATATAAACACTAAATCTTAAGATCATATGCAAATATCAAAGCCTATTTGAAGCAAATAGTGGCTTGCAACAAAAAGGCACAGAAGAAAGTACCTGGGCCAAATAGCCTCCTATTGCTGGGCCAACAACTAAACCAACGCCCCAAGCTGCACTGACCTGAAAATATATCACACCAACACATTACCATGAAGAAAATGGGCTTCTAAAAACTAATATCGTAAATCAAAGTACATTAGACATACACATGAGACTCCCATAGCTTCGTATTCTTCCCGAACAATTTCAACAGCATAAGCCTAGTGAAAGTGGATGATGATATGTTAATGGAGGATAAAATGAGATAAAACAAGTATTGCAAATTATGAACAAAAATGGACTGATGATCAAGAACACCAATGCAAGTCTATAAATGGTACCTTCATTGGTCCAAGCAACCCATTCAATGCCCCAAGAAGAAATCTTGTGGCAACTGCCATCCAAAAACTAGTGCTAAGGCCAAAGAGAGTGTTGAACACAACGCTGAAGTCAAATAAGAAGCAATTATCAGTATTAAAAAACTTATCTTGAGGCTCAAGAAAACAAAACCATTCCAATCAATGTCAAGCTTGCTTACACTGCAATGATTCCCAAAACTGCAACAGGCTTTCGACCATATCGATCAGCCACCATTCCCCACGGTACAGATGTCAATCCTCTGCCAAACATGAATGCAGACCCTACAAACAAAATTTCATTTAGACCAGTACTTGGATTTAAATTTAAAAGTCTATAAATGATATCATTTAAATCAATAGAATGGAAGGACTAAAAAAAAACTTGCCCACAAAACCAGCATAGGAACTTATATCTGCCTCAGTTTTGGCAATACCAAAATCTCTAACCTGCAAATAAACATGTACTAAAGGGTCATATATTCAAGCTTGTATTATTGAGGATGCTCTAACATGCTGAGAAAGTAAAAAGTAATAAAGTTGAAGATTTAACAAAGGTTATAATTATTGATCTATCTCATAATAAATGAGGAGGCAGAAGTAAAACAATTATCTTTATTATTGTTAGAGGGGTTAAGGTCATATATTTTCTCATGAATTATGTGTGGAGGATCATATATGTCACTAAAGTGTTTTTTGGCCCAAATGTACCCTAAAAGTGTATATCAAGGATCATATTTGCCCTTGAAGTATACAGGGTCATTTCTACCTTGGAAGTATATAAGAAGGGTCATATTTGCTCTTAAAATATGTACAAAAGATCATATTTGACCATTAATATTTTAACTATAAAGAGTAAATATGATCCTCATGCATATTTTAGGAGCAAATATGAGTTTAAAAATACTTCAGTAGCAGATATGATCCTCCATGCATAGTTGAGGGGTAAATATGATCCTTATTATCCCTTGTTAGAGTGAGTGGTCAGACTATTTTTCAAGCTTGAATTGAGATTTGTTGAAGTAATCACATGAGGTAAGAAAATTACTTTGTACTTGTATATATACCCAACCCAAAAAAAACGGAAATGAAGCAAAAAGAAGAAAGGGAGAGAAATGTAACTCACTAGATACCACTAATGCTGTCGTTATGTGTGTTTATAGTTCATTAAATTTTTTTTGAAAGAAATTACTTTAATAATATAACAAGGACCAAATGAACAAGTTTCTTTAACTACAGACCTACAAAAAGAAAGCAAATTTTTCAAGTATATATATCAAAGATAGGGGTGTTCAAAAATTTCTTGTCTTACCTATCATGTTCCCGGATATTTCACAATAGATCAAATTTTTGGGGTCATTCAATTCTTGTCTTGTTAGTACTATTATTTATGGAAAAATGACAAATAAATACCTTCGAAAATCCAAAAAGACAAAAAAGGAATTCAAACTTCCAAAAGTACAAGTAAGAAACTCACAATAAATATTAAGGAACTAGACAATTGTTAATTGTTATGTTCCAGATGTTAATAGGTACGTTCTAGTTGTTAATTGTTCTATTTGTAAATGTGAGTTCCTTACTTGCCCTTTTAGAAATTTGAGTTCTTTACTTGTCCTTTTAGACATTTGGAGATATTTATTTGTTATTTTCCCATTATTTATTTATTTTTAGTTTTTATTTAATTATCCCATAGAAAAGAGACACTCACTCACACCCCATAAATTAAACACCCCACCCCCACCCCCAAGTCTAGCTACCATCGCAAGTATGCACGTTTATGTGTCCATTGCAAGTATGCACGTTTATGTGTCTTCTGTGTGACACACACAAATGAAAAATCCATAATATAATGGTGTAAGTACGTAGCTGGGGTATGCTTTGCTTTATTCGTGTCTGTGTGAGACTTGTATATATGTTCATTTCCCATATTTCTGTTGTCACCAATAAGAAAGAGGTACAGTGTAGCATATAAAAAAAAAAGAGGTACAGTGTAGCAAAAACGGGGAAAATATCCATATTTTAATACAAATTAAAGGCTCGTATGATTAACCACCACAAGACTTATGCTTAAAAGTTTCTTTAGGGCGATGGTTCTTTTCCCCTTGAGCTGTAGAAGACTTTTTTAAAGCTTAGATTTTTTTTTCATGAGTTCCAAATCTGATTGATAAGTTTTCACAGATCTAAGTCAACATAGAATAGAGAAATATGTGTAGTAATTTCCTCACTATGTCAAAACATTTTATAGAAGGCCATAGACAAATTTTTGTGTGTAATGTTGTTCTCGAGCCTTTTCTTTCTGCCAAAAAGGCAAAATATTTTGTTTCAAGGAGTCTATGTGATTGGATGAGATATGTAACAGGATATGTCAATAAACCTTTTTACCTTAGTCTCATTCCATGAACACCCCTAATTAAAAAAATATCTTCATTATTAAAAAATTCTATGTATTAGCTTTAGTTCTTGAATCAAGTGGCATTCGCTTACAAGACCATGTTTGCATATTTAATAAAAAACCACGCACTTCATAATTCATATTCTTAATAGGCGTGGTATTGAAATTGATAATCTGGAATAGTATCCGGGAAAAAAATGTCCTCTTGTATGGGTATTAAAAAAAATGCATCAAGATAAATGGAACAATAAAGGCAATTGTTAAATGCCAAACTCACCATGAAATAAAGGAACGGGAAGAGAGATTGTATAGGCAGCGCTGAACAGATCACAAGAAGGTCAAATAAGTTACTTTGAAGTAAAAGAAAGAAAAAACAAAAACAAAAGCAGTACCAAAATTTAGCAATAATCACTCATTTAATTTTAAATAGATCCAATATTCCAATTGCAGCCAACAAAAATTACAGTTTATTATGTTTTTTATATTATCCGAAACAAACACTAAATCATTCCCAAAGTATGGCACTTCTCTTCTGACCAGAAAAGAAAGAATTCAGATCAATAGTTTAGAATACTTTTGGATCTTCCAACAAGAATTAGAAATTTAGAACACTTTAAAGTTTACTTTTTATCATTGGCTGAACAATCCACTACAAAAAAAAGGCCGCTAGTCGTACTTTATATGTTGCACCACAACAACGCGACAAAATATTTTCTTTTTTTCAAAAATTATGCATCTTGTCGCTACTAAAATGCCTCATGTTGCGTTTGGTGGCGCGACAAGCTACACTTTTTGTAAGCAAAAATAATATGCAACATGTGGCATCCTATTTTTTTTATTTTATATTAATATAATTTATTATAAAATATATATATTATTATTATTATTATTATTTATTATATGTATGTCCTCAGTATTATTTTAGTTTTAGTTTGATGTTCTCTTCTTGTGAAGATCACGATGATGGTGGCTGATTCTCCTGTTGTTGACTTTTACATATTTAGTTTTAGTTTGCTTTTTCTGTTCTTCCAGTAATGTGGCATGAATTTGTCAAAATTGACAAAATTATTGAGTAAACCCGCGTACTAAGTTATTTGAAGTCTACTTAATCATCACAAGTAGACATGTAATAACTGCCACGAAAGTAACAACAAATTCATTAAAAGTTGCTTGTTCCTATATATGAATATACTGAATCAAGGATGAAGAACCAAACCAAATTGTTTTATTTACTCAAAAAATCATGAGAGACCTTACCGCTGCACAATGTAATCAAAAACATGTTGAGAAGATACTTGATAGGCGGGCCTTGTGACATTTCTTTGGCTCTATCCACCTTACAGCCAGGACAGTTCTCATAATAATCTTTCTTCTTCAGGAACGTCTCTCTCTTATTATCGTCATTGTTGTCCGCCATATTTGTCCACACCCAATTGATTCTCCTTCTTGATTAACCACAGAAATAGAAACGCCAGAAAGTAAAACTAACAAACAATGATATTTGTGGAGAAGATGTTGAGCATATAAATATATGGAGCGAACATGGTGACTACTGACATCACTGAGCAAACAGTACGGATCCGAGGGTTATGTTTGGAATATAATCAATATATCATTTACACAATTACATAGGTACAAATTCAGAGCTGCCCACTATGGCCCACGTAAATGTTTTTGTTAGGTATTCCTTTCCCGCGCTTTCTCTTTTGTTTTTATAAGAAATCAATATGTTCTTTTACGTGTCCGTTCTAATCTTTCATTTATTAAATTATTTTCTTACAGTATGTCAGCCTGATAAGCAAAGGACTAATCAACTAGGAATCTGAACTCTATTAAGGGTTTGACTCTGGCCAATGGGTTGTTACATGCACAAAGTGCACAAAGTGGAAATGGAACCTAAACACTTGTTCAAGCCAATGAGTGAGTTGACCACCCAACCAACTCGACTTGGTTACGTTCTTTCTGCTAATCTTAGTTTACAGATATCTTCAACTTTTTAATACTCCAGACATGTGAGGTTTATATTTACTAGACCCAAAAAAAAGCCCCTCGATCTTTTTGAACTACCTTTCTACCATGTTCTTGTTGGTTTACCTCGGTTAGATCCAGTTGGTCTGCCATGTTGGATCTATTAGAGAGTCCCACATGGTAATAATTATTGTTGAATTAAAGGTCCATAATGATGAGTTGAGTTTCATCACATTGGCTTAAGTTTTTGTGATCAATTGACTCTTCCCAATATTATATGTCATTAATCAAAATTCTAACATGGCATATAGGAGTCATTCAATTGATGAGACCGAAAACAAGAAAAAATGAAAAAAAAAAGAAAGGAAAAATGAAAAATAGAAAAAGAAGCGAAATATTTGCAGACCTGAGACCTCTGAGACTAAAAAAGAGTACACGTCCAAGCAGACTTTGCCTTTGAGAAGTGTACAAGCCCAAGCAAAAAAAAATAGAAAAAAAGAGAAAAAATAGCAAGGTGAATATTAGAGAGTCCCATATATGATGAATTGAGTTTCATCACACTTTCTTTAAGTTTTTGTGATGAGTTAACTCTTCCCAACATTATGTGTCATTGATCCAAATTTTAAAAGGGTCACCTCAATGCATTGATCCTTTTTTTGTACCATAGATTTGATAAAATGAGGGTTTTAAAAAGAATAATTAACATAAATTAAAGCTGTGTTATATATTAATTATTATGATTACTCCCACAAAATATGGTGTACTAAGGATTGGAGGGAGGATATATTCATAGGATCATTCTAACTATTCTCAAATACTAAATTAATATAAGACTTGATGTTGGCAAAAAAACATATATAAGATTGGATGATTTTTTATACAGATCAAACATGTGCCAAACAGTTTATTCTGCATGTGAGTCTTTGTATTTTTCTCCATCATTCAAAATTCTGAAAATAAGTTAAAATTAGTTCAGAAAGTTAATCTTAAAGTCCTCAATTATTAGCTCAATTATGACTCAATCTATCAACTATAACTTGTTGCAACTCGTTCCTTGAATTTTTAACTCACTTATGACTTATTCCCTCCCTTATTTTCAGTGAGTTGAAATAGACTTGCTACATTCAATATTTTTTGGTGATATTGGTAAATTTGCTACATTCAATATTTTTGAAGTTTTAATTCACTTGTGAGTTTTTAAATAAATTTTAAACTCACTTATGACTCGGATGTCACGGCAAACGAACTTATCACTAAATTTATCAATATTTTTAATGAGTTTGTTAAACACTGTTTCTTAACGACAAAACCACTAATAGTTGCTTCTTCCGAATTAAAGTGTTAAATTTACTCAACAATAATGAGAAGAACTTACCGCTGCACAATGTAATGAGATGAGAAATATGTTGAGAAGATACTTGATGGGTATAGCCTTGGGTAATTTCTATGGCTCAATCTACCTTACCGCCAGCTGGCCAGTTCTCATAACATCAGCAATGGCTCTCTGTTATCGTCTTTATTAGAAGATGTTGCCCAAGCACGGACGTGTCACATGCTTGTGCTAATGACAATGAACAAGGACTAATAAAACGAAAGGAATCGGTCCAGAGTCTCTCCTTTTCCTACCTCTCCTTTTCTCTCCTTTTCCCTTTCTAAATCATTGGTTAAAAAATCTAGAGGTTCAGATTTAATGTTTTACAACAATAATGTAATTATAATAATATTTTAAAACTTAATAAATAAATTTCATCTGTCAAAATTTTATGTAAGCTGTCCAAAATTGTGGATTACTATTATTACTTTAAATTTAATCTACATTTTTTAATACTTTCATGAACTATAAAACCAAATTTTGACAGATTAAATTTATTTATTAGATTTTTAAGTATGTTGATAATTATATTCATTTTTGTAAGGGAAAATGACAATAAAATGACAATTGAATTTCAATCGGACAAATAGGTCACTCTAAGTCTTAAAAAGGACAAATAGGTGATTTCAATTCTCAAAAGAATAATAAAATGACACTTGAATTTCAATTGGACAAATAGGTGACTCCAATTCTCAAAAGGACAACAAAATGATGACATTTGAATTTCAATTGGACAAATAGGTGACTCCAATTCTCAGAACTCATTAACTATTCATGTATCACACATAATTAGTTTAGCAACACAGATAACTACTCGATTATCGCTTTTAACCACTATGATTTTCCACTAGTTTGAGTTTAAAATCTCATTAACTACTCATGTAACTTAGATAACTAGTTTAGCAATGCAGGTAACTATTCGAGTATCACTTTTAACTGCTATGATTTTCCACTACTTTGAGACATTTTAAAAACTTATTAACTACTCATGTGTAGTAGATAACTAGTTTAGCAACACAGGTAACTGTTTGAGTATCACTTTTTTATACATAAGGAAGTAAAGAAACAAAACTTAAAGCAAAATAAAACAAAACTAAAGTTTAACTACGTCCTGCATGAGTTTGAATCTGCATCCAGCACTGCACACACTCCTCGGACCCTCTAACAACTCTCTAACCAATAACATGCAACAAACTATACCTCCTGTCTCAGTCACGCCTTCATCAAAACAAGGATAAGAATTATTATGAATAGTTTCATTCCTCCACTTCCAAATCAACCAACAAACCATACAAAACAAAGACTTCCAATTCACTCGAGTATCACTTTTAACTGCTATAATTTTTCACTACTTTGAGACATTTTAAAACTTCATTCGAGTAGTTACATGTGTTTCTCAACTAGTTATCTGTTATACATGAATAGTTAATGAGTTTTTAAAATGTCTCAAAGTAGTGGAAAATCATAGTAGTTATAAGTGATACTCTAGTTACCTGTGTTGCTAAACTAATTATTTGTTATGCATGAGTGGTTAATGGGTTTTGAGAATTGGAATCACCTATTTGTCCAATTAAAATTTAAGAGTCATTTTATTATCCTTTTAAAATGGGATTCATCTATTTGTCCAATTGAAATTCAAGTGTCATTTTATTGTCATTTTCTTTTTTAAAAAGAAACATCAAAAATATGAACCATTGGATCTTTGATCCAATGGTGTCAAAAAGGACAAGAAGGGAAAAGGAGAGGGAGGGAAAAGGAGAAAATCTACTCCCAGACACAGATATGGCCCCTACACGTGGCAGTTGAGTTGAAATGTCACATTCCGGTTAGTAGTTTTCCTCCCTTTCGTACTCCTGGATAGATTGAGTAATATCCTTTCCATGATTTCCTCCACTTTTGTCCAAAAAAAAGAGAATTTCCCCAATTTCTCAATAGACTCGCAATTCCTTTCATATTCGCTTTCTTTCTTTTTTATATACGTTTGGGAAGAGTTCCCGTTTCTAGTGTCTAAAACAAATGAGACAGTAGCCTTTTTATATACCTTAGCCTTTTTATATACCTTTGATTGTGTTTGGTTTGACATGTGTAAAAGTGACTTATATTTAAATTGGTTTATTTTTAAGTTAATTTAAAAATAAGTTTTAAATTGACTTATTTTATATTTGGATGAACTGTGAATACCTTCTCCTTATTTCTTCTTCTCTTTTACACTTTTTTCTCTTTTACACTTGTTTCTCTTTCACGTTATACACAATCTTTGATTCAATGGTGTAGATTAAGTAAGTTTATAAAAATTTTAATTATTAGTTTAATAATAAAAATTACATAAATAAATTTCATTTGTTGACATTTATGTAGAATAGTTTACAACTTAAATTAAAAAATGAAAAATAAATAAATTTATGCATATCAAATTTATTTATATGATTTTTGAGGTTTCTTGATATAATAATATTTATTTTAATGAAAGTATTTAATTTAGAATATTGGATCAAAGATCCAATAATGGAGTAAAAGAGGAAACGAAGTCCAATGAGAGAAAAGAGAGGATATTAGTCTGGTACTCTTAATCTTAAAAGAAATATGCAATATGCCAACCCTTGCCTAGATTGAAAGAAAATTCGTGAGAAAAATAGCTAAATATTACTCCGTAAAAGAGATCAGGAGGAAGATAAAATTTAACGAGGTTATTTAAAAGAGGAAAAATAGGAGAAGTTAAAGGATATATTTATTGCTTTATATTTGCAACAAGCATTATGTAGTCACTTATATTTGAGAAAACTTTATTTAGTCTTTTTTTCGTTAACACTAATATTTGTCTCATCTAATGAAAATAAGGACTCAACAAATATAAAGAATATAATGATCTTATAATATAATAAAACTCGTAGTAAAGAATCAAAATTTAAATGCGTTAGTCAGCATTTAACTATATATTTTTTGTCGGAACAGCATTGAATTATAGTTTAAATTTATTGAATCAATATATTCCGTTAAACAAAATTAAATGGGTTTTTAAAGTTGATGGATTAAAAGAAAATTCAATGTAAAGTTGTGTTTTCAAGTGTCATATGGCTCAACATGTCAAAAAGAAGTATTATTATGTCGCCTTATTTTCAGAAACGCAACCTGTCAAACAGAATTGGATGACCCAATTCTGCTAATTACACCTAGCCATTTTTGCTTTTGTAAAAAAAATCCTCCGCAGTAAATTTGGGTTGATCCAATGGTCAACTTACTCATCCATTTATTATGAGCCATTAACTATCTACAATTTTTAGTTCTTAAAATAAGGTACCAACCACCATATTAGATTTTTTCCCACTTTACTCATATTATTAATGAAGATTCAAAATTAAAAATATAAAACACATCATTTAATAAAGGCGAATTTAAAAAGTGGTAAATTTAATATAAATTTTAAGATCTAACTACTATTTTTAGTTATGTGAGAAATGAGTAGTTAATGACGTATGGAGTAATAAAAATGAGAGGAGTAATAAACACTCTACGGAACAGAAACCCCAGATGGTGACTATTGACATTGACGTACGGGAATATATGGTTGGTGGAGAAGAATAAATGATAGAAATAAATGAAGATGATGACAAATTACATGTGTTCAAATTTAGACATGTTCAAATTTAGAAATAATGAAGATGATGACACATTACATGTGACCATCGGGAATGTCACCGTCCAATAGTTTTCCTTCCCTCTTTCATCTAGCAATAAGTAATACTCCCTCCGGTCCCTAATGTAAGAGCTAGCCGTCAAAAAAACGTTTCTTAAAAAAACATGTGAATGTTAGTTGAGTGTCTGGAGTTAATGCTTCTTTTCCAAAATTGCCCATATTTATTATGGTACTTTTAAGAGAGAGAAATACATAAACATTAATAAATATGAAAGAGAGTTAGGGGTAAACTAGGAAAAAATGCATTAAATGAGGAGAGAATATGGGGTGAGCTCTTACATTAGGGACCAAAACCATTCAAATTTTGAGCTCTTACATTAGGGACTGGAGGGAGTAACTAACTAAAAAAGGGCGAGGTTCACATTTAGTAGACCTAAATAAAAAAATAACTCTCTTTTATTACTGTCACTTCTTCAATTTATTCTACCATCTCATAAAAATTCTACCTCAAATGGAGTTGGTTAGTGTTAATTGTTTCTTATTACAATTTGATTATGCTTATCTATTTTCTAACTTTTTTCTTTTTACAATTTGAGTAAATGGAACAGAGGCATAGTGAGAGAGTTAAGGAAGGGAACATTGTTGGGACCTATATTGGGAATATATGAATAATTGGTTGAGATTTTTTTTTTATCAGGAATAATTGGTTGAGGTGAATGAGTGAAAAACAGAGAAAGAATTGAAGATGAATTCAGATCAGAGTCAGATATGACCACTACAGTAGTCGTAAATGGAAATATCACATTCCAAAAGTTTTACTCCCTTTTATACTAGGAAGTAGGAATATAGTAGTAGTATTGAGTATCCTCTACATGATCTCCTCGTTTTTTTAATAGGTAATTCCTGAATTAGAGATATATTATCTTTCACGTGTTTTTCTTTTCATCTTTCTCCCTCTAGTTGATAGATACTCATAGCAAATAAAAACATGCAGAAAGCATTTATGACAGGTAAGATTTAATGAATATTTATACCTTAACTAGGTGGAAGCAACCGTAAGTCTGTAACAATGTTAAAAATAGGAAATACATAGGTGTTGATTAGATTTTAAAATTTTGATTTTTATAATACACGCACGTGTGCTGTTTTTAAAAAAATAATTTCTATAATCATTGGCATTGAAAATGTATTTATTGATAAAAACTATCAGTATACATAATCAATATGATCATTATTTTAAATAAATAATATGTCTGTAAAATGAAATGAATTCAAATATTTGTTTGAGAATAAATTTATTAGGACAACTTTTATTACACTTATTTGGTCGGATTTTATTGTTTAAAATATGAAGCAATAAATTTTGGAACTAATTGCATTTGACGAAAAATCATGAAAATCTAAACTAATTTGAGAATGATAAATATCACTCTCTACCAATAAATTTTGGAACTAATTGCATCTGTTATATATGTGTATTTGAATAAATGTTACTCCCTCATTGACCTAAACTTTGGACATATAATATATTTACGTAATAATTTGATTCAATTAAAGGTGTTGTATTATTATTTAATTATTTAATATATTAATATATTATGTTTTTTCCTGAAATTCTCTAATCATCTTCCTTAATTCTCCCATTCTTTTATCTTAATTATTCTCAAGCCAGTACAATATGAGTATAAAGGAAATAAATGACAGATAGATAATCTAGATCAAAATCATCTCCCCATTATTACAATATCAACTACATGAAAGAGTATTAATAATTTAATTAGTATACAAGAACCCATCTTAAAAATTCGGTCTTCCTAATTGCTCTTAGAGGGGGGGAAAACATTGACCTCTACCCCTACTTTTAAAAAATTTTTTGAACATAAGGCACAAAACCCCACCATGAAATTAAATAATACAAATACACAGCCCTTATATAAACCGATATATATGCGCTGTCATTGTGAATACAACCTTTCGAACTGTTTAAGGATTCTACAATATAATTCTCCAAGCGGCATCATATCACTATCATCATCATTTGAGGTTTCAACAACACAACATTATGTTATTACTGTTGTCACTGTAACTGTTGTGATGTGGTTGCCTTTCTCTCAGCCAGGAATGGTTTGAACGTCATCAGCAATCCAAGTGCTTGTATTATGTTGAGGCAGAAGAACACCAAGTGAGAACCTGCGTATACATTATATTTCCCAGTTAGTGATGTTACAGGGAAAAAAATAGTATCTCTAACAAGATTCATTAATAATAAGCATGACAATATGACACATTAAGTACTCCCTCCCTCTGTCACTAAATATAAGGTCACTAATTTTGAGATTCAATTTGTTCCTGATTATAATTAGACCCTTATCCATATGTTATATGCGGAGCTAGGATGGATCGATGATCTGATTTGTATGTGATGACATTTTTAAACCGTATTAAAGCTTTAATCCATCATATATAGCCTTATCAGGCACTATCTTTCTCCCTAGCCACCTTTAATATGATCCAGAATTTAACACAAAAACCAGACTCACTGGGCATTAGATATACCTGGAAGGAAAGAAGCATTCATCCGCTTCTCGGACCAAGTTAATCTGCATTGATCAAGTTCATAATCAACAGGAATATTATTTTACGCATAAACAAGCATGTTAAACTGAGGACAGTAGTTAATTGAAGTTCAATCCAATCATTTGAGCTCAACTTTGCATGGTAATATTTTTCACTTAAAACAATGAGTCATGCAAAACAATGAATTTATTTGTTTTTATAAAAGAACAGCATAGGTACACTTACATGGCACCACCTCCAGCAGGGCCAATTGCTTTGCATATTGACATAGCAGTCATAGCCATACCATTAGCTGCTCCTCTCTGATGTTGATCCTGTATTTTTTAATCAAATCAATACATCACATTAGCCCAACCCAATATTGATAAATCAAAAAACCTAAAAAGAAAGAAAAACAATAAAAAACGAACTGATAATATAAAATTACCACTGCTTTGTTTTGCAGAAGCAACATTCCAGTGATAATGGTTTGCTAGGTCCACCAAAAAGCCAAAGAAAAAACATTACAATCAGGCCAGCTCATAATGAATGAAGGAGATGAAGTTTACTGTTTTCAAAATGTAAATAAGTTATAGATATAATTCTATAAGGACTAAGATAAACACTTCAAATAGGTTCTATAGTAACAATAAGAGGGAGTAAATTGGAAATTGAATTACACATGGACACATGATTATATCATGTAAGAAAGGAAAAAACATATGAACTTACAGCGAGACAATACTTGATGACAGAAGCACTAGTTATCAATAGTTGCAGAGTGAAGCCAGACAACAATGCTATGAAAGGGAAGCTTTGCAAGAGAGGTATGGTGATAGCCTGCTTACGGCATAAAAAAATGTAGTTCAGTTAAAGTAATGAGCATTGAAAATGCCTGCCTAATCATAGCACTTGTTGTTTGAAAGCAAAAGCTTACCCCTGCAATGCGGGAAATTCTAATAGATCCAATAGCTTTCTCAATCGGAGGATAAAGGAAAAGTTGGTAAAACAAGAGAGCAATACCTAACAAATTAAGCATAAGTCTGTATCAATCAGCATAAGCTTTAAGTGCAGAGATATTAATGTACATGATACAAGAAAACATTATTCTTTGCCATCATCTGCTTCATCTTACACTGACTACATACAGAACATGGTTGTGAAGAAGTTATAAAATGGCCTCATCTTGTAATGCAGTTAAGTTTATGTGATGATTAGTGATCAGGGATTACAAAGGAAACACATAATTGACATAATCACTATTAGAAATTCTTAGTCCTCAAGAAACACACCTGATATTGCAAGAACGTTACCAACATCATTGGTTGTAAAGTTCAAACCGCCCAACTTAAGAGGACTCACGGCCCATAATGAGAAAACCTGCAGAGAGCAAAATAATGATAAGTTACACCCTAGAATGTGGGAAACAAAGACAAAAACCTCAGGCCGGTTCCTGAAAGATATTCAATGTAATACTCCAAGAATGTTTTGTAACAATTAAGTACCTAAAAATATGATTGATTTCAATGATATAGCATATCTGATCCATCAAATATTGGACATCATCATTTTAGCATGATATTATTAAGAAGAACATCATGCTTTCATGAACTGATGTAGTCACACAAAAATCATTTTATAAAGCATTGTTCAAGGATCAAAATAAAATAGAGGTATGGGTAGTAAAATAGAGAGCAAAAGAGACACTGAAACAGAACACAAAAGATAGGAAAAAGTGAAATACATAAAATATTGGTCTTTCAGCATAACGTAGGAAGCATACCTCTTGATAAGCAATATTATGTAGCGCAAAAAAGCAATAAACAATAATAGATGACATCAAGGGCCAATTCAAGAAGAGGTTTTCATTTTTCTGAACTGTCTTTTCAATGTTTCTGTCATCTAAAGCTTCCATATCCTGATGGGACTCACTGCTATCTTTGTGGTTGTGCAACGTTTCCTGCAGCAACATAGAATTTTGTAGAACATTTCATTGCTTTAATATCTGAAGTTGGACCTTGCTTGTCAAAAAGAAAGTCTAAAATATGGTATATGTAATTTTTTTATCTGACGGTATATGTAATTCTCCCTTCCTAATATAGTATAAAATGTATAAAAGGTATCAAAAGATAAAATCTATCAATAGATTTATAAAGTAATATTAGGCTCTATACAACAAAAGCTAAAATCATACCGGGAGCCATATGCAGGAAACTAATACAAAAAGCGCCAAGACTGATGTCACAAGGTTGGGCAAGGCGTATGGAAACCTGCGGGTCATGTGTTTCCACAGATGAACTCATGAACATAAGTACCTCAACAATGACATGGAAATGAAACATTAAAATACAAAAGAATGAGAAACTAGGGAGCCAAAATTGTGATAACTTTTTATTGTGATCATTATTTGAAAGTCGGACAATGGAACTTACTTGTCAAAAAATGAACCTTTAGAGAAGATGAGTGGATATTTTTCTGCTGGCTGCAATAAAAAGAGGAACAATTGATAACTATGCAATGTAATAAAAAAATGGATAAGTATGCAATGGTGCTTCCACACGCAAACACACAGGAATGACAGCTTCAAATTTAGAAATAAGTAGAACATGTAAAAGGAGTATATATTTGATTGTGCCAGAATATTAAAGAGATTCAAGCTATCAGCTGTCTCAATATGCCTATATCAAATGCCAACAAAAGACTTCCAAAATGTAAAACTTAAAGAGTCAGTTTCATCGTCAAGAGTGTGGTGCTCTAATAGAGCCAGATTTGCCTCAATGTGCCAACAAAGACACTCGGCCTAAGGAGTTGATTGTGAAATCCCACATCAAGTGTAGTCGAATAATTTCGAGAATGAGGCGCTAAAATGTTATAGAACATGCAAAAATACGTTAAAGTTTATTTGAAATATATAGCTTACAGAAAAAGGCACAGAACAAAATACCTGAGCCAAATAGCCTCCTATTGCTGGGCCAACAACTAAACCAACGCCCCAAGCTGCACTTACCTGAAAAAAGATTACACCATCAAATTTCCATAGAGAAAATTGGCTTCTAAAAACTAATTGTATATCAAAGTAAATTAGACATACAGTTGAGATTCCCATAGCTTGGTGTTCTTCCCGAGTAATTTCAACAGCATAAGCCTAGTGAAAATGGATGCTGATATGTTAATGGAGGTTACAACTTACAAACAGAATCTAGGAAAATATAAAATAAAACAAAAAGTGGACTGATTATCAAGTAAAACAGTTTAAACTTCTAATTTAAGTCTATAAATAGAACCTTCATTGGTCCAAGTAATCCATTTAAGGCCCCAAGAAGAAATCTTGTGCTAAGTGCCATCCAAAAACTGGTGCTAAAGCCGAATAGAGTGTTGAACACAATGCTGTAGTAAAATAAGAAGCAAATATCAGTATTGAAAACCATGGCTTCAGGCTTAGAATGAAAAAACTCATTCAAATCAGTGGCAAGCTTACTTACACTGCAATAATTCCCAAAACTGCAACAGGCTTTCTACCATATCGATCAGCCACTATTCCCCATGGTACAGATGTCAATCCTCTGCCAAACATGAATGCAGATCCTACAAAACAAATTTCTTTAAGATCATTAATTTGATTTAAATTACTTCATAAGAATCAACTTGTCCGGTTCTTGTATATGTTCTCCTGATAGTACCTTGATATAATGATATTATAAATAATTATTATACTTATGACTTAGGACTTGAATATGAGACCACGAGTTTTTTTTGGCCAGAATATGAGACCACAAGTTAAGTATGAATAATCTTGTCATATGGTATAGCTGAGCTAAGTGGTTGTTTAATTTAAATTCTAAAAGTCTATAAAGTAGTTCATGCACATCAATGCAATGGAAGAACTAAAAGGAATCTTACCCACATAACCAGCATAGAAACTTATATCTGCCTCGGTTGTTGCAATACCAAAATCTCTAACCTGCAAGTGAACGTGTAGTAAATTAGTAACGGATCATCTTATATATAAGTTTGCATTAAGAAAGTAAGTACTTATAACGTTGAAGACTTACAAAAGGTTTATTTTCTCGAGTTGTCCCATAATAAATTGGGAGGCAGAAATATAAAGCAATAATGTTTAATGCTGAAGTGATTAGTGAGACTATTTTTAAGCTTCAACTTTTGTTGAAGATACATTAAAAAGAAAGTTACCTTTTACTTGCAAAAAACGAAAAAAATAGTAGATAACATTTAGTGCCCGTTTTTTTCAAGGGAAAATGTCATTTAAATCCCTCCGAATATACAAAAGGACAACTCAGGAACTCAAACTTCCAAAAGGACCATGAAGGAATTAGGACCTAATTGACATTTTAAAATTGTGTGAAAAGACAAAATTGCCCTAATCATAAACAAGAAATTACTAACCACCCTATTGAACATAGTGGGTGTAAGGGTGGTTAGTAATTTCTGTTTTGTGATTAGGGCAATTTTGTCTTTTCGCACAATTTTAAAATGTCAATTAGGTCCTAATTTCTTCATGGTCCTTTTGGAAGTTTGAGTTCCTGAATTGTCCTTTTATATATTCGGAGGGATTTAAATGTCATTTTCCCTTTTTTCAATTGTATTGTAGGTCTACAAGGCTGTTTTATGTGTGCTTATAGTTCATTATTTTTTTTTTGTGAAAAGAAAATACTTCAACTGAAATCAGGACCAAACACAGAAGTTTCTTAGACTACATACCTACAAAATGAAACAATTTTTTTTTTTAAAAAAAATCATATATTGCAGAAAATAGGATATAACTGTAAATTATCCCTCAAATTCATTCAATAAAATGCTCAAATTAACATGGAACATAAAAGAATAACAAGAAGAAGAAATTAATTAAACCAACTATATATACGTATTAGTTTCTGTCCTCATCTTGAATCAAGTGGCATTTACTTTCGATACCATTTTGCACAATAAAAACCCAATCACTTCATATTCTCAAAAATAATATAATACTCCCTTCAGTCCTAAATATAGGACGAATTATGTAAGAATTTGGTCTTAGTTCTAATTAACTAAATATGGGACCTAATTATAATTTTCGTCAACTTGTCAATACTGCTCCAACAATTATGAATCAAGAGATGGTGAAGGAATAATTAGGGAATATCATTAAGTTGTTTTGGAAAACACTACATAACTAGCATCTTTTAATCTAAAATAATAGTTAGTTTAATATGTTTTATATTAAAGACCAAGGTATTAAAGTTGTTATCTAGATTCTTTAGTTCAAATATTCCGGTTCCTGGAATAATAAAAAATAAAAACCTTCTTCGGTTGGTATAATTTAAAAAGAACGTATTAAAGTTGTTATCTAGATTCTTTAGTTCAAATATTCCGGTTCCTGGAATAATAAACAATAAAAACCTTCTTCGTTTGGTATAATTTAAAAAGAACGCATCAATAAGAATGTGACAGCGAAGGTAAATGAAAAACAAAACTCACCATGAAATAAAGGAACGGGAAGAGAGATGCTATAGGCAGCACTGAACAAACCACAAAAAAAAAACACAAATAAGATTCTTCCAACAAAAATAAATAAACAGACAAAAAAACAGTACCAAAATTTGGCAATGAACACTCATTTTAATATATAGAAATGCAGCCAAAAATTTAAAGTTTATGCTTGTTTTCGTCTTATTTGAAACTATCACTAAATCATTCTCCAAGTATATGGCACTTCTATGCATATAATGAATAAAGAACAGTAGTAGCGTGGACTAATTTTGTGTCTTCCAACCAGAATTAACACGCTTAAATATTTCAGGCACAGCTCGGAAAAGCACATTTAACTTAATTTTTTTAAAAAATTACAACTATATTCTAAGGAAGGAAACTAATAATAGCTAGGCCCCAAATATTATTCTTTAAATTACATCAATGAACTTAGATACCTAGATAATATTAAATGACTTTTATCACAAGTTGTTAATAGGATTCATTGAGTTGTCTATATACCAACTCATTGAGATGCATCAACGTACAGCTCCCAACACAAATTATTGAATATAATTTAGGTTTCTTGAGATTTTATTTTAATGTAATGGTTCTTTAAGACTTGATTGAGATTAATTCTCTTCCTTTAGACCTGTTTATATTATTCCCTTTTTCTTTACATATGTTGAACACAATGGTAATATTATTGACATGTGGCTTTTTAGCAGTGTTTGAAAATTCAACCGGATATCAAATCAGGAAATTATAACTGGTAATGGTTGGTACGGTTAGGTTGGTTAGTGATGGAGTAATATTTATATTCAAAATAAATCGCATACTGATATAGTACCGATATACAGATATGCGTGTACAAAATGAACATGAAATTGTTACAACTTTCTATTTGTAATTTAATATTTGTTATATTTAACATTTTTGTCTAAAATAAATAAATAATTTATTTCATTTCATTTATATCCTGTAAATATTATATTTTCTCTATTTCTAAATATAAGATATAGTTGACATTGGAGAGATAAGTGAAACAAGTCACTTAATTGTAATATATTTGTATATTATTATATTATATGTTAGCTTATAAGGTAAATATACTAGTTTAGGGGAAAACTTTAATCATATCAATTTATAAATAAATGATTTACCTTTCTTGATATTTCAAATAAAAGAACAAGTAGATCCTCTACGTAGTGGAGATAGTACTTTTTCATAGTTGTGACTCATCAGTACAATCCTATGATATTTTCAAGAATGATTAATTTTATGGAGGGAAAATGGTTTTATTAAAATGTTGAGGGCTGATTTGTTTCCGCAAACACCCATTCCTGTGCGCTATTAAACAAGACACACACACATTAACACATACATGTAACGTATTTTAACAACGAAATTACATTAATCGACAAAAAATTGTTTCTTACTCCCTCCGGTCCTAAATATAGGACCTAGATAGAGACTTCATTTTGGTCCTAAATATAAGACCTAGATACATTTTTGGTCACCTTTTTCCTAAATTACCCTTCTTCTTAACAACTTCTTAATAATAGGGGAGGAAAAACTACTAAGTAATCAAACTAATTAAGGAGGAGTATTATTGGAAAGACATCTAAAATTAAGTCTTCCTTAATCTCCCAAAAAATTCCTATATTTAGGACCGGAGGGAGTATTATTTAACAACGGCATGACGAATTCCATCTGTCACACTTCCATCACCAATCCTCTGTCTTTCATTAAATTCTAGAATTCATTATTCTTTGTTGGACTGAAACCATTTACTATTCAGAAGCAGGTTGATTCTGCTGTTTTGATAAGTCAACAAATATTTAAACACCCTTCCTTAAGTGTAGTTGAATATGCTAAACCCACCAAGGACGGTTTTGATTCAGATGGAAGTGTTTTGACTTTTACTTTTAAACTATACTTGGTAATATAGCATTTATTGACAACTGACTAATTCAGACTCCAAGGGTAGAAGTGTTGTCTATATAGGCAAAGTTATCATCTCTCCCAATGAGAGAGATTCCCAGGATTCGAACATACATTCTTATTCTTATATGGAGGTTGAATCTCACTTACTAAGTCAATCAACTACTCAATTGATGAAATATTTGGCTTTATAGAAAAGCTGAGTGTCTCACAACTACTAGTTGGGAGGATACTCTTAAAAACAAACTCCTATAGATTTTGCTAACCCTTGTTCAAATAACTATAGAGAGAAATTTAGGGAGAAAAGGCTAGACCGAAAGTGAGACACCAGAATGTTACATTTTTGCATCTAGCAATATTTTTATTAAAAAAAAACTCTCTTTTATGAGCGGTTCATATTTTCTCTCAACCGTACCACAAGTCAAAAGAATATAATGGGGCCCTGAACATGGCGCTACCCCCTTTAATCTAATTTCATTTTTTTCATTAACGTCTTCCCTGTCTTTATACCATATCCTGATTTGTCCATTGCTTTTTAAAATTTTAAAAATAGATTGGTTTGATAAGGAAACAACAAAGGATCGTAAATGAAGCTGTTAGTTATTTATATTTTTTTTAAAAAAAATCTTATCAATCTACTCTTTTTCAGGCTTTTACACATTATTTTCAAAAAGTATTCATTATGCATTTTAAAAAGGAGAATAACATATTCTTTCATTTAATAATTTAATCTTAAAATATAAAGTACTTTTGTGATTGTTACCTTCAATTTATTCAAGACAATAACATAATACTCACAATAACACATAAGGTCCTTTTTATCATTTTGTATTTCATTTGCAAGTATTTCCTCAGTTCAAGAACAAGAGTGGCCTATGATATTATTTCTTCAGTTTTCTCTCTCCTCTCCATTTTCGCTCTCAAGTATTCAAGCTGTGCATCGAAACTACTCCCCCAAAATTCCCAAACAACCGATATATATATATATATATATATATATATATATATATATATATATATATATATATATATATATATATATATATATATATCAAGTCAAGAACCAAATTGTTTAATTTAGTCAAAAATCATGATGAGAAGAAAGTTGAAAAAAATCCCTTACCGCTACACAAGATTATGAGCCAAATGCAGATGAGATGCTTGATGGGTGGGCCTTGTGACGTTTCTTTGGCTCTATCTACCATACAGCCAGGACAGTTCTCATAGTAAGCTTTTTTCTTCAGCAACGTCTCTCTATTATTGTCATTCTCCGCCATTTTTGTTCACTGCAAGGTTGGAGAGTGATGAAAAAACAGAGACAGGGAGAGAGAAATTATGAGTGAAATTTAATGAAGTGGTGATGAGAAGTGAAGATGAAGATAATAAATATATGTTCAAATATAGATACAGTTAATTTAGAGACATATATGTGAGGTCGAGTAGCGTGGGAATGTCACCATCTAATAATAGTATTCTTCCCTAATTTCTTTCGTCCTGTTCTCATCAACTTACTTTTATAATAGCATTATTGAACCGGACGTACGGTTCAATAATTATTTATGCATCCTCACGTACAGGAGAAACGTGAGGTGAAACTGATGGACTGAAATAAAAGGCAAACAAATATGACACGTTAATTTTCATAATGAAGAAGCATCAATTCAATTTTTTTTTTGTATAAATCAAACTAACTATCAACTTCAATTATCACCCTCTTTTTCTTCCAGCACGTTGTTTGAATGAGGGCAATATCGTCCCATATAACAGTCAAGTATAATAGCACTTATTCATAAAAAAATTCAGGATATTTTAGGCCATTATCAGGTATATACATACATACATACATACATACATACATACATACATACATACATACATACATACATACATACATACATACATACATACATACATACATACATACATACATATATACATACATACATACATACATACATACATACATACATATATATATATATATATATATATATATATATATATATCACCTTAACTCATCTCTAGTGGTTAATTAGTTTAACAACTTATTCAATTAATCATTTCTTAGGTTAATTAAGAACATCATTAAATGAAGATATATCATATACTACCTCCGGTCCTAAATATAAGACCTAGTTAACTTTTTTTGGAGAGAGTCAAAGTTGCGAAGTATGTTGTTAAATTATTAGATGGTGAATATATTATAATAAATAACATATGAATTTAAAGTGCTATTTGATATACATGATTCGACTAAATAATTATATCATGTATATATATATATATATAAATTATACATGATTGTACATAATTTATATGCATCAAATATATACATGATTATACATATAAATTATAGACATCTTCTTGATTAGATCTCTTCATATATATATATATATATATTATTTTAATAATTACAGGCGGTCACATTGCATTCGTCATATTATGTATATAAACCTAATCTCTAACCAAGTACATTTTATTTTAGATTAGGTATATAAATAGAGGCATACCACAAGTTGTTCAAGGCACCAAGAAATGCTATATGTAATGAGAATATTTTCCTACTATATCTCTTCCTTTCTCTCTTCTTTCTTCATCTACTCCTTCTTCATCTTCTTTATATTTTCAAATTCATTATTTATGCATTGTAAAATCCATTACCAACAATATTTAATATATTTTTAGATTATCCATTAGTTTACAGGTAAAATAAACTAGTCTAATGGAAAAAATTAGGTAAATCAATTTATAATTAATTTATTTTGCTCTTTTAGGATTTTTTTTCCAAAAAAGTCAATTAGGTCTTTTATTTAGGACCGGAGGGAGTATCATAGAAGATGGAGAAGAAATCCAAAAAATTAACTTGGAGAAGATTTCAAAGACAAGCTAGGTATGTTTTTAGCATTCTAGAAAAAATTGATATGGATATCAATTTTTTTTATGAGAGGTTCTCCATAAAGAGAAGTCGATCAAGCTGAAAAGGGGGGATATGGATGAACAAAAATCTTATGTCAAGAAAAGCAAGAGCGAGAATACAAGGAATGAATAATCTTTGTATGTGGATGAATGAACTGGAGAATGTTTTTTCCTTGCTGGTCTAAAGATCTAGAGGAGATCTTAGTTTGGGATGTGCTTAATTGTAGGACATGAAGTTTATATGTCCTCAAAATTGACTCAGCAGTTTTCAGCTTGTACTCAAATGTATCTGAATATGTTTCACATATATTGCATGCTAGAAGCCTAATATAGGGTTTCTTGCAAATTTCAATCCATCCTTAATAAGTTATATCAATTTACAACAGCTTTGGAGGTTTTAGTGCTCTTGAAGTTTTAACAGCCTTTGTTTTTAGCTTCATGTTACTTAGGTGTTAATTATGTTCTTTTTTGTCTCCATTTTTCTAGCTTTAGAATATGAATTTCAACATAGAATCATGAACAAGTTTTATATTGATGGAATTTCTGAATTATGTAAATGTTGCTATAGTCTTTGTAGGACTTCTGACTTAATGTTAGATTTAAATAATCTTTTTCTTTCAAACCATGTTTGGTATATGCCTCCTTTTTCAAGTTTTGAGACGAGGGTGAAATTAGTGGCATGATTTTCACTTTCATCAACTTCAAGTTGATGGCTTCATCTATATGTGACATCACAATATGCAGATTTTCCATTAGGTGTACTACTACTTTGTTATGTCATAAGGTTGGAATTTCGACTTCATACTTGTGTTTCGATGGTTTGTGAATAACTAAGTTTCTCTCTAGTCTAGTTGTGTTTGAACTTAGACATCAAGAGTGTGTTATTTGCTCTTATGTAAGTGTATTAATATAACATTTTTAATATTTAATATATTAGATCATTTTATAAAAAATTGTTAAATAAATCAATTGTAAAGTATATATATTCATGAATCTTCTACAAATTAATTTATATTGCTTAGGAATTGATGTAAAATTAATTTATACTATAACTTAGGAATTGATATAAAATTAAGTTTATATGATAATTTTTTACTCCTCCAGTCATAAATATATGACGGAAGAAAGTAGAGATAAAGATATGTAGAACGGATTACAAGTACATTAGTAATATCATGTGATTTTAATTTAACTAACAAATTTAATTTAATCGAATTAGGTAAATAGGCTAGGCCTTATATTTAGGATTTGAGTTAATAATTTATTTGAATTTATTAATTCTTAAGAAAATAGTTATATCAGTTTACATTTAGGAGCATATATGTAATGTCGTGTAAGGATCAAATTAAAAAATTTTAAAACTTAAAAAGTATTTTGGTTGTCTTATCTATTCACAACGAAAATTTGTCTTGTTACTCAAATGAATCTACATATGTTTCACATATATTGCACGCCACAAGCCAAAAATAGGGTTTCTTGCAAATCTCAATCTCTTAAGTTATATCAATGTACAACAAATTATGAGGTTTTAGTAGTGCTCTTGAAGTTTTAACAGTTTCTGTTTTTAGCTTTATGTTAATTGGGTGTTAATTAGGTTCCTTTTGTCTTCATTTTTCTAGTTGTAGACTTTGAATTCCAACATAGAATCATGAACTTATTTTATACTACCTCCGGTCCTAAATATAAGACATAATTGAATTTTTGGAGAGGTTAAGGTTGCGAAATAGAATATTAAATCATGACATATTTGATAGATATATATTTTTAGATTATACATTAGTTTATATATAAAATAAACTAATCTAAGGGAAAAAATTAGGTAAATCAATTTATAATTAACTTATTTTGCTTTTTTATAGGATTTTCTAAAAAAGTCAATTAGGTCTTATATTTAGAACTGGATGGAATATTAACAGAATTTTTGAGTTCTGTAAATGTTGCTATAGTCTTCGTGGGACTTACGACTTAATGTTAGATTTAAATAATCATTTTCTTTCAAACCTTATTTGGTATATGCCCTTTTCCTCTTTCAAGGATGAAATTAATGACATGATCTTCATCAACTTCAAGTTGATGGCTTCATCTATATGTGACATTACAATACAAGGATTTTCTATTGGGCGTACTACTTGGTTAAATCCTAATGTTGGAATTTTGACTTTATACTTTTGTTTGGATGATTTGTCAACAAGTAAAGTTTCTCTCTAATCTAAAATTGTCTTTGAACTGAGACATCATGAGTGCTATTTGTTCTTATTTAAGTGCCGACTTTTTTTAATATTTAAAATATTAGATCATTTTGTCAAAAACTACTCTTATTTTTTAAGAATAAGAAAAAGAGCAATAGTGGTAAAAAATGATTAAAGTAGAAAATGTATGATATAAATAACTTATGATAAAACGAGTAAAAATGTAGTATATAATAGTAATAAGACAAACTTAACTATGACATTATCAAAAGGAATGATGAGTCTATTTAAAAAATAGATATATAAGTAGAGACAGAGTGAAGAGGGAGTATCAATTATCACTGCTGTATCTTTCCTTGATCTATCTCCGTATCTGAACATCGCATGTGCTTATATCATCGCAGAGTAACAATAAACGATCAGCGTGGTTAGACAAATATTATTGTGGTGGGGCTTATTCTATGGGGAAAATTGCATTCACATTCTAGAGAAGAAAAATTATTGCTACGATGTCCTTTGAGATATGAAAATTAACAATAAGTCCCAAGGAATATCCGCATCATATAATGCAATTGTAAAGTTACTGAATTATTTTTTATTAGTTAGCTCTTAATACATGTTGCAACAGTTGTTGGCGTAGTTTTGTTTAGTTGCTAATAACAAGTATACATATTAAGTTTGTTGATACAAATACAGTTGCCAATCAAACCAAACTTCTTAACAAAGCCGCTTCTAGCTTCTTGTCATCGCTTTACTTTGTCTGAAATAATTTTACAATTGCATTATTTTTACTCTCTCAAGTCTACAAAGACTCATTAATAATTCAGGAACCAAACCAAATTGTTTTATTTATTCAAAAAATTATGCGAGAAGACCTTATTACCACTACTGCACAATGCAATAAAAAAACATGTTGAGAAGATACTTGATAGACGGGCCTTGTGACATTTCTTTGGCTCTGTCCACTTAAGCCAGGACAGTACTATGGCCCTGTGACATTTCTTTGGCTCTATCCACTAAGCCAGGACAGTTCTCATAGTAATCTTTCATCTTCACCAGCGTCTCTCTCTCATCGTCATTGTTGTCCACCATAATTGTCCGATATCCACACCCAAGATTCTACTTCCAGATAAACCCACTACAGAAATAATAACGCCGGAAAATAAAACTATCACACAGGGAGTGATTTTTTGTTAAATACCGGTAGTGCGGCGCCTATTGGCAACCGAATATATAATCCAGACTTAAGTGGTAAGAATGTTGCCCACATGCGTAAGATTGTCCGTCTTTCATTGATAGCACTTCCTAAGATTCAAACACGCTTTGTCATTCTTACGAGTACAATAGCTCATTTAATAGCTCAACCAACTATCCATTCATAACACAATGAGATTTCATCCATTGATAACACCTTATCATTGATAACACAGTGACATTTGTGGAGAAGATGTTGAGCTTATAAATATATGGAGCCCACATGTCAAATGGTGACTACTGACATTATTGAGCAAACGGTACGGAGGGTTATGTTTGGAATATATTATTGGTGGACAGGATGAAAAAACAGAGAAAAAATGAAGATATATACATAATTTAAATATGTTCAAATTCAGAGCTGGCCACTATAGCCCACAAAATTTGTTTTTAATAGGTACTTCCTTTCACGCTCTCTCTCTCTCTCTCTCTCTCTCTCTCTCTCTTAAAAAACTGATATGTTCTTTTACATGTCCTTTCTAATCTCTTCTTTATTTCTTGTAGTACCCCCAACCCGCTAAGTCAATTATAACTCAGTCTCTCACCTATAACTCGTTGCAACTCGGTCCTTGAATTCTTAACCCAATTATGACTCAGTCCCTTCCTTTTTTATTATAATGCTATATCTTTCTCACCCCATGTATCAAAATTATTTAATAATACTGGTAAAAATTGAAGGAACAATTTAGTTTAGTGGTAAGCTCGTTTGTTGTAAGGTCTGAGCTCGCGGGTTTAATTAGCTAGTCTCTCTGTATAAAACATGGATAAATTAAGGTTGACTACCCTACTACAAATAGAACCTATATCAGCGCAGCTTTACATGCGCTCATAAAAGGACGGTACAAAACACATGTAATGATAACATGTACATGCGCTTAAAGCGCATGTACATATATCACTCTGTACATACGCTTTAAGCGCATGTAGTAAGTCACATTTACATGCGCTTTAAGCGCATGAACATAGCCGACTAAATACATGCGATTAAAGCGCATGTAAATAGGATAACGTGACTTCCTCACCAGAAAATGAAATAAATCCTATTCATGCTAGGCACAGACATCAAGTTTCGAAGAACCACATTGTGGTGTTTTGCATGTGGTAATACTTCATATGCATGCCCTTAAAGCGCATGTACAGGCTCTACATGCGCTTTAAGCGCATGTAAAGGCAGTATTAGATGGAAAAACATGAAGTGATGCTTGCGAGTTCATCCTCAGATTTCAAAAACTACTAATGCTTGTGGTCTAGGTGTTTAAAAGCTAGAGAACTCCATTGGGGTGTTATGCATTGTTAATACTACATATGTACAGACAGTATAAGAGTGAAAAACATGAAGTCAAGCATAAGAGTTCCTCCTCAGATGTCAAAAGCTACTAATACTTTTGGTCTTAAGTGTTTAAAAGATAGAGAACCACATCGTGGTGTTTTGCATGTGGTTATACTTCATATACATGCGCTTAAAGCGCATGTACAGGCTTTACATGCGCCCTCTACATGCGCTTTAAGCGCATGTAAAGGAAGTATTAGAAGGAAAAACATGAAGTGATGCTTGCGAGTTCATCCTCAGATTTCAAAAGCTACTAATGCTTGTGGTCTAGGTGTTTAAAAGCTAGAGAACTCATTGGGGTGTTATGCATTGTTAATACTACATATGTACAGACAACATTAGAGTGAAAAACATGAAGTCAAGCATAAGAGTTCCTCCTCAGATGTCAAAAGCTACTAATACTTTTGGTCTTAAGTGTTTAAAAGCTAGAGAACCACATTGTGGTGTTTTGCATGTGGTTATACTTTATATACATGCGCTTAAAGTGCATGTACAGGCTCTACATGCGCTTTAAGCGCATGTAGAGGAAGTATTAGAAGGAAAAACATGAAGTGATGCTTGAGAGTTCATCCTCAGATTTCAAAAGCTACTGATTCTTGTGGTCTAGGTGTTTAAAAGTTAGAGAACCTCATTGGGTTGTTATGATATTGTTAAAATACCTTATACATGCGCTTGAAGTGAAAAACATGAAGTCATGCAAAAGAGATCATCCTCAGAGGTCATAAGGTATTGCTGCTTGTGTACTTAGTGTTTAAAAGTTCCATAACCACATTTGGGTGTTATGATAATTTTAAAACACCATATACATGCGCTTAAAGCGCATGTATAGGCTTTCCATGTGAGAAATAGCCTATACATGCTCTTTAAGCGCATGTAAAGGCATTATTAAAGGGGAAATCTTGAAGTCATGCATAATAGATAAAGGGATTTAATTAGTATATGTCTAATTGCTTACTTACTATGTTTTACAGCCGGAAAAAGAAGAAAAGAAGGAATTGGGGAAAAGAGTCCACCATGATGTTCAGCCACGTTCTGCTATTCCGACTAAATTAAACCTCGGAAAAAGAGTTTGAAGGAAATTATTTACTAATGGATTTACATTAGCTAGCACTCATTTTGTAAAAAGACTTATTGATATATTTCTTGAACAGCCAACTCCTACTCCTTGTGTCACCCAACCGCATCAGCGAACTCCTACTCCTCGTGTCACCCAACCGCATCAGCCAACTCCTGCTCGTGTCACCCAACCACATCCCTCTGAATCATTCCGTGTTAAACTAAAAAACTTGGCAAACCAATTACCTGATTTAAAACAAATCGAAGTTCAATTAACAAGGACAATTTATTACAAGAGTGTCACTGAGCAGCTTGGTAATGAAGTAATTATGGATGTGGTTAATCAGGCATGGATTAGTGCGTCAGCTATCAACTTATGGATCAAGTATGTAATGTTGAATTTATTTTTATGTTGTTGTGGTTTCTTACATTGTCATTATTAGTATTTAAATTACAATAATTGTACCTGTGTTGATATGTTTTTTGTATAGGTATTTGCATGATGAAATAATTGTACCAGGGCAAAATGTCAATTTCGCATTCATAAATCCAAGTACAACCTCAATGCTGACTGAAACAACCAGCTATTGGGATGAAGGTGACGTGAAAGAACGTCTGGGAAGATGTGCTTCAGATAGAACATTGTTTCTAGCCCCAGTGAATGTATCGTAAGTTCTTACTCGTCATTAATAATGTTTTTTTATTTTTTCAAATTTTACATGTATATAACTGTTAATCACATTTTAGGAATCATTGGGTTCTCCTTGCATTCAATCTCGTTGCATCAAAGCCTGTGGTGTATTTTCTGGATCCTATTAGGTCGGGTAAACCTGGAAATAGACCTTCGTATATAAGGTTTATCAATGGGTAATGATTTAATTAACCTTAATAAATTATGTTAACTCATTTATAAATGTCACTCTTACTAATTTTATTTGTCTCGACTTTAGTGTGATCACTTCTTGTAGGTCCAGTAAAAAAATGAAATACTCCAAAGCATATGACTGGCTCAAAATTCAGGTTATACACGCTAAAACAATGATTTGAATTATGGACAGTAATCATATACAAGTCTTTTAACACATTTGTGGTTTTTTTGTTGTAGTGCCTATTCCAACCGAATGATAACGATTGTGGGTATTATGTTATGAAATTTATGAAAGATATTGTCACTCATGATCAACTGGAGGTCCCAGAAAGGGTAAGTTCTTAAATTTTCCATTAATTTAAAACTTGTTTAATTTGTTCACATATTTGCTTGTATGTGTGGATTACTTTTAACTCACTTAAATTTAATTGCTACTGACATGTTTCTGTCCACCCAGTATTATGAATACTGTTGTTTCGACAGCCTCTCCAAGACGCAAGTTGGAGAAGTTATTGAAGAATGGAACAAATTTGTATACCCCATTGTTGAACATGTTGTTTTTAATCAGCTACCTGCTACTTATTAGGTTTTACTAAAGTATCTTCATATATTACTTGAATAAAAAATGTGGATATGTCTTGATGAAATTTTGTTATGGATAACATGCTTCTTTATTTTATGATATTAATGTTATTTTTTCATGTAGGTTGATGATATCCCTTTTGGTGCTTTACTTGAGATCATTTTCATTTGTGGCATTGAAGGACACCGAATTTACGGGTCGGTGTAGTGCCTCGGGACCACTCCTTCAAGATATTTATGGACCTCGGGGTAAGCGGAAGTTACCCCCGGGTATCGTTCTCTTTGAGGAGCCTAAAAATGTAATCAATTACCCTAGAAACTAGATGAAAAACTTGTTGAAATCAAGGAAAGTTCTTTTAGTTGAAATTGGAAAATATTTTATATGATAAAAATTAGAATAAAAGAGAGTTTAAATTAAATATGATTATGATATTCTTGACGGATGGGAGTTTAAGAAATCCTCACTTCAAAAGATTTTTCGGGGAGTATTAATATTGTTGGCTTTCAAATGAACCCTAAAGGGACCCCTCTAGGCTAGGCTTAGACTAATTTAACTAGTGTTGGAACCCCAAACATTACTTAAATAAATCTAAGTTGATTAAACTCTAAACCTAAAGATTGATTAATTATGTAGGACTTTTGATCCACAATCTGGGCCACCCCACAATTGCTCTAAATTAATATCTTGCAGCTTCAATTTATTAATGGCCACCCAAATAATAAATTGAAGCTAATCAAGATTGACGTCTAATGCCACAAAATAATTAATAAATCCTAATGTCATTTCATGCATGCAGATAAATTTGATCCACAATCCACTAGCCAAGCCACCTTGTACTAGCACATAATTTTCGCCAAGAGAAAAATAAAATCATGAACCCATAAATTTTATAAATCTCAAAGCTAAAACGCATCAAATCAAATATTCGACAAGAATGAAATAACATAAACAATATAAATGTAGTTTCAATCCCTAATACAAATATCACAATTACACTCCTAGAACCCTAGAAAAGCATAAATGTAAGAAAGGAAGAGGGATAGAACTACAACTCCCCTAGAGAAGATTCAAGCTCCTTCATTTGCTCCCACCATCAAGAATGAGGAATTTAGTTGCGACTAGTCATAGGTATGAAAGCAATATTTGTTGTGGAAGAAGGAAGATTTTTTTGGAAGAAGGAATATATGTGAATATGAGATTCGGCGGTTGTTGTGCGTGATCAGATGATGATGATTCTATGCGTGAAGTCCCCTCTTTATAAGTGAGGTGCTGCTCCCTTTTTGTGATGAACGTTGCATATATGTCTCCTCCTTTTTCTGCTCAACGGATATAGTTTGTTGGACTCCTTCTTTTTATTTTCAATTTGAATTTCTTTCTTTTGCTCCACGTGGATCTCCAATTGGTGCTTCAAAATCTCCTTCCTTGAATATCTTTATTTCCCTTCTTTTTCTCTGAATAAATCTGCAAAAGGCCAGATAAAAAGGAAATAATAATATATGCATATCTTTTTCATTTTCAATAAGCCTAATTAAAAGGAAGTAGTATAAATGTATATATATATTGTTTTTTTACTTCTCCTCCCTTCCCTTTAACGTAACATTTCCCTTTTATTTTAATCTCTAATATTTTTTTTTATTTTCATAAAATCCCTTTTAATATCTCATGTTTCCTAACCATTAATATAATCTGATTAATTCAAATAATGTCTAAATATTCCATCTAAACATATTAAAAACCACAATTTAGCCTATAAAATTATATAAATATTAAGATCTGTCAACTCCCCCACACTTAATTTTTTTGTACTCCTGGACAAAGACATGGTAAAAAAAAATAATAATGATTTTGAAAACAATGGCTTGTGGGTTGGCAATCCTGAATAACAACAATGTGAAATTGAATGATGCTGAAAAGTTAACAGAGAATACTAGGAATGCAATGACTATGAATAGAGGAGAAAGTCACTCGGGAATAGTGTTTATCGCACATCTCACCAAATTGGGTAAAATTTCTGCACTCTTTAAATCCACTTTGCAACATTTTACTATAGGCTTGTAAGCATTCTAAATCTCAACAAGAACATATACCATGATGCATCAAAAGGACTTTAAGGGTTTGATGGAATAGGCTAAATGATGAAATAATAAAAAGAAACTGATGTTATGCATGTTCAACCAATTATTGCAACTTTATACTTCACTTTCAACTTGCCAAACTACCATGCATGCCTAATTTTTGCACTTTGTGCAATTCTATTTCAATTCACTTTTTTCGCTCTTTGTGCCTTTTTTTTTTTGCACGTATATTTTTTTTTTTGAGCTTTTTTTTTTCATGATTTTGCTTTTCAATACATGACATGCTTTTTTTTTTTGCAATGGCATTTTTCATTTTAAACGAGCAATAGAGTGCTTTTCTTTTATATTGGCAAAACAATACAATAACATCAAGTGAAGGGCTCAAATGGGTAGCAAAAGGGAAATAGTGTTTAGGGTTTGTGTTTGGGATAAAAGGGTAATGAAACGAAGGCCTTTATCATATACATCATACCATATGAAACTTACTTCAACCAAGAACACAGACAAGTTCTAGTGAATGCTACCAAGTGGATTCACGCTCAAAAATGAATGTTGAGGCTCAAATGATCTCACGTCAAGGTTAATTCTCCTAAACTCATAATCAAATATTCAAAATTTTCTAGATTAACAGATAAGCATAAGACCATTCACAAGGTTGTCAAAAGAACTGACCAAAATATTAATAATACGTTTTTGAGCAAAATAATTTTCATATTGCAAAACAAGTTTTTTTTAAAAAAAAAAAAATTACTATGCCAAGTCCAAAGAGAAACAAGGTATCAAATGTGGAAGAGTTGAATTTTTTTTCTCAAAAATTTAGGCCAATTTGAAGTTAATAACATATTCAAGATGCAATAATATGTTACCTAAACTAATCCCCTCCCCCACACTTAATTTCTACATTGTCCTCAATGTAGCATATCATATGAACCATGTAAAAATCCAATGTATTGGTAAATGTGATGGTGAGCAAGGAGCATTTATTTCTATGCCAGAAACTTGAGAAACGACTAATCCTAAGAATTCAAAAACAAACAAACAAATGACTACTTTTCCTACTGGGTATGTTCCCTCCCCCACACTTAACTCTAAACATATATCAAATAATAAGAACAAGGAGCAAGTAGAAGGGAAAGAAACAACCTGGTGATTAAGGTGGTTTAGAAGGCTCATGGAAGTGCTTGAGCAAATGACTGTTGACTTTGAACTTCGAACCGGTAATGCCATCGAGTAGCTCAAATGCACCATAGGGGTAGGCTTTCACTACTTCGTATGGACCCTCCCATCTAGTCTTAAACTTTCCAGGTAGGATCTTGAGTCGTGCCTTGAACATCATAACCTTGTCCCCTTCTTTGAATTCCTTTCTCAAAATATTCTTGTCATGGAACCTCTTCAACTTATCCTTGTAGGCTATGCCTTCATCATAGGCTTGTAGCCTCAATTCTTCAAGTTCTTGGATCTGCAACATCCGATTGGTCAAAGAGGCCTCCAAGTCAGCATTACATTCTTTTATAGCCCAATATGACTTATGCTCCAACTCCATCGGCAAATGGCAAGGCTTGCCATAGACAATCTTAAAGGGTGATGTCCCAATAGGTGTCTTAAAAGCAGTCCGGTAAGCCCAAAGAGCTTCCTCCAATCTTTCGCTCCAGTCCTTGCGGTTCGGCTTGACTATTTTCTCCAAAATATGTTTCACCTCTCGATTAGAAACCTCAGCTAACCCATTTGTCTGCGGGTGATATGGTGTAGCAAACTTGTGATTAACGCCATACTTCGCGAGAAGGGACCGGATGATTCGGTTGCAAAAGTGAGTGCCCTGATCACTAATAATTGCTCGAGGAATGCCGTACCTGCAAAAAATATGAGAACGCAAAAATTTCGAAACAGTAGCAGCATCATCTTTCCTCGTGGGTATCGCCTCAATCCAACGTGATACATAATCAACTGCAAGTAAAATGTAAGAATATCCAAACGAAGGGGGAAAGGGTCCCATAAAATCAATGCCCCACACGTCAAAAATCTCGCAAAAGTGCATAGGCCTCATAGGCATCTCATGCCTCTTACCCCAACTCCCAAACTGTTGGCACTTCTCACAAGACTTACAAAAGACAAATGCATCCCTAAACAATGTAGGCCAGAAAAAACCGCATTCTAACACTCTCCTAGCAGTCTTCCTACTACTAAAATGCCCCATACAAGATAAGGAATGAGCATGAGTAAAAATAGAGTGAATCTCACTGTTTGGTACACAACGGCGGATGATTTGGTCACTACACACACGCCACAAGACAGGCGCATCCCAGATGTAATACTTAGCCTCGCTCTTCAGCTTGTTAACTTGGTATGGAGACAAGGAAGAGGGCACAACAGCAGAACTCAAATAGTTCACAATGTTAGCATACCATGGCTCAACAACAGCCAAGGCAAAAAGAGCTGAGTCAGGAAATGAATCAATGCAAGACTCAGAACAATCAATTCCTCTTGTGTCAGGAGGTAGTCTACTTAGATGATCGGCCACATGATTCTCTGCTCCGGCGCGATCCTTGATTTGGATATCAAACTCTTGCATGAGCAAGATCCACCTCAGTAATCTAGCCTTAGACTGAGGCTTTTGGAACAAGTATCTCACAGCTGCATGGTCAGTATATACTATAACAGAAGAATGAAGCAGATATTGTCTAAATTTATCAAGAGCAAAAATTACTGCAAACAATTCTTTCTCAGTAGTAGTATAATTCACTTGAGCACAATCTAAAGTCCTAGATGCATATGCAATGACCCTAGGAACCTTATCAATTCTCTGCCCTAACATAGCTCCTACAACATAATTAGATGCATCACAAGATATTTCAAATGGAAAATCCCAATTCGGTGCACTAATGATAGGTGGTGAAACAAGTGCAGATTTCAAAGTATCAAAAGCATGCTTGCATTTATCATCAAATATGAAATCACAATCCTTTTTAAGCAAAGAAGAGAGGGGTAAGGCAATCTTAGAAAAGTTAGCAATGAAACGCCTATAAAACCCTGCATGCCCAAGAAATGATCTAATTTCTTTCAAGTTGGTAGGATAAGGTAATGAGGAAATAACTTCAATCTTAGCTTTATCAACTTCAATCCCCTTTTGGGAGATAAGATGACCTAACACAATACCACTATCCACCATGAAATGACACTTCTCATAGTTAAGAACTAAATTTTTTTCTAAACACCTTTTCAAAACAAGTTCTAAACTAGACAAGCACTCATCAAAACTAGAACCATATACAGTGAAATCATCCATAAATACTTCCATGTTATGCTCCAACAAATCACTAAAAATAGACATCATACAACGTTGAAAAGTACCTGGAGCATTACAAAGACCAAAAGGCATCCTACGGTATGCAAAAGTGCCAAAGGGGCATGTGAAAGTGGTTTTCTCTTGGTCCTCCGGTGCAATTGGTACTTGGAAGTACCCGGAGAAACCATCTAGAAAACAATAATGAGTCTTTCCAGATATTTTCTCAAGCAACTGATCAATGAAAGGTAAGGGAAAGTGATCCTTCCTAGTTGAGGCATTAAGTTTTCTATAGTTTATGCACACTCTCCAAGAATTCTGGACCCTAGTAGGAATTAACTCATCCTTGTCACTACGAACAACCGTGATTCCGCTCTTCTTCGGCACAACTTGCACCGGTGACACCCACTCACTATCAGAAATAGGGTATATGATTCCTGCACTCAAAAGTTTAGTCACTTCTTTCTTAACCACATCAAGAATCAGAGGGTTGAGCCTCCGCTGTGGTTGCCTAACGGGTTTAGAACCCTCTTCCAAGAGGATTCTATGAGTGCAAACCGAGGGATTGATCCCAGGTATATCAGCTAAAGACCAACCTATGGCACCTCTATAAGACTTAAGTAATTCAACAAGTCTACCCTCCTCACAATCATTCAATGAATTAGAAATTATCACAGGTAATTTATCGTTATCAGTAAGAAAAACATACTTCAAGTTAGGAGGTAAGGGTTTGAGATCCACCACAGGTGATTTTACTACAGATGGTACTAACTCCTGCAGCTCAAGTGCAGCAAGTGGTAGAATAGCATCAGCATCACGCGGGGAAGGAGGTATTGGTGCATCTCCATATGCATTAAGATCTCCACTTCCCAGAACTAAGGAATAAGCCAACATAGGTGAAGCTATTGATATAGCTTGCTTATCAGTACCTATGTGGTAAGTAGAACCTGCATCACAAGTAGAAGAAACTTTTCCAAGACCACTTGATGTGGGGTGAGCACAAGAAATATCAAAATCACCAGCAGAAAAATCAACAGAATCATGTGAGGTAACAAGCCAATTATCAATTTCAACACAATTAACACAAGGCATATCATCAATACACTCACAAGGTGAAGCATGCAAAGTAGAAGTGATAGAGGATAAATCAACATGCTCAAGAGAATTAGAAAATATGGTATCACATAATGAATCAATTTCATCATCAACAACAGATATAGCATTAAAGCCTAAATAAGCACAATCATCTCTAACACCATGCATAGCTTCAGAGAACATAAATTTGACCTCTTGATCATCGGTACCCATAGTGATTGTACCTTGCTTCATGTTAATAATAGTCTCCGCTGTCCTAAGAAAGGGTCGACCTAAAATTAATGTACTATCACTGGGATTATCACTAGACATATCTAGAACATAGAAATCAGCTGGGAATACTAAGTTTTTCACTTGCACCAATACATCTTCAAGAAAGCCTTTGGGGTACCTAATTGTTCGGTCCGCAAGTTGGAGAACCACACTTGTATCCTTAATTGATTGGGCACCTAAGGACTCAAAAATGGAGGTAGGCATGACATTTATCGCGGCACCAAGATCTAATAAAGCATTTGAAACGGTTGTCTTGCCTATGGTACAAGGTATAGTATAAGAACCTGGGTCTTTGCATTTCAAAGGTAGTTGGGGTTTAAAAAGAGCACTAACACTAGACCCAAGTTGGATTTTTTCATTATGCTTGTGCTTCCTCTTATTAGTGCACAAATCTTTCAAAAATTTTGCTGATCTTGGCATTTTCTTAATCAGGTCAAGTAAAGGCAAATTGACTTCAACTTTAGAAAACATATCATATAATTCTTTATCACACTTATCATCAACAACTTTTTTACTAGCTAAGTAAGTATGAGGAAAAGGAAGTTCAGAAATATTTACCTCTTTACCTTTCTCTTGAGACTCTTGATTAGATGAAAGCGGTGGATCAAACTTCACGCCCCTCTTGAACTTGGGAGGAGAGGTAGCAAGTAGTTTCTTCTCTTGGAGGCTTTCGCTTTGCACAGTGGTAGATGGAAGAGAAGAGCGCTCCTCATCAGGAGATTCAGAATTGGAACAGTCCCCGTGACTTAATGGTGGTGCCTTACAAATGATTTCTTCATCCAGTTCCCCATCCATATCCTTATCATCAACATCTTGGAATCTCACATGTTTTCCACTTCTCAAGGTGATAGAATTTAAAGACTTAGGATTAATTACTGTGTTGGATGGAGAAGCCCCACTTGAGCGGGCTTGCTTATCATTAATGCTATCTGAGAGTTGTGTAACATAGGTCTGAAGATTATTTGATCTAGTCTCCCACTGCTCCATCTTAGATTCTAATGAAGCAAACCTAGCATCATAACGAACATTATCCTCTTGTATTTTCTGGACGGCCTTAAGGATTTGAAGGCTAACATCATCTGCTCTTGATGGCTCGTGAGGGACCATGGCTCTTGAAGAAGAACCAGAATCTTGCCCCTTGTAGGTTAGGGCATTTGGATTATCTTTCCATCGAAAGTTGGGATGTGATCTCCAACCTTCATTGTAGGTGGTGCCATGAGGATCCCATCTTTGATTTGAGGAGGAGGATTTACCTTGGAACATGGCATTCACCTCTTCTTGGTCTCCTGGGCAAAGGTTAGAGATATGCATCATTGAACCACAATGCTCACAACTTGGAGCAACCATAGCTAGAGATTTGGAAGGCAGGGCACATGAGGTAGAAGAAGAGGCCAATTGTTGCACACTTAGATTTTTCAACTCGGAAGTGATGAATTGAAGTTGAGTATTCAATTGAGAACTTAGGTCATCAACTTTAGCTTCCAAAGAATCTATCCTCTGGGATTGTTGAGGAGTGGATTGAATCTCAAATACACCTTTTGATCCTCTGCGACCATAATTCCTTGTGTTCTTGGCCCTTGCCTTGATTATTCCCAAAGCTTCCTCCGCAGGTATATCATCCAAAGAACCACCAGCTGTAGCATCAATTATACCTCTTTCATTTGACAGAAGTCCCTTATGAAAATATGAAATCAACTCCTCATCACAAATCTGATGGTGGGGGATCTTAGCCAGCAACTGTTGGAATCGACACCAGTATTCATAAAAGCTTTCTGATGGATCTTGCCTTATACCATATATATCCTTTTTAAGCTCTGCAGTTCTATCCTCAGTGAAGTAGTGCTCAAGAAAAGCATTTCTCAGATTGGTCCAAGAAGTAAGGGCATCGGGATCATGCTGAGGTAGTAACCTGAACCATTCCTTGGCCTTCCCATCTAAGGTCAAGTGGAACACTTTCAACTGCACATCATCTATGTCAACTCCCTGCGGCTTTGTGCTTGTGCAAGCAAGGAAAACACTGTGGAGATGGCCATAAGCATCCTCACTATCCAAACCAGCGAAATGAGGAAGAGAAGCTATCAAAGGACCTTTAATCTCAAAATCTGCAATAAGATTAGGATATGCATGCACAAATGGATCATGAGTAACCCCACGAGACACTACCTCTCTAATGGTTTTCCTACGCTCTTGTTCTCTTTGACCTCTCCCTTGTTCACCCTCACCATTGTTTGGAATCATGTTACGGGCTTGTTGGTCTTGTTGGTGATGGTTGGGATTTCGTCTATGAGCCATAGGTGAAACGCCTAAGGGTATCTCTAACTCAACTCTTGGTTCTTGATCCTGTTGGTTGGGTTGTTCAGACTCACTAGAGGAATAGTAGTCTTCTACAATGACACCTCCGGATTCTAAGATTTGTTGATTAGTAGGATTTCTCTCAACTCGGGGATTAACAGGTGATTGACTGATTAATTTTCTACGACTTTTCCTAGTCATAAACAATGCACTAATTGAAAGCTAATCAAGTATGCAAATGCAAACAGACAAATATAAAATATGAGTGCAAATATTTTTGGTATTATAAATTTTTTTTTGTGATATGCAAAGGAAAAGAAACTAAACTAAATGCAACTAAACTAATATGCAAACTAAAAAGGACACGACAAACAAGTTTGACAACCAATTAATAAGGAACCAAATACTTGGCTCCCTGGCAACGGCGCCACTTGAAGGACACCGAATTTACGGGTCGGTGTAGTGCCTCGGGACCACTCCTTCAAGATATTTATGGACCTCGGGGTAAGCGGAAGTTACCCCCGGGTATCGTTCTCTTTGAGGAGCCTAAAAATGTAATCAATTACCCTAGAAACTAGATGAAAAACTTGTTGAAATCAAGGAAAGTTCTTTTAGTTGAAATTGGAAAATATTTTATATGATAAAAATTAGAATAAAAGAGAGTTTAAATTAAATATGATTATGATATTCTTGACGGATGGGAGTTTAAGAAATCCTCACTTCAAAAGATTTTTCGGGGAGTATTAATATTGTTGGCTTTCAAATGAACCCTAAAGGGACCCCTCTAGGCTAGGCTTAGACTAATTTAACTAGTGTTGGAACCCCAAACATTACTTAAATAAATCTAAGTTGATTAAACTCTAAACCTAAAGATTGATTAATTATGTAGGACTTTTGATCCACAATCTGGGCCACCCCACAATTGCTCTAAATTAATATCTTGCAGCTTCAATTTATTAATGGCCACCCAAATAATAAATTGAAGCTAATCAAGATTGACGTCTAATGCCACAAAATAATTAATAAATCCTAATGTCATTTCATGCATGCAGATAAATTTGATCCACAATCCACTAGCCAAGCCACCTTGTACTAGCACATAATTTTCACCAAGAGAAAAATAAAATCATGAACCCATAAATTTTATAAATCTCAAAGCTAAAACGCATCAAATCAAATATTCGACAAGAATGAAATAACATAAACAATATAAATGTAGTTTCAATCCCTAATACAAATATCACAATTACACTCCTAGAACCCTAGAAAAGCATAAATGTAAGAAAGGAAGAGGGATAGAACTACAACTCCCCTAGAGAAGATTCAAGCTCCTTCATTTGCTCCCACCATCAAGAATGAGGAATTTAGTTGCGACTAGTCATAGGTATGAAAGCAATATTTGTTGTGGAAGAAGGAAGATTTTTTTGGAAGAAGGAATATATGTGAATATGAGATTCGGCGGTTGTTGTGCGTGATCAGATGATGATGATTCTATGCGTGAAGTCCCCTCTTTATAAGTGAGGTGCTGCTCCCTTTTTGTGATGAACGTTGCATATATGTCTCCTCCTTTTTCTGCTCAACGGATATAGTTTGTTGGACTCCTTCTTTTTATTTTCAATTTGAATTTCTTTCTTTTGCTCCACGTGGATCTCCAATTGGTGCTTCAAAATCTCCTTCCTTGAATATCTTTATTTCCCTTCTTTTTCTCTGAATAAATCTGCAAAAGGCCAGATAAAAAGGAAATAATAATATATGCATATCTTTTTCATTTTCAATAAGCCTAATTAAAAGGAAGTAGTATAAATGTATATATATATTGTTTTTTTACTTCTCCTCCCTTCCCTTTAACGTAACATTTCCCTTTTATTTTAATCTCTAATATTTTTTTTTATTTTCATAAAATCCCTTTTAATATCTCATGTTTCCTAACCATTAATATAATCTGATTAATTCAAATAATGTCTAAATATTCCATCTAAACATATTAAAAACCACAATTTAGCCTATAAAATTATATAAATATTAAGATCTGTCAGGCATTGAGGTACATATGATCTTTTGCTGCATGTAGTCTTACTTAGGAATCGATAGTTTTATATTATGGACATCCTTGGTGGAATTTCGTTTTGACTTTTGATCAATTGTGGCTTGTTTATTAATTCATTTTTGATATTATACTATTCTTTCATGTAGGTTTATATCTTTTTGATTCTTTGGTGCAAGTGGCAAATATTTTGGTGATGAGGTAGATCTTCTTTTAGTGCAATGGTCGTGCATAATATTCATTTTGGTTATGAGGTAGATCTTCTTTTGGTGCAGTGGCAGTGCATATATATTTTGGTGATGTTTATATATAACTGGAAACAAGTACTATTATATTTTGATACAATATACATATATAATTCACGTAATTCTGGTACATTATTTTGAGTAAATGTTTCTGGTGACTTCTAAAAGTAGTACAGGTGGCAAATGTAAATGAATATATATTAAAAAAAATATAGTTGTACATGCACTTAAAGCGCATGTAGAGGTATACACTATACATGCCTTTTAAGCGCATGTAGAAGTATACACCATACATGCGCTTTAAGCGCATGTAGAGGTATATACACCATACATGCGCTTTAAGCGCATGTAGAGGTACATACCATACATGCGCTTAAAGCGTATGTAGAGGCACATCTACATGCGCTTTTTACAAGCGCATGTAGAGCCTTTACCAGCGCCTCCCTCTACATGCGCTTTATAAGCGTATGTAAAGGCCCAAAATAAGCGCATGTAAATGGGGTAATCTGTGGTAGTGCTAGTATATTTCCTTACTCAGCACCCTTACAAAGTGGAGAGTCGTACTGTTTGACCCTTTAATACTGGTAAAAAAATTAACCACCACTCATCTCCACCTCGCACAACTCTTTCCATCTTCAACCTGTCCAATAATGCTACCTTGTCACACTTTAATGATCAGCTTAGATGGATTGAATTGAGATTATGGAAATGAAATTGGAAATGAGTGTGTAAGAGGGGTAATAGATGGAAAGTAGTGGTAATAATGAAATGTAAAGTTTGTGGGCCAAGGAAAAGTGTGAGATTGAGAGAGAAAGCTTGTGGGCCCAAGGATATATGTAAATTACCATTTTCATTCCCCTTTTTATTTCCTTCCAAGCAAATGCAGCCTAAAAAAAGTAGAGCGATTTTCTGGAAGAGGAAAAATGTAAGGCCATAAATTAATTAAAGGGTAATGGACCTAATCTGCCCCCTAAGTAACCACCAAGGAGCGCTGAGCACCCTGAACTAACAACAGACCCGTATCTGAACTCCAAGTAATCAAGGTGGTTAAAAACTACCCCGGTTGGACGGTCAATAATGTTTGACCGTTACTATGCCTATGTGGCTGTCACGCGAGCACCTGCTTTGCCACCTCTGCTTGCCACGTGTGTATTTTAAATGGACCTAATCTGCCTTCCAAGTAACCACCCAGGAGCACTGAGCACCCTGAACTAACAACAGGCCCATATCTGCACTCAAAGTAACCAATGTGTTTAAAAACTACCCCGGGTGGACGGTCAATGACGTTTGACCGTTACTATGCCTATGTGACCGCCACTTGAAGGCCTGTTTGCGCCTTGTCATCGCAACTTAAGATATGTTCATGTGGGTCCCACCTATAATAATAAACAATTTCTCTCTCCCTCTTCATCACCATCACCACAGCCCCCCAACACCCACCACCCCTAGCCACGCCACCCCCTCACTTCCCCAGCCCCCACTGCCTCACCTCCACTGCCCCCCACCCACGCCACCTCTGCTTGCCACGTTTGAGGGGGTGGCGTGGGTGGGGGTGGTGGGTGTTGGGGGGCTGTGGTGATGGTGATGAAGAGAGAAAGAGAAATTGTTTATTATTATAGGTGGGACCCACATGAACATATCTTCACCACAGCCCCCCAACACCCACCACCCCTAGCCACGCCACCCCCTCGTTTCCCCAGCCCCCACTGCCTCACCTCCACTGCCCCCCACCCACGCCACCTCTGCTTGCCACGTTTGAGGGGGTGGCGTGGGTGGGGGTGGTGGGTGTTGGGGGGCTGTGGTGATGGTGATGAAGAGAGAAAGAGAAATTGTTTATTATTATAGGTGGGACCCACATGAACATATCTTACGAGCGATGACAAGGCGCCGGGTGGCAAAACAGGCCTTCACGTGGCAGCGACATGAACATAGTAACGGTCAAACGTCATTGACCGTCCGCCGAGGTAGTTTTTAAACACATTGGTTACTTTGAGTGCAGATATGAGTCTGTTTTTAGTTCAGGGTACTCAGTGCTTCTGGGTGGTTACTTGGAGGGCAGATTAGGTACATTTAAAATACACACGTGGCAAAGCAGGTGCTCGCGTGGCAGCCACATAGGCATAGTAACGGTCAAATGTTGTTGACCGTCCAACCGGGGTAGTTTTTAACCACCTTGGTTACTTGGAGTCCAGATACGGGCCTGTTGTTAGTTCAGGGTGCTCAGCGCTCCTTGGTGGTTACTTGGGGGCAGATTAGGTCCATTACCCTTAATTAAACAGGCGGAAGGCGATGGGAAAACAGTGCTGATAGCTAGGAATGTGATGTTTAATGGCTATTATATGATCCCAAAGAACATCAAATCATTATAATACAAGCCGATAGGCATGTGATGTTAAATGGCTGTTATATGAATCCAAAGAACACCAAATAATTATAATACAATAATTTTACACTTTATTAAAACAATAGGCAAATGAATATGCTAAACCAGTAAGAAATTTAAAAAGCCTGGGAACTTTTCAAGATCCAAAAGAAATATTCGGTACAAGAGATCAGGTGGTGGATGAGTTTAGCTTGGATGATATGTTGAAAATGAAGGAGTTGTGGTGCATGAAGCTGAGTTATTAGTCCCAAACATTTCTCACATGTAACACGTAATGAGAAGGGTAACATTATAAAAATAGAAAAAGGTGGAGGATTGAGTTACAACTTATAAGTGGGTTAAGTTCAGGAACGGAGTCTGAAGAATCATAATTGAAGGACTGAGTTAATATTTAAGGGACTTTATGATTAATTTCCTAAATTAGTTTACAATCTCAAGCAAAAATTAATTGAGTAACATTGTTTCTTAGCGACAAACCCACTGAAAGTTGCTCTTCCGAATTAAAGTGTTAAATTTGCTCAAAAATAATGAGAACTTAGGCTGCACAATGTAATGAGATGAGAAATATGTTGAGAAGATACTTGATGGGTACGCCTTGGGTAATTTCTTTGGCACGATCTACGACCTTACGGCATTGGCCACAAAAAAAAAAACTACGACCTTACAGCCAGCTGGGCAGTTCTCATAGTGATGTTTCTTCTTCAGCAATGGCTCTATATTTTCGTCGTCATTAAAAGATGTTGGCCCATGAAAGGAACGCACATGTGACATCCATGGCGACTACTGACATTGATTAAGAACTTACAAAACGAAAGGGATCTTGGGAATTCAGAGTCGTCAGAGAAGGCCACTGCATGTGGCAGTTGAAATGCCTCTTACCAAATAATAGTTTTCCTCCATTTTATACTCAGGGGTAGATTATAGGAAAATTAATTTCAGGTCCCACCCAAGACACATAATATTTGAAAAGTCTTACCAAATTAAATTAGGATTTTGAGGGACATTACTTTGATTATGCTAGAACACAAAAAGATTCTTATGTCATCTTTGTTAATTTTTTTTTAAAAAAGACTTCTTTCCATAATAAGTTCCTCCATTTTTGTCCAATAAAAGATAATTTCCCCAATTTTCTAATAGGCACGCAAATCCTTTCATATATGCTTTCTTTCTTTTTATATGCACACATTCTTGTTCACGTGTTTTTCTTTTTCATCTTACTTTTCAGTCATCTCGGACCTTTTTATCCTCCAATGCGGTTCAAAATTGCTAGTTAAATAAAAAGAGGGCACAAACACAATTAATTCCAAAACAACAATGGAATTAATCACGACGAAGTCACAAAATGTCTTTAAATTACATTTAAGTTCCATTGATCCAGCATGTAAACATTGAGAATAGACTAAATTGAGTCTACAAAAAAAGGTAGAACCAACCGGAACAAAATTAAAATTATGAAATACATGTAAGTGTGTTGGTAAGATTTTAAAATCTAGTCTTTTATAGCGCATTTGTGTTATGCTCTTTTTAAAAAAAATAATTTCTATAATTATTTGCGTTGAAAATTTAGTTGGGATAGACTTTTTTGTTGTTGTTGTTGTTGTATTTGTGTTGAAAATTTCTTTCATTGATAAAAACTATAAATATACACAATCAATATGATAATTGGTTAAATTTGAAGAACCCCTTGTCTTTTAGTCTAAGCATTTAGTGGGTATTTACTTTAAATTTTAGAAGTCTATGAATTAGCTCATGCACATCAATGGTATGGAAGGACTAGAAAGAACTTAACATTACCCACATAACCAGCATAGGAACTTATATCTGCCTCCAATTTTGCAATACCGAAATCTCTAACCTGCAAGTAAACGTGTAGTAAACTGGTAATGGGTCATCTTATATATAAGCTTGCATTGAGAAAGCAAGCACCAGTAAGGTTGAAGATTACCAAAGGTTTTAGTTCTGAAGTTATCCCATGATGATAAATGGGGAAGCAGAAGTAAAACAAGCGATTATTAGTCATACTATTTTCAAAGTTGAATTTTATATTTGTTGAAGACTTGAAGTAAACATAAGAAAACAAAACATTACTTTTTACTTGCACAAAAATAAATCACTAAGTGCCCGTTTGATTCAATTGCGTGCAGGCCTGCAATGCTGTCAATTATGGGTGCTTATACTTCTCATTTTTTGTGAAAGGAAAATACTTCAACTTTAAAAATATAGATTATATAATTGTAAACTATGTCCCTTAAATTAATTTAATAAAATGCTCAAATTAACAAGAAAAATTTGAAAAACATCAACAATAAGAAACTCTGTAAATTAACTATATATGTATAACTATTTTCTGTTCTCATCTTGAATCAAGTGGCATTTGCTTTCAAGATCAGATTTTCCCATTGAAAAAACAGGCAGTTCATGTTCTCAATATATAATATATAGTAATGATATTGGAATTGATAATCTGGATTCTGGAATAACTGAAAATAAAAACACTCTTCTGAGAGTATAAAAAAAGAGCATATAGAAGAATATGGAACAGCATTTTTTTTGGCAAAAGAATGGAACAGTTGAGAGTTGAGACAAATGAAAAACCATACTCGCCATGAAATAAAGGAACTGAAAGAGAGATGCTATAGGCAGCACTGAACAAACCACAAGAAAAGCACAAATGAAATGAGAAACTTTCCATAAAAATAAAAAACGAAAACGAAAAAAAGCAGTGCCAAAATTTGGAAATAAACACTGATTTAAATTTATACAAATGCGCCCAACAAATAAAATCTCTAGTTATTTATCATTTTTATCTAAATTAATTTGTCTTAATAATAAATTGATTTATAATGTGAAGTAACACGAGTATTTTAGATACAACATAACACATGCATGTGATGAAAAATAGTTTATTCATTTTTGTTAATATCTCTAAATAAATCAGATAAACATACAAATCTATTTTAGAGCTGTGACGGAGACAATGCAATCATCTTTTGAGAATAATTAATTTTATGGAGGAAAAAGGTTTATCAAAATGTTCACTGAATAATCGTTGCAAATCGGCTCATTTGTTTCCATAAAATATATGGACGTTTCAGGTCAATTATTTTATGGCAAAGAAACAATGGAAGTTGGATTTTTCTTCTACTACATCCACTATTCACTAGCGGTTGATTCTGCTTTTTTTGACAAGGCAACAAATAATATTAATCAATTTATTGTAACGGGGGTGTGGTCATCTGCTAACCCCCTACCAACAAGGAAGCAGCTAAGGTTTCTTAATAATCTAGTCTCAAATTCAATTACTGAGGTAGTATGTATGTTTCAGTCCAAAAAAAAGGTACTCCCTCCGTTCCTAAATATAAGATCACTTTGGGGAAGTGAATAAGTTCCTAAATATAAGATTACTTCCTATTTTATCTCAAGTTTTGCCCAAACTACCCTTATACTTCCTCTTTTCATTGAAAGTCCCTCCTCCTTTTAAAGTTAAGTAATTGAGAGGATTTTGGGAATATCATGTAATTTTATTGTCTTTCTTAATCTCTCCAAATTAACCAAAGTGGTCTTATATAACGGAGGGAGTAGTATGTATGAAAAAACGTTTGGGAAGAGTTCCCGTTCGTAGTGTCTAAAACAAATGAGACAGTAGCCTTTTCTACTCTGACTAGTCCAAATTTGGACAAAGATCTTCTCCTTTTTTTCTTCTTCTCCTTTACACATTTTTTCTCTTTCACGTTATACACAATCTTTGATTCAATAATGGTGTAGATTAAATAATATTATAAAAAATTTTATTATCATAAAAATACTGAAAAAAATTACATAAAGAAATATAAGTTGTTAAAATTTGTGCAGAATAGTTTACAACTTATATTAAAAAATGAAAAATAAATAAATTTATATATATCAATTTTATTTATATGAGTTTTGAGGTTTTTTTAATATAATAATATTTATTTAATGAAAGTATTTAAATTAGATTAATGGATCAAAGATCCAATAATGAAGTAAAAGAGAAAATGAAGTCAAATGAGAGAAAAGAGGGGATATTAGTCCGGTACTCTTAATCTTAAAAGGAATATGCAATACGCCAACTCCTTGTTTGAATTGAAAGAAAATTAGAGAGAAAAATAGTTAAAAATTAAAAGCGAACAGGAGAAAGATAGGATTTTTTTTTTATAACAGGAGAAAGATAAGATTTAGCGTGCTTATTTAAAAGTGGTAAAATAGGGGAGAAGTTAAAGGATATATTTATTCCTTTATGTTAACAACAAGTATTATATTGCGGTCACTTATGTTTGTGAAAGTGTATTTTAGTCCTTTTTTTGCTGACATTATTAGTTTTTGTGAAATTATCTAACGAACATATGGACTCAACAAATATAAAGAATAAAAAATATAATGATTCTATAATATAATAGAGTTATACTAAGGAATTAAAATTTAAATGCATGTGTTCGCGTTTAACTATTGAATTATCGTTTAACTTTGTTGAATCAATATTTTTTTTCATTAAACAAAAATTAAATGGGTTAAAAAAATTAAAAATGGGTTTTCAAAGTTGACTGATTAAAAGAAAATACAATGTAAAGTTGTGCTTTCAAGTGTCATATGACTCAAGATGTCAAAAAAAGTAATATTATGTCGCCTTATTTTCGGAAACGCAACTTGTCAACAGATTGGATGGCCAATTCTGCTAAGGTAGCAATTGCTACATGGCACTTAATTACACCTAGGCATTTTATTTTGCTTTTGTAAAAAGAATTCTCCTCAGTCAACTTGGGTTGATCCAATAGTCAGCTTACTCATCCACTTAAAAAAAGTTTCGTGGCACTTTAATTTATTATGGGTGTAACATTTCATTGAGAATAAAATCCCCCTCTCTAGCAACTCCCAATCACCATCCATCCCTTCATATCTCTCTTATCCTCATTGCTGTCAGCCATATTTGTTCACGCCCAAGATTCTTCTTAGCTTCCTAATAAACACTCTACAGAAACAGGAACCCCATATGCATGTGGAGTAGAATATTTTGAGCTTATGTCAAATGGTGACTACTAACATTGACATGGTTATTTTTAGGAATATATGATTGGTGGAGAAGAATGAATGTCACAATCAAAATACAGAAATAATTGAAGATGATGACACATTACATATATTCAAATCTGGAGATGGTCACGACAGTCCACATAAATGTAAAATGTGACCATCGGAATGTTATTGTCCAATAATTTTTCTTCCCTTTTTCTTCTAGCAAATAACTAACTAAAAAAGGGCGAGGTTCACATTTAGTAGACCTAAATCAAAAAAGGCCTGGCTAACCCATCTGAAGTGTCTTTTTAGTTTTTACCAGGTTCTTGTTGTTCAATCCAGGTTGGCCTGCCTTCTCGTCTTCTGGGTCATAGTACTCACTCTCTTCCAAATTAAGAATTGGATGGAGTGCGCGCGCGCGCGTGTATATATATATATATATATATATATATATATATATATATATATATATATATATATATATATATATATATATTATTTCCTCTATTACTAATTATAAAATCTGTTTGACTTTTTCGTATAAATTAAGGGTGTAAAATTGATCATTTTACTTATCATTTTTCCTCAAAACTAAATTATTCTACTTATAAATCAACATAGAATTTAATTATATGTGTCATACTCTCTCCAGTCATAAATATAAGAAATAAATATAAGAATGGATGGTGAAGGGAAAAAAAATCTTGATGATAGGTTTAATTGATGGTTTGATGATATGAGAAGTTTAATTGATGGTTTGATGATATGAGAAGTTAAAAGGTAACATAAATGATATGAAAGGAAGATGGGACCCAAACGATTGGAAATGTACAACGTAAGATTGACATTATATGTGAAGGGAATATTACGTACGGACTGGTTATAGATTTTTTCTGGTATGATGACAAACTAGTACCTAGCACCTAACAGCGATTCACGTGGTAATGAGTGCCGCGACAATAAGAGAAGGTACATGTCCTGATGTATGTGATGTGAAATTATTGTGTGCATTGGTGCACCAACTTAACCAGGTAGATTATTGTGATAAACCAATTATTTTTATCATATATATGACACTTTTTTTCTCTAATTCTTCACTGCCGAATGCAATCCATACCTGTAATCTTGTTTTTGCTACTTACCATCATAATCCAGCAAAACTTGGAAGCCCGTGAGATTTATAGGTCACTACCCTCCGAAAGTTAGTTATTGATATTTACAAGAGCCAAAAGATTTCATTTTTGGCTTATCTAAATTAAATGAGATATCCAAATCTATAAGATATATGTCGTTATAATATGTATTTGCCTTGATAAAAAAAAATAATATGTATTTGCCTCTTTTTTTTGTCATTCTATCATGTCCATAAAAAACTTAGAAGCTTTGAGAGAAAAACATGGCGAGTTGTAGATTTTAGTGGCTTCTATGCATGCTTCTGCAAGAGTATTGAAGAAATAAGGAGGGACAAAGTTGCATTTCTTGGCATTTCTCATCTTGGTATAGTCCAGTCAGTTTTATCTTAAATAATAGTTAATATCGAATTTGCGAATCTATCTTCCCCTTTCGAGTCAATCGAACGACCAAATTGAGAGGTTAAAAATTAGTTACGAGATCAAATAAAATTAAAGACTCACAACTAATGAGTAGTTGGTTGAGATTGTAAGTGGATTCAGCCCCGCAAGGATGAAAACATATATTCAAATCTTAATAAATGTTCTCATTTGGAGATGACACAACCCTGCCTATGTCAGTAGCACTCTATTGTCACTAGGCGTCAGATTACCTGATAGATTTTACCAATAAAGGAATTGGAAACTCAAAGTAATATAACTATGCGAGTAAAATCTATATATGATGGTGTCTTCAAGAGTCAGACTTTAATTTATTGTTTTTTATGAGGATGATGAATAAATGTTACCTGTACAATCCCACTCTTACTTATCTCTTTTCTTCAATTTTCCTCTCTTCACTGTTGCACCCCATATGATTTTATTCAACCCCCATTGCCCACAGTCAAATTCTCTAATGAAAATGGACTAGTATTCGAACACACATACATTTTCATCCTTACGAGGGGTTGTAGCTTACTTATCAAATCAAGCAACTACCTATTGGTTGAAGGGACTAATTAATTATAAAGTGAAAGTGAGGGATAATGATGTCATAGCAGCAAACAAAGCGGCAGAGCTTTTGAACTCATCCCAAGTACTATAAGGGTCCGTTTGGTGTTGGGAAGGAAAGTGAAGAATTGGAAAGTGAAAGGGGTAAAGATGGAAAGTAGGGGTAAATTAAGTAATGATGAAAAATAAAGTGTGTGGGGCCCAGAAAAAGTGTGAGATGGAGAGAGAAAACTTGTGGGCCCCGGGATATATGTAAATTACACAAAAACCTAAACTTTCTAAAATTTCTAATTCTTTTTTGCTACCAACCAAACAAGCCATAAGTGTTCCAGGAGAGGCGTGAGAAGATAAGTTAGAATATGATACTAATTGAGATGATTTTAAGGGAGGACGGACCGGTGGAAGGAGAGGGCAACTTCAGGGCGGGCGCGAAGAAGGAGAGGTTTGGGTGATCAATATATGAGATAAATCAATTATTGATTAAACAAATAAAAAGTGTATTTATTAGTAAGATAAACTCAAATATAAACATTATAATTATAAATATAAAAGAGGGAGTATCAACTACTCTTTTAAGAAAATTAAGAATACAAAATTAATCATTTTAAAATGTTTATAATTATTTTTTTCCCTCAAAATTAAACTAATTTATTTTACTTATCTCTATAATTACATGTGACATATGTTATAATTTAGTAGTATAATTTGTTTCCTTAATCTCCACAAAAAAGTCAAAGTGTGTGGTCATATATTTAGAATCGTCAAGTATTAATTATTGCATCATTTTATCCTTTTTAAAAAGGAAAAGTAATGTATATTATTTTCTAAATCTATTGAGGTGACAGAACATCTCATGCGGTTATGTCATCACAAGGCAACAATGAATTTGGACAAATGCCTGTCAAGGTGGGGCTTGTTTTATTGGGAAAATTGCATTCGTCTTTTTAAATGAAGACAAATCAATGCGCGTACGTAGATAATATAATGTGTAGTTACAAAGTTCCATCACTTGTTACTCAATTTTAAAATATAATTATTTAAAAGGATCGTAAAATAAAATAAATATTTTAAATTATTAAATTCACTTTCGATATATCATCTTCTTATATCTCAAATTTTCATTCTTCTCGCCAATAGATTCTCCCTCCATCCAATTTCTATCTCTTTCTCATTCTCTCTACAAAATGAAATTTAATTAATAGATTAAAAAATTATTTCATATCATTATATCCAACATAGGGATATTCAAAACGCATGTAAAAAATTTATTTTACATTAAAAATAATATTAATTCAATCAATCAAAACAATATTATTAATTTCTTCAATTAAAAATATTCATTTAAAGCTACACGATCATGTGTGGATGTAAGTATGCTTTTTATCCTTTACATGTTTGTCTATAAAATATAATTTTGTTTTTCATTATTGTTGCAAACACAGAGAAGAGGGAAGTAGGGGGATATGGTTTCTGAGAAAGGGAGAATGAGAAAGAGTCAATTAGTTAAAAGAAGCAACATTTCGAGATATTGAACGAAAAAATAAGGAGGGATTAATTTAGTAATTCAATATATTCATTTTTTTTTTCAGATTTTTAGTCATTATAGATAATTTTATAAGGAGTAATTAATTTTTGGGGGATTTGCAGTTTAGTCCCTGGTAAGGGAAATTAATACTGGAAGGTCCCAATACATTCCAAAATAATTATAAAGTCCCAGGGGCCCTTTCCTGCAATTGTTTGCTTAACTTCAATGACCAATTTGCCCTCATTAAAGATGGTTGCCATCTCACTAGTCCCTATAGGGGGACTATGCTTTCATCTTATGAGGGCAAAATGGTCATTGAAGATAAGCAAACAATCGCAGGAAATGGCCCTGAGACTTTATAATTATTTTGGAATGTATTGGGACCTTACAGTATTAATTTCCCTTACCAGGGACTAAACTGCAAATTTCCCTTAATTTTTTCCTTAGTCCGTCCTCCAAAATTTCCCATAAAAGAACATATATGTAAGTGATGAGAAATTGTCTTGCGCATTCCGTGCATCCCCTCATGGGCAAGACAATTTTTCCTTAGTATGGTTGTAGAGGACTTAAATTCTTGATCTGTCACAATTTCCTATATAAGTCATATTCTTTTACCATTAAAATATTAACGGTCAAAATATGATCTTATGTACATGCTTCATAGGTAAATAGACTCTTCGTGCATACTTTTGAAGCAAATATATGACCCTTAGCTTTAAGCATACTTTAGGTGCAAATATGATTCTTTGTACATACTTTTGAGACAAATTTGGGCAAAACATATTTCAAGTGCAAATATATTCTTCCATGTATACTTCAAGGGCAGTTAACACGTTTGTATTCTTTCATGTCCAGAAAAACTTAGAATCTTATGTGTGTGTGTGTTACGATGAAAACACGTGGAAAATGAACATACATGTAAGTTATGAAAACTTAGAATCTTTCATGCCTGTATGTTTTAATTTTTTCAAAACCATACAATATACTCCCTCCGTTCCTAAATATAGGACCTAGATGACTTTTTTAAAAATCCTAAAAAAAGCAAAAAATAAGTTAATTATAAATTGTTTTACCTAATTTTTTCTCTTAAACTAGTTTATTTTTTACCTATAAGCTAATGGATAATCTAAAAAGATATCAAATATGTCATGATTTAATAACCTATTTCGCAACTTCAATCTTTCAAAAAAAAAGTTATCTAGGTCTTATATTTAGGAACGGAGGGAGTACCCTTAAACCTATATTAAACACGAGGAAAATTAAAACCTACACGGAGCAACGCTCGTAGTGTTGCTCTTATTGTTTTTACTATCCTTGCTACAATCAAACCTTTTTTTTTTGTTAAAAACGTGTTATATTATTGACTTCACTGATCATCAATTTGATTCTTTATCCTAATACATTTTAATCTAAGCAATTACGTTTTGTTGAAAATAAAAATTCTTACTCAAAAGCACGCGCTCTTAATTTTCTTTTAAGACAAACGTAAAAAAACACTTATTACTACAATAACATTCAATCATATTTCTGTATCTGGAGAAAATTTTGAGGGTGAGAGTGGAAACTGTTGGACCCAGTTCTGGTTCCATTGGGCCTAACAGAACAGGCAAGCCCAATACGCACAAATAATCCATTAGAAGCATGAAACCAGCCCAACAGTGAGTTAAAAATGATCCAGTCAGCATTTTTATCAAAAAGAAATATACATTAATTAAATTGACTTTATTATACCCCTCCTAAATATTTGTCTCTTCTAAATATTACCTATACTAACATAACCTAACTATTGAAAAATTATTTACACCCGTGCATTACGCCGGTTCTATACTAGTTCTGTGTAACGTCTAATGACTAGTAAGTGGATTTGTTGCCTATATTTTTGCAACGGGTAAATACGATGACTTAGGTATAAAAACAGCAGAATACTTCCTTTCTGGGGGAGGAACAAACATACACACAGAGCATTAATTACAAGTTACTTTTAACCAACTATCTAGCCCTTGTATTTTGTTTCCTTTTCTTTGATTGTAATCATTATTGTTGCTGGTGACCCTTTGATTATATCAATAAAATCATTCCTAGATTATTTAATTTTTTTTCCCATTTCAAAGCATTAACAGAAACCACCAAGAAGAGGAGAACCAATAGTTGTGAACAGCTTATAAAACAACAATATACTACTAAAGCTCACCGGTTGAAAAGGTGGAAGGGAAGAGGACTCCACAGTGTTGGACAGGAATGAGCTGCTGAAAGCATAAACATCATGCAAGGTGGGTGGTGACAACTTTTCAAAAGGTCAATGTTGATAGACTTAACAGTCTTGGCATTTCTATACCAAATTGGAAACTGTGTTTTTGCACAATTTTCTTGATTGACATGTTTGCTAAATTGTAAGTGCTAGTTGTTATTTAACTTACATGTCTGTAACATTTTTGCCACCTTCATATGCTCGTGTCCCAAGCAAATTTCATGCACAAGGAAATGCTTGGTTTCTATCTTAAGCCTCTCATATTTATGAAAAATACCACAAGTATTGAGAACACTTTTGAAAAAACACCACACTTATGTATAACATAAAGGATATTATTATAATCATGTAATCTGTAAGTGCCAACATGGAAAGACCTTTAACTATAACATAAACAATGTAATTCAATATCTTATAAAGGATATTATTATAATCATGTAATATTTTTTTATATCTTTGAAAGGCTTTTAATTTCCTTTTAAAATTCGAATTTTTTATATTTAATCTTTAACAGAGTTTTGAATATCTGTCAAAAATTGCAGAACTACTACATGAAGCCTCAGTATTATTAATAAATACATGCTTGAAGCACAAATTTCACCCATCACTCATAAATAAATTAGCCTTTGAGAAGGAGATTGCCGAACCGGGAACCTTTTCCATGAAATATATCAAGATGAGATAATGTGGCCCAAAAAAAAATTACATACTCCATTATATGACAACTATACAATTAACTCATCACAAACACTTAAGTCATTATGGTTCCACCATAACACTAGAATCCACATAAAGAATACAATTTTCCTTCACTCTCCATGTCTCTCTCACCCTCATTTTAGCTACCTTTCTTTTTTCCCGTTGCTAGGAGACAAGGCAGTGAAGGGTCCAAACTCAGAAGAAAGTCTTATTTGTCTTGCAGGCTGTGGCTAAGAAAGACAAAGCTATGTTTGTTCAATTACTGATCTTGCAGGCTGCATCAACCAACCTAAACGAAGTCGTCGTCGTCATCAAAAAAATCTAAAAAAGAATAATGATTGTTGCTTCATTCATTCTTCATAATCACTTGAGGTTTGAACAGCAACATTATGTTATTACTGATATTACTGTAACTGTTGTGATGGGGTTGTCTTTTTTTCAGCCAGGAATGGTTTAAACATCAGCAACACTCCAAGTGCTTCTATTAGATTCAGGACGAAGAACACCAAGTGAGATCCTGCAGTTACATTTCCCATGGTGAGTGAGCTTATGCAGTAAAATATAAACTCTCTAGCCAGTCACATCTTTTATAGGATCATAAAATGGGCAGTTTATTCATCAAACTCTGTGTATTATAGGAAATTCACATGTTTAGGTTCTTAATCATGCTACAGTTTGGCTACATTATAACCCTAATAGGAACTATCCTTGTTGCCATCTTTAACATGAAACAATTTAACACCAACAGATTCATTGAGCACCATACCTGGGAGGAAAGAACTATTTAACCGCTTCTGGGACCAAGTTAATCTGCATTGATCAAGTTCATGATCAGTGAACTGCATGTGGTTTCACTAAAAAAGATAGGTCATGCAAAAAGAGGGAAAATAAACATGATATGAACACTTACAATGCACCACCCCCAGCAGGGCCAACTGCTTTGAATATTGACATAGCAGTCATAGCAATACCATTAGCTGCTCCTCTTTGATGTTGTTCCTGTTTTTTATCAAATCACATGCCATATTAGCCCAACCCAATATTGATATTCTCAAATCTTGAAAGGAAATATTTTCAAAAAGTGAACTGAACAAAATAAACGTACCACTGCTTTGTTTTGCAGAAGGAATATTCCAGTAATAATCGTTGCCTGGATCCAGCCAAAAACAAAAATAAAAAAAAATCATTCCAATCAGGCAAGCTCATAATGCATGAAGGAGATGAAATTTACTGTTTGCTTTTTCAAACGTTTAGATGTGGACACTCAAATGTGTTTGGTTTCCCCTCTATACAGTGACGATTCAAAAAGAGAAAAAAACTATTAACCTGAGGGGGGGGGGGGGAAATCTTGTTTGATGGTCAATTGAGAAAAGCTCAAAAGGCTACATTTGATCACTATTAAAATAATTCATAAACATATAACAAAAGCTTAGTTGGATTAACATTTGCAAAAGTGCCTTTATCCTATTTTACTTTTGCAAACTAAGTTAAGATAAAAGTCTATTAGCGTAATGTGATTTATCTTTAGATGCTCGTTCTAAAAAAAGTCAGTTTGACCAAAGCTTGTTTGGATGATAAATTGAAAAGACACTATCAAAATTTTCATAGAGAAAAAAAACCAATAGCTATGAAAGGTTAACTTTAAAGTGGCTTTTTTTGGGGGGTGGGGAAGCAATTTTGCTTTGATGCTAATCAAATCAACATTTTTGGCTACAACTGATTTTCAAAGCCCCAAAAGTCAGTTTAGGGATCTCGAAGTGCTAACACAAATTTTATCCCCATGAATGTGTTATGAAAAGTTAGAACAGATGCACTCACAGAGAGACAATATTTGAGGACGGAAGAACAAGCTATCAGTAGATGCAGCGAGAAGCCAGATAACAATGCTATAAATGGGTAACTTTGCAAGAGAGGAATGGAGATAGCCTGCAAATGGAAACCAAAAAACAGAACAGTTCAAATAACTAACATTAAAATGCCAAATCATAAATTAATGTTGCATGAGAGCAAAAGCTGACCCCTGAAATGTGAGCAAGTCTAACAGTCCCACAGGCTTTCTCCACCGTAGGATATAGGCAAAGTTGGTACACCAAAAGAGCAAAACCTAACCGATCAAGCAAGCAAGAGTCTCCATTAATCAGCACAATCACCAAGTACAAAGAGATAAATCGATGCATAGAAAATGATAAAATGCAGTATCTTGGCCATGCAAATCCATTCTGTCTTACACTAACTGAAATTTCAATTAATGCTTTGGCTATTCTACTTGCGTGAATAGCTGGGAAGACTAAATAAATCTAAATTCATGTAAGTCAAGTCTAAAAAAGTTTCATCAAACAACTTCACTTAAAAATTCTAACTAATATGGAAGTAATAAAGAATGCTGAGACTTGAAACAAATTGGATGCATAACCATCATGGGGCTAAGCATGCCAACATGCCTCAATATTATAAGGTTATAAAGCAGTTATTAGACCATAAATGGATGCATAACCTAAAATAAAAAAGGAGAGAGCTAAATTGCATTCCTTTATGTTTGCTGTCAAGGTCTCCAATAAAAGCTAGACTATTGAAAATTTCATAGTGTAGGACATAAGAATAGAAGATGTGTGTTCGAATCCTAGAATGCGCTCTCAATGGGAGAAGGAACAACCTTGCCTATATAGGCAACACACCTACCCTCGAGTCCGAATTAGTCAGTTGTCAATAGAACCCGAATTACCGGGAAGTATTTAACCAAATAAAAAAAAAAGCTCGAGAGCAAGTTTAGGGAGGAAACACGTAATCTACAACATTTTTCTACATCTAAATACTCAAACCTGTCAAGAACATACCTGATATTGAGAGAACATTACCGACATCATTGGTTGTAAAGTTCAAACCTCCCAACCTAAGAGGACTGACAGCCCATAGCGAGAAAACCTGCAGAAAGTAAAATAGTTGTAACTCAGCATATAGGAAGAAAGAAACAACAAGAACAAAAACCTCACGTCGTTCCATGGAAGATGTTCCATTCAATCTGCCAAGAATATTTTGTATCACCCTAATACCTAAGAATATGATTTATTTCAACCCTATAGCATATTTGATCCTAGTATTGTTTAAGCATGATAGTACCTCTGGAAGGATGAAATAAGCAATATGACAAAACCAAAGTCACGCAGAAAATCATTTCTGCATTAACATATATTTAAAAAGAGCATTGTTCAAGTAGCAAACTAGGGTATCAATCTACTTGATAAGATAGAAAGCAGAAAAGATTGTAAAACAGAACACATGTAATAAGAAATGCACATAAACTAATTATGCAGTCATTAAGTAGTAACCATACCTCTTGATAAGCCATATCGTGTAGCGCAAAAACACAATAAACAATAATGGATGACATCAAGGGCCAATTCAAGAAGAGGTTTTCATTTTTCTGAACTCTTTTTACTGTGTTTCCATTTTCCAAAGCTTCTATATCCTCATGGGACTCATTGTGTTTATGCAATGTTTCCTGCAGCAACACAGATTTCATAAAAAACAATTATAATATCTGAAGGTAGTCCTTGTTTGTCAAAAAGAAACAGTTTGAAATATAGTACATGCAATTCATTACCCTAATGTAGATCACATGAATTGTGACACCCTTCATGTAATCATGTAACTATAATTTACTGTTATTGATTGATATGCAGGTTGCATGGCTATACATACCGGGAGCCAGATGCAGAGAATTAATACAACAACAGCAAAAACTGATATTATCAAGCTGGGCAAGGAGTATGGAAATCTGCAGGTTGCGTTTTCACAAGAAAATTTAATAAGCATCTCAACGGAAAAAGTAATGGGAAAAAAGCAATAGAAGCCAAAATTGCAACACTCTTACTTGTCAAAAAAAGAACCTTTAGAGAATATATGTGGAAATTTTTCCACCGGCTGCAATACAAAATTCCCAAAATTAGCGTACTCTCTCGCACATATATAGGAATGAAAACTTCAATCTTTGAAATATGTAGAACATCTAAAGGAGTTATGTGTTTGACCCAAGAAAAAGTAGTATATGTTTAATTGAGCCAGAAGACACTTTGAAGTACCATCTCTTCGTTTCAAACTACAGAGACTCAGGTCATCAGCAGTCTGAATATATTACATATAACGCAGCAGATGGCTTCAAAATGCAAAATTTAAGAGTAATTCATTCTTAAAACCTCGTCCATTCCACTCTAGATAGAGCAAAGGAGTCAAGTTTATGAAGTTTTTTCAAGGGTATATATAGTACTTTCATCCTTAGCAGCAATGGATCATTCCTTATTTTTTATAACGTTTTCCCAAAATGATCCTTAAAACTCTAGATAAAGATCAACACCCAATCCATATGGAGTTCCACTAAGATGGCTTTCTCAGGAGCATGAAACATATCATAATGTGTCGTGGAAATGCCAAATTCTATTCTAAACATATAATTCACTGCAAAATGTACAAAAACAAAAGTACCTGAGCCAAATATCCTCCCAATGCTGGGCCAACAACTAAACCAATTCCCCAAGCTGCACTGATCTGAAAATTGATCGGACTAATAAATTACCCTGATGAAAATGTGCTGATAAACACTTAGTGTGGATCAAAGTAAAGTAAACTTACAGTTGAGAGTCCTATAGCTTGGTATTCATCTCGGAAAATTTCGACAGCATAAGCCTAGTGAAAGTGAGTGTGGATATGTTAGTGGGGGTCACAATCATATAGAAATAAGTCTTGTAAAGAACAAACAAAAAGATGGAATGCTTATCAAGTATGCCAACTCAAAATTTTGATTGTGAAACTTTTGGAGTGAATTAATGAATTAGACAACTAAAACTACTGTCTCAGTTTGATCATTTGAATTTGCCATGGCATAGGACTAAAATAGAATAGTGTATCGTACCAAAAGCACTTAGTGATCACATCAACGTTTCATGAAGCCATTTTACCCGTCTTAATGAATTCTTTAGGAGCAGGCTTAATAAAAACAGTATTGAGAATTATTCTTTCATAGTCCAAAACGAGATATTAAAACTTTGGAGGGCCAAATTGAGTTTAATTGTACTTTTCATAGACCACAAAATCAATGAGCTCAATTAAGAACAACTACCAGTTGGTCTGTCTATAAATGGTACCTTCATTGGTCCCAGCAATCCATTTAAGGCCCCAAGAAGGAACCTTGATGTAATAGCCATCCAAAAACTTGTGCTAAGGCCAAATAGAGTGTTGAACACAATGCTGAAGTCAAATAAAAAAGCAATATCAGTATTGAAAACCTTGTCATTAAAGGCTTAGAAGAAACGATCCACATCAGTGGCATGCTTGCTTACACTGCAATAATTCCCAAAATTGCAACAGGTTTTCGACCATATCGATCAGCCACAATTCCCCATGGTATAGATGTCAACCCTCTGCCAAACATGAATGCAGATCCTATAGCAAAATTTTAGTGGGGATCAGTAAGTTAACTTGAAAAGTCATAAATTATTATCACAAATATTAATGGAATGGATGGACTAAACAGAAACACACCCACATAACCAGCATAGGAACTAATATCTGCCTCTGTTTTTGCAATACCAAAATCTCTAACCTGCAAGTGAAACAGTAGTAATGGGTCATCTTACAAGCTTGCATTAACTATTTTAAGTTGAAGATGCTAATAAACACTACGAAAGTAAGAAGAACTAAAATTAACTATTTCATAATGATGAGAAAGCATAAGGTAAAACAAAAATCATCCATGTTAAAGTGATTAATTAGACAATTAACTATTTGTAAGCCGGAATTTAGATTTATTCAAGTCTTCTCATTTGAAAAGTACAAAATACTTTCTGCTTGCATAAAAACCTTTTCGCCTTGCATGATGTTAAAACACTAATAATGTTACTCTTAGTTCATTAGTTTTTGGAAAAAATTACTTCTATGGTGGAACAAGGGATTAAAAGCAAAAGCTTAACTATAGACCCACAAAATAAAACAGACCAACCTTTACAAAAATATGTTTTAAATAAAAGAGGGTATAACTGTAAATTGTCACTCAAATACATTTAACGAAGATCTCAAATCAATTGAGAAAAAAAGAGCATCAACTTGAAGTAAATTTAGTTACCAACTCCTGAACTCCATTTAGTTTCAGTTCACATCTCTAATAAAGTGGCAGTCGCTGTCAAGATCAGATGGCACATGTAAAGGACCAGGCATTTATTTATTTACTTATTTATTTGGTGAAAGGCCAGGCGTTTATTAATCTAACAAAAGTATAGTTTTAAAACCAATAACTTGGAACATCCCAAAAATAAAGTATTCCTTCAGATATTATGGGTATAAAAAATGCATCAAGAACAAAGTATTAGTCAGGCAAGTCGAAAAAATGAACTCACCATGAAATAAAGGAACGGAAAGAGAGATGATATAGGAAGCGCTGCACATAGTACAAGAAGCTAAAATATTAGATTCTTTCCAAAAACAATCATAAAATAATATCAAAAACATAAATTAACCACTCAATTAAATAAATTAAATAGCAGGCATAAAATATGAAGTTTATTTCTATTTTTTGAAACTTTGATAATCCGACCAATCGATTCGATCAGCTGGTCGGGCCTGTTCTAACTTAACTATGAGTCTTGAGTTGGAGACGTGAGAATGCATCATCTCATGAGCAAAGGCCGCCAACCTTAATGGTTCCTATCATATGTCGATTCGAGAATAAGAAAACTTTGATTGAAACATTCACCATACTGCTCTTCTCCCCATAAAAGAGAATAAAAAACAGTACTTTGAATTAATTTTGAATTGAACTTTCCAGCTAGAGCAAGAATGTTGAACATGACAGAAACATTTTTTTAATTGTAACAGAATGATTAAGTATGTTTAATACTCACTTAAGAACAAGAGCAATAGGTCACATAAGAATCAACCTCTGGCCCGATGCTAAACAAACAGAAATGGTCTAATAGAAAAGTTAAAACTAAAAAGGCCCACAACAACAAAAACAAATCACATAAACTTGCAAAACACATATCCTGATTCCTGTATCACTATTTACTCACCGAAATTGAGCTCTCAATAAAGCATGAATCTAACAAAAAAACTAATCACCAAACCTAACTTGATCATAAAAAAAATCATAAAAACCATTCATGAATTCCAAAAACTAAAAAACTCACAGCTGCACAACGTTATCAACCATATGTTGACAAGATGCTTAACTGGTACGCCTTGTGTGCTTTCTTTGGCTCGATCAACCTTACAGCCAGGACAGTTCTCATAGTAACGTTTCTTCAACAACAATGGCTCCCTAATATCATTCTCCTTACGATGATCATTCATGTTATCAACGTTGTTGTTATTGTTGTTGTTGTTGTTGTCTCCCGCCATTTTTGTTCACCCCAAGATTCTCCACAAAAACCCGGGAGCTAAAACAGAACAAAAGATCGAAGATTAAAACTTCATTGCTTATATTAAAAACCCAGAAGGGAAATTTAGAAAAGATGAAAACTTTATAACAAGAACTCACAATGAGAATGGTGGGGGGAAGAAAAGGTTGAGGGAGAGAAGGGAAAATGATATTAATAATGAGAAGGAAACAGAGGAGAAGAACAGAGAGGGAAGGACAGGGACGTTATAAAAGGAAGGAGAGGGTACTAAAGAAAGTAGCACGAGACATCAGTGCACACGTCATTAGTAAAAGGGAGATGATAGATTTGGGTGAGAGAAGACAATAGGAAATTTCGTACGGGTCATTTTCGAGAAAGCGTATTGTATAATTTGTGGGTGAAAGAGGAGAAGTAAGTAGAAAACAGAGATTGGTCGGTAGCTAGATAAGAATTAATTGAGGAGTTAGGAAGGAGAGAGATTGATTGAGGATCCCAATTCAAAGATGGCCACTTTATTCAATGTGAGGCAGAAACTGAAATATTTGTTGTGGCGTCTAGCTGTCACGATCCAAATAGGTGAATGCATCTAAATCAAAATAAAATAGTAGTAGTATCCGTTTGGTTGATTGGAAATGGGAAATGGAATTAGAAGTGAGAATTAAGGGTAAGGAGGTAAAGATGAAAAGTAGAGGTAAATTAGGTAATGATGAGATGTAAAAGTTTGTGGGGTCCAGTAAAAGTGTGAGATGAAGAGAGAAAGTTTGGGGCCCCGGGATATATGGAAATTATCATTCTCAATTCTCACCTCCAATTCCATTTCTCATTTCCAATCAACCAAACGGACTCGTAGTACTCCCCTCTGGTCCATAATATAAACCAACGGCCAAAAAAGTGAAAAACACTATTTAAGAAACATGTAAAAGTTAGTTGGGTGTCTGGAGTGTTAATGTTTGTTTTCCAACATTATCCATATTTATTATGATACTTTTAAATGAGAGAAATACATGAGCAATAATGAATAAGAAAGAGAGTTAGAGATAATATAGGAAAAATGCATTAAATGAAGAGAGAATGTGAGATGAGATGAACCCTTATATTTTGGACCAAAATCATTCAAATTTTGGACTCTTATATTACGGACCGGAGGGAGTACTACTCTAGGCCAGGCGATAAGTTGTGATTCCACTTATGGTTATGTGCAATGGTAGGTCTGCATGAAATTAAACTTTTAGGCTAGTTGTCTTAAAACTTGTTGTAAAAGTTAATTTTTTCATTTTTCTTGGAGCCCAGCTCTCTCCAAAAGTTAAGACGGGACAAGACATGTTATGTTGGTTCTGAATCACTTCAACTGTGAGACTGGGTTAGCCTTGGGATAGACAAAGTTTGGATAAGTCACCAAGCCATCAGGATAGTTGTATGCCTCAATGTCTGAAATGGTTAAGAAAATCATAAAGAGAGATATACTAGTATTTGTTGACAATAGGTAGCTCAACGTCTTTCCAATTTCGCAATAAAAATATTATTATTTGTAAGAATGATTAATATGATTATTAATATATGGACTGGGGTAGATAGAGTATAAGATTGTTTAAGTACAGCCATACATACACAGCGGAACAAAAGGCCAATATGAACTCAAACACGTAAATCGTGACTTGCCCATTTCTCTGATATCTATCTCCTACTCTCTTCCTTTTATTGGACATTATAATTTATGTCGCCCCATAAAAACAAGTGAAGAGTTTGAATACGTTAAATAACTAAATAAGTATTCTATTCAATTATTTTCATATAAACTTTGGATCACTGGCTAGTTTTATACCTAAGCATAAAGCTATTTCCTTTATTAATTTTGGCATCTAAATAAGGTACTCCCTCCGTTCCTAAATATAAGACCTAGATAATTTTTTTTTTTGGAAAGATTAAGGTTGCGAAATAGGTTATTATATGATGACATATTTGATATCTTTTTAGATTATCCATTAGCTTATAGGTAAAATAAACTAGTTTAAGAGAAAAAATTAGGTAAATCAATTTATAATTAACTTATTTTTTGCTTTTTTTAGGATTTTTCAAAAAAGTTATCTAGGTCCTATATTTAGGAACAGAGGGAGTATTTTATTATAACATATTGTGTATACTAATAAAATATAGGTAAATTTTTTTTTATCAGAAATCATAGGTTAATTCATAAGTCTAAAAATTAGTTTATGGAAAAAACATTTAGACAAGTCATTTCTTAATTATTTAACTTTCTTATGACTTTTAACTTTCTTAGAACTTTTTATAAAAAATCAACCAACTTAAATCTTTAGGAGTAGAGGTAGTAGATGACATCAAATTAGTAAAACTAAATAAAAGTCTTTTATAAACAATAAATTTATTCTGTGCGCTCGTTTTTTATTTCTACTCTCCTTCAATTGCACGAACCTTTCTCCCCTCTCGTTTTTCCCACACATTTTCAGATCTCTCTCACTCTTCATTTCAACCAATTTTAGCCACCAATTTGTTTTATTTTGTTCACTTATAATAGGACCCAGAAAAGTACAATAATAATGAGAGCGAAATGTACTAATGTAGTGTAATAATTTGAGGGAAAATTAGGCCAGATAATAGATTAACTAATTACAATTAACAATAATAATAGATTAGATGTTTAATAACCCCATGCATCCTCATATAAAAATGAAAAAACAAAAGTCGCTTTTCATATTGTTATAAGAAGGACATGATGGAGTACAATGCAAGAGGAAAAAATCATTCCAGTTCAATTATAATGTAAAGAAAATAAAAACATGATCAACTTTTTACTCTTATCATATTTTCAAATTATAGAGTCCAGAGAGAATGATTATCATCTGGTCGTATTTATTGAAACATTTAAACATAATTTATCAAGATAAACAGGTCTCAAGCCTAATGAACTTTGTCTTCAAATTCAACAAAATACTAATTTTACCAATTACACGCTATATCATGTATGTAGAAATAAAATCAGCATAATAACAAGCAAATAGTAGAATTTTACGTTCACACACACACACACAAATGTAATCGCATCAATTATAAAATAGAAAAATACTGTCCCGACCCGTTAAATATTTGAAAAGACATGGCATTAACTTCGTATCACTTGCCGTTGATTGATTATTGGCGTAGGATTGAGATATTAAATTTTTAGACATATTTAATGAGTTGTATTATTTACTTTTATTCTGAATTTTTCTTAAATTTCTAAAAAAAATATGTATTTCATTATTTCATAATTATTTTTAAGTCCTTACACAATTTTCAAAAATATTTTAGGATAACAAATTAAAACACACAAGAAAGAAAACACACAATAATGTCTAGGACGTCCACGACGTTTCCTTGTAATATTTTAATTGTAATATTTTTAAGTCCTCATGAATATATATCATAATAAAATAATTATGATATATATTCATGAGGTTGGTCATTTTTTCCACAATTAACAGAAAAAAATATAGGAAAAAATATGGCGGCCACTTAATGAAAGATGGTGTTGTTGAGTAAAATATATTTTAACTCAATAATGCATTTGCATTATTTTTATAAAAAAATAATTATGATATATATTCATGAGGTTGGTCATTTTTTCCACAATTAACAGAAAAAAATATAGGAAAAAATATGGCGGCCACTTAATGAAAGATGGTGTTGTTGAGTAAAATATATTTTAACTGTGTCAAAACGTTGGCCCAGATAATGACTTATTGTAAAATCATCGTGCATGATTCACCAATAATATATTGATGATGTATTGATATTATATAATTAGTTAAGAAAATAGACATGAAAACAAAAATGAAATAACGACAATGTCTCTTCTATAGAAAGACCACCTCTCGGTTGTTTAAGTTCAAGACTCACTTCTTCCAATTTAAATATTGAAATTAGTAAAAAATAGTATTTAATTTAAGTTGCAAATTTAAGAATTTAACGCACGACCTTCATTAATAAACTTAGAAAGACTAACACAATCTTGAGGAATTTTAATAGATATTTTTAATTATGGTGAATTTATTATTTATCTTAAAGATCCAATGGAGTACTATGTATTAGCATTACCTATAACTCAAACAAAACTGGAAAAATGACGCGAAATAACTATTTAAGCTTTTTGTCGTAAATTAGAATCGAGGTTCTTTGTCTTTTTGGCTTTGTGATACTACTGATTCTGTTCAAAATTAAAGTGTAAAAGGTTTTGTTTTTTCTAATAAGTTTGCTTGCTGATATTACAAATGAGTCCACTTACCCCTCATGTTTACCAATTGATGACCAATAGTTATGCTTTTAATTAAGTTCTTGATTATATTACACCGTTGATTTGTACGCTACTCCTACTAGTTCTTAAATTGTGTTTTAATGGAAGATCCTAAATTGTGAGTTACGACAAATAAAATAAAACAAATGTTACAGATACAATAAAATAAAATTTTAAAAAGTGAAGACGAAAAATTAAAACTTTAAAGAATAAAGACTGCATTGGTTTTTTCCCGAGTGGCCCTAACTTAATTAGAATTACTTGCAACTATATTTTTTTCCAAAGAATATAATCATTGAAGGACTACTAATTTGGTTTCTTCCGATGACCTCATTGTTCTCTTAATTAAAGTTGATTGATTCAAGTTGCCTTTATCAATAAATATTATAATTAAAAAGGTTAATTAAAACACAATGCCGTGGAGTGTTTTTCCAACGAAAATCCGCACTATATACTAATGTATCGTGAATTCATCTTTCTATATAACTTTTGTCTAATACTTACCCCCTATATTTTACATAAAAATTTTAAATATCATGGGTTTGATCCCGCTTTGGTTTGAAGCACGTTAAATCTTTTGGTCAACTAATTTACTTCTCAAGGTGTCCATATCAACGATCTAGATTTGTCTAGTGATGCGCCTGAAAGATGCATGCTTCACCTCATGATAGATACCGAAAGAGAAATGAAAAAACATATACAAATACTAGATGCAAAAATTATTGTATGTTATGTTCAATGTTATATTAATATATTTCACATTATCGAATGCTACTTGATTGTAATTACTAATTAACTAGTAGTGATTAAGAATGCAGCAAGCTTTAGACTGATAAATATATGCTGTTGGTAATAATACTTGTAAGAAGAAGAAAACAAAGTTTTTGCCAACATGTTTCACCTACCAAGTGATTTGTTTGTTTATTTTAAAGAGTTGATGAGAATTGACAATGACCAGCAGGATTCTAATCAATATATAATAGTTTTAAAACTAAACTAGATCGCGATTATTATTATTATTTTAATTTAATCGGAGCGTGCTTGAAATTATTTTATTGATAATTCAACATAGACTCATGATTTGAACTACTATGTCCATGCAATGAATACATACAATACCTCTTTGAATACAACCTTCTCATCAACAACAATTGGGCGTTTTTGAGTAGTCAGGCCAAATGTAGGTCGATGCATCAAAAACGACGGGGTATATTATCTTCCTGTTTTGATGCGATGCCCAAAAGTTTTTTTTTCATGTCATTTTTCTCTTCAGTCATGTCACTTATTAACGGTCTTTGTCGGTCAATTTAACTGGCTTACTAAAATTGCACTGAATTTTTTTCTTCATACCCAAAATTAACACTTGACCAAAAAGCAAACCCAAAATTGACACCACAAACAAATTTTTCCACTCAATACTCCTGGCGTAATAATTTGTTTCCATTTTTATTCATTTACTCCATTTTAAGTGTTTTTTCAAGTAAAAGCTAATTTTATGCAAAGCACATAAGTAATCTAAACTCCAATTCTTCATTCAATGCTCATCATATTAATGAGAAAACATTTTCTCATCACTGTGATGAAATTCAAACCCCTCAAATTTTGATCTCATCGGCTTACATTTAAAATTTGTAATTTATTATTAGATTTAATTTAATTTATTTCTTATCAAAAAATTGTAATTGATTGATTTCAAAGTGATTAACTCATTTTTATGATAGATGATAAATATGAGATCATCTTTACTTCTCATTTTACATATATTAAAATAAAAATTACAGTTATTCAAAATATAAATATTAAACAAAACAAATCCAATCGTCTAATTTTGATCTAAACAGCTTATATTAATGATGAGAAGTCTTTTCTCATATATGTGATTGGCATGTGATCGATTGAGACTCTTGAGCCTTCTGGCTACAACAACAGTTATGTAACTAGAGTATTGAGCAAGTTGTTATTTGGACAGGTGTTTACCATTGTGTAGTCAAATAAATATATATTTCCTATTTAAAAGAAAACAGTAAATCTTTGCTTCAGTAAGTATCTTGTTCTTTTTATGCTATAAAAGTATAAATGTCTTGTTTGATTTGGCTTACAGGTAACGTGATGTCACGTGCTTTGATGACAGCTAGTTTAAATGTATGTTCTACCATAATAAATTCATCAATCATGGGACCAAATATTTAAAATTTTAAATTGCAGTAGTACTCCATCATCTCAAAACACAATTATGAATGAAAACAAAATTCAAATCTTGATCACCATTAAAAATATAATTTTAGTGGTACTTTTAATTCTCAATATCATGATAAGCATGCAGAAGGACAAAGATTAGGTCTAGTAATTGAGTGAAGACAAAATTCTCTCATGTCCTCTCTCATTCCGCACTTGCAATCTTGTTCTACCAGCTCATATTCAAAATCACTTAAATTTTGTCTATCCGCTAAAAATTAAAAAAAAAACATCTACTTAGTTTGTAAACATGTGCAAGAATTTAGCATACTTGAACAACATCAACAAAGTCAATTCAGATTTGATGACTAATAAAAACATATTTGTCAATGAATACCAGAAAATACTTCTACATCGCTTTCTTATTTGAAGCTTTGCTAGGATTCGGTGTTGCTAGCTTTCTTTCTCCTCTTTAGGGTGATGCTTTCCCTCAATTAATGGGGTGTGCTTCACCACCTCTGGTGGTCCGTTTATATATGTGCGATGGTGACGGTGATCGGTAGCTGTTTCGGCAATAGATTTTTCTTTGGAAAAGGGGAATATTAGACGAGAAACGTCTAATCACAATGTTCACAGCAAAACCTAGACGGATTTATTATTATTATTGCCCCACTTTTGGCTGTAAAACCTAGGCGAGAAACAATCTACCTATGGGGATGGGATTCTCTCAGAATCCCCCCTCATAATCTGTAAAACCTAGACGGATTTATATTATTCAATTGCAATATCCCATATTTTCTTCTACTAAGTTTTCTCTGTTCCAATGGCTCCAGATAAATTTAAGAAATTGCTCCAAGTTCATTTAGTGATGACTCAACCATTAATTAATTGTTGTGATTCTTTTGTTATAATCTTCGTATCACTTTCCAACTTCTAACTAGAGAGAGAACTCGAGAAAATTAATTAAATAATACTCCCACCGGTCCTAAATATAGGACCTAGATAGAAACTTCATTTTGGTCCTAAATATAAGACCTAATTACATTTTTGGTCACCTTTTTCCTAAATTTCCCTTCTTCTTCTTAACAACTCCTTAACCACAATCTTCCTCTCACCAACACTTTAAGGAATTAAACTAATTAAGGAGGGATATTATTGGAAAAACATCTAAAATTAAGTCTTCCTTAATCTCCGCAAAAAAATTTATTTAGGTCCTATATTTAGGATCGGAGGAGTACTTTATTTTAAAATCCTGAGTTAATTTAATTTTAACTTGAGTACTGCATCGCGCAAGTTCAGTTTTGTTTTGTCATTTAATTATTTGCACGAGAATCTAATCGGTTAGATTTAAGGAAGATAATAGCGGTCTGTGTCATACATCTGTTGTTCAAGAAACAAGAGGCAAATTAAATGAGCTATATAGGTTCTGTGAGGGCATTGAGTAATAGAAAGAGAGTGGTTTTGGTGTCGTTGGCGGTGGATGTACAAAGCAGGACGAAATTGAACTATTGAACGGATATGTTGGTTACATAAAGTACAAAGCAGGTCGCTTGATGTAAGAGTTCGCTTGATCAATCCGTCAGCAAAAACCCATAGGTTCTTTTATCTTTTCCATCCACATCAACATGCAGGTCAGTTTTGTTTTGTCATTTAATTATTTGCAGGGTTGCTGATCATTAAGGTACAATTTTCCTTTTGATTCCTTCCTTTCTCTGTTGTATATTTTGTGTGCGTGATTTTTCTAGTTTATGGGTTTATAAAAGATTTGAATATATTTTTTTCTATGTATTTTTCCGAGTTTCTATAATTCTAGTAGTAGGATTTTAGTAGTATTATAGCAGAGAGAGTAGTAGTTGCTTGCGAGTTGTTGGAAATGGGGCGGTCGGAAAAGTGACTGGCGATGGTGAGGTTTGAGAGGAAGAAGGAGAGAGGGAAAGGTTTGGAGTTTTAGTAGGGTATGTGGGTTTTTGGATGAGTGTTGTTGTGGTGTTTGTGGGTAAAGGGATTGGAGGACGGTGGTTTTATTTGGCGGCGCCGTAGTGGTGATGCGGTGAAGGAGGATGATGACTGTGAGGGTGAGTTTTGGGATTTCAGTGATTGCATTCTGATTTTAGGGAGTTTTGTTTGGTATTAGTGCAAGATTGTAGGAAGTCTCAGTGGAATTTTTCAAGTTAGTGGTGATCATGATGAAATAGTTAAAGAAATTAGGACTGCACAAATAATGGACATGACCGGGCCACCTATATGCCCTAGTCATGTCCTAAATAATTGTCGGGCCAAAATTTTTGGCCCGAGACCCGGTCATGTCCTGTTTGGCCCGACACCAAGATTGAGCAGGACATGACCGCAGGGTCACATGACGGACCATGATGGTCATGCCGAGCATAAAATGACAGAAACTCAACCCCAAGTTTAAAAAGAACAAAGGAAAAATTTGATCATCATTCATCAATAACAATTAAAAAGTATCAATGCAATGATAAATATAATGAGTCACATATAGCTACTATAAAAAGGAGTTAGTGATCACTTTGAATATAGCTCTCGACCAAAATAAAATCACTTTGACTGTAGCACCAACTACTTTAAATTGAAAATTAAAGAGATAGTTGAGTGACTTTTAAATTGAGATGGTTAACTGAAGATTAATAAAATGCAAATACAATTGTTAACATAACCTGATAACTTACTCTAGAGATATTAATAAACATTAATCATATAAGAATTGAAGGTATTATAATAGAAACAAGTAAAGAAAAAAACATTTAATAGAAAAATTAATAAAACATTTTTTTACAAAAAATATTAATAAATAATAAAAATATTAATAAATAATCAGGCCGGGCCGCCCGATTGGTCATGGTGCATATGCCCTGGTCCTGTCCTACCCGATGGTCGGGTCAGTGATGTCCTGATAGGGTTGGTTCCGGGCCACATCTTGACGGACCATTTTTGTATATGACTGGGTCGGGTCGTGGCGGGCCAAACGGATCACCGGGCTTTTGTGCAGCTCTAAAAGAAATTCAGGGGTGGTGATGCGAAGAAGACGATGAATAGTTTTTTTTAAAACGTTAAAATTGCGAAAATTACGCGTATTGCCCCAGAAAATGACAGTTAGTGCCCGTCAGTTTGCGAAAATTGCGTTTTTTTTTCTTTTTTAAACGTTAAAATTGCGAAAATTATGCGTATAACCCTAGAAAATGACAGTTAGTGCCCGTTAGTTTGCGAAAATTGTCGTTTTCTAACCGTTTTGTTTAAATCATTTAGATTTTACTTATTTATTTATTTACTTATTATTTCATTATTTTATTTAATATTACTATTATTATTATTTTTATTTTATTATTATTATTATTATTTATTTATTTTTCTGAACTTCCTAATTTTTCTATAACTGTCGCACAATTCCCTCCCTATTTATTATTATTCTTATTAATTTTCTGTATTTGTAATAAAAAAAATAATAATAATTTTTTTTCTTTCTTGCATTTATATTTTAGTCCTTTATTGTCAAGAAAGTGTTTTAGCGTGCGAAATTTTTTTTTACTCCTTTTAGTTTCTAAAATTTCATTTTATATTAATTTTTGTTTATTTACAGAAAAATGTATGTGGTTCAAAAAAATGTCAATGGCTAAAATTTTGACTTTATAATTGATTTAATTAATTTATGTCAGGGATTTTAGCATGTAAATGGCTAAAATTTTTGTTAGTTTCAAAAATATATATTACTTGTTTTTATTTATTTATTTATTATTATTATTATTTATTTTTCCCCCAATTTATTATTATTATTATTATCGTTTTTGTCCTCAATTAATTTTCTGCATTTATATTTTAATCCCTTATTGTCAAGAAGGTGTTTTAGCTTGCGAAAATTATATTTTTACCCCTTTTACTTTCTGGAATTTCATTTTATATTAATTTTTGTTTAGTTCCAAAAAGATGTATGTGACTAAAATTTTGACTTTATGATTGATTTAATTAATTTATGTCAGGGATCTTAACATGTTTAGTTAATTTATGATTGATTTATGATGATTTAATTAATTTATGATTTTTTAGCATCATTCTTTAATTTTTTATATTAAAGAAAAGTAATATTGATTATCATGTTTTTGTGACTTCGTGTCACGTTTGGTTATTTACCCTTGTGTGACTGTGTGTCCACGCTTGTTTCGTGACTTCGTGTCACGATTGGTTATTTACCCTCTTGTGACTGTGTGTCCACGGTATACACCGTCTATATTTATAGCCGGTCCCAAGCTCGAATAAAAGAGTATGGTTGTGTTAGGCTTCGGCAGCCAACGTAAAAGTTATGTCGAATCTTTAATTTTGAGCATGAACACACGCATTGTTTATATCAATAGGTCATTGTTTGGTACTTCACAAGGGTTATCACACTATCATGGGAGAAGACATATAAAAAACAAAGGTTCAAAGAAGAGAAGTAGATGAGCAGAAAACATAATTGATCAAATGGTATGGAATCACTACAAAAGAAGGAGAGGAAGACCAAAGAGAATTCTTAACGAAGTTATCCAAGCATGACTATTGATAGAGCACAATGACGTCATGTGATCCATGTAGCCGACCCCACTTAAGTGAGATAAGGTTTACGTTGTTATTATTATTATTATTATTAATTATTAATTGCAATATCCCATCTAAAAATGTCAATTCTTTTTTTATCAGAAAAAAATATCAATTTATACTATAGGCTCAAACCGAAATTATCAGTGATAATAACAAACATGATTATATAATTTTGACCAAACCAAAAGTAAAATACGCTATTAAAATAAACCAAAAAATAAGCAAATATTTATTATAGAGAGGGCTCAAATTGAAATTATCAATGATAATAATAAACATGATTATATAATTTTGACCAAACCAAAAGTAAAATAAACTCAACATACGTCATATGCTATTAAAATAAACTCAAAATAAGCTAGAGAGCTTAACAAACCCAAAAACTACGCTAGAACTTAACAAACCACTAAAGACTTAACAAACCACTAAAAGATGGTTAAAGAAACTAGAACCATCCGGACTACTCGATCACCAGAGGGGAGTGCCCAAATGGAATATAAATCTCATCGTCTGTTATGCCATAATCATTTACGGCTACAATTGCCGCTCCCCAAACTCTCTTTCGTTTCACATAAATGGAAAGAGCATCATATTTCACACTTGCATTAAAATCCATCCGGAAGTACATTTTTCCGCCTAACTTCGCCGTCCCATTCAGTGCTCCGCCACGTGTTTCAATGGAACTTTTCAGCAAGACAACACTATTTCTTGGTATGTCGCCCAACGGCACATAGATGCTTGGGATTGTCAACCTACCAACATGTCTGGTTAAATTTTTATCAACGAATACACTAATTGTGAAGTCTGTGTCACTATAAGTTTGTTAAGGAATCCAACTGTGAATGGTATTTTGATGGTGGAGTTATAATTATTGGAAGTTGCATTGTGGTTTGAGATTTGGTTAAGGGTAGAAGCAATATTGAAGGATGAGATGAAGCAAATGGGTTCAACTATTTGGAAAGGGAAATAGAAAAAGGCCGCTATAAGAGCCACGTAAACAAACACAATGGCGAACATTATCATACCATCTCTAAGTTTATGTTGATTCTCGTTTTCCGGTTGAACTCTTGAAGAAGGACATGACTCTCCTCGTTCAACTCCCATCTTTTGACTTTTGTTTCAGAAACAATGTTTGTGCTGTTTTTATCATTAATTAGAATTAGAATTAGATTAGATTCTATGTTAAATAAGTGTTTGGGGGTGGGCCGAAAAATGGGCCAAAAGATTTTTGAATGATGAGCCCTTAAATAAAAAATTGAAGGAGTTTTTTTTTTTTGATCAAAAAAATTGAAGGAGTTTAACCTTGAACAAATATATATTATTAAGTTGAGAAATTCTTGGATTATATATTATCAAGAATTTCTCTATCAAGTTTTCCCGTAGTATTTATTTATTTATTCAGTTTTGATTATATCTTTTTATTCTCCTTGATTATAGTCTAACCAAATCAAATCCTAAATACGGTAAATCACACTTTTGGATTATATAAATTGAATTGTTCAATCTGAGAAATGAACTAATAAAATATAAATTGATATATTTTGAAATTTATTGTGCTTCGGTAACAAATGAGATATCTGTGGCCGGGTATGTAGCATAAGACGTAATTGAATGCTTTGATGTTGTTTAAACAAGCGCTATGTTTAATTTCAATCCTCTCAAACTAAGATTACTTTTTTTTTGCCACTTTAAATATTAATAAATTATCCTTCGAAATTTATCAGAAGCTTGGTTTAATCCCGAAAAATTAGCCCTTTATAATTACATTGGCAATAATCTAGTAAAAGGCTAGAGCGGGCTTAATCGACAATTGGGGTTCTTAACTTCTTATTACAGAAATAAAGGTACAGCAGCAAAATAATTAGAAATTATTCATTCAGTCTTTCCCCGTCTCTTCCATGGACTTCATGATAATTGGACCCAAAGTGAGTAATTAAATCGGAGACAATTATGTTGATTTGATTTTGGTCATAATAAGAAATATTCACTCTGGTTTGATTTGGGTGTATGTTTATGAACACAAGTTCTGATAAAAAAAAAAAAAGAACACAAGTAAGAGAAGTAAAAGCAAATGATTTTAAAAAAATAAAAATAATGAAACGCATCAATCAGATTTCAATGGAACATCTGGCAAAAAAAAAATTCAATGGAACAAAAAGCAATCAGCCAACATGATTCCAATTTGAATTGACTACTTGATGCTCGTGATTCCAATGGATGTGGTAGTAATGGATTTGGATATAAATATAAAGAAATGATTGTGTTGGTGCGTAAAGGAATTTTGGAGGAGAGGAAATAAATAAAATGTTAGTTTTTAACAAAAAGACATACAAAAACCATTTAAGATTGAAAGAGGCCAAAAACTTTCTGATAAAAAAAAGAGGCCAAAACCAAAACAAAAATTATATACGAAGAGAAATCCCCTAGTAAAGCATTTTTATCTGATTAAAAAAAATTTGAAACTGCAGGTTAAATTGCATTTTAAAAAGATTTAAATGGGATTTTCTGTTTTTGAAAAACTCTTAGAAGTCACAATTCAAATGGCAATCTAACAAACATGATTATAATTTTATCCAAACAAAAACCAACATCAATTTATTACATCATATCATACTTAAAATAGAGAACTAAAAAATGGGTACAAGAAAACCTAGAACCACAAGCAGCAACATGGCATGACATCAGGACTACTCGATCACCGGAGGGAAGTGTCCAAATTGAATATAATCTTGGCAATCTGTCATGCCGTAATCATTGACGGCTACATTAGTCCCCTCCCAAATTCTCTTCCGTTTCACATACATAACAAAAACATCGTATTTCACCCTTGCACTAAAATCCATCCGCAACTACATTTTTCTGCCCACCTTCACTGCCCCATTAAGTTCTCCGTTACGTGATTCAATGAAGCTGCTCTGCACGACAACAATGTTTCCTCTCATTTCGCCCCAATCATTGAAGTCTGCGATTGTCGAGCTACCAATCTGTCTGGTCATATTTTTATCAACAAATACACTAATTGTGAAGTCTATGTCACTATAGGTTAATCCATACCCATGGTTTGGGTTAAGGAATCCAACTGTAAAGGGTATTTTGATGGTGGGGTTATAATTATTGGAAATTGCATTGTTGTTTGAGGTTTTGGTTGTGGGTAGAAACAACGTTGAAGGTGAGATGAAGCAAATGGGTTCAACTGTTCGAAAAGTCAAATATAAAATGACCGTTGAACTGGCGACAAGAAGAAGCGAAACGACGAATGCTATCAAACCATCTCTGTTTTGTTAATATAGGCTATCAAACCATCTCTACCTTTATGTTGATTCTCGTTCTCCGGTTGATGAGCTCTTGAAGTAGGACATGACTCTTCTCGTTCAGCTTCCATCTTTTGTTTCAAAAACAATGTTTGTGCTTGTTTCTATCATTGATTAGATTCTATATTAGATAATTGTTTGGGATTGGGCCAAAAATGGGCCGAAAGAATTTTGAACGGTGAACTCTTAAACAAACTTTTGAACGAGTTATATCAAGTTTTCCTGTAGTATTTATTTATTCATTCAGTTTTGACTATATCTTTTTATTTTCCTCGATTATAGAATAATCAAATCCTAAATACGGAAAATTACACTTTTGGAATATATAAATTGAATTGTTCAATCTAAGAAATAAACTAATAAAAATATAAATTGATATATTTTGAAATTTATTGCAAGATTCACCCTACAACACCTACTATAGCAATGCCTATAGGTACCCAATTTGGCCTACCACCAAGCACCATCCATAATGAGATTACTCATCACAAATACAATTTACACTTTATCTGAACTGGAACTTCCAATAAACACGGCAAAGTAACACAATACCATCACCAAAAAACCATACTATTACTTGAGGAAATCTATACATATATAAATCTATCTATAACTTCAATTTGGAACTTATTAAAATAATTGAATTATGAGACTTTGCATGTATGACAAAGAGTTCCAATGCATAATATAAACATTGCGCCCTAAAGCAACTCCATACCCAAAAGAACAAATCAATCTCCATCTAATTGCCTACCATGCAACAATACTGAGTAAAAATATTCAGCTTGTGAAATGACTTTGATGACTATTGCCACAGCCACAAACCAAGCAGAAACAATTCCATGAAGAGCAAAAGTTTGATTCCAAGACAATTCACACATCTCAACATAAATTTGTTTAGCAAATCACAAAGAAAAATTATCCTTCATTTATCAAAAGGAATATTAATTAATTCCTCTTGCATTAGGTATGAGTTTTTTTCTTGTAAGTCCAATTTTGGTCATCTTGGTTTCTCTTAAAATTATCAAGACCAAAGTAATGGAGTTATGTGTATAATGCTGCTGGGATGGTGGGATCTGGTTTGTGTTTAGTCAGGCTTTCATGGTGTGTGAAGAAAGGTGTCATGTTCCCTACATTATTTAGTCCTCTTGTTCAAATAATAAATAATGGCAGCCAATCCATGATTGTCATTCCTATCTTGCACGAGTCGCTTCATCTTGGAAGGTGAATGCTTACAATAACTAATACTCCCTCCGGTCCTAAATATAAGATCTAGTTGACTTTTTTGGAAAATCCTAAAAAACAAAAAAATAAGTTAATTATAAATTAATTTACCTAATTTTTTCTCTTAGACTAATTTATTTTACTTATAAGCTAATGAATAATTTAAAAAGATATCAAATATGTCATGATTTAATAACCTATTTCGCAACATTAATTTCTCCAAAAAAAAAGTTAACTAGGTCCTATATTTAGGACCGGAGGTAGTATGAGATTTTGACTATTGAAGCAAAAGACAAAAACTCTTATTTTAGAAAAGAAAATGTTGAGCATCATTAATCAAAGGGGGAAAATTCCTCCTTTCTACACATCATTCATCCCCTCAAACAAAAAAAAAACTAGATAATCGCCAATGAACAATAGCAGCCATAAGGACAGCCCTAAAATCATCAAAACGAATTCACAAGTAGCAGAATATGGGGTAAAGGGAAGAGAGAGCTCACCATAATTCCGGCGACGACGTCTGAATCTTCCTCTCACTCGACGCAAGAAGCTCAAACGAAAATGTGTAGTTTTGAGTGATGAGAAGCTGTTGAGCCTGGAATTGAAACCCAAACGTGGAAGAGAAAGTGAACATGGGATGGGGAGGAAATGTTTTGAGGGAGAGGGGTATTTGAGTCTTTGTGCAATATTTATTAATCCTAATTTACTATCTGGTTCCTTCATATTCCTTTTGGAAGTTTAGGTTTCTTACTTGTACTTTTGAGTATTTAATTTGGGGGAGATTTTTTTTGTCATTTTCCCATTTACTAATGATACCAATTATTACTCTATGATCAACAATAATAAGATTTTATTTCTCGAGTTATTATTATTTATTGAAGTCTTCTCATATGAAAAGTACAAATTACTATATACCCACAGAATAAAACAGAACCAAATACTAAAAAAATATGTTTTAAATAAAAGTGGGTACAAATGTAAATTGTTATTGAAATTCATTTAATGAAGATCTCAAATTAATTAAGAAAATAAAGAGCATCAAGTTAATAAAGACAATAATTATAAATTTTCTTCAAAACCAATTTATTCTACTTAGAAACTAACATATGTATAATCTAATCACATGTGACTTGTATCGTAAATTAATAAGTTAATAGTCTAATTTTCTGTTTTAACTTTTATATAGGGACTAACTGTGTTAATGGAATCAAATTTAAGGGGTCTAAACCTTTTGTTTTGAACTATAGGGACTAAACGAAAATTGAAGTAAACTATAAGGACCAAAATATAAATAAGAATAATATATGAGGTCAATATGCAATTTTGCGAAGTTTTTAAACGGTTAAACGTCATTGACGGTCAGATGAGGGTAAAATTTGTCCACTTTGGTTACTTGAAGGACATATTAAGGCATGTTATTAATTTAGGATGTCCAGTGGTCCACGGTGGTTACTTGAAGGACAAATTAGGGCCATTATCCTTAAATGAATGTTCTAACATAAATTTATGAATCTTGGGACCAAAATTATTTAAATTTTTAAATTCAAAACCCCATCATCTCGAAACATAATTCTCAATGAAAAACAAAATTTAGATCTTGATTATCATTAAAATATAATTTGATTGGTACTTTTTTTTATTACAAAAAAACTGATTGGTACTTCTAATTGTCAATATCATGATAAGCATTGTTGGCCAAAAAAAAATATCATGATAAGCATACAGAAGGACAAATATTAGGTCTAGTAATTGGGTGAAGATAAAAGTCTCTCATAGCCTCTCTCATTCCCCATTTGCAATCTTGTTCTGCCACCTCATATTCAAAATCACTTAAATTTATTTATCCGCAAAAAATAAAAAAAACATCTATTTGATTTGTATCACCAAAAGCATAGCCTACCTACCATATAACACTTAGTGACATAATAAATGGTTATATGTTAACTTAAATTAACGGTGATAAGCACTTTTGTTCCACTTTTGAAATTTAATGGTTAGTTTCACTCAAAAAAATTTTACATAGGTATTTTTGTACATTAGTGACAATTATATGTGCATTTCGACAATAACGCCTAATTTATAAATATGTATTTATGAAAATTTTCATAAAAATAACTTAATAATATGTACCGAGATTTTTTTTTTCGAAAAGAGTTTTATTAAATATGTGTGTGTGTAAGTAGAAGACAATAAATTGTGTGTATCTATAATTCTGTATATATTGAATGAGTCTTCTCTGACCAAAACACATATAAAGCTTGCTCAGATGTTTTTAATAGAAAATGACAGATTTTTTGGGAGAAAAGAATGGAAATTTTGGGAGAAGGCGTACTATCCAATCCATCCAATATATATCTCTAAACCTCTACCCTCAACTCCTATTGGTCCATGTGTAACCTAAACTCTCACTTTGAAAGGATTTGATTGGATGATACACAACCTTTTGAATAAACACAACAATCTTTCCAATATAGTCAATGCATTAATTAATTGGAAAATTATGGGTAATTCAATCAGTCACCAACAAAAATACCAAATTTGGAGTGAAAGTCATGTAAATTATAGGGAAACAAACTTCAAAGCAGACAACATTCCATCAAAGTTCTATTATTGTTTTACGTCATAATGCATTTTAGGAAATTAGTTCATTCTCAAGTTTATTTTAATCAAAATATTATTGTGATAAACATTTCATTGATTCATTTGTTTCCTTTTTTAATATATATAAAAACGACAACCATAAATACTTTATGCCTTTGTTTTCTTTTTTAATATTTATCCAATAAAATCAGATATCGTACCAAAAAGATTCGAAAACAAACCATCAATCTCTGCAACCAGAAAATCATTCTTAGAAAAATTTTCAAAAAAAAAAATAATTTGTTTCCTATTTTAATATTTAAAAAGAATCCAATATATTTCTCTATTTATCTAACAACAAATCTAATTTAGCCACATGTCATGCAAACTCTCAGTGTCTCAACATTTCATTAGTATTCATTAGTTATTTTGTTACTTCTATAGTTCTATTGTTAAATTGTTAAATCATCAAAATTTACCAATTCGGAATTGAATACATCAAAATTCATTTTTTGAATCATTATTTGATTTAAGAATAATTTTATACCTATTAATGCATATGAGACATATCTCTATGCAAGAGTTTCACAATTATCTCATACATTTTGTGTCATGAAAAAGCCAAATCAAATCAATTTATTAATTATGATGATGCGATCAATCATGGCCATCAAATCAATTAATCAAATCATCAAATATATTTCTCTAAATGTCTATTTCATTTTTCGATTGAGACATATTTTTCCAAATAAGACTAGAGGAGCCATAGTTTTTTTTTTTTTTTTTGAAAATTCAAATTCAGATTAGGTTCAATTCTTTTCAATTTAAACACCACAAATCTAACTACATTTGTTTCTTCCCCATTCACGTCAAATGAGGCGACCTCATTTTCTTCCTCATTCCTCTGACTTCTTCTCTCCATTTTTTGTTGATTAATCACATTCCAGCTCATTATCATATTATTAAACTCCACAAGCTATCATAGTACGTACAGTGTTAGTTGTGGTTTTCGCTTTCCTACCGTTGCACTCACTTTATTAAATCATATCTATTTCATTTGGTGAATATTTTGCAGGAAGAAGTCATTTAAGAAGAAACGTCTCATCATACCGGGTAAGATACTTGACCACTAAAAGGTTACCACTCTAAAATATAAGCTAAAATTCCATTATATATCTATAATCTCATATCATGAATAAAAAAAGTAGAAAAGATGAGTTATTTCATTTTCTTCTAATAAGTTTCTATAAACCTTATTCCTCCTCAATCTCACTATTATTCAAAATCCCCAAAGGTTTTGTCCACTTCCCTCCTTTTCCACAATCGATTCTCAAGATGAAGATGAAATATGAGTATTAAAAACCCTATTGGGGCAGCGTAAATATCTACATGGGCTATTCAGCATCATCTATTAGTCTTCATATTTCATTTCTGGTAACATTTACTCATCATGGAAAGAATCATTCACAAATTGATTGAGACTATGTTTTCATTCCCCTTTCTCCCTCCTTTTTTATATTTGCAAACCTAAATTTGTTTTTGTTTTTTTTTTACTTTTTTCTTTTTAAGAACCAACCCATGTGTTCATTATTTCTTTAATACTTCATCAATTTCTCATCTTGAGTATTGAATATTGAGTACATTTAAGATTTCATCCTTTTTTTGTCTATTTCTGTCAGATATGGAGTTTGACATTGTCAAATAAGTATATTTCTATTTCCTTTCTCTTATTTCCTTTTAAATACATTTCACTTTTTATTCTTTTATCTTTTGTGCAATTCTTAAATATTTTAATATTTAAAGTTTACCATATGCCCATTTGATTTTTTTAAAAAAAGTTAGATATTTGAGAAGGAGTTAATGGATATGTATATCTTATAGATTTTTGTTGATGCATTATTTCGAATAAAAAATTTTGAGAAAATTGCATTAATTCAAAAAAGAACAATGCAATGAAGAATATCATTAATATCACATGTATAAAATATATTCCATAAACCTGGGGTGTGTGGTTGAGTGGTAAGGACTCATTCACCCTTAATCAATTGTCTGGGGTTCGATCCCTAGCGTTGGGTATGGAAAAGCATTAAATCTCCCAGGCCAGCTGTCCCGCCCTTTGAGGTGCCTACAAATCAGCGGGGGATTAGTTTCTCCCTTGTCGAGTGATGGGATACCTTGATCATGTATAAAAAAAAATATATTCCATATATTTTTTAAATAAAAAGTCATCAATTCTGACCATAAATGCTCATCTATAATGGTTATTTTTTCCAACGTTCAAATCATACATATGTAAATGTATTAAAACCATAAATGCTCAATCAATAATAATGAGTATTTTTTTCAAGCTTTCAAATTATTCTTATATTAATAAATTAAATGTCTGAATTACGTTGAATAATTTTTCATTGAGGTTTGTATTAAATCTCTCCTTTGTTATTTCTATGAGAGCGATATCTGAATAATAAATAATATCAAGTGGTTGTGTTTTAATTATATCAAATTAATAATATAAAGTGGTGATGATAAAGTCCATCTTATTGGAAGTTTTGTGTTTTGTATGAGAGCATCATTGGAGCAACAAAAGTATCAATGAAGGGGTGCTCGGAAAACTGCATCATCATATTTGAGTCCACATATGAAATGTTACATGACAATAGAAACCAATATATATGGAATTATGGTAAACCGGATCTATAATGGTTTATTGTGATTTGTTACAAAATAAAGTAATAGTATGACAATCAACAATAACCGTTAATTTGAAATTATTCAAGGATAATGCACAATGAAAGTATCTTCAATTTTGGGAAGACCAAGCAAAACAAAAGTTAATATGTTTAGATTATTGTTATTTTGTTGATGAAATAATTTTGAATTAAAGATTGGGAGAAAGTTGTACTAATTCAAAAACAATTATTAAAATTGTAATTTTCAATTAAAATGGATAACAATGCAATGGAGAATATCATTAATATCACAAATAATCATTAATTCTGACCATAAATGCTCAACTGTAATGAGTATTTCTTTCAAAATTTCAAATCATTCATATGAATTGAATGTCTCCATTGCATTGATTACATTTTAATCAATTTTGACTATAAATTCTTGATCAATAGTAATAGGTATTTCTTTCAAAGTTTCAAATTATGCTTAGGTTAATACATCAAATGTCTCCATTACTTTAAAGAACTTCCCAATGAAGTTTGTATTAAATCTCTCATTTGTTATTCTATGAGAGCGGAATAACAAATCATATTAAGTAGCTGTGTTTTAATTATATCAAATTTAAGATATAAAGTGGTGATAAAAAGGTCATCTTATAGGAATGTAAGTCGTTTGTATGAGAGTATCATTGGAGAAACAGAAGTACGAAGGGGTACTTCAAAACTACAGCTACATATTCGAGTTCACATATGAAATGCTACATGACACTAGGAACCAATATTTGCACCGTTAGCAAATGGGATCTAAAATGGTTCATTGTAGTTTGTTACAAATTAAAATAATGAGTATGATGAGGGTAAATTTGTGGAAGCTGAGATGATGGTCCTTCTTCCTCTTTTGGAATTTGATTATGGAATTCTTTTTATTTTGAATTATTTTTCCCAAAATCTTCTTATTAATAATGATTATAAATACTCAATCATGACTAGGTGATTTACTCACCCTATATATGATAGGTTGGAATGTGAAGTTGAATTAGGCAACTCATTTTCTCTTCTCAAAACATTACGTTACAATCATTCATTTATTGTTATAAAAATGGGGGCGGGAAAATCAACTTTACCAGAATATTTTTCTTAACATCATAATACTAAGATATATTTTGAACATTTATTAATTAAGAATTTGATTGTATCATCAAATAATCTGTGATATAATAGATTAATATCATCAAATATTAAACATATGGATGATATTTCTTATAGAAGAGATGTTAAATTAACATAATTAAATTTAGGTCATCCGCGCAACGCGCGGGCTTAACAGTCTTGTTTTGGGTCACTAAATTAAATGTGGGTTTGCGAACTTGTGATTTAAAAAATGGAGGTGAAAGGAGAGCAAAGAAATACAGTGGTTCCACATCTCGTGGATGGCTACTCTGGAAAGCCAACAGGATCAGGAAAGAAACCAAATCCAAATGCCTTGCTAAACTGTAGGTAGTAGGCTATGGCTGATTCCACATCTCTTACATTATAGGATGTAGGGAGTAATTAAAACATTTATTTTTTTATAACCATGGAAAATAAAACAGCAACAGTAAATAAACTAAAGTCACGTTACATCCTCCTCCACAAAAATTGTTTTCACATAAAAAAAGTTACTTCCAAGGAGAGGTTAATTTTTAATTCTTTTAGTAATTCTAAATAATAATTTTTCAAAGGTCTCTGTAGCAAATAATTTTTTCCTTGGTCCTCTTCTAAATTTCCCTTTTTTTATTTAAAAACATGCATACTGTGTTTTTCTTTTATGAAATGCACATTGTGTTTTTAACAATGCATTCAACTGAAAATTAATTAGGGAACAGGCCAACAATGCCTTCTGTTTAGAAAATAGGAAATTAAATAAGCCTTAATTAGTAATTATCAACAAACTGAAATTTGTTTTACACTAAAAGACATAAAAAAACCATTTAAGATCGGAAGAAGGATAATTACGAACCAAAATTTAATTACATTAACATTGATTGAAGATCGAGTCCAAAACCAAAACTACGATTATATATGAAGAGAAATCATATCCCCAAGTAAAGCATCTTCATCTGATTAAAAAGTTTTTGAAAGTGCAGCTCAAATTTGGATTTGAGCATTTTAAAAAGATTCATATGGGATTTTCCGTTTTTAAAAAAACTCTCAGATCGAAGTCATAATTCAAATGGTAATCTAACAAAGATGATTACTATAATTTTGTCCAAACCAAAACCAACACCAAATTATTATTATATCATACTTAAAAAAAGAAAGTAAAATAAAACCATAAAGCTTAACAAACCGAAAACTAAAAGATGGGGTACAAGAAAACCTACAACTAGAACCACAAGCAGCATGGCATGGCATGACATCGATCCGGACTACTCGATGACCGGAGGGAAGTGTCCAAGTTGAATATAATCCTGGCTCTGTCATACCGTAATCATTGACGGCTATATTAGCGCCTCCCCAAAATCTCTTTCGTTTCACTTGAATGGACAAGATGTAAAGTCCCACATCGGCTGGGGAGGAGAACGAAAAGTGCTATATATAGGCCTGGATACCTCCCCCTCTCGACGCGTTTTAAAGCCGTGAGGGGTGAGGATTCCCCAAAGCGGACAATTTCGAGAGCGAGGCGCTAGGGGTGTTACAATTTGGTATCAGAGCAATACGTTTCTGTGACCGTCTGTCTTATGATTTTGAAAAGTATTTTTAAAGAAAAATGTGTTTTAAACTTTTGGAGGTCATGACAATCTAAATATATCTTGTGCTTCCCCTTGTTTGTTATATTTGTTAATTGATAGAAAGTATATTGTTGCTTAACATATAAATTTGGTTTTAGTTTATGATATCATATTTAATTTGTTTGTGGAGAAGGAAGTTAAACAAAATATAATAAAATAGGAAAATAAGACATCGTAGATAGTGGATGTTATCTAGATTCTCGTGGAAGGTGTGGAGATAATGATTAGTATGAAAGATTTGTTTGATAATAAAGAGGTGTGATGGATGTATAAGAAAATAATGGTAAAAATAAGAGGTTAGGCGGTTGAATAATGTGATCAAAACAACGAGAAAATAATAGGAGGTAGATAAATGTGTTTACTAGCTTTTCCATAAATGATGAAGTAGATGTGCTCTGTAAAGTTTAATGATCATATAAGGACTTAATGACTAAAGTCATTACTATTGTTCAGAAATCCTAGAAATTTGAGTAACAAGGATTAAGCATCAAAAGTGTGCCATGTGTGAGAGGTTAACTTACAAATAATGTCAATGTTTGGAAAATACTAACTTCGGTGTTAATATGACATAGAACTCAGGATTTCAAATAAGCTTTATTTGATAACATAAATCATTGTATGATGGTGAATGATTGCAGATGATTTTTTTAAAAAAAGAAGATGCATTAATAAAAAATGTTGTTTTTAGTAAATTGGTGTAATTATTATTGTTTTGAGGATGAAAGTGCTTGATTGGTCTTTTGGTGGAATTTTAAGGAATTTATCAACTTAAGAGAGAAGGAGCTTTACTTTTCATTATTAAATTTAAACCAGTATGAATGTTGTGTTATTAAAGATTTAGGACTGTAAACTATTAATTAATTGCAAATTATTATTTGCTTGAGAGATATGCTTAGAACATTATTATCAATCAAAATGATATATTCATATTGATTGTTTTCACTAAAATTAGGTTTGCATTGTTTTTAGTCACTAATTTAAGGCAGCTTAATTGACTATTGAGAAGGATCTGCAATGATTTTTTTTAGAAATCGGTAAATCCTAGGATTATCAATTACACGGATTATTAATGTATGTGCGCAATAGTGGGAATGGAAAGGCAAAATAGTATTAGAAATTATTACGCATAGTTGGTGGGTATGTAGCCAAGTAAAAGATTTGATTGATCTTATGCCTTAGCAACTGAATTCAAAAAAAAAACAGGGGCCTATAATTGTGCATATTTACTCATATATATATAGGATTATCAAGTGAAGGAAAATATTATAAATGGTTTGAACATGTAATTAATTCTGTTGGTAGTGAAGATTATTATGTGGTTTTTCTAAGGTGTGATGTTAAAATTTGGTAGGAATGCAAATATTAATATAAACTGACGTGGTAGGAGAATTGGTTTTATGAGATCGACCACTTTAGTTAAATAGGTCACTAAATATGATTTTCGAGGATTGAAGGATTCTGATTAGTCTTGATGGAAAATTGGATAGAATGATATGTTTTATGGTAATTTTAAATATGTATATATCCCTAAGTAGAAGGATTTGAGTATTGAATAGCAGTGAGAGCTAATGTATGATAAGGTTTCATGATCATTATGACTTTATGTGTTTTAATGATTTGTTTAGTTTAAATAGTGCTTATGAATTATTTTAATCAATCTAAAGCATTGATGTTGGGTTAAGAGGAATGTTGAGAGATTCAAAATTGTGAATGGAAGGATTTGATATGGGCTTTTGAGAATCGAAAAGAAATTAGTTTTTTTTAATTGTTATAGGCTTATTGGTTTATTGGTCCTAATGAGGAGATTATGTTTGGTTGAAATCTTTGGGAAAGAATATATTATAACAGTTGAGTTGTAGATTATATTGGGACAATTTGTCTAGAATTGAGATTTTAATGAAGATTTATTGCTGAGTGGATGTATTATGCTAATTAGGAATTAAGGATTAAATCAAATAGCTGCAGTATTGAGATGTGATCATTCAGATTAAAATTATTGAGCTTGATTGATCGGAGATATGGATGTGACTTTCGGAAATAGGATATATCATATTGGTTATGAATTGAGAATTATATGGGAATATGTTTTTTTTTAGAATTGAGATTTTATTGTGGTTTTAATTCGTGAATGTACAACGTTGATCAAGAAAATTGAGAATTATTTGACATGAGCTATTTCTTAAGATCGCTAGTGGGATTGTAGTAGCTAGGTAGACGAGTTATGAAGAATTTGTAGATAAAGGTATTTAAATAGATTTTGTATTCATTCATGGAGTTATTGGAGATGATGCAACTATATTTTAAGGAAATATTTGAAGGCAGATAAAGATTGAGGCCGGTATCATGATTAAAATATAGGATTCCAATATAATGATCTATTCATTAGGGTTTTAAATTTGAGATGTTGTAAATGTTTAAGTTGTTGAGTCTCTTCTTAATGTTATGAAGAAATTTTCATTTAGTGTTTAATTTAGAAGTTATGATTAGGATTGAGTTAGTAAATGATAATGTTAGTTAAATTTAAGATTCCATGGTTGAGGATTAAATGACAATTTTTGTTTAATTACGAAGGTTATATATATTATTGGGAACAATATTATGAATGGATTGTATCTTATTTTGGCTTATTTTGAATTGAAGTCGTGGGCAAGGAATAAACTTCTAGGGAATTCTTGTGTAGTAGTAAAGGAGCTAGAACATTAGATTTTAGAATATAAAGTTATGTCTCGATAAAAAAAAGAATATAAAGTTATGATTGGAGAATATTTTGATGTTGACAAAGGATATTAGAAAGTTGAACTCAATAGAGAATGGTACGTTTGACTAGTAATGTTGATTGCAAATCACCCAAGTGTTATGCTCAAAGCAGATAAGGAAAATTGATGTATTATGAGTCTTACGATTGAATTAAGATAGTTTAAGTGTTACTTTAGATTTAGAACATTCTTATATTAAGTGCTTGAGAGTTTTCAAAGGCTTAGAAGGGCTAAGTTGGCTCTAAAAACTTAGATTTCATTGAATTAAGATGAATTTAAAAAAAGGGGAATTAAGAAAACAGTGAGATAGTAAAATATTTTTCAGTGACAATCTCGAGCTTATGAGTTATAGTAGTGGGATGTTTTTGAGTTAGTTTAATTAAGTGGCCTTAAAACTAGTAAATAGTGGCTAAAAAGCAAGGAGTTAAAAAAAAACTTGTGATGATTATTCAAAGTAATGATGAGTATCTATCTTACTTTATGGGAGTAAATCGATTTAGGATTATTATGTTACGAATTATTAGTTAGAGTTTTATGATATAGGAAATTTTGAGGACAAAATTCTTTTCAGGAGGGGAGAATTGTAACATCCCTCTTTTCATATTAGGAATTAATTATTTATTTTATTTTATTTGTGTATGCCTTTATAATTATAAAAAAATGTATTTAATTACGTAATAAAATTTCATAAAAAAAAATATATACAAAATACAAATACAATGATTATTAATATTCAAAAGACTTTCATAATAGGAGAACAACTATAATGTGAGATGGATAAAAAAAAATTATTATTATTATTATTATTAACATGTAGAGTGAGGTGTAAGCCCATCTAATATTCCAAATGTGCAAGGCCCAATTACAACAAAAACCCTAGGAAGTCTCTCTCCTATACAAACACATCCCTTCTCATTTTTCTTGTTTCTTGCGCTGCATAACCTTCAGCCGTCAGAGGTATTCTTTTTTTACCTTTTCTTCAAGTTTTGCTCTGTTATCTCTTACAAGAAAGTTATAATATTGAACATCACACCTCCTTTCCACTGTGTTCTATGCATTACAGAAGCCTTATAGCTATAGTCCTCACTTTTCTCTTTTCGGTGAAATAGCCATAGGATAAAAACAAACTTATTGCCTTTAGTGCCTATCTCACGAAACCCAACGTGCCCCTATTTCTTTTATTTCTTTGTGCATCTTTCTCACGCAGTCAACCTTGTTTCTCATGTTGCAAATAAAACAAAATGAATTATTACACCCACCATTAGTTTTTCTTTATTTTCCTTTGGGTTAGTAAATATATATAAGGAAATACATTGCTCTCCTGCTTGAAACTCTGTTCGGCGTCAGTGCTGGGTAAACCATTTTTTTATGTGGATATTAAATTGTAAATATGTTATACCCATTATAAAATATAGTTGCAAGAATTTTAAATATACTCAAGTATGTGAAATAGAAAGGCTTATATATATGTAACGGAGTTATAAATTAAGTTGTAGCATGAGAGTATAGGCTAGTGTTAGAAAACTTTAGATAGTATTGTGTAGTGTATTAATAGATATATATGTGCTTATGATTTTGTAGATACTCAATGAGATTTTTGAAGTGATTATGTGATTTTACTTGTGAGCTAAGGAGCAACAGGTAACTCTGGAAAATTTTGATGGATACTTGTAAATATGTGTATAGTTATATTATAAATAATTATAATTTGTTTAAATTATGTGAGGTATAATCTTTTTAAGCATGCTTGTTTTTTATCTATATTATGTGAGATGTATGCTGGTTTGTTCCTTTTCAAGCATGCTTATATGTATTGATACAGTTTACTTGTCAGTTAAACCTATGTGAAGCATGATTATATATGTTATGAGTGATCATGGAATTGCAACGTGATTATGGTATCATGAATTGGAATTTGATATGGTTTTGAAATTGGATATAATTGTCATAACATTTGCATTCACGGTTATGGGATAGAATTTAGAGGGGAGAAGATCTGTATGGTGAATTTTATTACCACGTGGTATGCCACCACTCGGTGCACAGTGGATGGTAGTGGTACTTGTCAGGGCCTTTTCTTCTATGTCTTCCTTTGTCAGGGATTGCATGGAAGTTATGGGACATGTGACAACTCCTTATATTTGCTCTTTAAGGAGGGGAGCCATAGTCCATGCTTGAGCTCTATACCTTTGGCAGGGTATATCTCAAGTATGGTGAGCTTGAGACAATCTAGTTAATTGGATCTGTTTCTATTTGGACCGTGTGTTAGCCTATGGTTCCTGTCAGCGGAATAAGGGTGGAGGCGATATAAGGGAGGCATGCATGATACATTCATTCATGAGCAAACTATATTTATCTAAATGTATGAGTAATATAATATTGGTGTATTTAGAGGCCACAAATTATTTTGTGGAATATAATTATTTGTAAAATAATTGTACATGATTTGTTAGTGTATGTTAGATGTTTTCAGTAGTTACTGAGATGTCGATCTCACTCCAGTATTAACAATTTTAGGTGAATGATCTAACAATAACCAAGGGAAGACACTTGAGGAGTAAGCACGTTGAGTTATATTTTTTTTATCATGGACCTAAGACTTTAAAATGTTTTATTTTTTATTTAAATTTGTCACTACGACTTCGATTTTTGGGAGTGTAAATATAATTTTATTATAAATTGTATATGATTTTGGAGGGTGTTACAATTTTAGAGGGGCGAAATCTGTAACATCCCAGCGCCTCGCTCTCGAAATTGTCCGCTTTGGGGAATCCTCACCCCTCACGGCTTTAAAACGCGTCGAGAGGGGGAGGTATCCAGGCCTATATATAGCACTTTTCGTTCTCCTCCCCAGCCGATGTGGGACTTTACAATCCACCCCCCTTGGGGCCCAGCGCCCTCGCTGGCACACCGACCCGAGCCTGGCTCTGATACCAAATTGTAACACCCTCCAAAATCATATACAATTTATAATAAAATTATATTTACACTCCCAAAAATCGAAGTCGTAGTGACAAATTTAAATAAAAAATAAAACATTTTAAAGTCTTAGGTCCATGACAAAAAAAATATAACTCAACGTGCTTACTCCTCAAGTGTCTTCCCTTGGTTATTGTTAGATCATTCACCTAAAATTGTTAATACTGGAGTGAGATCGACATCTCAGTAACTACTGAAAACATCTAACATACACTAACAAATCATGTACAATTATTTTACAAATAATTATATTCCACAAAATAATTTGTGGCCTCTAAATACACCAATATTACATTACTCATACATTTAGATAAATATAGTTTGCTCATGAATGAATGTATCATGCATGCCTCCCTTATATCGCCTCCACCCTTATTCCGCTGACAGGAACCATAGGCTAACACACGGTCCAAATAGAAACAGATCCAATTAACTAGATTGTCTCAAGCTCACCATATTTGAGATATACACTGCCAAAGGTATAGAGCTCAAGCATGGACTATGACTCCCCTCCTTAAAGAGCAAATATAAGGAGTTGTCACATGTCCCATAACTTCCATGCAATCCATGGCAAATGAAGACATAGAAGAAAAGACCCTGACAAGTACCACTACCATCCACTGTGCACCGAGTGGTGGCATACCACGTGGTAATAAAATTCACCATACAGATTTTCTCCCCTCTAAATTCTATCCCATCACCGTGAATGCAAATGTTATGACAATTATATCCAATTTCAAAACCATATCAAATTCCAATTCATGATACCATAATCACGTTGCAATTCCATGATCACTCATAACATATATAATCATGCTTCACATAGGTTTAACTGACAAGTAAACTGTATCAATACATATAAGCATGCTTGAAAAGGAACAAACCAGCATACATCTCACATAATATAGATAAAAAGCAAGCATGCTTAAAAAGATTATACCTCACATAATTTAAACAAATTATAATTATTTATAATATAACTATACACATATTTGCAAGTATCCATCAAAATTTTCCAGAGTTACCTGTTGCTCCTTAGCTCACAAGTAAAATCACATAATCACTTCAAAAATCTCATTGAGTATCTACAAAATCATAAGCACATATATATCTATTAATACACTACACAATACTATCTAAAGTTTTCTAATACTAGCCTATACTCTCATGCTACAACTTAATTTATAACTCCCTTACATATATATAAGCCTTTCTATTTTACATACTTGAGTATATTTAAAATTCTTGCAACTATATTTTATAATGGGTATAACATATTTACAATTTAATATCCACATAAAAAAATGGTTTACCCAGCACTGACGCCGAACAGAGTTCCAAGCAGGAGAGCAATGTATTTCCTTATATATATTTACTAACCCAAAGGAAAATAAAGAAAAACTAATGGTGGGTGTAATAATTCATTTTGTTTTATTTGCAACATGAGAAACAAGGTTGACTGCGTGAGAAAGATGCACAAAGAAATAAAAGAAATAGGGGCACGTTGGGTTTCGTGAGATAGGCACTAAAGGCAATAAGTTTGTTTTTATCCTATGGCTATTTCACCGAAAAGAGAAAAGTGAGGACTATAGCTGTAAGGCTTCTGTAATGCATAGAACACAGTGGAAAGGAGGTGTGATGTTCAATATTATAACTTTCTTGTAAGAGATAACAGAGCAAAACTTGAAGAAAAGGTAAAAAAAGAATACCTCTGACGGCTGAAGGTTATGCAGCGCAAGAAACAAAAAAAATGAGAAGGGATGTGTTTGTATAGGAGAGAGGCTTCCTAGGGTTTTTGTTGTAATTGAGCCTTGCACATTTGGAATATTAGATGGGCTTACACCTCACTCTACATGTTAATAATAATAATAATAATAATTTTTTTTTTATCTATCTCACATTATAGTTGTTCTCCTATTATGAAAGTCTTTTGAATATTAATAATCATTGTATTTGTATTTTGTATATATTTTTTTTTATGAAATTTTATTACGTAATTAAATACATTTTTTTATAATTATAAAGGCATACACAAATAAAATAAAATAAATAACTAATTCCTAATATGAAAAGAGGGATGTTACACAAGACATTATATTTCAGCATTGTACTAAAATCCACCCGCAAGTACATTTTGCCGCCCACCTTCACCGTCCCATTAAGTTCTCCGCTACCTGTTTCAATGGAACCGCTCTGCATGACACCAGTATCTCCTCTCATGGTGCCCTCCGGCCCATAGAAGTCTGCCATTGTCGAGCTACCAATCTCTCTAGTCGTATTTTTATCAACAAATACACTAATTTTGATTTGAAGCCATGATCATTGACTGCAACATTAGCCCCTCCCTATAATATATATAAGCTATAATATATATAAGCCTGGTTTTATGTAACTCAAACCGAACTTGTACTTGACCGATGTCATAAAATCGACTACGTCGTCAACCTTGGCCGTCCGGTTATTCACTCCGGCAGGTACTTCAACGGAGGTCGACGTCTCTGCATACTTGCCTGTCCCGTACGTCCTCGTGGGACCCCTGATAGATGCCCTCAAGAAATTAAGCTGTGATCAGTGTGCTGATGATCGACATCGTATCTATATATTTATACTAGTGAATATGCTTGGTTAGCTAAGCTTCTTGCATTGGCAGTCAACAATTAATTAAAGATATGCCCCACACCGTGTTCTGCATTATTTTAGCTATCAGATTTCGCACTTTTAATTTTCTACAGCCAAAGGTTTTTTATCTCGTCAAACACCTAGTCAATTTTTTTATTTTATTTTCATGTCATGCGTTAGTGGCTGAGGGTGAAGAATTTGACAATATATATTCCAGCACCAAGAGAACTTCATACACTATATGTTACGCTGAAGCAGTCATGCGGAGGTTTGTTTGATGGGAAATGTAAATTATTATTTACACCACCTAATTATTATGATATATGTAATATATTATAAAGTTATTTATCAGTTTATGACTTTTGCTTCACATATGTATGTTCTTAAACTATTATCAGTACATTATACGCGTGGATGACTTTCTAGATATATCATCAGTAAACACTACTTAAATAATTTGATTGTAGAAATCATATCCCCTAGTAAAGCATCTTCATCTGATTAAAATTCTTTTGAAAGTGCAGCTCAAATTTGGATTTGAGCATTTTGAAAAGGGATTTTCCGTTTTTAAAAAAAAAACTCTCAGAGGTCACAATTCAAATGGTAATCTAACAAACATGATTATAATTTTGTCCAAACCAAAACCAACACCAAATTATTATTATATCATACTTTAAAAAAGAAAGTAAAATAAAACCATAAAGCTTAACAATTCGAAAACCAAAAGATGGGTACAAGAAAACCTAGAAGTAGAACCACAAGCAGCATGGCATGGCATGGCATGGCATGGCATCGATCCGGACTACTCGATGACCGGAGGGAAGTGTCCAAGTTGAATATAATCCTGGCAGTCTGTCATGCCGTATTCATTGATGGCTATATTAGCCCCTCCCCAAAATCTCTTTCGTTTCACGGGAATGGACAATAAATAATATTTCAGCATTGTACTAAAATCCATCCGCATGTACATTTTTGTGCCCACCTTCATTGTCCCATTAAGTTCTCCGCTACCTGTTTCAATGGTACTGCTCTGCAAGACACCAGAATTTCCTCTCATGTCGCTCTCCGGCCCATAGAAGTCTGTCATTGTCGAGCTACCAATCTGTCTGGTCGTATTTTTATCAACAAATACACTAATTTTGATCTTTGCGTCACTGTAGGTTATTCCATAATTGCTTGGGTTAATGCATCCGACTGTGAAGGGTATTTTGATGGCGGAGTTGCAATTATTGCAAGTTGCGTTGTTGTTTGATGTGGTTTGGTTAAGGGTTGAAACAACGTTGAAGGTTGTGATTAAGCATATGGGTTCAAGTGGTCGAAAAACGAAATAGAAAAAGACCGATAGAATGGCGACACCAAGAAGTATAACGAGGAATAATATCAAAGTATCTCTACGTTTATGTTGATTCCCGTATTTCGGTTGATGAGCTCTTGAATAATAAGGATATGACTCTCCTCTTTCAGCTCCCATCTTTTGTTTCAAAAACAATGTTTTGTGCTTGTTTGTTTCTATCATTAATTAGATTCTATTCTATGTTAAATATAAGTGTTTGAGGTTGGGCCAAAAATGGGACGAAAGATTTTATTGAAGGTGATCCCTTAATTAAACAAAATTTTGAACGAGTTAAATCAAATTTTCCCGTAGTATTTATGTATATATTCAGTTTTGACTATATCTTTTTATTTGCATTGATTATAGTATAACCAAATCAAATCCTAAATACGGTAAATCACACTTTTGGATTATATGAATTGAACTGTTCAAGAAATAATAAAATATAAATTGATATATTTTAAAATTTATTGTGATTCGGTAGCAAATGAATCAGATACCTGTGGCTGGGTATGTACCTGTGGCTGGGTATGTAGCATAAGACGTGGACGTGGTTGAATGCTTTGATGTGGTTTTAATAAGTTCCGTGTTTCAATCCTCTCAAAGGCCATGATTACTTTTTTTTTTGTTGCGATTTTAAAGATCAACAAAATATCTTTCCAAATTTATCAGAAGTTTGGTCTAATCCCGAAAAATGAGCCTTCTATATATAGTCACATTGGCAATAAAGTGGGCTCTATATATGGACAATGGGGGTTCTTATTAAAGAAATAAAGGTACAACAACAAAATAATTGAAAGGGTTAACATCACCACTAACCCGGAAGTTCTATTAAGGATTACAATAGCCCGACCCAATAGATGATTCAGATAAGCCCAAGCCCAATTATCTTGTTGTGCTTAGGTGCTTATATAAGAAGGAACTGCTGATTGTTTGTAATATACAGTTAGATATTCACAAAGGCTCAAGCCCAACTAGCTTTTTGAGCTTAGGTGCTCATATAAGATTTAAGAAGGATCGAAAGAGCCGATTGTTTGTCACATTTTTTTATCATAAATTGTTTGTCACATGACATACGTACAATTTTGACATTTTATCAAATAAGGAATATTTTTCAATAATTTAGCCGGGCCACTTGTTTGACAGGAGGAGAGGAGAGTTGAGGTTGGGAAGTGTCAAAGTGGTGATTAAGTAGTTGATTTAGTTGCCAAGAGACTAGTGAAATGATGGTTAGAAAATGTGAAATAGAGTATCTCCCCACCTTTAAGATCATGTGTTCAATCCTTAAGAGTCTTCCCCGGCAAACTCTGGATTAATCAATACTCAAAAAGTACAGGATACCAGAGACTCTAAGAAAAAAAAAGGTAGCTGATTTAGTTTCCATAAAAAATTTAAAAGAAGCAACTAGTAGTTGATTTAGTTTCCATATTTAAAATATGTGGGAAGTGTTTATAAATTTATTTTCCTATATGTATTCCATAAAATAGAATAGTTTATGTAATTCATAAAATATGCTTATATTTAATTGTCATTTTACTACTCTCTCCGATCCTAAATATAGGACCTAATTGACTTTTTAAAAAAATCCTAAAAAAGCAAAAAATAAGTTAATTATAAATTGATTTACCTAATTTTTTCTCTTAGACTAGTTTATTTTACCTATAAGCTAATAGATAATCTAAAAAGATATCAAATATGTCATGATTTAATAACCTATTTCGCAACCTTAATCTTTCAAAAAAAAAGTTATCTAGGTCTTATATTTAATAATAACTTTTTTTTGGAAAAATTAAGGTTGCGAAATAGGTTATTAAATGATGACATATTTGATATCTTTTTAGATTATCCATTAGCTTATAGTAAAATAAACTAGTTTAAGAGAAAAAATTAGGTAAATCAATTTATAATTAACATATTTTTTGCTTTTTTTAGGATTTTTTAAAAAAAGTCATCTAGGTCCTATATTTAGGAAACGGAGATAGTATTTAAAACAGGAGGTAGTATAATTTTTCTATACAATAAGTGTTGGAGTACACTTTTATACCTCAATATTAAATCACATGCAGACCAAGAAAGGTGCTTACTCACATCGCATTCGCACCATCCACGGTAAGAGACATCCATTCTTCATAGAAAAAGTACACTCTTGACTCATCGGTCAACGCAAGTCATTCATTGGCCTCTCCTCTTCTCTTCTCTGCTTCCATGTAAACTCCACACTTCACACAAACCACCTTTCTCTGTCTCTGCCTCACTGTATATATCTATCTATCTGTACACTACCTTGGAGCTAAGAAAAGAAGCAAGTGTGACAATCATTCATTTTGCTGAATGACAAAATTCAGCTGCTAAAACTAAAACTGAAACTTTAATTTCCTATGGATGAGAGTAGTGAAGATTGGTCTAATCTTTCACCGCAGCTATGTCTGATGATAAGCAAGCGATTCAACACCAACATAGACATTCTCAGGTTTTGTTCTACATGTAATTCATGGCGTTCTTCTCTTTATCCACCTCATGCACCACCTTCTCGGATCATCATAACTCCTTTGCCAAACGTAGCTTAACCTCAACAATCATTTATCGTTTACAACCTTCTAGTATAGCTGAAGCCACTCCAAGTTTGACTTTTTCAAAGTCAAAGTCTTGGTTGATCAAGGTTGAAGAATCTGAGTATGGACGTCTTCGTCTATTGAATCCTTTTACAAATGGTAGATTTTTGAGCTCTCATTCTTTTCCTGATTGTCTTGATATGTTGAGTTTTCGATTTGTTGAGCTTGTGAAAATGTGTTCTTTATCGTTGGATGGTTTTGATGGGGTGTTTGTTCCTCTTGAGAGTAGGAAAGTAGTGGCTTTTCCTGATTTTAGTTGGACTGATCTTGACAAGTTCATGCTTTTTTCTGTACATGGGGATGGGAGATTGGGGTTTAGTAAAATTGGTGATGACCAATGGACCCCACTTGTGGATGGTATCAATAACATTTGCTATGATGATGTGATTGTTTATAAGGGTGGCCTTTATGCTGTAGATAGATGTGGAACCACTTATATGCTTGATTGTTCATCCTTTAAGTTGGTGCAGTTTTCTTTTCCACTTTGTTGTTTGGTTGAGAATAGCAAGAAGCATTTGGTAGAATCAGGTGGGAGTCTTTTTGTTGTTGATATGCATTTTGAAGGAGATCCCAATAACCCTGAGGGTAAGAGTAAGACATATGATGTGCTTGGTTTGAGAGTGTATAAGCTTGAGAAGGGATTGGGGAAATGGTTGGAAGTGAACAACTTAGATGGACATGCTTTTGTTTTGAGTAAAGACTGTAATTTCTCCCTTTTGGCTTGTGAATACCAAGGATATGAACCGGATTGCATATTCTTCTGTGATGGAGGAAGTGTTTCTATGTTCAACTTGAGGACTTCCACTTTCACTTGCAATGATCCCATGGTCTTTTGGCCTTGTCCAAATCTTTTTGACTTGTGCTTTTCCCCCAAAAGGAACCACTTGCTTAAGTTGGATGACTGTGTGGATTGGTCTGTATTCCCCCCTGAACTATGTTAAATTGTAGTTAAACACATTCACAGTAGAATTGACTTTTTTCATTTTCGGTCGATCTGCAAGTCATGGCGATTCTCTGTCTCTTCCTCTTGCCCAGTTCATCCCAGGTTCTCTACAAGAATCATCTCCCCTTTTGGAAAACGAAAGCTTACTTTCACCACAATTTATCATCTGGCGCTTTCTGATCCCTCTGTAACATTTCCAAATTACTTCTTCTCCAAGGCGTGGTTGATCAAATTTGAAGATCCGAAATACACTCGTCTCGTTCTCTTAAACATTTTTACAAATGAGAGACTCTCTAATTCAAATACCTCCCTTAGCCTTTCCCCTAAGGTGTTTAATCTATTGAACTTTGGGTTTTTTGAACTTATAAGAACATATTCTATCTCATTGCCTGATGATAGTTATGGTCTGAGCTTTCATCCTCTTGAGAGTCGGAAGGTAGTAGCATTCCCCAATTCTGCTTGGACTAAAATAGAGGACTGCATGTTTTTTTCTTTACATCGGAATGGGAGGCTAGGCTTTTCAAAGATTGGTGATAAAGAGTGGACCCTTGTGGGGGATAATAACTTATATTATGATGACATAATTGTTCATAAGGGTCAGCTCTATGTTGTGGATAGATGGGGAATCATTTCCTGGATCGATTGTTCGTCCTTCAAGTTGGTGCAGTTTTCTCCTCCATTTGGTGTCATGCTTGACAACATTAAGAAGCATCTGGTAGAATCATGTGGAAGCCTGTATGTTGTTGATATGTATTTTGATGGAGATCCCAACAACCGCGCGGGCACGTCCTATAATGTATTAGGTCTGAAAGTGTATAAGCTTGATGAGGAATGGGGTAGGTGGTTGGATGTGAAAAACTTGGAGGACCGTGTGTTTGTTCTGAGTAGAGACTGTAATTTCTCCCTCTCAGCTCATGACTATCATGGATGTGAAAGGAATTGCATCTACTTCTATGAGAGAGGCAATGTTTCTATGTTCAACTTGAGCTCTTCCACGTTCTGTAATACTCCCAATGTCTTTTGGCCATGCCCATCTCTGTTTGACCTGCTGTTCGTTTCACCAAAAAAGCATTGACCATTCCATATAAGGATCCCTTGGGGGGGGGGGGGGGGGGCTGAATTTGAAGAGGATGTTATTTCCACTACTCATGTATTTGTAAGTTGAATGCGAAAAAATGGGAATAAGTTAAGGTAAGAAGCCTGGAAATTAGGAGCCAGTTTATTAGCTCTGAATATTTGGTCTGATAACATGCTTATACATATTGAGATTGTCTAGCTATTCTATACTTACCTGGGTCATGACTAGTGATGTAAGTGTGAGATCTTTTCTTTTTTTTCAGATTGGAAACATATTATGCAAGCTTCATGCTAATTGTCCCAGTTCTTGTGCCATATTAGCAGGTTTTGTTACTCATGATGTTTACACCCATTGGACTTAAAACAGTGTTGTTAAAATGTAACTAAGGATTGATAACAGTGTTGTTGAACAATTGAACTGGGATGATTAGTGGTGGTCCCAAAAAAAGGATAGAGTTCCCCCCTCCCAAAAGAAAAAAACAATAGGCACATGCACATGTGTGTAATTCTCTATAATGGGTTAATAATGGATGCAGACGATAGAGTTAGGAACTTGGTTGAAGCATATTGATGTTGTTGAACTACGCTTAGGTGACAATCTGGAAAAACCATTAAGCATCTATACTTCCCTCCTCACAGACCAAAACCATTGAGAATGTTGGTTTGTACCCATGCATGAGAAATATGATCTTCAGAAGCTGGATTATTAAATTGGAGGGATGAAGAAACTTAATTTACTTTTTTTTAAAATGTGTATTGTTTTTCTCAATAGTGGGATGTATTATCTTGGCATGTGAAATCAAAGATAAGGATTTTACACTTATTATCAAAGGTACATTTGATAGTTTTTTATTCATAGGGTACATTTAATATATTGCAACATGGATGTATAATAGTAACAGTTAGGGGTGCACAAATGACGGACATGACCGGGCCACCTATATGCCCTGGTCATGTCCTAAATAATTGTCGGGCCAGAATTTTTGGCCCGAGACCCGGTCATGTCCTGTTTGGCCCGACACCGAGATCGGGCCGGACATGACCACCGGGACACATGACGGACCATGTTGGTCCCAAATTCTTTTTTTTACAATTAAATAAAAAACTTCCACTTTTCAACCATTAAATAAATTGATGTATTATGTAGGAAAAATAAAGAATTGTAATCAACTATTTTTAAATTAAATAAGTAATTAATTAATTATGAAATAGTTTGATAATTGTGTTAATTAATCAAAATATTTTTACTAAAAATAATAAAATTATCGGGCTGGGCCGTCATGTTGGTCATGGAGCATATGCCCTGGTCCTGTCCTACCCGATAGCCAGGTCGGTCATGTCCTAATCGGGCTGGTCTCGGGCCACTTCGTGACAGACCATTTTTGACATAGAACCGGATCGGGTCATGACGGGCCAACCGGGCCGCCGGGCTTTTGTGCAGCCCTAGTAACAGTCACGTATGCATGACCATGGTTAGAAGCATCTTGCTTGGGAAGACATCTATGAGCCATGGCACAATTGTTCATTCACAGTGATTATTACAAATTAAACAGACTAAATTATCCGTAAACCATAAATTAACAAAAAAAATGTCCTCCCCAAAAGCAACTTTAAAAATTCAAAAGCCAACTAAAGAAAAAAAATGTTTGGATTTGCTTTAAATTGAAATAATGTTTTCTTCTATTATGAATTACCTCTAAAATTACACTTTAAAGTTAATAGATATTCACAATTATTTTCTCAAATAAAAACATAGTCAAAAACATAAATCACATTATATTAATTGTCATTTATATCAATTTTAGTCTAGTCTGCATGAAACTCGCTTTTATAAACATTAATCTAAACAAGCCTTAAGCTAATATGTGAAATATTAATATCTGTTAAGTTATTTGTACATTATCCAAATCCAAAGGGATTTATGTGTAATTTGAAAAAAAATTTCCAAATTCAAAGTTGGTGGCATCGGATCCCAACTAATGCCGTTGTGTGTAATAATTTCGCACGGCATGCTTATTAATTACAGTAGTTTTTACTCCCTCAATTCCTAAATATAAGTTCATTTTGGGGAAGTGGATAAGTTCCTAAATATAAGATCATTTTCTATTTTGTCTCAATTTTTGTCTAAATTACCCCTATACTTCTTAACTCTCTCACTTCTCTCTCAAATCCCTATTTGTCTTTTAAATTTAAGTGATCTGAGAGGTATTTTGGGAAGATCATGTAATCCTAATTCATTGGAAAGTTTTCCATAATCTCTCCAAATTAACCAAAGTAATCTTATATTTAGGAACGGAGGGAGTATTTTTTTTATATTGACTTGGATTTTGCTTAATGGCCTGGTATTTAGTCCCGTTTCCTGGTTGGCTTATTTAGTTATAATATATACTCCCTCCGGTCCTAAATATAACACCTAGTTCACGTTTTTGGAAAATCGTAAAAAAACAAAAAATAAGTTAAATATAAATTGATTTACCTAATATTTTCTCTTAGACTAGTTTATTTTACTTATAAGCTAATGTATAATCTAAAAATATATCAAATATGTCATGATTTGATAACCTATTTCGCAACCTTAATCTCTCCAAAAAAAGTCAATTAGGTCTTATATTTAAGACCGAAGGTAGTATTACATGGTATTTAATCGTATTATATATCTGTAACAAAAAAGATAAAATAATATTTGAGGACATATAAAATATAAATACTCTAAAGTTACTTTTCTCAGTCTTTTAAATAAGTCAAGTTAATGTTAATAACATTTAAGAGTAGAGAGAGAGAGGGCAGACAATATTCGCTCTCTCTAGTCCTAAATACAGAAACTAACCAAGATGGTTTGTGAGTCTAAAATATAAGATTTTTTTTCCATTTTATCTCCGATATTTATTATTTTTCATGTCGCAAATTCCTACTAATGGTGGGTTGTTAGAAGAGAAAAGAGCATACATTTGACATAGAAAACAGTTCAATGCACTTGTCTTTCAACATTTATTGCCGATGATGCGATGTCGGAAGGTTCCATGCCAATGTGTGACTTTTAAGGTAAAGTTATTGCCTTAGATGTGTTTCTCAATCCATTATCATTCTCTTTAACCATGCATGCTAGTACCCTAAGTCCTAACATGACCATCACATGTTATGAGTGGTTCAAGTGGGAGATATACTCCCTCCGGTCCCTAATGTAAGAGCCCGAAATTTGAATGATTTTTGTCCCTAATGTAAGAGCTCACCCCATATTCTCTCCTCATTTAATGCATTTTTTCCTACTTTACCCATAACTCTCTTTCATATTTATTAATGCTTATGTATTTCTCTCTCTTAAAAGTACCATTATAAATATGGGCAATTTTGGAAAAGAAGCATTAACTTCAGACACCCAACTAACATTCACATGTTTTCTTAAAAAGCGTTTTTTTGACGGCTAGCTCTTACATTAGGGACTGGACGGAGTATATTGTAAGTGTAATTGACCAAACATGTCAAACACAATTAGTAACATTGGACCCCATTGTAAATAAAGAAATGCACTGTTTTTTTTTAATTCTTTTTTTCTTGTTTAGCTTCCAGCACGCTTAAAGTCTTTATCTTTTATGTTTTCAGTTTTAACACAGCTTTCAGCATGAAATGTCATCATCAGTCCACGTCCCAAAATCATTTCTTCCACCTCATTGTTCTTTATGGAGTAATGAGCCCTTTTCTTTTCTTTTGTCATCTCAATTTTCTCCCTTCGGTGGGAAATAAAGCTTCTTTCTTGCACTTGCCTTTAAGCTTCAGTTTTTTCTTCTTTCCTTTCACTGTTTGATGTTTGATGCCTCCTCTGCAACCACATTAGCTATCCTTTGAAAACAACAGCTATTCAACAGAAGCAGATTAAACAAATAAACCATCTTTGCTCTTTTTAACTTAGAAGAGTTTATGATTGTTAATGTTTTGGAAGCCCTTGAATATGTAGAAGCCAAGGTTCTTCTTTTGATGTTGCAGCCTTGGAATACCCAAAAAAGCCATTTAGTTTGATAATATGTTGTGGGCTAGGCTCATTTCTTTTTGTCTCATGGACTGCATGTTTTCTCTGATCTTAATAGTAGCTATTACCTTGGGGTCATCAACATTGCTGGGATCCAAAGCTCAGAGTATTAAATCAGCTCATCTTCTTGACCTCTACATTAGAGATTACACATTCAATTCATTGGACAAACACTTCAGAACAGGCATAGCACAGTCAGTGAATTTACCTGCAAATCTTTCAGGCATCTGGGTCAATACAATAAGGTTAAGGTGTGGCAGTTTGAGAAGATACGGTGCTCACTTGAAGGAATTTCATCTTGGTTCAGGTGTTGTTGTGCATCCATGTATCGAAAGAGTCTTGCTGATAAGTCAAAACTTGGGGTATAACTGGTCTGCTATTTATTATGGTAACTATAATCTCTCTGGATATGAGCTTGTTACACCAGTTATAGGCCTTTTAGCTTACAATGCTGATGAAGATGTAAATGACATGAACCCTTTTCAACTTGGTATTGTTGCTGAAGAGAAGCCCCTGACAATTGATTTTACCAACATTTCAAGGTTTAAAGATGCAGAAGGAGGAATTACACCCTTGTGTGCTAGTTTTGAAGGAGATGGAAGGATGACATTGGCAAAGCCATTATCACCAAATATTTGTGTTGCAAAGAGGCATGGCCATTTTGGTTTGGTCATTGAATCCCCTCCTGAGCAGTTCAAAAAGCGGATTAGTCAGTGGAAAGTGGCGGTTGGGAGTACTATTGGCGCAGCACTAGGTGCTTTTCTTCTTGGTTTGCTTCTAGTGGCTATGCTTGTGAGAGTGAAGAAGAGATCAAGAATGGAAGCTTTGGAGAGGAGGGCATATGAAGAGGAAGCCCTTCAGGTTTCAATGGTTGGCCATGTCAGGGCTCCTACAGCATCCGGCACACGAACAACACCGATAATTGAGCATGAGTATATACCTCCTCCTCGTTGAAATGTTGAAATGTTTCGTTTCGTTGATCAATCAATTTTGTAACATTAAGATGACATCTAATCATATTGTTAACAGGCCAAGACCAAAATTTGTATTACTTCCTACCAAAGTTTGCATGGATTTTGTTCTTCTAAGCAAAGGGTTTCAATCTTGAACTCTTCTGATTTATAATTCTATTCTATTGAAATAGGATGCTTAACTTTTTTGAGGTTTGAGGATTGACTTTTTAAAATTACTACATTTCTCAACCTTTATTTCATTACAAGGAATAGGTAAGATGTAAATTTTCCTATTAAAAGGTTAAATTGTTGTTGAAGACATGGATTAATGTGTATTTGATTGATATATATATATGACATATTTCTGAAACATCTAGGCTTCAAATTTCTTGTTCTTTTGTGTTATCTGGCAATAGTGAAATGTAAATTAAGTTTCTTCAACCTGCTGACATGTACTGTAATGATGTTTATTGAAAAGTCAGAAAAAGCTACCCTGTAAAGCTTCCCATGCCTGGACATCATGATTTCTGGTAATTCCATATAAAGTTTGACCATTGAGTGAAAAATTGATTGAGCTATGTCTTATTGTTAAAGGTCAGAATATATATTTTGCTATAATGCTGGCCGTGTCTTAGTAGGAACCAGATACTTTAAGTAATAATTATGGTCCCATTGTGTTACCATAGGAAGCTAGCTTTTGGTTTAATTGTTAGTTGGTGACAATTTCAATGACCATTTAGAGGTTGTTTTTGTGTTTGTGTTACAACAAATGAACTAGCAGTAAATAAAGGTAAAGAAGTTACAATTTATGGCCTCTTTGGGTCTGTTTGGTTTGAGGGAAGGGAAGGGGAGGGGAGGGAAAATGAGCCACTCCCCTTGCATGGTTTAAAAATTAGGAGGGGAGGGAGCCCAAAATATTCCCTTCCTTCCCATTCCCTTCCCTCATTTTAGCTCCCTCCAAATTGGGGGGTTTTGGAGGGGAGCCAAATATCTTGACTAAAATGCACTCATTCATTCTACATTCCTCACTTTTAAAGTCTGAAGGTCTCAATCCCTCACTTTCTTCTTTCACTCTCAAGCCTATGATATTCTCATGGATGCTCCAGCAAAGAAAAATAAATTGGGGATTTGGAGGAATGACAAAAATGTTGACTTGCCAAGTTTATGATATTACCATGGATGCTCTAGCAAAAAATAAATAAATAAAATGCTCATAATAATCGTTCTCTTCGTTTTCTTCTTTGTTTGTACTTGCCAAACCCACACCACTGATGGACCAAGAGAAGGATGATTGTTGATTGATGAGTTGGTGTAATTATTTTAGCGTGTGTGCAATCTGGAAAACATATTTATTTTATTTCATCGAAAACACATTTATTTACTCCTACTATTTTTTCATCTACTTTGATAACACTGTTTCTACATCCTCCCATCCATGATCGAATTTACAACTTGTTTTTTTAATTAGCTAGCTGCTATTGAATTTGAATTTGTTGAAGGAATACTTAAATACAAAACAAGTAATATAATAAACACAATTATGAGTTAATATATAACTATAAGGATAAAATGGTAAATTAATCATTATCACTCTCCCCTTCCCTCCTTAACCAAACAAATTATCATTAAACCCTCTCCCTCCCTTCCATTCCCTTCCCTCATTTTTATCAGACCAAATAAAGTACTATTAAACCTTCCCTCTCCCTTCCATTCCCTCCCCTCCCTCCCCTTCCCTCCCCTCCCCTCAAACCAAACAGGCCCTTTGAGTTACTTCTTTTCCTTCTTGGACATGCAACCACTGATGCCTATAACCAAAAAGTAACTAGTGAACTCGAACTCGAATGCGTATATGTATGTTTATCTTTGCTGTTTCTTCTCAAAAATGCTGTGTAGGGTACCAAGTGTAGTTTCTTCAGCTGGTTCTTCAGTCAAGTAACTTGTAAGGTAGTTTGATGTATGTGGTGTCTTTCTTAACAAATGTTGTAATTCTGGATTCGGGTTTGATCATGATGTTGCTAGGCTTTTTGATGATGGATGCTATGTAATTTTAGTCTCAATTGAATTTGCTTCTGCAAATTTCAGTTCTTTCTCTTGGGTAATTTTAATCTGTGATGTTCTACTTGTCTTTTGGATATTAAGCAGAATGTGTTGGGAACTAATTTCTCCACTCTGCTTTTATTCCATTCAGTCATTCATATCATCATCAATTATCACTTTCTTTTTTCTTTTTAAAAAATCCCAAATTGGCGGCAGAAAAAATTGATTTTCTCTCCTTTTTATTCATGCTCACATAAAAATGTCAAAACTAAAAAAAAAAGTTTATAAATTTTGACCGTCAAAACGAATTTAGGCTGTCCATTAGCAGAAAAGCAGGAAAAAAGAGAAGCTAGTTTGCAGCTATTGATGCGTTAAATTCTATAAATGATCTCATGATGCCCTTTTTTAAGATTGATATTAAAACATGTTTACTTTTTTTTACCATAAAACATGTTTACTTGAATCAGAAGAAAGATGCGGTAACAGCTATCTAATTCATTCTTATTGCTATCAATTCATCTTGTAAAATTTAGGCTTATCTTGATGCATCATATGAAAAGAAACTTAATGTTAGTTCTATTAGTAATGATACTCCAAAAGTTCAAAATTGTAGTCAATTTATAGTCAAATTTAACCTAGATAATGATTGATGTAAAATTACTACTATTTAGAAACTTTGGAAACGACGTTATAGCTAAAACTAGCAAATAAACCCGCGCGTTGCGCGGGAGCATTATTTCCATTAACGTTTTTAAATAGAAGAGCATATAACAATTTCATATAATTGTTGAACAATATTTTTGCGGAGATGTACAATGGAAATAAAATAGCAAGTACAACTAAAAGGTTTTTGTAGAAAGTCATAATACTGATTGTTTTTTTGGGTTAAAAAAATGCTGGGTTTAACAGATAAAATGAAGATGACAACTATAAAGGTTCCCCGCGCTTCGCGCGGTTAAGAGAAGTAAATGAAAGACACATTAATAAATATAGAGTTATTGCTAAAATAAAGAAAGAAGGAATTTTTATGTGTTTTGTTTCAAAAAAAAATTGGTTGGGTCACATATGCTTTGAGCATCTACATTAAACAAATGAATGACACATTCATAAGTCAAGGGCATTAGGTCAAGGGAAACATTTTCTCCTTTAATAAATCAACCTCAGGAATATTGGGCACACAAGACATCGCTATGTTTTGTACAAAAGTCTATGTCCTTGATGGAAAAAAGTACTCAAAGTGTAGTCTACAAATGAGCAATAAAAAATAATATCAGTAAGATATTTACGAGATGCAGGCCTACCCAAATAGGTAACTCCGATCAATCCATTGCTTTTATCATGATATATTTTATCGAGATATAGTCCCTGGTACAAATACTTGGTGTTTCAAGACTAAAATATCATAATGATAAAAAAAAGGACTAAAATATCAGACAAATGTTGTAATAACTACTAGACACGGGAAATTCCAATCAATCCATTGTCAAAACAACAAATTAGAAAGGCAAAGATTGTTAAACAGAAGTTAAAGTGAAGATTTTGGCAGTCATAATTTGTCTCTTGTTAAAAAGTTCATTGTTGCAGCTGTAGCATAATGAGCAGTTTGGTCTTTTCAGCCATCAAAGTCCCTCTATCCAAAAAGTAAAAGAAGCATAGCCTGCAACAAAGATCTATGATCATGTACAATATGATACTAAAAATTCTTTAGAGTATGCACATGTACCAACTGTGTATTCATGTTATATATGACCGTCTACATCATTCTGAGAGAACATGTATAGTAAGGAATTGAGATAAAGCCTTCAGAAGGAGATAGCAGAATGAGAGAGTAGGTCTGCAATAAAGATATATGATGACATACAAGAAGATACTAAAAATTATAGGCTTTCCATAGGTACCAACTATGTATTCCTTTTTTTGGTATGGTACATTGGAGAGAGCAACTACAGTAAGATTTTGATAGGAAAGACTTACCACCTAACCAACTACAGAAAGCTTTGAAAGTTATCTTATTTCTATTTGACTTTTACATTTATGAACTGCATCTGGTTTGTTTAAACTTGGCAAGCAACATATGAACAGTGTTAATATGCCCATATTACAAAAAATATCATAAGTATAACAGTGTTAATATTCCCATATTAACAGCTACAAAACATCACACCTAACCCATCCCCTGTGAAGTCATAAACATCGCATCAACTTAAATTGCAATATGTCAATCAGTGAATGATGTTAAGCTAAGATAGTATGACTTATAAGCACCATGATGCACCAACAGAACACTTCAAATGAACTATGATATAGGCAACCGACTCACACCTAACATAAATATGGTATAATCTAAATATAAGGGGCATCAATTTTACACCATGATTTGAAGCATTAGGGTATAACAGTATTCAGCACAACAATATCAAAATACAAGATTTCTTTTACAACTTCCATTACCATCACCATCCCATCACAATTAAAAACAATGACTAGACAGAACAATATCCATCATATAAAATGATAGGAATGTGCAGCTACAAAGATCTAAAATTAATATTCAACATCACCATTTGGTATTGTTGAGGAGTGAAAACATACAAAGGCATATTCTAAATTCACATAACCATTCAAGTACACATTAACAATTGAGAATAGACAATTAGGTAACAAAGAGATAAAGCATACAGAACCATCAAAATAACATGCCAAGTGTCACAAGAAACTTGATGTTTAGATAAAAAAGGATGATTTTCAAAAGAAACATATTGTGGAATTCACTGAAACATATTCTGAGTATGACTTTTAGATTTTTATTATATCTTTAATCATTTTTAGTCCATTAACTGCTGTGTAGAGACGATGATTTGGGGTAACTGTAAATTCCCTAACCTGTTGCCCAATTGTTTAAATTCCAAGGCCTTTACTATACTTGTTTTTTTAACAGCTTTTTGAGGATGCATACAAATCACCATTGAATATAATTATTCTTGATGAAATTGAGAGGTACAATTTGTAATGTTTTTATTTTGTTTTCTTTGACACAAGTTTTTGCATGTAACATTCTTTAATTGTTTATTATCGATGCAGATTATTGGAGTATGTTGCCATTGTTCCACGGTTTTGAAATTTGATTTCTCAGACACTACTGATCCTGCTAAAACGGTTTCCTCCAAAGGTTTCTATCTGATCTCCTATTTTCTACCACACGTTTCTTTAGTCTCTCCTCTCAAGCTTTTGGTTTCAGTTCATACTTAAAGCATATCTGTTAGGTAAGGTTTTTAAGCAGAAGTACCTGGAATGAGCTAATGGTATCCTGGAGTGTATAGAGACTAAAAATCCATTAACTTCAGCTTGCTCTTCTGATTTCATTCATAAACATCACATCAACTTGAATTGCAGTATGTCAATCAATGAATGATGTTAAGCTAAGCTAGTATGACCTATACACACCATGATGCACCAACAGAACACATCAAATGAACTCTGATATAGCCTACAAACTCAATGCTAAGGAAAATGTAATTGAAAAGTATCAACCAACTAATTTATGGCAAGAAAGCGATAAAGGCAAGAGAGGCTATGGGAAGTGGTTTGTAAGGGAAGGAAAGACCTTTAAATAGACAAAAAGAACATGTATGACAGGAGGGGAAATACATCAGTTTTTTAAAAATGAGGGGATTATTTTAGAGGGAAATCATACATGAATGAAATGCAATAAAGCTAAAAGGCTAGGTGGTTCTGAAGAACAACTATATCATAGGCCCATATTAGCTGTCTTGTTTCAAGAAAGCAGGAAGCAAGTGATGTGATGAAGCAATAAATGTCAAGAGATGGGCGGAAATCAGTGGGAAGGCAGAAAACATTGTATACCACATTTTTTTAATTTCTAATATAATGAAATGAGTTTGCTTATCATCATAGATTGTCAAGTACCCCCTTTTTTTTTCTGCAAAACCGTGAGACAACAAAAATAGATAAATCAGGGGCAAAACAATTCACATAAAATGGGAGATAAAAGTAGCTAGCATAATAAAGTCTGAATGTATTCCAGACAAGAAAAAGAATTAAGAGAGGACTGTTCATCCTCGCAACAACCTAACAAATAAAAAAGTATCCTTGAAATCCACAAAACCTAGTCCATCGTACGGAAAACACAAAACATAAAATTGAAGAAGTTAAAGATACCTTAACACCAGAATCAGAGGTTGCGAGGGCTGAATTAAGCCGATGAGTATCCATATTGAGCTTACGCTTGAGAGGATCGGAAGAAGGAAGGCAGGGGAGAAGAGGGCTCTTCAATTTGGCGGCGGGCGAGGGCGGAGGCTTAGAATCGAAGTGCATGACATTGAAGTCGGAAGGAGGCTCATTTTCTTTGGAAGATTAAGGCTTGCGAGAAATCTCTCATTAGAGTGGGGATTACTATTAGGGCTTGGTTAAGAAGGAAGCTCTTGCAAAGGAGAATCCCTCAAGATTGTGTTTGTTAGTAACATGAGAAAGGAGGGAGGGAGGGAGGGAGGGAAGGAAGGGAGGTTAGAGTTCATGGAAAGGGAAGACAGTGAAGCAAGGAAGATTGAGAGAGAGAAGTGGGCCTGATGGGGTTTTTTAAATACGAGGAAGAAGGTCCGAAAATAGGGAAGAGGAGGAAGTGAGGTCGATGCCGGAAGTAAAGAAAGCTGCTGCCGCCGCCCGAGCTCGCCGGAGATGCTGTTGGGGAGATGAAGAAGGCGAAGAAGATGAGAAAGATAGGGGAAGGACATTTATATGATATCTGCAATGAAGGAACAATGAAACCAGAGACACCGCCAGAAAACACGCCAAAAGATAAATCAGATAAATCAGTAGGTAGCCCTATGAAGCTCTATGGAAGAAGCTAGACAACAGTGATTGGGGAACGACATTTATATAATATATGATAGTTAAAAAACAACATTGCTCTTACGTCATAATTTGTAGGGAAAATTAATTTCAAGTCCCTTATAAGAGACATAATATGGAAAAAGTCCTAAAAATTGAAAAAATTAAAGTAGAGTCTACTGGGATTTCACTTTAATTATTTACGTTTAATAATAAAAACATACCCACCCACCCACCCGTCCCCCTCTCCTTCTCATCCTTCTCCTTCCTCACTCCCACCCACCAGCCCCACATCTTTCCTCCATTTCGGTGGACTGCCCACGCAGATGGACATGAAGTACTCGCCGCTGCCTTGCTCCATACCGGAGATCACGTCGGAGCCAAAGGAGGTGAGAGCGGAGGGGGAGAGGCGGCGGGGGAGGGAGGTGACGCGGAGAGTGTCGCGTTGGAGGAGGGCGTGAGGTGGAGTCACCGGGGAAGGGTGGCACCGCCGCTTAAGATGGCGTCACGGTGGAAGAGGGGGAGCTTGTGTGGGTTGGAGTGAGTGTGAGTATGGTTGAAGAAGGTGGTGGTGGTGGTGGAGAGAGAGTGTTGGACGTTTTGAAGTGTTGGAAGGTTGGGGTGATCGGTGAAGGAGAGGGCGTGAGGAGGTGGCTGGTGGGTGGGAGTGAGGAAGGAGAAGGATGAGAAGGAGAGAGAGGGGGAGGGGTGGGTGGGTATTTTTTTTATTATTAAACGTGGGGTCCACTTCTTCAGAAATAATTAAAGTGAGGTTCCAAATGACTCTACTTTAATTTTTTCAATTTTTTGTACTTTTTCCATATTATGTCCCTTACAAGGGACCTGTAATTAATTTTCCCTAATTTTTATTTCAAAATTGAATCAAAACTCAAGAAAAAACTTTTAAATTTTGTTTTAATATTTTTGTAATTCTAACACCCCCTCCTTCCTTGTCCAAAATCCCACAAACCCTAAAATCTTTGAAAAAATTTCCGGTACACAGTTGTTAAAAAATAATTCTCTAAATATGTACTCTGCAAAGATACTCTATATTATCACTAATGCATGTCTTATATGTTGCATGCATTTCTTAAGGTTGTGATCCGCAATGGAACCTAATGGAAAGAACGATATATTTTGTATAGCATAAACACCGGAATCTTACTATTCTCTCCATTGATCACTTTCAAATTTCAAATTTCAATGGGGTCAGTGCAATATCATTTCGATTCTGAACTTGCTCTAATGAAGTAGACTTCCATGTTTAGAGGAATTGTGACTAGAATTTATAACATGACACAATGTGGGATTCAGAGATGCAGGAATGAAATGCTTGGGTTAATTCTGTCATATTTATTCCTCGGCTTATTTTTGAAATGGTTAAGAAAATTAATTGATACAAATGGGTTTGAAATTCTCTTCATTTTGACCAGCTGAAATGATGGTTCAAATGTATTGCATTATTAATTTTTTAACAATTGTTGGTGCGTTGTAAAATTTAGACTTTGTGCTCCACAGATTATCAAAGAAAACTACAAACAAATTTGTCAACTATTTAATGAGTTTACTCATCAGTTTAAGTAGTGGCTGTTGTTTCTGATGGATTCTTTACTTGGTGCTGTTCTCATCTGAATTTGGTGAGTTCTGGTGTTGCTTAGAATTGTCATGTGTGGAATCATCAAAATGTGTTGCCTATGTTGAAAGGAGGAAGATGGTTAAGATTTATTGTGGGGCTCATCATGTTATTGCTGTTTCATTCTGGGATAGGAATTCTTAGTGGTGCAAGGAAATAGTTCATGGGTGGGTGAGACCCTATGGAGCACTTTTACTTTCTACTTATTCTTTTCATCCCACTTTCTACTTATTCAACTTGAACATTCCTTTGAGTTTTGGCTGTGGTTGCTATGGTAATAGGGAAGAAAAGTTTTGTTTCAAAATATTATTTCCCCCGCCACGTTCTGACGGTTAACATCAGTCAAACTTAACGGATTACTAAAATTGCACCAAATTTTATTCTCCATTCCTATAATTGAGACCGGAATCACTGTTTTCCGCTGAGTACTCTTAGCGTAATAGTTCGTTCTCATTTTTGTACCTTTACGGCTTTACCCTATTTAATTTCTATATTTGATTATATCATATTTTTATGTGATGGTTTTTTCTCAAGGGTACTTTTTTTTTATTAATTTATAAGTCTCTCTAGGGTTACCAAGGACTTTATAACTATATGACACCTTATCATTAGGGTGGGAGGTTGGAGTTCGATTTTGCTGGTAACATATTGAGAGGAAATGCTTGTTACATTTGTTTTTTTTTTTTTTTGTAGAACTTCTTGTTACATTTCGTGGAAACATATCAAATGTACACATATGTATATGTGTGGTCTTCTCATATTAATCAGGTTACGCCATCTAACTCTGTACAAAATAAATTCCTAAAGCATTGAATAAGAATGGAATTATATCATTTCATTCTATCTTTGCCAGCAATACTCCTTCATTGAAAACCGTGATATGAGGCACGACTAGATAAATGTGACAATTCCACAAAAATTACCTATGAAAATAGAAAAGAAAAGGTCAGACAAATCAATCCCAAATTTGTGAAATCTCAAATCAAATCTTAGGGGGAATATTAGATTTATATATCTTACTAAAAATTAGAAATGCCCCTATAATAGTCAAACACTCCCTCTAGTCTTGGATAGAAAACCATATTTAAGATTCAATTTGGTCTAATTATAAAAATCTTATTCTTTTTGTCTCATATATTTGTTCACCTTTTCTCAAAATACCTTTATGTATACTTCAGAATGTTTGGGCTTTAAGTGTCTTTTTTTAATTTAATTTAATGTTATTTTTGGAATAACAATTAATTAATAATAATTAATTTAACTACATTCCTCAATTTCTCTAATAAAAGCGAAATAGTGTTATAATTAGGATTGGAGAAAGTAGATCACAAGTATTCATATGTTGAACACAAGATTTTTCAACTTAATCATACCAATTTTCAAGTTCGTTAACAATCCATAACTACAACTTTTACATTAGGAATTAACAAGGCATAAGTCCTTCACAAGTCTAACATAGGAATTTTTAATCTTTTCTTTATTACATAGGAATTTTTTATCTAGTCATAATGATTTTCACCACAAAACAATTCCTCATCATCGTCAGATTTCAGATTTCCCAAAAATGATTTATATGTCTTGTTCCATTTCCAAGGATTGATTTTACTAAAATATCACAGGGAATTATTTATTATATATATGTACTAATTATGAAACAAGTACTCGTGTTCAGTGCTAGAAATAGGATGGGCCTCACTATTTGAAATCTTCCATTTTTTTTTTCAAATTGGATATATGATTAAATTAGTGATTAAGTATTTTATGTAGTCTTGAATTGGTAAATAAGGTAGATTTGTTTGAAGTCTACTTAATTTGCCTATCCATCAAGTCTACTTAATCGGGTGGACCTAGTAATCATTATGATCCCAACTGCACTGAAAAGGATTTGGGCGGTGATATGATTGATATCTATGGAATGTGGAAAATACATAATCGCTTCTATTTTCCCCTGTAATTATTTATTCAAATTCAAATGTTATAATTACTTATATTTATCTACCGATTTTAAATTTTTCAACAGTGACAATTGTTTGTTTTAATCAAAGCAGCTATATCAATAGCCTGGAGGGTTGACGTGAGTAATAAGTACTTTCGTCTCTTAAATAAGTGTTTGGAGGTTCGATTTCTAACCCTTGTGAACGGAGCAAATTCACAGATCAACTGTATACCTCTATATGGGACTTCAGAACAGCGAGTAATTAGTCTCACTTGATACGCGGGTAGAGATACCCTTTAGAAACAAAAAAAACAGCTATATCAATAACTGCATTTTCATGAATTATAATTTTTAAGCATACATCATTATGATTATTTAAACTACTAAATAGAAGGTGGTTGAAAAAATACCTTCCAATTTCTTTTTTGGGTTTTATGCGTGTCAAGCTAATTTTCACTCTTCTGAAGTCTTATATATGAGGTAGGCAGTTGGTTTGTGAGTTTGCTCCATTTGTAAGAGTTAGGGATAGAATCCCAACAAATTGTTTAAGAAACGAAAGTATTTACCATTTAAGTCAACCCGCCAAGTTATATCTTCCAATTTCAAAATCTCTAACTATTTAGTATATGTATTAATAACGTTAATAAAGTATTAAAAATCTTTAATAATGCAAAGATTGATTTAAGATTTTGAAATTTTGAAGGTATTCTTTTTCATTATCCCCCTTTTAAATACTAACTAGAAAAGACAAACCACGCTAAAAAAAATCCCAAAACCAGGTAGCTAAGCGCCTTAGTCATGCGATATTTGACTATGCATTTTATTAAATACTAGTTATATTTTATAATCTTATACATCATCATATAAATTATAATTATATTAGTTGTAAAATCATGATTTATAGCATTGTAGCAAACGTTATGCAACTTATGCTCATTATAATTTCTAAATTAAGATGTAAGCAAAAAGAGAAAAAAAGGAAGATTTCTTTGTTATCGTATTATGTTCCCTATTGTATTCATATTCAGACTCTAAGCTCAACAATCAATATATTTCTTTTTTTAAGTTGCTAATATCAAATTTCACAAGAAAAAAAAAGAATTTGTATTTAAAGTAGTGGGCGTGCAATAATTAATGGTATACTTTTAAGAGGAACTATTATCTATCCTTAAAAATTAATTACATTAGTGTCTTTAAAACTTAAATCCGAAATTCTATTGTGATAATTTTGACGAAGGACAAATTTATTTTTCTAGAATTGAAAATAAATAAATGTTTAATTTTATTAAATACTTTTTCCTTGAAATTTAAATTATGTATAAAATCAATATCTTTTTTATCATTTGTGATTGACATCATTATTTGAATTTTTTGCCAGGGATAATCATTTGAATTCTAAAATGACAGATTTTAGATAATGAGAAACCAAATCGTATGTATATATGTTGTTTTTGAACTGACAATTCTTATGTAATAAAACTATATTTATATTTATTAACAATATTCAAACCATATCACGCATATTTCCGAACAATTCTATTCGTAATTGTCAAATTTAATACTCCCTCCGGTCTTAAATATAGGACATAATTGACTTTTTTGAAAAATCCTAAAAAACAACAAAATAAGTTAATTATAAATTGATTTACCTAACTTTTTCTCTTACACTAGTTTATTTTACCTATAAGCTAATGGATAATCTAAAAAGATATCAAATATCTCATGATTTAATAACATATCTTACAACCTTAATCTCTCAAAAAAAAAGTCAATTAGATCTTATATTTAGGACCGGAGATAGTACTATTACTGAACAAAATAGGGAACTATATATATCACTACACTCCCATGCTAAAATATATATCTTACAAAGCCGAGTGAAATAGTAATAATGGACAGAGCAATATCACCTTCCCTTTCATCTACTGTTTCTAAATATCAGGTTTTGAATTCGATGGTTAACGCTAACAAGCCTATGAAAGAAGAGGAAGAAGAAGAAGAAGTGAAGAAACAAAAAGATCCTTTAGAGAACGGGCATTCAATTATCAAACCCACAATCTCTGAGTTCAGTGGGGTGCACACTGAGGAAGACTTGGCTCATGTAATTGGTTGCTATGTGAAGTCTCTAACTCATTTAAAAGATCATTGTCTTGGTAATCACACTTAATCAACTTAATCAGTTAACTTAGCTTGTATATTATGAGTTCTTCATTCTGAGCCCATCTCTAAATTCATGCAGGGTATCCAGCTAATCAAGACTATGACTATGAAGCAATGAAGCAGTTGATATGTTTTCGTTTAAACAATGCTGGTGATCCATTCATAGGGAGTAGCTATATGTTTAATTCATATCCGTTTGAGCTGTGTGTTTTAGATTGGTTTGCAAAACTTTGGGAAATTGAGAAGGATGAGTACTGGGGGTACGTTACAAATGGTGGAACTGAAGGCAATCTTTATGCAATCTTAGCAGCGTAAGTATTATTCATTGAGCAAAATTTTTTTATCTATATTAAGATGAACATGATAAACCTATCATTATACACTAGTTTCTTTCATAACTGACAGGCAAATTTGTATTGTAAACTTACAGGAGGGAACTATATCCAGATGGAATTTTTTACACATCAAAAGAATCCCACTATTCATTGTTCAAGATAGCTAGAATAACTAGAGTGGAGTGTGTGGTAGTTAGTACTAAACCCTCTGGTGAGATTGATTATGATGAATTGAAGGCTTCCCTTCTTACACAAAAGGACAAGCCAGCAATCATCAACCTGAACCTGGGTACCCTCACCTTCGCTCGCCACCCCCCTCCTTACTATCTATAGCTCTGCAATGCAAATAAATTTCTAAAGTTATGCTTTCTAATATTAGGCACAACAATAAAAGGAGCTATTGATGACCTTGATCTGGTACTACAAATACTTGAGGATTGTGGCTTCACACAAGATCGATTCTACATTCATTGTGATGCTGCTTTACTCGGAATAATGCTCCCATTCATCAACGGAGTGAGTAATAATTTAATAAAACATTATCTAACATTTTTTGCCGACACAACTAGAATAATTATACTATCTAATTCTAACCTACAATATTATATGTTGACAATTAAAGTTTTTTTATAGGAGTTGACAACTAATGTTAATTACTAGTATTGGGACCATAATAATAAATATAAATCAACCATGCATAACTTTTCCAAAAGATCCAACCAACAAAAACAAAGCTGAGCACAACTGGTGAATGTTTGGGTCCATCAAACATGACGTTAGGGATTGTAGCTAAGCCATATATATGCATGGAAAATGCTTTCTTGTAAGAAGAAAAACCTAGATGAAATCTACATACACCAGTAGGATCATTCTCATGCTATCACTTGGGCATACCACCCGTATTATATAAAAAAATTCAGATAAAGAATAAATGATGAAGAGGTAAATTTCTCATTTTCATTACACTTATATCTCCTCAACAAAAAAAAAAACTTGTCCAACTTGTTGCAATTAAATCAGTAGCATATAATAACAATTCATGTTGGGTATTTAGCTTCGTTCTTGCACTGAACGACTTATGTATGATTACTTACAGGGACCGAAGATTTCATTTAAGAAGCCTATTGGAAGTGTATGTGTCTCAGGACATAAATTTCTCGGATGCCCAATCCCATGTGGTGTTGTGATAACTCGTTTAAATAATCAGGTTGACCTTCTCTCTAAAGAAGTAGAATACATTTCTTCGAGAGATTCCACCATCATGGGAAGTCGAGGAGGTCATGCTTCTATCTTCCTTTGGTATGCTCTCAACAAGAGAGGCTGCAATGGTCTCCAAAAAGACGTGAATGACTGCATCAACAAGGCGGTCTACCTTAAAAATTGCTTGACGAACCGTGGCATTGGAGTCATGTTGAACAAATTTAGCAATATCGTAGTATTTGATAGGCCTCTTGATGATGCATTTACTCGTAAGTGGATGCTAGTTAACGAAGGGAATATATCACACATAGTTGTGTCGCAACATGTGACTTTTGAAATTCTAGATTCATTTGTGAGTGAGTATGTTGAGAATCGATTGATTTGGTATGAAGATAATGACGAAGGCAAGATATCTCCCTCAGATATGAGGGATGAATGAGACTTTGAAGAGGGTGGAAGCTTTTTTTTATTTTATAAGGGAATTTTAGTCTTTTCGCATTTTTATTTTATTACTAAACTTATCCAAATTTAACAATAATATTACAAATGCTCCATGTTGACAAGATGGATATTATTTTAGCACCTCAAAACTATTAAGGGCCTGTTTGGATTTAGTTTTGGGGGAATAGTTTATGTGAAAATAGTTTTTTGAGAATAGCTTTTGGGTAGAATAACTTTTCTGGAAAATAGCTTTTGATAAAATGAGAGTGTTTGGATAAAGTATTAGTGGAATAGTTTTTTGAATGTCAAATTACCAAAAAGTACAATTTTGCCCAAAAATTTATTTCAAATATTTAAATGACCAAATTTTATCATTGTTAGTAAAAAATTAAAAAATACTAAAAAATTACAATAAAACATTAAAAAACACAATAACTAAATTAATAAAATGTGAGTTGTAAAACTAGACAAAAAAATAATAACAGATAATGAATTAAGAATCCTTCAGAGATAATATTACAAAAATAGGAAAAGAAAAGAAGTTTCTGGATCTGGGTTAGAATGGGAAAGAAAAAAAAATATGGAGAGAATGAGTTGGTGTATATTGAAGGGAGAAGACATGATAGCTAATGAATGGGAGTGAAGAAGGATGGAAGGGAAGGAGTGAAAAAGAAAAGGAAATTGAACTCTGAGAAGAGTGAGGGAGAGGAGAGAGAAGACGCTGAGAAGAGTGAGGGAGTATTTTAATGTTTCCAGACACTTTTTGGCTTTTTGCAGTCTCAAAAGTAAGAATGGAATGCTTTTCCCCAGAATGAGGTTTTGGGGTCAAAAATCGTTTTTCAGTTGTAAAATAGTTTTTCAAAAATTTTAGAGTGTTTGGCAAAAAAATTTTAAAACCTAGGTTTGGCTTGAAAAAACTATTTTGGATTGTTATCTAAACAGGCTCTAAGTATTATAAATACCTCTAAGGTAATTGTTGAGTAAAAAATATAGCTCAATAAAAATGGAAAGTTGATTGGGTCCAATCTATAAAAGGTTTCCTGATGAGACTCATTTATGCTGTAATAGTGGTAAGGAACAATGACACTACTACTCTCATTTAAAATCGATTTCAATAAACTAAACTCGATTATTTTATGATTTAAATGTTGATAAAAAATTAATAAATTTTAAGATACAATATGCTAATACTAAGGCATCAAAGGGAAATTGTAATGTTCAATATTCAGCTATAAAATTATTATTTTGAATTTGTGTAGTAGTTTTTTTTTATGAAAATATTTTGTTAAATAAAATTGATTATATTAATAGATAATGACCTTAAGTGCTAAAACTCAATCTATTGCGATTTGTTAAAAAGAAGAAAGCTCTCTCCCCTCATTCGATCAAAAAAAAAAAAAAAGAAGCAGCTAAAGTGTGATCGGAAAATCGAAAGCAGAGAACATGAGCGGTATGGGTCTGAATGGACTGATTTAAACACGTGACGAAAATAATAAATTAAAAAGCACAAATACTCGATGACCAAGAAAAGACTCGAGTAAAGGAAAAAACAAAAAAGGTCAAAAAAAAAGGAAAAAACAAGAAATGAAGGCCGAAGCCCAAACAAAATTAAAAAAGCCTTTCCTTGAAGTTGAGCGGACTTGTTGGTCAAATTAAGGCCGGTTTACTTCCAAATTCTATAAAATCAGTTCAGTTCTCTTCACTTCATAAGGTGATTAAGGTCGGTTTCACTTCCAAATCCTACAAAATCACTTCAGTTCTCTTCACTTCATAAGGTGATTAAGGTCGGTTCACTTCCAAATCCTACAAAATCAGTTCAGTTCTCTTCACTCCATAAGAGCACGAGGCGTCACAAATTCTAAACCCTAGAGTTTGAAAAATAAAACTCCAGAATCCAAATCGTCAATCTCAGGCCTCACATTCTTCTCCAACCGGTCCTCTATGATCCACACACACGGTCAATCGAATGTTTCGAAGCCATCCATTTTTGGGTCCCGATTCTCTCATAATCCCGACTCTCAGAATCCCTCAAAATCCTGAGGGATTCTTCTTTATAGGGTCATATTTTGGCCTTGAAATTCATATAACAGCTCATAATTTGACACTTGTAATAAAAAAATTATATTATAATATAAAATAAATGAAGAAATTTTATTTTTTTTAGGGAAAATGCCAAAAAAATCTCTCCGAATACCCAAAAGGACAATTCAGGAACCTAAACTTCCAAAAAGACTATGAAGGAACTAACACTCACTTGACATTTTCAAATGTTGTGAAAAGACTAGATTGCCCTTAAGTCTTTTTTTTCTTCAACCTTCATCCCCACCCTCCCTCCTCCTTCCCCAGCCTCCCTCCTCCTTCCCTCAGCCTCCCTCCTCCTTCCCCAGCCTCCCTCCTCCGACCCCCTCCTTCCCCAGCCTCCCTCCTCCGACCCCCTCCCCACTCCAGCCCCCACCCCACCCCACCCCCTCCCCACATCGGCCCCCTCCCCCCACCCCACCCCCCTCTCCCACATCGGCCCCCTCCCCCCACCCCACCCCCCTCCCCACATCGGCCCCCTCCCCCCACCCCACCCCCTCTCCCACATCGGCCCCCTCCCCCCACCCCACCCCCCTCCCCACCCCCACCTCACCCCCTCTTCCACATCGGCCCCACCCCTCCCCTTCCCCACATCGGCCCCCTCCCCCCACCCCTTCCCTCCCCACATCGATCGAGGGAGTGGGTGGGGGTGGGGGGCCGATGTGGGGAGGGGGGTGGGGTGGGGGGAGGGGGCCGATGTGGGAGAGGGGGTGGGGTGGGGGGAGGGGGCCGATGTGGGAGAGGGGGTGGGGTGGGGGGAGGGGGCCGATGTGGGAGAGGGGGTGGGGTGGGGGGAGGGGGCCGATGTGGGGAGGGGGGTGGGGTGGGGGGAGGGGGCCGATGTGGGGAGGGGGTGGGGTGGGAGGGGGTGGGGCCGATGTGGGAGAGGGGGTGGGGTGGGGGGAGGGGGCCGATGTGGGGAGGGGGGTGGGGTGGAGGGAGGGGGCCGATGTGGGGAGGGGGTGGGGTGGGAGGGGGTGGGGCCGATGTGGGGAGGGGGTGGGGTGGGGGGTGGGGGCCGATGTGGGGAGGGGGTGGGGTGGGGGGGTGGGGCCGATGTGGGGAGGGGGTGGGGTGGGGTGGGGTGGGGGCTGGAGTGGGGAGGGGGTCGGAGGAGGGAGGCTGGGGAAGGAGGAGGGAAGGAGGAGGGAGGCTGGGGAAGGAGGAGGGAGGCTGAGGGAAGGAGGAGGGAGGCTGGGGAAGGAGGAGGGAGGGTGGGGATGAAGGTTGAAGAAAAAAAAGACTTAAGGGCAATCTAGTCTTTTCACAACATTTGAAAATGTCAAGTGAGTTTTAGTTCCTTCATAGTCCTTTTGGAAGTTTAGGTTCCTGAATTGTCCTTTTGGGTATTCGGAGAGATTTTTTTGGCATTTTCCCTTTTTTTTACTTTTGAAAACTTTTTGACATAAAAAATTTCAACTATCTGAACCTATTTCTTTTCAACATTTCAATAGAAGGACCTATAAGAGATACAGACTTATTCAGTTAACTGTAATTACAGTTAACTGAATAAGTCTGTATCTCTTATACATTCTTCTGTTGAAATGAAATAGGTCTAGCAGATAGTTGAAATTAAGTTGAAATTTTTTATACGAAAAATTATTTTATATTATAATACAATTTTTTTTATTTTTAATGGGACAAGTGGTAAATTATGAGCTTTTAGATAAATCTCAATGGCCAAAATGAGGCCCCAAATGGATTCTGAGGGATGATGAGAGATTGGGATTCTGAGAGAATCCCAATCCTCCATTTTTCCATTCTTAAATACTTTGGTTTAATTTGACTCAAAGATCGGTTACTGACTTATTTAATCTTTTCAATTTACTATTGAGGAAATTAATGATTTATTGATTAACTACTTTTCTATTGTTTTACATAAGTCTTTAAGTTATATCTACCGATTTTATTTCTTTGACTGTTGAATTCAAACCCATTTTTTTATATCACAGGCTTGCCCTATTATGGTTGAAGTCTAGGCAGCTGACTTAAGCTATTTCAACTCCTAATCATTACCTAATTTACCTCTACTTTCTATCTTTAATTTCTTACACTCATTTCTATTTCTATCATCGACTTTTGGGTCAACCGATATTACTCAAGCTTCTATCCTTTATGTTATGTAACTGTGGATGGATTTTAAAATTTTCAATAAGTTTAGTGACATTAATTGTCGTTTTCTTTTTGGGGCACTTTTGCTTTCTACCTTTTCAACTTACATTCCTTGGTTCGTCAACTTGTCTGTGGTTGCTATGGTCATAGGAAAGAAAAGTCTGTGGTTGCTTTCTACCTTTTTAACTTACTTTCCATCTTTAATTTACATTGCGAACGTAGATATGAACGACGAATTAGATGTTTTGAAGTTTTTCTATATTTCATCTGATTCTACCAGGCCACTTGAGTGTTAATACCCAATGCTATCCTCGTGTTTAGATAACTTCGTTCATTTCATGAGTTGAGAGTACTTTGTTTCCCTCAAAGGCCAGCCATGTTTTGCCTTGCATCATTTTGCGGAGTCTATCATGAATTATGTTCTCATTTGTTAACTATCCTCTTGAACCACGTAATACAATTATCCATATAATCTTCTACTTCTATATGACTCATAACACGCTAGTAATAAAAAACCTGTTAACTTATGTGTTTTCTTTGTAAATTCTCTTCTATATGGTAGTGAAGATCTTGTTTCAAACCAACATTTTCTTTTTCTAATTTTGTAGATTTGATGTGCTATTTTGCATTCTTCACTTACCAAATTCGTAAATATGTAAGTGTGGTTAAATTCATTTTAGCCTAGTTTTGATTTCTCGGTGGCTATAATGTTTTTTGTTGTTTTAGCTGATCTATAATGTTTTTTGTTGTTTCAGCTGATTTGTATGATCTAGTGATTTATTAAGTCGTACAGGTTGTAAAAAAAATTAGAGTAATATGTTGTAATAAAGTGATTTGTGGTGATTTATGTAATGTTGAATCTAAAATAATTGTTACAGCCTATTTAGTTTTTCCCTTATCTCCATTGATTGAGCTTCTTATGATTTTTTTGGACTAAAATGTTCTTGTGATTAATGTAGGTATTTTATTTTATTTTTTTCCAAGGCAAGGGCCTATCCCGGTGCCTAATTTAATTTCAAATGCGCCACCTTAGGTTAAATTTTTGAGAAAAAAAAAAGTCTAAGCACTTGGGTATTAACTAAAAAAGGCCTATGCCGGTGACCCTAAACGCTTACTCGTGTAGGCGCCAGATAGCTTAGAGCTTGTTTGGTTGTAGGAAAGTTTGTTAAATAATTAGAAATAGAAAGGGTAAGATGGAAAGTGGAGGTAATGATGAGAGAGTAAAGTTTGTGGGCCCCACGATAAGTGTAAGATGGAGAGAGAAAACTTGTGGGCCCGTAATATATGTAAATGACCATATTACCCTTAACTTTTTAATTTATTTACAACACACTTTCCCAACTTTAGTGCAACCAAACGTACCCTTAATCTATATATATAGAGTTGCCACTGAATTTAGAAAAAAACTCAGATTTTGATTTTTATACTTTTTTAAGAAAAATCAATTTCATATAATGGATAATGATATATACTAAATGAGTCTTTACACTTGAAGCCTTTATTTGGTCAAACATCTCATTTAAATGTTCTTAGATTAAGGTTTTACACGTTTAACCTCCCACCAGATTTCAAACAGATATCTCTTAGTTCGGGTTATGTATATTATATTTAGTTTCTATATTTGATTAGATCATATTCTTATGTGATGGTATTTTCTTAAGGGTACCTTTTTTATTAATTTATAAGTTTTTCAAGGGTCACAAAGGACTTAATAACTCAGTGATATGACATACTTATCATTAGGTGGGAGGTTACAGTTCAATTCCGTTTGTAACATGTTGAGAGGAAATGCTTATTACATTTTTTTTATGACTTGTTATATTTCAATTTCGGGGAAACATATTTTTTGATCCAGAAGCAGAAATTTTTATTAAACTAGAAAATGAGAATACAAAATAGGTCTGCAAACAAGAAAATTCAAATGATAATACATTGAAACCTTAAAATGGTAAACATGGATATGAGGGAGCCGCCGCCGCCGCAAAAACCCTACCATCATCTTCATCTTTCCTTCGTTAAAATTTGTGGGTAGAAAAGAACCGTCACTGGTAAAAATGTCATTGAGTAGTGGTTGTTCAAAGAACCATCTCAAAGGATCCGCACCTCTTATCGGCAATAAACCAATCAATTTGGTTTTCAAATAAACTCCATGTGTAGATCTCACGGAAACAAACATACCCACAAAACTAGTACATAAGATGAAGATTGGGTAGAAGAAATTCCTCTTGTCGTCGAACCTCCTAAACCAATTTATTTGAAAATGGAAGAAATATAAAAGCAGATCAATGAAAGTGACGGACGTCTCCTTCCCCTGAATGAACCGGGGAAGGCGACGCCGATGAAAAAGCTCGTACAACGACGAGAGAAGAGATCCCACCACCACCCAAAAAGTTTGAGAGGAGGGGGAGAGAGGATAGAGTCAACTCAAAAGAGCCGGCCCTAAAAATGAAACAATTCGGGGAAACATATTAAATGTACACATATGTGTAGTCAGAGTATTAATTAGGTTAGGCCATCTAACTCTGTACAAAATAAATTCCTAAAGCATTAAATAAGAATGGAATTATGTCATTTCATTCTCTGTCTTTGTCAACAATACTCCTTCATTTAACTCCGTGATATGAGGCAAGACTAGATAAATGTGGCGATTCCACAAAAAAAATCCACAAAAAAATAACTATGAATATAGAAGAGGTTTGATAAATCAATCCTCAAATTTGTGAAATTTCAAATCAAACTCTTAGGGGAATATTAGATTTATATATCTTAATAAAAGTTAGAAATGCCCATATAATAGTGAAATACTCCCTCTAATATTAGATAGAAGACCACATTTAAGATTCAATTTGGTCCTAATTATAAGAACCTTATTCAATTTGGTCCTATGTATAATTTAGAATGTTTGGGCTTAACATGTCTTTTAATTTAATATGATGTTAGTTTTGGAATAACAGTTAGTATTAATTATTAATTAATTTAACTACATTCCTCAATTTCTCTAAAAATAAGTTAATAGTCTTATAATTTGTATCAGAGGAAGTATATCTCAAGTATTGAAATGTTGAACACAAATATTTTCAATTTGATCATACCAATTTTCAAGTTCATTAACTATCCATAACTCCAACTTTTACATTAGGAATTTACTAGCATACATTGGAAAGTCCTTCACAAGTTTACATAGGAATATTAATCTAGTCATAATGATTTTCACCACAAATAAAATTCCTCCCATCGTCAGATTTTAGATTTCCCAAAAAAATTTATATGTTTACATAGAATTATTTATTATATACATGAAACAAGTTCTCGTGTTAAGTGCTAGAAATAGGATGGGCCTCACTATTAGAAATCTTCCAGTTTTTTCAAATTGGATACATCTTTAAATTAGTGATTAAGTATTTTGTGTAGTCTTGAATTGGTAACGTACTAAGGTAGTTTTGTTTGAAGTCTACTTAAATGGATTTCGTGCTTATCCATCAAGTTAGCATGGTTGATAAATGGGTAAATGTATAAAAATGGTAACGAACTATTAAGCTAAGAGCACTCAAGAGAAAAAGTGTTTTTGGTTTCAATTCTGATAATTTAGAATAAATTTTGTTTCAATTTAGCTATTGACCGTTAAAAGCTGAAGTTGCGCTTATGTGGCAACCTCTTAGCTTAATAATTTGTTACCATTTTTATACCTTTACCATTGTTAAACTCTATACTAGACTTGCCATTTATGGGAAAATGGAAAAGATAGTATGGAAAGATGGAGAAGAGAGATGAGATGGAGGGGTCAGGAAAATACCCCCCATACTTCTTAACTTGCTATTGCCATAAAATCTGTTCCAAAGAAGATAATTTGGTTTGGGTGGACCTTGTACCTATTAAAATCCCAACTAACTATATCAAAAAAGAATTGGGTTAAAGATCATTGTGACATATGAACTATTTTCAAAGTATCAATTTGGCCTATAAACAATAAACGGTCTCGTTTTGGCCACTGAACAATTAAAATGGATCATTTTGGCCATTGGAAATTACTAAAATACCCTTAATGACTTAATAAATACTACCTCCGGTCCTTAATATAGGACCTAGATAACTTTTTTTTGGAGAGATTAAGGTTGCGAAATATGTTATTAAATGATGACATATTTAATATATTTTTAGATAATCCATTAGTTTATAAGTAAAATAATCTAGTTTAAGGGAAAAAATTAGGTAAATCAATTTATAATTAATTTATTTTTTACTTTTTTAGGATTTTCCAAAAAAGTCATCTAGGTCCAAAAAAATCCATTAATTTTTTATTTTAAAATTGGGACCCACAACTTCAAAAATTATATTTATTAAGTCATAAAGGGTATTTTAGTAATTTCCAATGGCCTAGTGGTCAAAATGAACCATTTTAATTGTCCAGTGGTCATAATGAGACCGTTTATTGTTTGTAGGCCAAATTGATACTTTGGAAATAATTCATAGGCCACAATGATCTTTAACCCAAAAGAATTTTGACTATGATATCTATGGGATATGAAAAAACCATATTCGCTTCTTTTTTCCCTGTAATTCTTCATTCAAATATTATAATTTCTTATATACCGAAATTTTCAATAGTGACAGTTGTTTGTTTTAAATTTTTAATCAAAGCATCTATATCTATAATTGCATTTTCCTGAATTATAATTTTAAAGCCTATATTATTATGAGTATTCCAAACCAGTACTAAATAGTAGGTGGTTAGAAAACACCTTCCAAATTCTATTTTCTTTTTTGGTTTCCAAGGTATTCAACGTGCTAGTATTAATTTTCGCCATTCTGAAACCTCATATATAGGGTCGACAACTCGTATCCAAGTTTACTCTATTCATAGGAGTTAGGGATACAATCTCAACCATTTGCTTAAAAAAAGAAAGTACTTACTACTTAGGACAACCCGCCAAGTGATATCTTCCAATTTCAAAATTTCTAACTATTCAAGTATACGTATTAATAACATTTTAACAATCATTAACAATGCAAAAGGATTGAGTTAAGATTTTGAAATTGAAATTTCGAAGGTATTTTTTGTCATTATTCCCCTTTAAAAACTAACTAGAAAAGACAAACGATATAAAAAAACTAGAAAAGACAAGTAACATTCGAAAAAATCCCAAGGCCAGGTAGCTATTAAATAGTCCTATTTTATAATCTTATTTATCATCATATAAATTATAATCATATTAGTTGTAAAATTATGATTTATAGCAATATACCAAAACGTTAATCTCATAATAATTTCTAAATTAAGATGTAACCAAAAAGTGAAAAAAGGAAGATTTCTTTGTTATCGTATTATGTTGCCTATTGTATTCATATTCAGACTCTAAGCTCAACTAACAATCAATATATTTCTTTTTTTTTAAGTTGCTAATTTCAAATTTCACAAAAAAAAATATTTGTATTTACAGTAATGGGCGTTCAATATTTGTATCCCTAAAACTTAATTACATTAGTGTTTTTAAAACTGAAATCTGAAATTCTATTGTGATAATTTTGACGAAGGTCAAATTTATTTTTCCTGAATTGAAATTAAATATGTTTAATTTTCTTAAATACTTTTTCATTGAAATTTGAATTATGTATATAATCAAAATCATTTTTGATCATCTGTGATTGACAGCAATTGTCAGGGATAATCATTTGAATTCTAAAACGGCAAACTTAAGATATTGAGATACCAAATCGTATGTACGTTGTTTTTTAACTGAAAATTCGTATGTAATAAAACTATATTTAATCCATAACATGTATATTTCCTAACAATTCTATTCGCAATTGTCAAATTTAATACTACTATTATTGACCACCTACCTTGCAATAATTAAAATAGGGAACTATATAAATCACTACACTCCCATGCTAAATATCTTACAAACACAAGTGAAATAGTAATAATGGACAGAGCAATATCACCTTCCCTTTCATCTACTGTTTCTAAATATCAGGTTTTGAATTCGATGGTTAACGCTAGCAAGCCTATCAAAGAAGAAGAAGAAGAAGCGCAGAAACAGAAAGAGCCTTTAGAGAACGGGCATTCAATTATCAAACCCACAATCTCTGAGTTCAGTGGGGTGCACACTGAGGAAAACTTGGCTCATGTGATTGATTGCTATGTGAAGTCTCTAACTCATTTAAAAGATCATTGTCTAGGTAATCGCTTAATCAACTTAATCAGTTCACTTAGCTTGTATATTATATTCAATCTGCGTTAAGGAGTTCTTCATTATTCTAAGCCCATCTCTAAATTCATGCAGGGTATCCAGCTAATCAAGACTTGGACTATGAAGCAATGAAGCAGTTGATATGTTTTCGTTTAAACAATGCTGGTGATCCATTCATAGGGAGTAGCTATATGTTTAATTCATATCCGTTTGAGCTGTGTGTTTTAGATTGGTTTGCAAAAGTTTGGGAAATTGAGAAGGATGAGTACTGGGGGTACGTTACAAATGGTGGAACTGAAGGCAATCTTTATGCAATCTTAGCAGCGTAAGTATTGTTCATTGCGCAAAATTATGTTTTTTCCTATGTTAAGATGATCATGATAAACCTACCATTATACACTAGTTCCTTTCATAACTGACAGGAAAACTTGCATTGTAAACTTACAGGAGGGAACTATATCCAGATGGAATTTTTTACACATCAAAAGAATCCCATTATTCATTGTTCAAGATAGCTAGAATAACTAGAGTGGAGTGTGTGATAGTTAGTACTAAAGCCTCTGGTGAGATTGATTATGATGAATTAAAGGCTTGCCTTCTTGCACAAAAGGACAAGCCAGCAATCATCAACCTGAACCTGGGTACTCTCCCTCGCTCGCCATCCCCCTTCTTACTATCTATAGGCTATATTAATTTTAAAAGTCCTGCTTTTTGATATTAGGCACAACAATAAAAGGAGCTATTGATGATCTTGATATAGTGCTACAAATACTTGAGGATTGTGGCTTTACACAAGATCGATTCTACATTCATTGCGATGCCGCTTTACTCGGAATAATGCTCCCATTCATCAACGGAGTGAGTAACAATTTGATAAAACATTATCTAACCTCTTTTTTGCCGGCACAACTAAAAATATCTAACCTACAATATTGAGTAATGACCCTAATTTATTTTTCAAGTAATGAACCACTGGGCACCCTAAATTAATAAATGTCCTAATTTACTATTCAAGTTTTCCCTTCAAGTAACTTAAGTGGTCAAATTTTACTCTCACCCAACGGTCAATGACATTTGACCATTTAAAAACTTTGCTAAATTGCATATTGACATTATATATTATTTTATTTATATTTTGGTCTCTAAGGTTGGCTTCAATTTTCGTTAGTACATGTAGTTTGAAGCAAGAGGTTTTGGTCCTTCAAGTTTGATTCCATTAGCACAATTAATCGCTATAGTTTAATACGGATTGGAATATGGGATAACGGTGTTAAATATGGTGACTTGTCACTGACGATGTTAATTATAATGACATGGTTAGATGACTATGAGATTGATGTGGTCATATAAAATAAATTTTTAATTTTTTTTAAAATCCAAAATTTATATTTTTAAACTATAGGGATTAATTGTGGTAACAGAATCAAATTTGATGGACCTAAACCTTGTCTTTTAAATTACAGAGACTAAAATAAAAATTGAAGCAAACTATAGGGACCAAAAATATAAATAAAAATAATATATTGGGTCAATATGTAATTTCGCGAATTTTTAAACGATCAAACGTCATTGACTGTAAGGTAAGGTAAAATCTGACCACTTTGTTACTTGATGAGAAAATTAAAATCTGTTGTTAATTGAGGGTGCCCAGTAGTCTACAGTGGTTACTTGAATGACAAATTAGGGTCATTACTCCTACAACATTTGACAAGTAATGTTAATTATTAGTATTGGGACCATAATAATAAATACTGATAAACATCCATATCATGCATGTTTTGACTAATTCAAAAGATGAACCAAAGCTGAGCACAACTGGTAGATGTTTGAGTCCATCAAACATGCATGCCGTTAGGGATTATAGCATAACCATATATATGCATGAAAAAGTTCAGATGAAGGATAAATGTGACGAAGAGGTAACTTTTCGCATCTTCATTACACTTATATCTCCTTAACAAAAAAAATTGTTCATCTTGCAATTAAATCAGTAGCATATAAAAATTCATGTTGGGAATTAGCCTCTTTCTTGCACTGAACAACAACTTCTGTATGATTACTTACAGGCACCGAAGATTTCATTCAAGAAGCCTATTGGAAGTGTAAGTGTCTCAGAGCATAAGTTTCTGGGATTCCCAATCCCATGTGGTGTTGTGATAACTCGTTTAAATAATCAGGTAGACCTTCTCTCTAAAGAAGTAGAATGTATTTCTTCGAGGGATTCCACCATCATGGGAAGTCGTGGAGGCCATGCTTCTATCTTCCTTTGGTATGCTCTCAACAAGAGAGGCTGCAATGGTCTTCAAAAAGATGTGAATGACTGTATCAACAAGGCGGTCTACCTTAAAAATTGCTTGAGGAACCGTGACATTGGAGTCATGTTGAACAAGTTTAGCAATATCGTAGTGTTTGAGAGGCCTCTTGATGATGCATTTACTTGTAAGTGGATGCTAGTTAATGAAGGAAATATATCACACATAGTTGTGTCGCAACATGTGACTTTTGAAATTCTAGATTCATTTGTTAGCGAGTATGTGGAGAATCGATTGATTTGGCATGCAGATAATGACGAAGGCAAGATACCTCCCTATATTTCTGAGGATGTTGCTTGTACTTGTTCTTCCCATAAGAAGTTTATCTAGTGATGGTAAGAGATGATGTTATTTAGTATAAATTCGAATTTGGTTATTACCTAATTTCAATATTTTTCTAGTAATTTTTATTGTGTTTTCATGCCAGCTAGTAGGAAATATAATGTCTAACTAGTGTTTTTCACCATAGAATTTGATGTAGGACTGGGGGTAAGAGAAAAGTAGGGAAGAACATTACTAGGGGAAAGCAGAGATTTGACTCCATAGATGTTAATAGTTTGAGGTTACTAATAAGATCCAACATGTAGCTCCTCATTTATGGAGGATTTTTCATACTACTCCCTCTGGTCCTTATTATGAGTCACCAACCACCTTGGTGAGAATATATTGGGTAGCCTTACCTCTGCTTTTTAATGCAGAGAAGTTTATTCGAACCTAGAGCATTAGACTCTACGACAAGCAAACTTATAGTTAAGTCAAGCCAAACCTTCCTCTTGGATATCTAAATTGAATAAAAAATGGAGATACAAAAAAAAGAATGTCTCATGATGCCAAAAGAGAATTGACTCATCAATAAGTAAACAGGCTATATATATTGATATGATAATTGGTAAAACTACAGAGTTTCCTAAAAAATTTTAACCTCAAGGATCTCACAGTTTCAAAGAGCCTTAACAGGAAAAACCAAGCCATTGCATGCAAACGCATAAAACAGCCAATCCTGATCCTGAGAGACCAGAATGCGGGTGATTGCCTCACATTAACTGTTAAAAAAAAAAAAATACAACCCTTGACGCTCATATACAAAGTGCACACATCCAGCTTAAAACAAAGATGTCAAAATGTTGCTGATGCTGTTCGTCGGAGCTGGTATTTGGGCTCAGGAGGTGGTGCACTAGGCAACATGCTCTCCAGCTCCTGCAAGTAAAGGGGAAAGGTTAAAATCACAACAAAACTCAACCTTTGCAGATCAATTATTCCAATTGTTTGGGGTTAGTGTTCTTGATATGATTCCCTCTTTGCAGAGTACTTTTGGTTGGGTTCATCAAATTTGTGCTACTTCAACTTAGTCCAAACTAAAATCTTGAGTTCTTGGTGAAAAAATATCAAGTTATTCTAACCATCGAAATTTCAGTGAACATATCAGATTTGGCCAAAAAAAAAACAATTCAAATGATGACAGGCAAATGCAGAAAGATCAATAAGCCCATTAATTTAAGTAGAGAAGGGTGTCTATATGAAAGCAGATGATCCAAAATTCATACATTTCATTTTAGTAAGGAGAAAAAATGATCAGAATTTCATACATATCATTTGAAGGCATGAAACTACAATGATTGAATACTTATGCTCTGAAACAATCTGGAGTACTAAATAGTTAAATAAGCATTGAAATTCAAGATAGAATCTCCTGGTACAAATAATGAAAAACCTCATGCTCATTTCCATTGCAGTAATTGAACCTGGCTTACAATATTCACCAAAACATATTTTAATATACACATACCAATCACATTGATAATGACTTGATCTTCACTTAATCGGTTAAAAAAAAAAGAAAGACAGATTTTCACTTTTGCAGATATAGCTCGACTTATTTATCTGAGGAACAAGCTGGATTCAATATGGAATAGCTCTCCAACTTCTTTGGCAGAGTTTTTTTAGCACGTAGTGACGATATTCTAGGAAATTGAACAACTGTAATGAATTATGTTTCGTTTTACGTAATGCCCTCAGACACACATATCTCATGCATGTGAAATATTTCATTGGACCTCACTTCAAAATCTGACTCCCAATCATAAATTGAAATTGATTTCATGAACAATATAAAAGCTGAATCAATAGCTTTTTCTGAGTTCTAACGTGTATAAATATACATTGTACATTCTGTATATTTTGAAAAATTAATCATTTTACAACACATTTCTTTTACTTGTTCATACTAAAACATAGTGCATTTTCAAAATGATATAATGGAAAACCAATCACGAAATGCTGGCCTGTGCCTGTGCCTCTGAGGGATAACATGAAGAGCTTACCACAGAGCCAGCCCTTCCCTATTTTATAATATACTAATTAAAAAACTCTAGAAATATCAAGGAGTAACAAACAAAAGGAACATTTGAAAGCTAGAATACAAATGACAAAAGGATATCAGGCAAGACTAAATTTCTTTGCAGTAGAAACACAATCAACCAAAGCCACTGTGCATGACAAATTTGTTTAGCACAATATGTTTACCTTACTGGCTGATTCCAAATTGCATATACAGTATTATCATGACAAATAGCAAAAGCAGAGAATTCGCCTGATCATTTGATTTATTAGTTACTATATAAAATTTCTCAGTGTTTCAATCAAGCATATCATAATTCATAGTTTAGGCATAATTAATTTTAACTAGTTGAATGTCAAAAACCCACAATGTGAATGAAACATGGAGTAGCTCGAGTCAACATAAACAACTTGTTTCCTTGATATCTTCAAATAGAATCTGAATACACGGGGAAATAAAGAAAAACATTTTCTCGTAACACCAATGCAAAAGATATTAAAGAACAAATAACAAACTGCGTATAATTAAGGTATTTGAGGGGAAAAAATTCTTATGTTCTACTCTAATATGCACAAACCAAATACAAAATGAAAAGCTCTTTTGAATACATTGCATTTCCTATTTACAGAAACGTGCTAATCCAATCCAACTAGAGAATTCTGAAATACAGATAACAAGCTCATGCTGTGACAATTGTTGATAGTGCGATTATTAACACTCTTACTTCCAAAACTGGGTAGTGCAGAAAAGCCCATTATTGCAAAGCACTTCAAATTGTTTGAACAAGCATGCACGTGGCATTTAGGAGAGGCAATAACAGTCAACAAGAAACTCTACACCTCTACTTACGTCATTACTTCAAACATTGACAAAATCATAATAAACCAAATTGACAAACACCATTAATAACAGATTTAAGAATAACACATCCAATTTGCAAATTACTGACAAAAAAAATACTCTCTTACAAAACAATATATATCCAGTACTAATTGATACCAAGACATGGAAAGCAAGCAATCCAAAGTGACAGAAGAATCTAACCTTCCGTTTTCTCAACAGCTCATTTTCCTCTTCCAATCGTGCGACTTTATTCTCCAACTCATGTGTGTAAGCCTGCTTTTACCATTCATGGTAAGAAATCTTACGAGGCACCACTAGAGCTCAAAGAATAAGACCTTCCGTGTTTAACTATCAAAGCAATGAATGTAGAATGAAAGAAAAGAATAACCTGCTTTCTTGCTCTTGAGCGGGCAGCAGATTCCCGATTCTTGATCATCCTTTTATGCCTCCTCTCTACAGATTTCTCAATCATGTCATCTTGCGTGCCTCTTTTTCTTCCAGATGCCTGGGAATCTGAAATTGCTCCCAGCACTGGTACTGGTGGAGGCAGTGCCACTGGAATATCAGGAAAAGGAACATCCAATACAGAACCGGCTCCCATATGTAATGGCTGTGCCATGGTATGACCAGGCATATAAAGTCCCAATAAATTCTGTTGAGGATGCTGATATTGTGGTTGGGGATACTGGATCCACTGCCCTTGTTCAGGAAACTGTGGTGCTACAACATTTAAATCACCACCAACCACAGGACTCATGTTCCTTTTATCAGAAGAAGCTTCTGCAACAACTCCTGCTTTCACCAAGAAATCCTCTAATGTCATCTCTCCCAAAGTAAGTTGCCTCTCCCGAGATTTCTTCTCCTCACTTTTGTTCTGTTGGATATCTCGCCAAACCTCATCAACTGTCTTCTTGCTTAGTGCACTAGTTAATGACAGACTAGCTTGACGCTGGAGCGCAGTTTGACTAGCTTGTGCCGTGCCTTCAATGTCTATACACATCGACTGGTTTGCCTCCGCAGTCCACACATTTTTTAGAAGCTCATCAAGGTTCATACTGCTAAATGGTTTTCCTAAGTCACCCAATTGATTCTGAACCTCATTTAGAGTGAGACTGTACATTGAATTTTGCCGCACCAATGGCTGGAATTGTGACTGTTTTCCACTAGTCTCACCACCAATTGAAGAGCCCATAGCTTGGATACCCATTCACCAATCCTGAGTGTCGTCCCCCTCAGACTTCAAGTGCTAAAAGAATACACAGAAGTGACTAAAATTTTCGTCCCACCCAAGAGAGCCATAACCTAACACACCAAAACCCAAAACCAAGACTCGGTTTTGCAATGATTGTTCAATATTAACATATCGTGTAGGCATAAAGAGGAACCACTATTTCCTGCGGCAATATAATTTTCAAAGCAAAACCAAATGATTAAAATCAGTCCATAAGCAAGATGACGAAGCAGGCCATCAGGCCATCATTTCAGAAGGATGGGCCAAAACAACTGTCAAATCAGTGAGAAGAATCATATAAATATGTCTGCATATTCTGTTCCTAAAGTCAAAAATTAACAAACATAAAAACCTCAGAAGCATGTCAGACCAACAATTCATCAAGACAATAACAACTTTGAACAAGATTTTCTCTAAATTAACACCAAAATAAGTCTTGAAAACTTTGATCACTTGCATGCAAGGTCAAACAAAGTCAAAGTCTTGAATCAATTTCATTAAAACAACCAACTAAAGAAACTAACCTTGGTAAGTGCACCGTGGTCCAACTTCCCATAAACTCAGCTAAAAGAAAGAATTCACAGGGTGGACCAAATTGATCAAAAAATGAAACTCACAATAAAACACTCCCAGAAAAATTAAATGAGCAACACATGACACAAACACAAAGAAAAACCATTTGCATGTGAACAATTCAGCCTCACAGTCCCCAAAAAAAATCAAAAAAAACAAAATAACACCCAAGAAAATGTCAAGAAATGAGATCAAACTCACGAAAACCACAGTCCAAGTCCTTATCACTGAAATGCAGTGGCAGAAATCATAACATTAACAAGGAAAGAGTGTGCTTTAACGGAAGAATCAAATAAAACACATGAAAGAACCAAAAATACCTTAAACCCAGAACAAGAAAAACCGATCTGAAGCTATTAACAGAGTGATGAAGACAATGGCAGAGGAAAGATACGATTTTGAGAAGTGGGGTGGTGAATAAAACCCTGCAAGAGTGAAAATGAAGAATGTGTTTTTGGTTTGAAGAGAAAATTGCAGGTGGGTATGAGAGAGAGAGAGAGAGAGAGTTACCCTAATGAAATGAAAGTGTTTTTTATAGGAAGAAAGTGATGAAAGTTTATTACTGCTTTGTGTTGGATTTTCAATTTTGTCTACAAATGGGGAAACTTTACCATGTGGGCAGCCTCACCTTTACCATGTGGGCAGCCTCACCTGGTAATAATGATCTACTCCTATTTCTGTTTTATTGGCTCACCATTTCTTATGTTGCCCAATCACATACTTCCACCTACTCAAACTATTATATTTGCTCTACTTACAATTACAATGATGATCTCAACCTTTTTGTGCTTATTTGTTACTATGATGGATAAACTAACAAGGTTGTTTAACTGGTAAGTTTCAGCGAACTCTCGTAAAGAGAGGGTAAAATCGGATGGTAATCATAAACTTGTAAGTGTTTAGCATTTGTAATAAACATGTGTTTTTTAATATGTGATTAAATAAGAAATACAAAAATATATATAATAAGAAATTGACTTAAAAATATTTTAAATACAATTACTTGTTATTGAATGCATCAACATTTATACTTTATCAACTTAGATAAAGAAATTCCTAAACAAATTCATTGAATAAGAATATTAAATAAAAATAATTGAAATGAGTTCTAACGTAAGTTAACATGATTATCTGTAAGGTATATATGTAAAATGGGTAATTCAACATGTACACTCGCGAGTTTCTATCGAGTTTACAATCACTAAAAGTTTCAGCTACTCATGTTTTTCTTAGGTATAGTCGTAAAAACGGTAAAATCGGAGTGATAAATCGCGATTTTTACAGGAATCTCAACTTCCAACTTTTTTTTTCATTATTATAAACCACTAATTAGTTTTTAATGTGCATTTATTATTTTTTTTCCATTGATACTCATATTTAATAGGGGAAGTAGAAGTAGAGTAATATTTATTATTTTTTGAAATAAATTAGGGTAATTAATGCGGATTATATTGGAAATTACTCAAATTTTACTACAAATTTGATGCATTCAACTAATTTTATTCCCATATCAAAAATGTTAGTTGTTGCCTTATAATGAGTACAAGAGAGGGTAAGTATATTTTTTATGGATCCTTAAGCTTACTTTATTTAATCATTCTTTTTTTACTCCATTTAATTCTAAATATAGAAACTATGTCGGGAGGTGGTCTTAATCTTATATATATATATATCCTAATTATAATATTTTTTGTCATTTTTTTCTAAATTATCCTTAGTGATGGTAACAAATGAAAGTATAATTGAAACAAGACGTCTTAATTATTGAGCTTAAAACCTTATTGTTAATTTAGATCGGAATTAACTTCAAATATTAGATAATAAACTCATAAATAATATATTTTTATATTATTGTATGTTAATACATGTTCAATGTTAAAACAATCAATTGATATGCATTTTGACTTTTGTAAAATGTTGAATAAAAAAGGGTTTATTGGAGTGACATTTTTGGTTAAATTATCGTTTTTTTTTATACAAGGTTGAATCATCGTTTTTGTTTCTTTCCAAATTGTGTTTGCATTTATGGTAAAAAAAACTTGGCTAAAGTATATTTTTGGTCCCTTAACTTTGGACAAAGTCATGTTTTAGTCCCTTAACTTTGAAAAGTGTGTTTTTGGTCCCTTAACTTTGGAGAAAGTGTGTTTTTGGTCCTTGACTTTGAAAAGTGTGTTTTTATCCCTTAACTTTGGACAAAGTGATGATTTTAATCCTTTCAAAAAAGACTAAAGTATGTTTTTGGTTCCTTCCCTTTTCAAAATTAAGGGTTAAAACATGACTTTTTGCAAAGTTAAGGGACAAAAACATACTTTGACCCAATTTGAAAGGACTAAAAACACACTTTTCAATGTTAAAGGACTAAAAAATGACTTTGTCTAAATGTTAAGGGACTAAAAACACACTTTTCAAAGTTAAGGGACTAAAACATGACTTTCTCCAAAGTTAAGGGACCAAAAACATACTTTAGCCAAAAAAATTTTTGATTGCATTGTCCAAGTTTAGGAAGATGGCAAAGAGAGATGGGCCCAGGGACTTCTATAATGCAAACCTATTCTAATTGACTGACTGTTGTCGTATGGGAATATGGTATGGTTTATTACTCCCTCTAGTCTTAAATATTAGACTTATATTTGGAGATTGTATGGGAATATGGTTTATTACTCCCTCCAGTCTTAAATATTAGACTTATTTAGATATTAGAGATATTAGTTTGATCATGAATATAAAATCTATTTCAGTTTTTTCCAACTTTTTCTCAAATTATTCTTACTAATTATCTTACTAATGCTCTTTAAGAATAAACAAGTAAGAGATGAAATATAAGGATGAAGGCAGATGGTGAAAATACATTAGTAATATCATGTGATTTTAACTAACTTAATTAATATCTTTAATCTAATTACATTAAATAAATGTCTTATATTTAAGATTCGAGAGAGTATGTCATATATTAAATGCAAGAAAATTATTTATAACCGTTGACAAGGTACCTTAATTGTAAGGAGTGCATGTGGGAGTTTCTCCTTTATCTGGGAGGGAAAAACTCACAAAAATGGTAATAAACGAAATATGCACACTGGGAAAATGAAGATCATTTTAGATTTTTTATGACAAACTACAAGATGATTGCTGATTACAACTTAAACATGTAGTCTAAAGAATCAGAACTACAATATAACCACCACCTCTACAAGATCTTAAACACTAGAAAATTTTACCGTTTATTAACAAGATATATAATTAACAACAGATATTTTATATTATGTTACATGTACTCATGCATGTCTTGATGGGTCCTCGTGCAATTGTGTCGGTCTTACGTTTTGATCATCCTGCCACAAGGAGCAAGCCATCATAATACCATCAGTCAGGAAGTGAATGCTAATATGTAACAACACATTTTCTCCTAATAGATAAAGTTGCATGGATCATATGGTGATATTGTAATCTATCAAGTATCAACAACTGGCAAAGAAACTTGGTATAGCAAACTCACCCGAATGCCATAGGTGAAATTTGACTGTGCCCGGAAAAAATCAAGCTGTGACTGAAAATTTTGGAACAATCATTAAGTTCAGAATAAATAATACAGAGGCATGAACATATTCCCAGCTTAAGCAAACCTTACCAGACCAGGCATGCTTTGATGAGCACCATAATAACCATCGTGAGTCGTTGGTATGGAACTTAATTGTCCCTGTAAAAATTTAAACAACAGAGTTTATATAGTTTTGAACTCACAATAAATACTTTCCATAATTATCACAATTTCAAAAACGCACCAGCCCCTGCATTGTCTGTTGATTCCCATAATAATTATCGCGAGTTGGTCCCATCAAGTTCAACTGAATAATCAAATAAGCAAATACATAAGCGCAGGTGCTAATATATAAAGCAGCCAGAGATAAGAACTGAAGTGTAGCATATTCTTAGTTTCTTACCATTTGTTGAGAGCCATAATAACCATCAAGAGTTACTGGCCTAGCATTGAATTTGTCCTACAAAATAAATTTCCAGTTAACTGAAGGCGCTTATATTAAGCAGACAAATGCACCCATTTAACCAAGGTGGAGCTTCTATTTCAAAATTCAAAACAATAATTCTATTTTCATTCACTTAAAACCCTAAACCTGCCCCCTGACTTTCTTCTACACACACCAAAACTTCAAATATAAAATCGAACACATTTTGATTTTAAAATAATACGAAAACTAACCATCTGCTGCATGTCATCTTGAGCCCCAACAGTTATGACTTCAGATTCAGAGCTCAGCTGCAATTGAAAAGGGTTTTATTATTAACTCAATACAATATAGATGTGTGTATGTACTCTAAAGCAAACAAAAAATAAAACCTTTTTCTTTTTTGTGGGATTCTTCTTTTTGTTTGTCTTGCCCATATTTCTACTTTGGGTATCTTCTTCAGTGGAGAGCTGACCATGACTAGCAGATATTACAACTTCGATAGGACTCTTACTAGAATTGTTAGCGTTCACACAACTTTTGTAAGCTTCACGAAACGCATGGAATGCAATACTATAACTGTCTTGAGATAGAGAAGCCTCTTCATTCAACTTCATTGATCGCTGACATAAATCATTGTACCGTTGCACCCTAGTTAACATATGATCATATTCATCTCCTACTGTTTGTCCACCTTTTGCATCTCTTGTCCACCGTTTCAAGATATATTGTGATGGGATTACAGAAAGGCCAGAATATTGAAGAACAATCAATGCATGTCGGCAAAGAAAACCTCTATATTCAAATAACCGACATATGCATGAAACTTCAGACTTAATTTCATTCCACACCACAATGAAGTCTTGATTCTTTTCCATATCATGAACCTTGTAACTAATTCCTGCCTCATCATGTCTTTCGGCTTTAGGATGACAAGCAACAGCACCAATAACCTCAACTTGAATCTTCCTGAACACAGCATGTGTGTAACTCCCAGCAACACTCTTCTCCAATGGTGAAGGAGTTTTTAATGTTGCCACCTTATTATATGTCTCAGAATCACCTTTTGCTTCCTCTTCATACCTGTCTTGCAAGATTGTTTCGTACTGCTTGACAAAATCTTGCACAGAGGTCTTCTTATGAACATATTTATCAAAGAAGGAATTCAGACTTTCTGACCGCTGGACAGTGGACAAACCACCTAAGAAAATATTCCTCATAAATGTTGGCACCCATAACTTGCGATCTTCATACAATGACTGCATGCATTCATCCTCTCGGAGTTCAAACCTATCAACAATTTTCGACCACCTCTTCTCAAACTCATTATTTGCCCATGACCTATAGATGCATTTTTCAAATTTTGCCATAAAATTAACGTGTCGCTTAATTACATGAGCCAGATTTTCAGAGACCTTCCCTAATACATGCCATAAGCACACAGAGTGATGAGTGTGGGGAAAAACATCTAAAACAACTGACTTTAACGTCTTGTCATGGTCAGTGATGATCACTTTTGGAGCTTGGCCACCAATTGCTTTCAGCCACGTGCGCATAAGCCAAGAATAAGTAGCGGCACTTTCATCTGATATTAAGGCGCAGCCAAGTAGTATAAATTGATAATGCTGATTTACTCCAACAAAGAGCACCAGAGGCAACTTATATTTGTTTCTAATGTAGAAAGTGTCAAAAGAAACTACATCACAAAAGTTCACATAGTCATGCCTACTTTTAGCGTCAATCCATAAAAGATTCTTCAAACGTTGATCCTCACCAATGTCTACTGCATAAAAGAAGTTTGAATTCATACTAAGCATCTGCACCATAAAATCAAGTAGAAGCTTGGCATCCCCTGACTCCAGACCCAAATTCCGGCCTTTGTCAAATGGACTTTTCTCATTCTTGAGACCAACCACAGTTTTGTATTCAGCAAACTGTCTCGCCATTGCAGCATACATTTTTCTAGTTTGCTCACTAACAGCTTGAGCTGGTAAAAGCTCGTGATTATGCTCCTTCACAAAACTATGTATTACCCATTTTCCATCTGGCCTTCTTTTTACATGCATGCTTGCTTTGCAATCAGTCTTTGAACAAGATCTTCGACCAGTTGAATTTTCAGCATCTTGCTTGTTCTGTCTGGCACGTGGTCGATTAAATGATTTGTCATGCTCTCTTTTTGTTCCATACCTGGAACAAGCAAATTTTGCATCTATAAATTCTCTCGATGTTTTTGAACGACGACTATTTTGTATCGCAGTGTTGAATCCCATAGATCTAGCATATTCTTGGTAGAAAGAATAAGCCTCCCCATGAGACTCAAATTCCATGCCAGAAAGGGGCTCAAGATTTGTATCTTCCTTAAATATTGCCATATCCACTGAAGATGAATTCAAATCTCCATTGTCTAAAGCATGTACATCAACACTCGGACCAACCATATTCTGGCCTTCTAGGTCTCCAGGATGAAATTTTTCCTCGTCTTCCAATATGTCAGCAATTGTATTTCGCTCTTCATCCTTATCATGATCACCAGAAGGTAATCTCAGATCTATGTCCATGATGAGAACAGCTTTCAGCCTGATGATTTTCAGCAGCACCTAAAAGTTAAAATAACAGTATCAATGTCAAACACGGAAAATGTAGAAATAATAGCTAACTGCAGAAACAAAGGAGGGGGAGCAATAGAGAGGCACAAAGAGACCAAGGCCAAAGGCTGCATCTGGCTCTGTTTTATTGCTTGCATCCATCGTAGAGTACAATGACTATAATATCGGAGAAAAGTTGAGGTTAGCTCAGACCCTTTGTCTTCAATAGATGATGGATCTTATCACCTTTTCCTCTAGTCAAGAGATGTGAGTTTGGAATCTCTAATTCTTCTGGCATGTCCTATTTTCAGTTCCCAACTCATTCTTATACAAAGTAATGTTTTATTGTTAATGAAAAATATTTGAAAACATGAGCTCCCCCAAAGATCAAAGATGGTTAATTAAATGTCTCTCTTTCTGGATTAAGACAACACATCTTCAGAAAGAGAGAAAACAATGAGAAGTTGGTTGAGCTGGTAAGTGGACTACAACCCCCGTAAGGATAAGAACGCATGTTCGATTCCCGGGAAGCGCTCTTATTGGGAGCGGAGACAACCTTGCTTATGTGGGCAACACTCCTACCCCTCGAGTCCGGATTAAACCGGACAGTGATTAACCAAAAAAAAACAGAGAGAGAGAAAACCTCAGAAGACAATGCTAGCAATGATACACAATGACACTTTACATAGTTTTCCACTAGTTAACAACTTTCCTAGGTGGCCCTCTCTCAAATTACCAATAACCAAACTCAAATACCAATAGATGAACACTTAAATGTGAAGGTAAATCCTCCCCCAAAATCAAACTATTCAGGTAGGAGTATGTACTCACCAAATAGAGCATCCCCTACTTCTCAATGTTAAATTTAACAATCCCATAATAGCTTAGACTAAATAACAACTAATTAACACCCATGATAGCCAAATGGGACATAGAACATTCCAATTCCAATTCCAACCTCCTATACTAAGTCCAGTATCACAATGCTTACTTACTAACACTAAAATATAACACATTTTCTTTCCTTATCACTGATAAATTACACCTTGTAAATGGAACAAAGTAATAAAAGTGTGCTGAATTCCGGTATGTATTTAAAGAAAGAATGAACAAGAAATATATATAGAGAGAGAAGAGAGATTCTGAACTTTATTCAACAATACAACACATAACAGAAAATACAACATACAGCAACAGAAATAACTAACTAACTAACTAACTAATACTACTTAGAGAATTCAATTTCAATTCACATAACAAGCTCAACCAAAAGATCATATTTTTGAAGCTACAGTATGCAATCAGTTACAAAGAGCTACATAAAAATAAAACACATAAAGGAAAAAAGAAACAAACTTTTTCAAATACAGCCACATATTTTTCGCAAGTACTAATTATTATGATTAAAAGCATGATGGTTTGATATGAGGAAAATTATTGGCACGTGGGAATTAATTATGGAAGAAGAGAAGAGAAATGAGAAGAGAGAGTGAAGATAGAAACCTGAGATTACATGGAAGGAAGAAGGTAAAGATCAGAATCAGGAAATGTCACGCGAGAGAGCTGGCGAGTGGACGAACTCCGCTCTTCAACGCATCAAAATTATTTCTCACTGCTAGGGTTTCAAACTACTCTCATCAGATGCGTTTTGGGACAAGGGTACTATTGTCTTTTACTAACAACATCCAGGGCTTTATGGTCATTATGCATTATGCAATGATAATGGAATATCAGACTCAGAACTCAGATGTGAGAACTCACATATCAAAAACTTGTAAAACCATATCTACCTTAAGATCATATCATATTTATAAAATAAAATTATCTACATTTATTTGCTTCAAACTTTATTACATAAACTTTAGGAAAAAGATTTTGGCTCATGCAACAACATGAAAGCCTTTTCCTTCTGTTCACACAATATAATCATAAACTTTTACTATTCTTGATGCATAAATTTAAGGAAAAAAATTTAGTTCACATTTCATGAAAAAGTCTTGTTCTTATGTTTTTTGGTCGGAAGTCTTTTTCTTATGTTCACACAACTTTTATCATCACTAGACTATTGAGATGATTCATTAAGCACTGTGACTCCCCGATTAGAATCACAACTATGTGGTATACTGTAGAAATAGAATAATCGTCAATATGGTCAAACAGACTTTTTGACCAAATAAACCAACAAACTTTTTTTTGTGGAAAATAGGAAAGTCAAATAGACCACTTATTCTTTCAATATCTTATATGTAATTGTACTATATGATAGTTTATAAGCATGATAAATATTTTGTAGGAAAAAACTAACAATAAACATTTTAAAATGATATTTTTTATAATTAATTTCTAAAAAGTCAAAGTAATTTCATAACTAGGAGTAGAAGTATTTAGGAGATTCACTTAAACTTTCATGAAAAGGAAAAAGAGAAGTATTTAGGAGAGGAGGTAATATGATATAACATGGTATCTTTCTTCCTAGCTAAATTATGGGTCCTTCTTGATCTTTTCTTTCTATTCACACAAGCTCATCTTCACTTAATTGTCGGATGACTAGTAGTACCCGTATAGATTTTTTTTTTATTACAAGTACCCGTATAAATTGAATATTTATTAAGATGGTCAAATAATCAATTCTTTAATCAGTTAAAAAAACAATATAGTTACCTTTACTTTCACACACAATATTATTTTTATCATTGGAAAGTAGTAATAAGGATAATTTAAAAGAAAATTTGAGAAATATGAAGGAAAATCTTATGGTTAAGACTTAAGACCAACTCCATAGTATTTAACTTTTTTTATTTGTGAAGAATAGAGAAGCTAAATAAACAACTTAACGTTATAATATTTTATATGTAAAAAAAAGATAACTATGTGATTAATTTTTTATCATCAAATTTTTAAATATGTTGTAATTTTATAACTTCTAGTATTTAGGAGAGGGAATATGATATAACATCGTATCTTTATTCCAGAATTCTGATTCCCTCTTGATCTTTTTCTTCGTGTTTAGCATTATTTTCTCTTCTCTTCTTCATATTGACTGGATAATTTTGTATTAACAAAAAGGCCCTTCCCCTGGGGTTTTGATTCCCTACTCATCCAATATTTTCTCATCCCTCACTCATCCTCAAATACACACACAAATATGTGTGGCCCCCACATACTCTCTCCACTCTTCTTCTTCTTCTTCTTCCCCACCTCACTTTTTTCTCTCTCTCTCCAACCTCCCATCCCCACCGGCCACCACATCCTCCTCCCATCTCAACCGCCACCACCATTGACGTCTCCACAACCGCCACCACCGTCGGCCTCTCGCCTTCACCTCCTCCACTCCTCTCACCTCTCCTACAACAAACCTCTCCAGCTCCTCTCTTCGACGCCGGCGGAGGCGGCGAAGAGAGGAGCTGAAGAGGTTGGTTGGAGGAGACGTCGGGGGACGCGAGGACGTTGGAGATGTCGGCGGATGTGAGGAAGGTGGTCGGAAAGGCGGTGACGTCGACGGACAGGAGGTTGATGACGTGGAGGTCGGAGGAGAGGAGAGAGACAGACGGTTGGGGAGGTTGGGCGGTGGAGACATCTGTGGCGGCGGTTGAGGTGGGAGGAGGAGGCGGTGGCCGGTGGGGATGGGAGGTTGGAGAGAGAGAGAGAAAAAAAAGAGTGAGGTGGGGAGGAAGAAGAAGAAAAGAGGAGAGAGTATGTGGGGGCCACACATATTTGTGTGTGTATTTGAGGATGAGTGAGGGATGAGAAAATATTGGATGAGTAGGGAATCAAAACCCCCTTCCCCTGTCCCCAATTCGATTGACATAGTTCTTCGATCACGCAATGGTGGGGCGCGTGTCATCCAAGACAACAAAATCAATCCTGTTTGCAAAACTTCATGTAGTATTTTTATCCCACCTTATGATTTCATGACGCTAGTGATTATCTCTGTATTTAATAAACCTTCTTCAGGCAAAACTTGCTTGTTTGCATCAAAAGGTAGGGAGGCCAATACAAGAAGCTAATTCTCGCTCTGACAATTTCAAGCTTTAACATTATTCTGAACAGGGGACTTTAGCTTTATGATTATTATTCAAGGTTTATCTTCAACTTCCCAAATGTGCACCCAGAAAGAATTTTTCTTTCCCACAGAGATCAATTAAATGAACTTCATTAGCATGTTCAGTTGCATTAAAAGGGTTAACCCAGTTTTAGCCCCCACTTGATGCTGGGAAATAGAATATACTAGGTAGACTAACCTTTGCATTTTGCAAAGTGACTGATTCGAACTCACAACCTCAGACCCCATGGCAAACGAGCTTACCGTTGATAAGTTAATAAGTTAAAATACTACTCCCTCCGGTCCTAAATATAGGACCTAGATAACTTTTTTTTGGGAGATTAAGAAAGACTTAATTTTAAATGTCTTTCCAATAATACCCCTCCTTAATTAGTTTAATTACTTAGTAGCCCTTCCTCCCCTATCAAAGTAGTTGTTAAGAAGAAGAAGAGTAATTTAGGAAAAAGGTGACCAAAAATGTATCTAGGTCTTATATTTAGGACCAAAATGAAGTCTCTATTTAGGTCCTATATTTAGGACCGGAGGGAGTATAAGATAATCAGAGTTGATTCCATGTTCCCGAAACACAAGTTGTGAACTTTTGGAAGGGAAACAAAGAAGGCTAAAGTATGTTTTTGGTCCCTTAACTTTGAATAAAGTCATGTTTTGGTCCCTTAACTTTGAAAAGTGTGTTTTTGGTCCCTTAATTTTGGATAAAGTCATCTTTTAGTTATTTAACTTTGAAAAGTGTGTTTTTAATCCTTTTAAATTCGGTTAAAGTATGTTTTTCGTCCCTTAAATTTGCACAAAGTCATGTTTTAGTCACTTGACTTAGAAAAGGAAGGGATTGAAAACATATTTTATCCTTTTTGAACGAACTACAAACATTATTTTGTCCAAAGTTAAGGGACTAAAATCACACTTTTTAAAGTTAAGAGACCAAAAACACACTTTCTCCAAAATCAACGGACCAAAAACACACTTTTCAAAGTTAAAGGACCAAAACATGACTTTCTCTAAAGTTAAGGGACTAAAAACATACTTTAGCCAACAAAGAAATAAATGTTTCTTATTGCCAAAAAGAAACTAATTAACTAACCTGGCTGGTTGGCGTGAGTGGTAAGTACTCTCGTCCCTTAAGCAAGTGGTTGGGGGTTCGATCTCTAGCTCTTGCGAATGGAGCAAACTCACAGGCCAGCTGTCTACCCCCTATATGGGACTTCAGAACAGCGAGGGATTAGTCTCACTTGATACGCGGGTGGGATACCCTTGGGTAAACAAAAAAAAAAGAAACTAATTAACCAGCTGACAATCTATTATCTATGCATCGACATTTGGCTGCCACCGGGAATGAATATGGTGGAAGAACATTGAAAAGGAGTTTAAGGGCCAAGGGAATATTATACAGGGAGGGGGCAAAATTTGGCTTTTTTGGGTGTGTTTGAAAAGAATGAGGAATGGCCAGAAATGGACCGAACCGAATTAATCATCAACCACAAGTCATCCCATGTGGCCATGTATTGGTGGTTAGGACACAGTGATCCATATTAGCATGCTACTGCATACTCAATATAAGAACCTTTGACCCTTTGAGAAAACGTTGACAAACATATCAATTATCAAGGATCAAACCAAATCTCAAAATACCTCGTATCTTAAACATCGACCGGTGTTAATTTAAGGGATAAAATGTCGCTTTTAAAATTTTTGGGAAAATTTTGAAAAAAATAACTTGGGCCACCCTCACCCTTCATAAATTGTTACTCCCTCCCATACAAAATATAGATTACATTTGACATTTTTAGAGATTTATAAAAAATGAATATCATTTCTTTTTAAATTACAATTAAATAAGTTATTTATAAAATTAATTTATATGCATTTTTGAAAGGATTTATTTAACTTATAATCTTACATATAATTTATAAATAACTTAAATATTTCATAGAAATCAACTAAGTCATTTATTAGTATTTACTAGTATTTAGTTTTTTTGCTAACATCTACTAACGACACAAAAGAATTTGCCTCCAAGACCATGGTCTCTGTCTCCCCGAATCTCCATTTCCCTCCAAATTAAATCGCAGACAGTACTACAATATATAGAGTGGTAATCCCAGCCTCATTGCATAAACCCCTTCATCCACGACACATACGTTTGATTCGATTCGGCGATGCAAGAGCTTCGAGGCATCACTTGCTCAATTGCGAGTCAATTATGTAACGACCTTCCAAGGATTTCAGGCCAAATACTTGGTGATTATGTGCATTTCTGTTTTATCTTATCGAGAGTGGAGAGTTAGTATTTGCTTCAAATATGAAACCAAAAAAAAGAGTTTGCTGTAGTCCCACATCGCTTATGACTGATAAGTCTAGATAGCAAATGAGTAATAAAAGGAGAGTGCGAAACTCTGAGCAACATACTTACCTGGACGGGGTCAATGGGTGATCAAGAAGGCCCATGTCCTAGGGTAGTGACCTCCATTGCACTTGGGAGGGGTGCTACCCTAAGGTCTGCCCACGTGGCAGAGCCTACGTCATAATTTGTGGCAGTGGAGGCCTGCGTTCGCGCGGCCTCTACCCAATGTAGTTTCAAATTTTCACGTAAACATGCTTTGAGGTTAAAGCACAATGCTAATATTTGACGTACCTCTTTTCATATGTATTGCAAATCTGCAGTAGGCATTCTTGTATTTTGCATGTGTACGAAAATTCGTATGTGTGTAGTTGTACTACGATACAGACATTACATGGTCTTTCTATATGCAAACAAATTGAAGGAACTTACCTTTTTGTTCAAATTGGCTGGAGGATTGGACCTTGCTCTGTATTAGAGATGTTCATAAATTATTTTCCCTCTTTCTTTATTTAGATTTGTGCTTCATTTTTTTCTTTATACTTGACAGCTGCCGTGGGTCTTCACTTTCGAAGTTTGTTGTTTATAACTTATGAAAGTGAGGCTTTTGTTGGATTTCATTATGTATATCCAATTGCATTTAATTTGTTTTGCATTTTTTTTTTGGGTTTTTAATACTAGACATTGAAACTTCAGCTAAAAAATTAATAAACATGTTTGTGCATGATGGCCCCGAAAGAGTTTGCGTTCAAGATTTGACTATGGCTGTTGAAAAAGCTGGCACTCTGGTGCTCTGTTTCTGTACTTTTGCTAGACATGCTATCACGTAAGAAAGAACATTGGTATTACTATTAATTATGATAGACAACATCTGATTAGCACGTATATATAGAGAGCCACAACTGAAAGTGAGACTTTTTGTAGACTTCATCATATACACTACTATCTGGTCAAAATAAATCATATACACTATTACATTGATTTTCATTTTTTGTTTTCAATATTAGACAATTGAAAATTGGCATTAGGATTGCGGTATGTTTCTGTTTTTCATTAGTTATATTCAGCTAGAGAGATTATTGAACATGTTTTGGTGCATGATGGTTCAAAGCGTTCACATGCAAAATTTGACTATTGTTGCCAAGTGGTCTGTTTTTTTTTTTTTTAAAAAAAACTTTTGCAAGATATTCTATCATCTAAGAAACAAGATAGGAATGAGTAATGATATTAATTTTAATATTATTAATTATGATAGATAAGTATATAACATTGGAATGACTCATATATATTGAGAGAATTTCTGTGAAATGTGTCTAATCTAAATTCTGAACAAGTGCTTCTATTCATCTTGATGCCTTTGTAATAAAGTATGTTTCTGAACAAAGTTTCCAAGATGCCAATGGTTTAAAAACATAAATTCCCTCCGAAAAGGATTCATTAATACTCCTAATAACTTTGCATAAGCTAATAATTTAAGCTAAAGTTTGTTAACCTTGCATAGACAATGGGTCTTCATTAAAAAGCACATGAAATACTCTTATATTGAAGGGGAGAGAGTTGTATATCAGTTTATATAACCGTATATGATATATCAAACAATCATATATATAGTCCATAGAGGATCCGTTATCACCTAACGGCCAAGCTTCTTTCTCTGACTTTATTGCAGAGAATTACTATTTTGGTTAGAGAGGAAGCTACCATATTTTAAAAAGTTACATTTTACACTCTGATTTTAAACACACACTCCAATTTTCTTCTTAAAACCTAGAGATTCGATTACAGAAGTCGTTCCTATTAACGAGGTGAGATATTTATATTTCTGTTGCAGTTCCTCTGAAAATATATATTTTATTCTTAGCATTATTTGTTATTTACATGGCTGTGAATAGGGTATGATTTGTTTGAATGGAATTGTAAATCTGTGGGAGATTAGAATCCAAAGTTAAGCCAGCCAACCATGCGTCTTTAAGTCACATGTTCTATCAGATAAAAATGAATCTCTGCTGATTTTGCTTTGGAACTTGGAAGCTTTTACATTAGTCAAATATAGTGTCACATGACTCGCCTGCATATCCTTATTTTGCAAGATAGATTAATTAGAATCTGACAAGATGCACAAGACAACACACTTCCTTAATGTAATTATATTTTGGGTTAATACCATGTTAGTCCTTATAGTTTGATTGAATTTTAGTTTTGTCCCAGTACAAATCATATCATTATGAAACTATAAGGACCAAGACCAATGATTTGACACTGTAGTGACCAAAACCAAAATTCGATAAAAATATAAAGCTCAACAATAATATTAACTCTAATACTTTTATTATTGTCGCCTAGTGGCGTGTTTGTAGACCCAACTCACTCAGTTTCATATTTGAAATGGAAATATCTTACCCTATATATATAGCATCATTGATCAACTCATCATTGCAAGAAGCAAAGAGCAAGTAAAAGACATCCTCTAAGTCAGCAAATCAAGACCATCATGAAATTCTTCAGCAACAACAACTCAATCATTGTCCTTATCTTTTCTATTGCAGTACTCATGCTTTGCCTTCGGGTTAATGTGTCCTTAGCTAGACCCCTTCCACCTCCTTCTTCATCCTCTTTGGATCAAAACAATATGTCTACATTTTCATCTTCTCAAGTTTCCTCACATAGCAAACAAGGGCCAAACTCAGCTCATGATCACCGTCAGCCTGCTACTGTTGCTGCTAGCCTCAGAAGGATCCCCCCAAGCAAACCAAACCCTACTCAGAACAAGTAATTTTTTTCTATATTATTTATATTTTCTTCAGTTAAAGTGTCCTCTAGTGTTTTTTTCATATGAAAAATAGGATCATCTCCATCTTAACTTTAGTTAAAGTTTACTTTAGAGAGAGATCTAAGTTTTCATTTTGATTAATTTCTTTGGAAAAGGACACCAAATTAAAAAGTGTTTGTTGATATAATTACAAGGTTACGGCCTGGGGCAAGAGTTTAAAGTGAGGAACTTTGATGGAGCTCGTGAAGATATTCCAGACTAATATGCAAAGCTACAGCAGGACTATTATTTTACTAATGAACTGTCTGTTGCTTCAGTTTTGGCGTGTTCATTTTCATGTTAGATAGTGTCGTATAGTGTGAAATATATATTCTCTTGGTTTTCTAGGTGTAAGGCAAAAGGTAGGTAAAGTAAGAATGTTTCACTGCATTTCTTTTTACTTTTGTCCTAGTTTGATGCTTTAGGCTATAGATTATAGTAGGATCACCAGAATGTAAAGGAGTACTTCCAAAGTTATCACAATCTAATATGACTTTCTCAATCTTATTTTGATTCATTTACTTGTGTTTCATTATGAAGTTCTTATATAGTAGTTTTGATATAATTTATGCCAAGTGGCATGCTTTGTATATAATCTAAAATAAGCTGCAAATATTTCTTAATCTAGGAAGAGTGCAAATGAGTTGAATAAAAAAAAAGTATGAACTGAGTTAAATTGTAGTTGAAGGGTAACAGACTTCAATTTCAGGGTCGGTTTAGTTGAAAAGAGGCACCTTTTTTAAATTTGAAAGAAATTTAACGGATCTTATGGTACATAACATGAGTTTTTATTGAGGGGCATAACATGAGGTTTGACTGTATATGTTACCCGTTACGAAATTTTTTTTGGACTGAGTTACACGGATTGAAGTAAATCTATTTAGTATTGGGACACAATTGCAGTTGATTCATCTAAAACTTTCTTAAAACAAAAGAGTGATAGGATATAACGATGATGAGGCTCATTATTCCAAAATTTAACTAACCCAAAAAACAAAAAAAGAACGAACAAAAAACAGTTGAAGAAGTGAGGGAAAAGGCTCGTTTCGAAAAAAGAAAATTATCGAAATTTTCTTTGGGCTAGCATAGAATATAGGCATTCAGAATTTAGTTGACCGTAGAATAAATGATAATGTGTGAATTAAAGAAGTTTGACTCACAATTATATTATACTATATTGTCGTGGATTCAAATCCTGCCAATTTGGAGACCTCGTTGGTGGGTGATCAAGTACTACTCTAAGTGTTTTTTGAGTTTGGGGGCATGTCATGGCCTTGGTGAGCCCCAGACCTAACTCACCTAAACTTTTCCGTATAAAAAAATAAACGATAATGTATCATCGGAGATAAATCTAGTGAAATGAGATTATTTTTCATTACAATTGAGATCTATTTTTTGCTTATCTAGATTTTTTCCCTTTAATTAGAATACTTTTGTCTCCATATTTAAAGTGATATTTGAAAATTATTATTCAAATGGAAGCATTTCTCGCTTTGAAATATGGGGAAGAATGATGGCTTTGTTTAGAATTGATTGAACTGGGGCATGAGTTTCAAAGGTAACAACTTACAAGAATAGATAGATGGGACAAAGTCTAAATATAATCTTCACTCTCAAAAGATTCAACAAAAACTCCTCAAGTCTATCGTCACACTAACAAAGAGTTATAAAATAATATACTTGAATTTTAGAAATTCGTGTGTTGAGTGCATAGTGTTCGGCTAAACAATTTTCTTAAAATGTTATTTATTTTAAACACTTCAAAGTAATTTGGGGCCTGTTGACAACTGACTAATCTAAACTCGGAGAGTAGAAGTACTGTTCACTTAGATAAAGTTATTCCCTCTAAAATGTGACATCATTAGCTCGTATAAAAAAGCAATTGATATGTTATATGTTAAGGAGAGTTGAACTGAAAAAAAAAATCTGCAAATTTAAACTAATATCAAATGAATAGTATGTTATTGACAATATCGCCTACATATAATATTGGTACCTTTAACTGTTTCTACTTAACGCGTCCAGTCTAATTTCACTTTCCCATGCATCGTAATTTCTTCCTCATCTCCCAACAACAACTTTATCAGTTTCATTCCTTTGGATTTACCATTTTGTTCCTCTTTCTTACCCTAGCTAATTCATTATTCTTCTTCTCATGGATAGTTGAATGTTATTATTAATGCACACTCAAGGGTGTTACTGTAAAAATAGTATTAGAAGTTCGATCTATAAATGCTTAGCCATATTATTGTCCTATAGCACAATTAATCCTAACCTTAATCATATTACTCGATCATTCTCGATTTCTTAGCAATAATAGTGGAAGCAGAAATCATTGATCTTACAGATCGTCTCCCCCATCTTCGCCAAAAAGACATATATGTTCAATTATACTACCTCCGTTCCTAAATATAAGACCTAGATAACTTTTTTTTGGAAAGATTAAGGTTGCGAAATAGGTTATTAAATCATGACATATTTGATATCTTTTTAGATTATCCGTTAGCTTATAGGTAACATAAACTAGTCTAAGAGAAAAAATTAGGTAAATCAATTTATAATTAACTTATTTTTTGCTTTTTTTAGGATTTTTCAAAAAAGCCATCTAGGTTCTATATTTAGGAACGGAGGGAGTAATAAATATAAGTACTATCATTGATAAATAATATATTTTTAATATGTTCAATTAGAAGAATATTTTATTAAAACAAAATTATAAATTTGTTAGATAAATTGATCGAAATAAAATTTTTTAATTAGTTCATACATGTAAAAACAAATTAGGTAGGGAATTAAAAAAAGATTATGAAAATAATGGAAACATTAAGAGGAACATGTGGAGCAGGATGTAATGGAGTGTCCTCTGTTTAATGGCCATGAGGGCTACACATTGTGTGGGTGCCTTCACTGTAGATGCACATGGCTTTGTTTTGATATTTATGGACTCTCTAGAACCATCACCGCACAAACATTTGACTATTTTTTGCCGAAGCACAGACATTTGACTTACACATTCAATGATAAATTAAAAATATCTTCATTTTCCTTTTATTTCCCCTTTCTATATATTTTTTTGGACAAACCTTTCTATATTTTTTTAAACAGAGGCAAAATGATATTACTAGGAATAGATCACATATGTCTTTGTTACAACTCGGAAAGGAAATTAACTAGAGCAATACGTTTAAAATGGTCCAAACATCTTTGAGAGCACTGATGATTGTGAAGAAGCAAAGCATTGAGGGTATTGTGATTCACCATGAACTTTTGTGAACATTCCAAATGGAAACGTAGTTCATTTTGAGGCCCTTAGATGTATAAAAAATAACGCAAATAAAGAACAAAGGTGAAAGGTGATGGACTGAGATGGTGGTGCTTCCACACACATATGAGGGTGAACCCAGTTTTAGTCTTCACTTAGTAAGAGTGCTGGGGAAGAGAATATAACAGACAGTCTAATTTCTGTTTTTTTGCAAAGCAAACTAATTATTGATTCGAATTCACGACCTCATAATCACACGACAAACGAGATTACTATTGAGCTAAGCTGAACTTATGTGTCTGTGTGTGTGAGATCGAAATTTTCACTTACGAATGGCAATTTCTAGCTCAATAGAGAAGATCTTTTGGGCTGGCAAGGAAGAGAAATCAAGAGAGGCTCGAATTCGGTTGAATACTTCACGAGGATGTGGGAATTTATATTTCTATGAACTAGAGAATTTCTATAAACCATAGGGTGTTAGTCAAAATAATAATCCCTTCAACCAGATCCTGATTATCCAGAGGCCGCCGGCAAAAATGATTTGAGCCATTGAAAAATGTTGAGGAAGATTGCTAATAAATGGCCTTAGAGATCGAGCAATAACCAATCCACACCGCTTCGGCAAAACTACTCTAATGATGTGGCCAAAAGTTTCATTGGATCGGAATCACAACCAAAACAGCAGGAACCCGTCAAAATCAAGTGGTGCAACTTGAATTTGAAACAAACTTGTGGGTGTTTTACGTTGTATAGTGTGGACACGTGAAATGTTTTCTATGAAAGCTGCATGAAGCTTCCAGGAATGATAATCTACGGATAATTAATTATTGTAGTACAATATTAGGACAATTTGACCCCTGTCTTCTGACAAAATTTGAAAAATGTAACCGCAATTATGCATGCACACCCTTCATAATAATCGGAATCACATTGGCTGATATATGATTTAATTTACGGGTATATATATAAGATCAAAAGGAGTTTTGTCCATTCTGAGACTAACGCAAATTGTCGAAATGCATGTTTTGAACTAATAAAGATTCTGTTATAATATATATATATATATATATATATATATATATATATATATATATATATATATATATATATATATAAACTGGAGAAGAATCACTCACAAGTCACAAGTACTTAATCATATAAAAACTACAACAAAATCATTTGAAATCATCCAATTACATTATATTGAAGTTTTCTGAACTTGGGTGATATAAAATCAACTACATCAAATATTATTAATGCCTTTGAATTGTCCATACTATATAACTATAACTAGATTCATGAAGAATCCTTGATAACAAAACAATTAGAAATATAAATGACTGCATATGCAATTCGATTTAATCTCATACGTACAAATGTGTAAAGACTTCAATGTTGATTCATTCTTACATTTTTTCTCCCTTGAGAGTCGCGTGTCATTCCCTTACAATTCTATGAGTTTCAGCGTTTTTTCCAATTTACAAGGGCTAATCACCATATTAGGACCAACTAATTAAAGAATGCAATGCAATTCGATCACTATGATTCAAATATTCTAGTCATTTGTCACTATCCTTTAATTAAATTAAGGAATGAATGAAAGAAACATGATTAATGAATATTTCAAGCTACCAATGCAAATATCCTATTAAAATGGAAAACGCTTATTTAGAGCATATTATATGGGACCAGCAGGAGTATATATTGATATAGAAATGGTGGAATAATTCATGCATGAGAAACACAAATGAAGGTAACAACTGGCAACTGACAATAACTTGGATACATTATAAGTAATGAAAAGTAAGGGGGGGAAAGTGAGAGGAATGTTGAAATGGTTGGTAAAACTACTAGTGATTGAAAAGGAAAGAAGGGATAAAGCGGAAGCTGAAGCTGTCGAAACAAATATACATGAAATAATAATAATGAAAGAGAAGAAAGTACCTAAGATCGGTTCGGGAGAGTCTTGACTTACACGTTCCTTATGTCCCATAATGCTTTTAATTTTTGTCCCCGGCCACCTTCTAGCAAAAAACACACACCCACAACACCCACCTCCATCCTCCATTATATCTTCACGCGTATTCCTTAATCCTTACTCTCTTCCAATTAACTCCCTCTCCTTAATTATATTGTATACCTTCACTACTAAATACTCCTACAAAGACTTATTAGTTATGCGGTTGATTTTTGGATAAATATAAGAATTAGTCAGGTAGCACTTTTGATTCTTAATGTAATAAACTTTTTGGTTTAATCAGTTCTAATATTTATTTTGTTTAAACAATAGTTATTTATGGTAAAAAAAACACTAGTTGTTCGACTTATGAGGATACATAAACAAGTATTTCGGAAATGCCATGTAACAAATGATACGATATCATCAATTAGTCTTTTTAACTATTCATTCTTCATAAATTAGTCGGTTGATGAGGTCTGTGTGTTGAGTTATTAACAACATGAACTATTGCGTTTTTCTAAAACATTTTAATAAAGGCAGCAAAAGTGAAAAGATGGAAAGTGTTTGAACGCATTAAGTTACTTAAAACTATTTTTTGGACATTAAGATTACTTTTATTCTGGAGTGCCATGTCTCACAATATAAGATGTTAGAGTTTTGAAGAATACAAATAATTTATCACCAATCCACTACAAGAAAATAGTAAGCTAGTCACGTGGGGTATGTGGCGCATGGGGCAAGAGTGACAAAATCAACTTTGTTTGTCACGTATGACTTCCCCAAACGTGACACAAACTGGAATGGACTTTCTTTGTGGCGCATGGACATGTTTGTGCGTCACAAACTTGACACAAACGTGACACAAACTTAAATTTAAATTTTTTGTGGCGCATAGGCTTTCTTTGTGGCGTATAGATCCATACGCCACACATATGACTTCCCAAACATGTTTGTGGCGTATGGATTCATGCGCCACACATACCCTCCACTTTCTGTAAAAAATTTAAATTTTTTCCCTCCACTCTTCCCACTTTCTCCCTATATAAACTTCACTTCTCTCACATTTTCTTCTCCCCACTCTCTATTTTTTCCTACTCTCTCCCTGATAAACGTGGCTGTCACCCAAGAGGGGGGGGTGAATTGGGTGAGAAAATAAATTAAATCTTTTGAATCTTCTTTTCGAAAGACTGCTTGTGCTTGGTGATAATATTTACGAAGTAGTGATATGCACAAGTCAGTATGTTATGTGATGCAAAATAGAATGTTTGAATGTAAATTTATGCACACATAAATTTATCCTGGTTCGGTCACCCAGACCTACATCCAGTCCCCAGGCTCCACCTGAGATTTTCAATCCACTATTCTTGTTTAAACCGGGCACAAGAGAAGCCTTTACACTTTAGGTTTTACGAGCACGGGTTCACCTAACAACCCACAGGTTTTACACCGGGTTCACCTGCAAACCTTACAAATGCAAGTTTTACGGGCTAACTTGCAACCTATGGAGATTTAGACAACCTCTAAATGCTCCCCCTTACAAATTGTAAGTTTACACTATGTTCACTCTATGAACTGATTGTGCTAAACACTTAAGCTCAAAACTAACTCTCTCTAAGAGTGGATGATGTTACTCACTTAAGTACAATAAAATTACTCTCTGAAAAATATCACAAATCTGGATCTGAGAGTAGTAGAAGATGTGTAGAATGATGAGTATGATATATCAGATACTTTGTTCTGTTCTCTCTTTTTCTTCCATCATACTTCTCTTCTGAATGAGTGTCTCTTTTATATTCGGCTTCATAGGCTTAGGTGGCAAGTTGAATATGAACGTTTGAATAGTGCCGTTAATCCTATGTTACCGTTGAGAAGTACATCTTCATTAATGCTTAGCAGGGTTGACTTGCTTTATCTCTGAAAAGTAGTCCTGACACCTCTGCTCTGACAAAAGCATTCTGACTTCTGAGTATGTGATTTTTACTCTTGCACTCTTGCTGACGGATGATCATCTTTCATCCGCAAGTGGTAATCTTGCTCTGCAAGTGTTAAGCTCTGAGTCCCAATGTCAAGAGTCTTTCCATCCGGAAGCTCATTTGCATCCGGAAGCGTGACCATGTTCTGCACATACTGGTTAGTCCAACATAGCAATATATATATAAGAATTATACATGCTGTGGGAAGTTTGTTTGCTATGGGGAGTAGTTTACTTAGACTGTGTTCTGATTTGGTCTATGATGTATCTGGAAGCATTTTTACATCCGGAAGTAAAACTACTAGATGAAGGATCTTGGTTCACTATAACTCACTCTCACTTAGTGTATTTCATCCCAACACTCAGCGCTAGTCACTAAGCTATCGGAAGCACTTTTACTTGACGTAGTGAACTCACTGACGCTTAGGGTGAAATCTATTCTATCAGTCTGCGCCAGTCAAGATCTAACAGGAAGCAACTTCACTTGATGTTGCATTTCCACTGACGCTCGGGGTTAAATCTATTCTATCAGTCTGCGCCAGTCAAGATCTAATAGGAAGTGCTTTCACTTGGCGAAGTAGACTCACTGACGCTTGGGGTAATATCTATTCTGTCGCTCTGCGCCAGTCTAAGTCTAACAGGAAGCGCTTTCACTTGGGGAAGTAGACTCACTGTCGCTTGGAGTAATATCTATTCTATCGCTCTGCGCCAGTCTAAGTCTAACAGGAAGCAACTTCGCTTCCGATTGAACCATAGCTTAGTCTTAGGGTTTGTGCACCTAAAGTTCATGGACTAAGTTAAATCCCTAGTTATTTACTTGCTGACGCTGGGGGATGAAAACATTCATCCGCATGCGCAAGTCCTAATCTATCCGGAAGTAGATCTTCACCCGGAAGCACTCTTACTTGGGATCCTATGTTATCCTATTGCTTCCTAGGCACTTGGTCTAATCCTCTACATTTTAGTCTTCATCAAAACTTAAGATTCTAACATTCTCCCCCTTTTTGATGATGACAAACCTAGTTTTATCGATTAAGTTCCTAAGGAAGGATTATCAAGAGAATAAAAGCAATGGATAACAACAAGTAACTCAGACAAATATTATTGACAAGCGGAGGTTACAAGTCAGAGTTATGTAATCAAATAACATATACAAGTAAAGAATGTATACAAATAAATTTCACTAAGTATGAATGAAAATATGCATGAAAACAAAATCAAAAATATTTGGATTGGGGGTTAGAGTTTGTGTCTCTTTTTCTTTTCCCTCTCTTTCTGCCTCTCTTCATTTTCCTCACGCTCACTCTGGTTTATCTGAGCAATGATCTCTTGAAGCTCTTTTTCCTCTTTTTCCCTTCTGAGCCTTTCTGATTCAATGGACTCCTCGTATGCCCTTTTCATGTTCTCCACTTCTTCATACCCAGGGAAACCTGTAGCATCATCGAAGTAGGAGATCTCTCCATTGGGATAGTGGACAGCCCGGATTCTCACATTCCATACAGGGAAGTTGGGATCTTTCTCAACTTCCTGGACTTTCCGTTTTCCTTTCCCTTTGCTCTTCCTTTTGCTTTTGCTAATTGGAGGAGTGGGCATGGCACTTGCTCTTTCAGCATCGAGGCAAGCCATCTGACCAAAGGATAGCTTGTCAGTGAATCCATACTTCTCAAATTCTTCAGGAGTCATGTCTTCAATTTCCAATTTGACTTCCTTCAGAATTGGAACCGCTTGGACCACTGGATTTTCTTGCACAACCTGAGCAGATGAAGTTCCTTGCTCAGGTAGGTCAGATGGAGTCTCTTCCTCAGACTCATCAGATTCAGTGGTGGCAACGAACTTTCTGGCACGTTTCCTAGCAACGGCCTTCTTTCTGGGTACACTGAATCCGGCTGCTGGTTCAGATGAGGGAGGAGGATCGGAAGATTTCTCAGATGAAGGGACCTCAGACTCTTGCTCAGATAGTGTAGGAACAGGCTTGGCTATCACAATGGGAGGATGGTTTGGTTTTTCGAGTCCCCACTTCATCCTGATCTCCTCAACAATTTCTCTACTTGTTTTAGTTGGAGGAGACTCTGATGATGTCTCAGGTTGTGAAGATTGTTCATTTTGCCCATACACAACCATATCCCATTGGGGTCCTTGCTTAGCCGCTCTCTTCTGCTCCATGAGACGGAGGGCCTCTCCTCTTATAAGGCTCTCTGCACCACTCAGTCTCTGAGACTCATATGCACGACGCAGGGCGGCCGTGACATCTTCATCAATCCAGAGTGATGGCTGGCTGAGAACATCCCTTGTGGCCATACTTAGGCGAAGAGTAGACATAACATTTCTCCCCCTTTTGTCATCATCAACAGGGGTGAGTGCCAGGGATGGAGTGGATGTGGAGGAGGATGGAGGTGGTTCAGGACCAAATTTCTTGGGAGGGGAGGGTGAGAGGGTAGAGGTGGAGGATGTGGGAGAAGATAGGTGTTCAGGAGTTTGAGGAGGGTCGGGGAAGCAGCTGGTGGTGACAAAGATATCCCCATAAGGATGAGTGGAGGAGTATTCTTTGTAGTTGGCGGAGTCAGGGGTAAAGGGTAAATGGTCATCGGAGAGTGGTTGAAGGCGGGGATATTCGCCGTATGGTTGGCTGAGGGGGTGAATGGCTGTTTCAGATCCTATGGGTCTAGGGCTTGGATGGGTAGGGTTGGAGAAGCGGAGTGGAGAGCGTGTAGGGGCACCTGGTCGTGTGGGAATGGGTGAGGATGAGGATGAGGAAGGTGAGGATGAGAAATTTCTAGGAGAATGGCGTGGAGAGTTGTGAGTTGAGTCTTGGGTTTGGTGGTCATGGGTAGGTGAGGGTTGGGATTGTTGGTCATTGTTGGGTGATGGTGGAGCTTGTTGGTCATTTTGTGGTGGAGGCTGAGGTTGTTGAGTGTTGGGCGGAGGAGGAGGTGGTAGTTGAGGGTGATTAGGAGGAGGAGGAGGGTTTTGAGGAGGAGGAGGAGGTGAAGGTGGTAAGTTACCTTGTGATGAAGGTTGGGGAATTTGTAGGTGCTGGAGGATGAGGTCTAATTTTGCATCCACCCTGGCAAGGTGATTCTCAAGTTGTCCTACTCTGTCCTCAAGCCGCTGAATTCGCTCCCCTTGGTGGTGGAAGCCAGCTTCACATTCAACACGGAGAGGACCCACCAAGGAATCAGTCAGTCTCAACAGAAGCTCTTCCTTTATGTCCTCTGCAAAGGCCCTAACAGAAGCTGGAACCCTTGCACTACGGCTTGGCCCAGCCTGAGAGTCAACTTCCTGATCGCCTGCTCCAGATGCAGAGGGAGCTGAAGTACCAGAAGCACTACCGGCTTGTGAGTGTGAGCGAGTGGGCTTAGGAGGCTTGAAATACTTGATCCCCATCCTTGCCACATTGGTTGCTCCCACAGGCCTACACTGGACATTCTCTTCTTCCACAGCAGATGTAGCCTTGATCAGATGCTTCTCAAGGAGGAAGGCAATGATGGTGGGATAGGGAAGATAACCTGACTTGTCATTGTTTAACCAGCGCTGAAGCTCTAGGCATATCAACTGCCCAGGGTTGAAAGACTTGCGCGAGAAGAGTCTAGGGAACCAAGGGTTGTCCAGCAGTGTGAACTCGTTGAAGTTGCCTCCCTTATGAGTCATTATCCGGGAGTAGACGTAGTACAAGAGCCTGTTAGAATCAGACATCTTTGACACCTTCTTGCTGTTGGTGCCATACAACTCCTCGAGTTCCTCCTTGCTGTACTTGTGAGACTCAGGGTAGATCCATTCATTCATATCCTCTTCTGTGATTCCCATCATCTCATTCAGGGTTCTCCAAGTGAACCTGAAGGTTCTTCCTCTTACAGTGGCAGTGAAGGAGAGTTTGTGGACTTGCTCTTTCCCATCCACCTTCCTGTACTTAGCTCTGCCTGAGAGGGATTGGCAAAAGACTCGCAGGACGTTGACGTTGTAGTCCTGGTTGATGCCCAGCCAAGGCATATACTTTTCCAAGTAAGGGCGCAGATGAGCAAACCCTAGTTCATCCAACTTGTCCAGATTGATGAACAGGCCATGATTGAAGATGGGAATGGATGTCTCAAATTTGGCGGATACACTCTCCAAAGCCCCATCTCTATAAACTGTGAGATCATCTTCTTCCTCAACCCTCTGCCTCTTGGAGGAAGGCTCCTCAGAAAAATGAACCTTCTTCTTCTTTCCCTTTCCCTGAGCATCCCGCTCTTGTTCAGAACCCACTGCCTGTTCTATTCTACCAGAGGTTTCAGGCTGACCCTGAACGTCTTCACCCTGTCCCCGTGATTGCCCAGAACCTTCTTGGCGTTCATGATGTTCTTCATGTTGTTCTTCATGGTGCCCAGATTTACCAGAATGTCTGTGAGAGGATTTCCCAGATTTCGATTTATTTTTCTTAGAAGAAGAGGTTTTCTGGATGACTGGGTTGGGTTCATTCGTACCGGCCATTTTTTTGTATGAATGTTGTGAAAATAAAGATGAAATGCGAGAAGTGTGTAAAAATGAAGAATGCAATGAAGAAGATGAAGTAAATTTTTCAGAGAAAAGATGCGTGTGAAAATAATGCAAGTAAAAAGTGAAGGTGAAAAGTTACATCTATTTATAGGTAAAGCTTCTGAGGATAGAATGGGTATAGTCTTTCAAATTTTCACACATTGGGTAACGTAAGTTTTTAAGTTGGAACGACACACCTGATGACACGTGTTGCTTCAGAGAAGGCACAACGTTTCATAGAGGAAGTTGAAACGTTTTCTGAAGTGGTGTGTCCCTTGGTCTGACACTGGCGCTCTTGATCATATTGAATTATCATCCAGCGCTAGCAAAAGAGTATTCGGAAGTGATTTTGCTTCCGGTTGGACAGACGCTCCTGGTTGCCTTGAGTAGTTATTCAGCGTCAGCACGAGAGCATCCGGAAGTAGTTTTGCTTCCGATGGTACTTACTTAAGATTTAACTTTGAATGACTCGTTGATGTTCTCTCTTGTGCATCCACAGCGATCAAGCTTTCATAACTAAAGCCATATTTGCGTCAAGTAGAATTTGTTTGATCTTCTCAATTTCAGGAGCAGTAGCTCTCGGAGCCCAGTATGAACAACAACTCATTCAGATTTGATACATTGCTCTGATCAGGTATGATCATGAAAATTGTTGTTCCTTCGTACCTTCTTTCCTACAAAATAGCAAATGATTTCTCTTTCCCATTTTTCAGTCTCCAACCTTGGATCTGACTGGTCAGTTTGTAGGAAGTATGTGATTCTTATGCACTTAAGAATTATTCACTATGAATATAGCATTGCGAATCAACTATGACTATATGCACATGGCTTCTGATAATGATAGTCATAGATAGCATGTATAGTATGAACATTGTGTGAAATATCTTATAAGCCATATCATGTTCATGCTTATGATGCTTAATGTAAAATCTCAATAAGTCCATCTTACATTTGCATAGGAGATTTTACTGTTGCATGCTTCAACCTTAAATAATCCCTTGCTTACCCAAGGAGATCTTTTATACTTATCCTTGGCCTGAAGCACTTTCTTAGGAGAGACAGGATTCGCAGGTTTTCTCCATGTGAGTTGAGACATCCTCTCTCTTTTGTCCTTCTCAGGATAGTTGAATGGAACTCTGTGATAGCTTATCCCTGAGACAAGGTCTTTGTTCCTTGTGGTAGCGTACTGCTTCTTATGATTGAACCAGGTAGTTGCAGTAGTGACATCACCACGAGTTCTCTTCTTTGGGACAAGAGGAACTCTTGATCTTTCCTGCACAGGTAAGGCACTAGAAGGGAGTTTTGGTACCCATTTGTACTTGGGTCCTACATAGTTAGCGCTGGACCTTACTTGTCCTTTGGGGATCCATATATATTTATTTCTCACATTTAAATTTCTCTTAAAATTGCATGTGTGAGAAATATGACCAGTTCTACCACAATAATGACAGATAATGGGATGATGTTCAGAATCAGATTTCTTATCACTATTATGGTGGTCAGTTTTCTTTTCAAAGACTCTATGTTTATTAACTTTTGAAATCTCAGGGTCTTTCGAAAAATCTTCTTTTATGAGTGGGACTTTGGACTCCTTGGTTGTAGAAGAAGGAATAAGTTCCTCAAGTTCCCTATTCCTTTTTCTTAAGCCTAGAATTTCTTTTGCAAGTTTACAGAATTCAACATGTAGCTCATTATACATATCTTGCAATTCAGAAGTTTCAAGTTTAGGTACCTCATTTTCTTCAGCTTCTGAATCTTCTAGGCGGAGATCCACTCTCTCTTTGCTGATACTAGCTTCTACTACATCACCATCCAGTAGCTCATCAACGGTGGATTCACAAGGAGCACATAGTGAGCTTTGGACAGCCTTAACATCAAGAAATTGGCTAGAAGCATACATAGTATCAAGAGTGTTCCAAATATCTATAGCCCTAGAGCAATGTTTAATTTTCTGGTAATCATTGTCAGATAAACTTTTGTGCAAAATTTGCATTGCTCTAAGGTTTAAGTAAAATAAGCTTTTGTCCTCTTCTGTCCAATTTACTTTTGGTTTGAAATCAGAGTCCTTTTCAAAAACATCCCACATTTTGAAATCAGTGGATAGTATAAAACTTTTCATCCTTCCCTTCCATAAGTAAAAATCAGCATTTTCTAACACAGGTGGGATGGTATGATCAAAACCTTCAAAACACATTTTGTAACCCAAATCAGCCTAGGTCTTTGCACTTGAGATCGTTGGATCCTTTAAACAAGTGACCTTGCTCTGATACCAAATGATAAACGTGGCTGTCACCCAAGAGGGGGGGGGGTGAATTGGGTGAGAAAATAAATTAAATCTTTTGAATCTTCTTTTCGAAAGACTGCTTGTGCTTGGTGATAATATTTACGAAGTAGTGATATGCACAAGTCAGTATGTTATGTGATGCAAAATAGAATGTTTGAATGTAAATTTATGCACACATAAATTTATCCTGGTTCGGTCACCCAGACCTACATCCAGTCCCCAGGCTCCACCTGAGATTTTCAATCCACTATTCTTGTTTAAACCGGGCACAAGAGAAGCCTTTACACTTTAGGTTTTACGAGCACGGGTTCACCTAACAACCCACAGGTTTTACACCGGGTTCACCTGCAAACCTTACAAATGCAAGTTTTACGGGCTAACTTGCAACCTATGGAGATTTAGACAACCTCTAAATGCTCCCCCTTACAAATTGTAAGTTTACACTATGTTCACTCTATGAACTGATTGTGCTAAACACTTAAGCTCAAAACTAACTCTCTCTAAGAGTGGATGATGTTACTCACTTAAGTACAATAAAATTACTCTCTGAAAAATATCACAAATCTGGATCTGAGAGTAGTAGAAGATGTGTAGAATGATGAGTATGATATATCAGATACTTTGTTCTGTTCTCTCTTTTTCTTCCATCATACTTCTCTTCTGAATGAGTGTCTCTTTTATATTCGGCTTCATAGGCTTAGGTGGCAAGTTGAATATGAACGTTTGAATAGTGCCGTTAATCCTATGTTACCGTTGAGAAGTACATCTTCATTAATGCTTAGCAGGGTTGACTTGCTTTATCTCTGAAAAGTAGTCCTGACACCTCTGCTCTGACAAAAGCATTCTGACTTCTGAGTATGTGATTTTTACTCTTGCACTCTTGCTGACGGATGATCATCTTTCATCCGCAAGTGGTAATCTTGCTCTGCAAGTGTTAAGCTCTGAGTCCCAATGTCAAGAGTCTTTCCATCCGGAAGCTCATTTGCATCCGGAAGCGTGACCATGTTCTGCACATACTGGTTAGTCCAACATAGCAATATATATATAAGAATTATACATGCTGTGGGAAGTTTGTTTGCTATGGGGAGTAGTTTACTTAGACTGTGTTCTGATTTGGTCTATGATGTATCTGGAAGCATTTTTACATCCGGAAGTAAAACTACTAGATGAAGGATCTTGGTTCACTATAACTCACTCTCACTTAGTGTATTTCATCCCAACACTCAGCGCTAGTCACTAAGCTATCGGAAGCACTTTTACTTGACGTAGTGAACTCACTGACGCTTAGGGTGAAATCTATTCTATCAGTCTGCGCCAGTCAAGATCTAACAGGAAGCAACTTCACTTGATGTTGCATTTCCACTGACGCTCGGGGTTAAATCTATTCTATCAGTCTGCGCCAGTCAAGATCTAATAGGAAGTGCTTTCACTTGGCGAAGTAGACTCACTGACGCTTGGGGTAATATCTATTCTGTCGCTCTGCGCCAGTCTAAGTCTAACAGGAAGCGCTTTCACTTGGGGAAGTAGACTCACTGTCGCTTGGAGTAATATCTATTCTATCGCTCTGCGCCAGTCTAAGTCTAACAGGAAGCAACTTCGCTTCCGATTGAACCATAGCTTAGTCTTAGGGTTTGTGCACCTAAAGTTCATGGACTAAGTTAAATCCCTAGTTATTTACTTGCTGACGCTGGGGGATGAAAACATTCATCCGCATGCGCAAGTCCTAATCTATCCGGAAGTAGATCTTCACCCGGAAGCACTCTTACTTGGGATCCTATGTTATCCTATTGCTTCCTAGGCACTTGGTCTAATCCTCTACATTTTAGTCTTCATCAAAACTTAAGATTCTAACACTCCCCACTTTCTTTTCTCCTCTTCCTCTACTCCATTATTTTCCTCCTCTTCACTTCCATTCTTCATATTTAATTTCTCATTTAACTAATTATACTTAATTTTTTTTGCAGGCTCATTGTTTAAAATCTTCCACAATCTAAGGTATACACTTTATCATTCGTTAATACTTTGTTTTTTTTCTCATTCATTATAATTCAAACACTACTACAAATTAAGCCTATACCAGCGCAGCTTTACATGCGCTCATATATGCAGAGAAAAAAACGCATGTACAAAGGGCCTCTACATGCGCTTAAAGCGCATGTAGATGTCTCTTCCTCTATATGCGCTTAAAGCGCATGTAGAAGGCAACGTCTACATGCGCTTTAAGCGCATGTAGACGTACATGCGCTTAAAGCGCATGTAGAAGTATTATCATCTACATGCGCTTTAAGCGCATGTACAGGCTCAAGTGAAGGGCAACACATTAAAACTTTCATAAGAGATCCTCCTCAGAGCTCATAAGGTGTTCCTGCACGGTAACTTAGTGTTCCAAAGCCCCATTACAACTTTTTGGTGTTCTAATATTGCTTAAACACCCTCTACATGCGCTTAAAGCGCATGTAGAGGGTTTTTATTTGTGTAAGAGCCTTTACATGCGCTTTAAGCGCATGTACAGGCTCTAGTGAAGGGCAACACATTAAAACATGCATAAGAGATCCTCCTCAGAGCTCATAAGGTGTTCCTGCACTGTAACTTAGTGTTCCAAAGCCCCATTACAACTTTTTGGTGTTCTAATATTGCTTAAACACCCTCTACATGCGCTTAAAGCGCATGTAGAGGGTTTTTATTTGTGTAAGAGCCTTTACATGCGCTTTAAGCGCATGTAGAGGCTCTACTGAAGGCCATAACATTAAAACATGCATAAGTGGTCCTCCTCAGAGCTTATAAGGTGTTCCTGTACGTTAACTTAGTGTTTCAAAGCTTCAACCACTTTTGGGTGCTATCAAAATTTTGATAGCACCCTTTACATGCGCGTAAAGCGCATGTAGAGTCTCTACATGCGCTTTAAGCGCATGTAGGCTCTACATGCGCTTTAAGCGCATGTAGAGAGGCTCTACATGCGCTTTAAGCGCATGTAGAGCCTTATAGGTCTAATAATTAAATAAAAGTTTATTCATTTGATTTTATTTAATGATGAAAAACTTAATATCACTCATTATTTGATTAATTTAAAATAAAAGATGATCTGATGAAAAACTTAATGATTAATAAAATAAAAGATTATTCAATTTAAACACTATGATTAATTTAAAATAATTTTCAACAGAGACAATATCACAAATGTGAGATGTTATTATGATTTTGATGTGAACTATATACATATATATATATATACATATATAGAACAAAAATTTTGTCTAAGTTCTTTGATGTGTAATTGTTTTATTAAAAATTAATTTTAGCCCCTGTACATGCGCTTAAAGCGCATGTATTGAATAGAAATTATAAATTTCCCGCGCCTTTGTCTTATGAGTTCCCTCCCTCCCTATATCTGATCACTCTATAGCGCGCTCACAGAGCATGTCTTATGAGCATTCTTCATTATCATTCTCATTCTCTTTTATAAAATGCAAACCTAATGTCATCTCTCATTTCTCATTCTCATTCACATTCCCTTTCCTCTTGACGTCCCCACAAACACCTCCGCTTCTTCCTCTTCCCTCACTCGAACCTCCCTCCCTCCATAAACCTCCACCGAACCTCCAAGCTCACTTCGCCGTCATCTTCCCTCACTCGAAATCGCCTCTTTCCTCTCTTCTTCATCATCACTCGAAATCGCCTCTTTCATCTCTTCTTCATCATCACTCGAAGTCGCCGTTTGGTTGCGAGACGAACGGCGGTTTGTTGGTTGCGAGAATGGGTAAAAGCTTCAACCTTTTTAGTGTTTCTCGGGCTATGCTTTCATTCTAAAGCATTTCTCATTGTTCCCATGCTTTTTCTGGTTTCTTTTTCTTTTTCCGGCGGTGGTGTGCGATTTCCGGCGGGCGACGTGGCGGCCGGCGGCGGGCGATGCTTCCCTTACTCAAAATCGAAAGCTTCTTTCTTTAGGACGCGGCGATGCTTCCCTGACCATCGATGATTCTTCCCTCGCTCAAAATCGAAACGTCCCTGAAGTTTAAGGACGGCGACGAAGAAATTTAAAGCTTGTTCTCAAGCTTGACCATTTTCTTAACTATCCTGGTGGTGGGTTTTTTATTTCTTTCAATTTCTCATCAATATTGAAAAAGGATGAGACTTTTCTACAATTATGTGGTTTTGATGTGAAAAGCTTCGATTTTTTTCAGTTTTTAATCAGTTTTAGTGTTGGGGTTACTTTTGTTTTTGTTTTTCTGGTTGTTCTCCCGTTTTTTGAGGCTTGAATATAACATGCATGGTGGACTTAAAACAATCAAAAGTCCTGCCATGGGTGTGTGGGCTCATTTTCGTTCCTCATTGGCCGTGCCTCTGTTCCTGGCTCTGTTTATCGTAGTCATCAGCTTTTTCAAAGGCTTTGGCATGATATTCAGGCTTTGGTTTGATCATGGTTTGTTTTTGTTTTTGTTGAGGCTGATATTCAGGCATGGGTTTGTTTTTTGTTGAGGCTTTGGACGAAGGAAAATTGATTTGTTTTTTGGTTGGTTGTTTCAATAGTTATCTTCGGTGTGGAAGTACAAAAGAAAGTTGAGGGAGCACAAACCTTGTCCAAATATCACTGCAGTGCAACGTGAACATTTTGGTATGTGCTTAGATAATCTGTTATTTATTTTTTGATAGCCTTTGGTTTAAAAATGGGATATGGACTAGACTAAGCTTGGTGTATGAGATTAAATTAATGTTGCTTTTAATGTTGCTCAATTAGTGATAATTCAGATGGATTAGTGATAATTTCCCAAACTGTTTGAAGTTGAAAAATTAGTGATAATTCAGATGGGTTAAGATTTTTGCATAATTGAGCTATTGTGGATTATTTGTGATGTGAGAATTTGGTTTAATTGGTATGGTATCTGGAATTGTGTCTTTGATGACATTCACTTTTTTGTGTGTATGTGTGAAGGATTTAGAGTGCATGCAGATTGGTTTTGTGTGAATGACTAGATGTTATGCTGAATAAAGCTAGATAGTAGGTGTTCATTGGAGTACATAAAATGTTTCTGCTGGAATCTTTGGCTTTAAGTTCAGATTGTTAAAGTGGTTTGGTAGAGTACTTATTTGAGTCTGAATTTCTAGTTGGCTGAATTTCCAAGGTTAATTTGGCCTTGTTGGTATTTGATCTAGCTAAGGGCAGCTTCATTTGATCATCTGATCATGTTTGGATTGGCATGAACATCTTGAAACTGTTGTTAATGAAATAGCCTAAACACACCAATATATGAGCAGTACAAGATATAACACAATTGTTAATGAAATAGCCTTGAGATAGATTATTCAAAATATGGTAGGTGTTAAACCATTCCTGGGCCTCAAGTTATATTTTATCACTAACACTAATTTCCTAAACACTTTCCAATAATAACTAATTTAATGTATTTTTATGGACGAAGTTAGGAAAAGATATTTTTATTGATCAAGTTAACAAAAGATATTTTAATTGATCAAGTTCTTGAACTGGTTAAAATATCATACTAGTAATTTTTTGCATTTCTACTTACCCTCTCACTCTCACTATATTAGTTAACAAAATTAATGCTTTGTGTGATGTTGTTTTGGTATGAATTTCTTCAAAAATTGTTTTCAACCTTTGTTCATAATGTTGATGAGTTTAATAATCATGCACAGGTGATTGGAAGAATTCTATCTAGGAGGAAAGCACTAGTTGATGGGAAAACTCTAGTTCTCTAGAATTCCAAGAATTAAGGTATGTAACATGAGTAAATCTTACCCTTTTCTCATTATGTTTTGATGATTATTTATTATTTCAATGAAGTTGTTTGATTGTCTAGAGTGATTTTTTGCTTTTCTAGAATTACAAGAATTAAGGTATGTAACATGAATTAAAGTTCCTTTTTTGTCTAGAGTAGTGATTGTCTAGGTATGTTTATTTTGCCATTATTTTGGCAAAAGGTTTAGACAATGTGTTTTCCATGCATAGCAGCTGCATAGAGTGTAATTTACCATCTCACTGGTACTCTCCTTTAGTAGGTCATGGACCGAAAATGGATGCGTTGTGACCGAACTTCAAGTGAATATATAGATGGAGTAAAGGAGTTTGTTGAATTTGCAGCTGCTCATGCATGCGATGTTAACAACATTCTGTGCCCTTGTATCCGCTGTTTGAACGGAAAGCGTGTCGATCCCATGAACCTGTTGAATCATTTAATATGTAATGGGATTGATCAATCTTATACAAGATGGACAAAGCACGGTGAGACCGATGAGGTTGAATGTCGTGATCGTGAACATGATGTTAGTAGTGCTTCGAATGATGTCATTGATCAGAGTGACGAGGATTGTCTTGAAGAAATGGTGAGGGTTATGGGTGAGGAGAACCCAGAAATATTTGAAGAGTTGAAGAGTGATGCAGAGACACCGTTGTATGTCGGATGTAAATACTCAAGATTGCGCGCAGTGGTTAAATTGTACAACTTAAAGGCTCGTTATGGTTGGAGTGATGCAAGTTTCACCGCACTGCTTACCTTTCTGCGGAATGTTTTGCCAAAGGATAATGTACTCCCTTCAAAAACATACGATGCAAAGCAAATTCTCCTCGCTACCGGTTTGAAATATGAGAAGATACATGCATGTCCCAACGATTGCATCTTATACCGGAATGAGTATGCGTCGTTGGATAAGTGTCCGAAGTGCGAAGTCTCTCGATATGGGGAGAATGGCAAAAGTCCTGCCAAGGTCTTGTGGTACTTTCCGATAATTCCAAGACTGAAGCGCATGTATAGTAATAAGGACACAGCGAAACGTTTGACATGGCACGAGGATGAGAGGATCAAAGACAACAAGCTTAGACACCCTGCGGATAGCCCTCAATGGAAGAAAATTGATTACATGTACCCAGAGTTTAGTGAAGATCCAAGAAACCTGCGATTTGCACTGGCAAGTGATGGAATGAATCCGCATGGGGTTCAACGTATTACTTACAGCACATGGCCTGTCATTCTGATGAATTACAACCTCCCCCCAAATTTGATTATGAAACGCAAGTTTATGATGCTTTCGATGCTTATTGGTGGGCCCAGTCAGCCCGGCAATGATATAGATGTGTACTTGGCTCCATTAATAGAAGACTTGAATCATTTGTGGCACACAGGTGAAAATGCGTTTGATGTTTACAGTGAAGAAAACTTTACGTTGAGAGCCCTGTTGTTTGGAACAATAAATGATTTCCCAGCTTATGGTAATTTGTCTGGATATAAGGTCAAAGGGTATGGTGCATGCCCTATACGTGAAGCTGGTACCCATTCAATTCGGCTGGCTCGGTGTAAGAAAAATGTTTACATGGGACATCGAAGGCTCTTACCAAGAAACCATCCTTGGAGAAGGTGGAAAAAGGCTTTCAATGGTAACTCAGAAGAAAGTACTTCACCTCTGATTTTAACAGGGGATGAATTGTTTGAGAAGGTACAACTGTTGGAGAACAATTTTGGCAAGCCTAACGCTACAAATGTGGCAGAGAGTGGTTGGAAGAAGAGGTCCATATTCTTCGAACTCCCGTATTGGAAGTCATTATATGTTCGGCATTTTCTTAATGTGATGCATGTGGAGAAAAATATATTTGATAACTTAATTGGCACGATCTTGAATGTTAGGGGAATGACTAAGGATAGTGTTAAATCGAGATTAGACATGCAAGAGATGGGGATCAGGAAAGAGTTAGCACCTGTTCAAAAGTTAAACTTCACATATTTACCTCCAGCGGCCTACACCCTTTCTAGAAAGGAGAAAAAAGTGTTCTTTGAGTTTCTCAATGGAATCAAAGTGCCAGAAGGTTATTCCTCAAATGTTAAGAATCTTGTGTCCATGAAAGAGCTGAAGTTGAAAAACCTCAAAACACATGATTGTCACGTCATACTGCAAAATTTCTTACCAGTTGGCATACGAAACATTTTGCCGAAGAAATTGCGGGGCACGATCACTAAGTTGTGTTTGTTTTTTAAGGCCATTTGTAGTAAAGTCGTTGATGTCGAAATGTTGCGTGATTTGCAAAAGCAGATTGTGCTCATCTTGTGTGAACTCGAAATGTACTTGATAAACGTGGCTGTCACCCAAGAGGGGGGGGGGGTGAATTGGGTGAGGGAATAAATTAAATCTTTTGAATCTTCTTTTCGAAAGACTGCTTGTGCTTGGTGATAATATTTACGAAGTAGTGATATGCACAAGTCAGTATGTTATGTGATGCAAAATAGAATGTTTGAATGTAAATTTATGCACACATAAATTTATCCTGGTTCGGTCACCCAGACCTACATCCAGTCCCCAGGCTCCACCTGAGATTTTCAATCCACTATTCTTGTTTAAACCGGGCACAAGAGAAGCCTTTACACTTTAGGTTTTACGAGCACGGGTTCACCTAACAACCCACAGGTTTTACACCGGGTTCACCTGCAAACCTTACAAATGCAAGTTTTACGGGCTAACTTGCAACCTATGAAGATTTAGAAAACTTCTAAATGCTCCCCCTTACAAATTGTAAGTTTACACTATGTTCACTCTATGAACTGATTGTGCTAAACACTTAAGCTCAAAACTAACTCTCTCTAAGAGTGGATGATGTTACTCACTTAAGTACAATAAAATTACTCTCTGAAAAATATCACAAATCTGGATCTGAGAGTAGTAGAAGATGTGTAGAATGAAGAGTATGATATATCAGATACTTTATTCTGTTCTCTCTTTTTCTTCCATTTCTTCTCTTCTGAATGAATGTCTCTTTTATACTCGGCTTCATAGGCTTCTGTGGCAGGTTGAATATGAACGTTTGAATAAAGCCGTTAATCCTATGTTACCGTTGAGAAGTGCATCTTCATTAATGTTTAGCAGGGTTGACTTGCTTTATCTCTGAAAAGTAGTCCTGACACCTCTGCTCTGACAAAAGCATTCTGACACTGCATCTCTTTGAACGTTCAGACATTCTGATTGCTTGCGGAAGCAACTTCTCATCCGGAAGCAACCTTACTGAGTGTGCTGCACTTGAACGTTAGTTTAGCAATATAATCATATAGTCTCATGCAGTGGGTGATCCCTAAATCTAAGGAGTATCCGGAAGCACTTCTACATCCGGAAGTAAATTCACTTGATGAGAGATTTAGTTCACCATGACTTGCTCTCGCTTAGTCTATTTCATTCCACCACTCAGCGCTAGTCACTGAGCTATCGGAAGCACTTTTACTTGACGTGGTGAATTCACTGACGCTTAGGGTGAAATCTATTCTATCAGTCTGCGCCAGTCAAGATCTAACAGGAAGCAACTTCACTTGATGTTGCATTTCCGCTGACGCTCGGGGTTATATCTAGTCTATCAACCTGCGCCAGTCTAAATCTAATAGGAAGTGCTTTCACTTGGCGAAGTAGACTTACTGACGCTTGGGGTAATAACTATTCTATTGCTCTGCGCCAGTCTAAGTCTAACAGGAAGCGCTTTCACTTGGGGAAGTAGACTCACTGTCGCTTGGAGTAATATCTATTCTATCGCTCTGCGCCAGTCTAAGTCTAACAGGAAGCAACTTCGCTTCCGATTGAACCATAGCTTAGTCTTAGGGTTTGTGCACCTAAAGTTCATGGACTAAGTTAAATCCCTAGTTATTTACTTGCTGACGCTGGGGGATGAAAGCATTCATCCGCATGCGCAAGTCCTAATCTAACCGGAAGTAAATCTTCATCCGGAAGCACTCTTACTTGGGATCCTAAGTATACTATTGCTTCCTAGGCACTTGGTCTAATCCTTTATATTTTAGTCTTCATCAAAACTTAAGATTCTAACATTCTCCCCCTTTTTGATGATGACAAACCTAGTTTTATCGATTAAGTTCCTAAGGAAGGATTATCAAGAGAATAAAAGCAATGGATAACAACAAGTAACTCAGACAAATATTATTGACAAGCAGAGGTTACAAGTCAGAGTTATGTAATCAAATAACATATACAAGTAAAGAATGTATACAAATAAATTTCACTAAGTATGAATGAAAATATGCATGAAAACAAAATCAACAAAAATATTTGGATTGGGGGTTAGAGTTTGTGTCTCTTTTTCTTTTCCCTCTCTTTCTGCCTCTCTTCATTTTCCTCACGCTCACTCTGGTTTATCTGGGCAATGATCTCTTGAAGCTCTTTTTCCTCTTTTTCCCTCCTGAGCCTTTCTGATTCAATGGACTCCTCGTATGCCCTTTTCATGTTCTCCACTTCTTCATACCCAGGGAAACCTGTAGCATCATCGAAGTAGGAGATCTCTCCATTGGGATAGTGGACAGCCCGGATTCTCACATTCCATACAGGGAAGTTGGGGTCTTCCTCAACTTCCTGGACTTTCCGTTTCCCTTTCCCTTTGCTCTTCCTTTTGCTTTTGCTAATTGGAGGAGTGGGCATGGCACTTGCTCTTTCAGCATCGAGGCAAGCCATCTGACCAAAGGATAGCTTGTCAGTGAATCCATACTTCTCAAATTCTTCAGGAGTCATGTCTTCAATTTCCAATTTGACTTCCTTCAGAATTGGAACCGCTTGGACCACTGGATTTTCTTGCACAACCTGAGCAGATGAAGTTCCTTGCTCAGGTAGGTCAGATGGAGTCTCTTCCTCAGACTCATCAGATTCAGTGGTGGCAATTAACTTCCTGGCACGTTTCCTAGCAACGGCCTTCTTTCTGGGTGCACTGAATCTGGCTGCTGGCTCAGACGAGGGAGGAGGATCAGAAGATTGCTCAGATGAAGGGACCTCAGACTCTTGCCCAGAGGATGCAGGAACAGGCTTGGCTATCACAATGGGAGGATGGTTGGGTCTCTTCAGTTCCCACTTCATTATGATCTCCTCAACCATCTCTCTACTTGTTTTATTTGGAGGAGGCTCCGATGATGACTCAGATTGTGAGGATTGTTCATTCTGCCCATACACAACCATATCCCATTGTGGTCCTTGCTCAGCCGCTTTCTTCTGCTGCATGAACCGGACGGCCTCTCCTCTTATAAGGCTCTCTGCACCACTCAGCCTCTGAGACTCATATGCACGACGCAGGGCGGCCGTGATATCTTCATCAATCCAGAGTGATGGCTGGCTGAGGGCATCCCTTGTGGCCATGCTTAGACGAAGAGTGGACATAACATTTCTCCCCCTTTTGTCATCATCAACAGGGGTGAGTGCCAGGGATGGAGTGGATGTGGAGGAGGATGGAGGTGGTTCAGGGCCAAATTTCTTGGGAGGGGAGGGTGATAGGGTAGAGGTAGAGGATGTGGGAGAGGATAGGTGTTCAGGAGTTTGAGGAGAGTCGGGGAAGCAACTGGAGGTGACAAAGAGATCCGTATAGGGATACGTGGAGGAGTATGCTTTGTAATTGGCGGAGTCAGGGGTAAAGGGTAAATGGTCATCGGAGAGTGGTTGAAGGCGGGGATATTCGCCGTATGGTTGGCTGAGGGGGTGAATGGCTGTTTCAGATCCTATGCGTCTAGGGCTTTGATGGGTAGGGTTGGAGAAGCGGAGTGGAGAGCGTGTAGGGGCACCTGGTCGTGTGGGAATGGGTGAGGATGAGGATGAGGAAGGTGAGGATGAGAAGTTTCTAGGAGAATGGCGTGGAGAGTTGTGAGGTGAGTCTTGGGTTTGGTGGTCATTGTTGGGTGATGGTGGGGCTTGTTGGTCATTTTGTGGTGGAGGCTGAGGTTGTTGAGTGTTGGGCGGAGGAGGAGGTGGTAGTTGAGGGTGGTTAGGAGGAGGAGGGTTTTGAGGAGGAGGAGGAGGAGGTGGTAAGTTACCTTGTGATGAAGGTTGGGGAATTTGTAGGTGCTGGAGAATGAGGTCTAATTTTGCATCCACCCTGGCAAGGTGATTCTCGAGTTGTCCTACTCTGTCCTCAAGCCGTTGGGTTCGCTCCCCTTGGTGGTGGAAGCCAGCTTCACATTCAACACGGAGAGGACCCACCAAGGAATCAGTCAGTCTCAACAGAAGCTCTTCCTTTATGTCCTCGGCAAAGGCCCTAACAGAAGCTGGAACCCTTGCACTACGGCTTGGCCCAGCATGTGAGTCAACTTCCTGATCTCCTGCTCCAGATGCAGAGGGAGCTGAAGTACCAGAAGCACTACTGGCTTGTGAGCGTGAGCGAGTGGGCTTAGGAGGCTTGAAATACTTGATCCCCATCCTTGCCACATTGGTTGCTCCCACAGGCCTACACTGGACATTCTCTTCTTCCACAGCAGATGTAGCCTTGATCAGATGCTTCTCAAGGAGGAAGGCAATGATGGTGGGATAGGGAAGATAACCTGACTTGTCATTGCTTAACCAGCGCTGAAGCTCTAGGCATATCAACTGCCCAGGGTTGAAAGACTTGAGCGAGAGGAGTCTAGGGAACCAAGGGTTGTCCAGCAGTGTGAACTCGTTGAAGTTGCCTCCCTTATGAGTCATTATCCGGGAGTAGATGTAGTACAAGAGCCTGTTAGAATCAGACATCTTGGACACCTTTTTGCTGTTGGTGCCATACAACTCCTCGAGTTCCTCCTTGCTGTACTTGTGAGACTCAGGGTAGATCCATTGATTCATATCCTCTTCTGTGATTCCCATCATCTCATTCAAGGTTCTCCAAGTGAACCTGAAGGTTCTTCCTCTTACAGTGGCAGTGAAGGAGAGTTTGTGGACTTGCTCTTTCCCATCCACCTTCCTGTACTTAGCTCTGCCAGAGAGGGATTGGCAAAAGACTCGCAGGACGTTGACGTTGTAGTCCTGGTTGATGCCCAGCCAAGGCATATACTTTTCCAAGTAAGGGCGCAAATGAGCAAACCCTAGTTCATCCAACTTGTCCAGATTGATGAACAGGCCATGGTTGAAGATGGGAATGGATGTCTCAAATTTGGCGGATACACTCTCCAGAGCCCCATCTCTATATACTGTGAGATCATCTTCTTCCTCAACCCTCTGCCTCTTGGAGGAAGGCTCCTCAGAAAAATGAACCTTCTTCTTCTTTCCCTTTCCCTGAGCATCCCGCTCTTGTTCAGAACCCACTGCCTGTTCTATTCTACCAGAGGTTTCAGGCTGACCCTGAACGTCTTCACCCTGTCCTCGTGATTGCCCAGAACCTTCTTGGCGTTCATGAAGTTCTTCATGTTGTTCTTCATGGTGCCCAGATTTACCAGAATGCTTGTGAGTGGATTTCCCAGATTTCGATTTATGTTTCTTGGAAGAAGAGGTTTTCTGGATGACTGGGTTGGATTCATTCGTACCGGCCATTTTTTTTGTATGAATGTTGTGTAAATAAAGATGAAATGCAAGAAGTGTGAAAAATAAAGAACACAATGGAGAAGATGAAAAGACTTTTCAGAGAAAATGATGCGAGTGAAAAAGATGTAGTAAAAAGTGAAAATGGAAAATGACTTCTATTTATAGGTAAAACTTCTGAGGATAGAATGGGCATACTCTTTCAAATTTTCACACATTGGGTAACGTAAGTTTTTAAGTTGGAACGACACACCTGATGACACGTGTTGCTTCAGAGAAGGCACAGCGTTTCATAGAGGAAGTTGAAACGTTTTCTGAAGTGATGTGTCCCTTGATCTGACACTGGCGCTCTTGATCATATTGAATTATCATCCAGCGCTAGCAAAAGAGTATTCGGAAGTGATTTTGCTTCCGGTTGGACAGACGCTCCTGGTTGCCTTGAGTAGTCATTCAGCGTCAGCACGAGAGCATCCGGAAGTAGTTTTGCTTCCGATGGTACTTACTTAAGATTTAACTTTGAGTGACTCGTTGATGTTCTCTCTTGTGCATCCACAGCGATCAAGCTTTCATAACTAAAGCCATATTTGCGTCAAGTAGAGTTTGTTTGATCTTCTCAATTTCAGGAGCAGTAGCTCTCGGAGCCCAGTATGAACAACAACTCATTCAGATTTGATACATTGCTCTGATCAGGTATGATCATGAAAATTGTTGTTCCTTCGTACCTTCTTTCCTACAAAATAGCAAATGATTTCTCTTTCCCATTTTTCAGTCTCCAAACTTGGATCTGACTGGTCAGTTTGTAGGAAGTATGTGATTCTTATGCACTTAAGAATTATTCACTATGAATATAGCATTGCGAATCAACTATGACTATACGCACATGGCTTCTGATAATGATAGTCATAGATAGCATGTAGAGTATGAACATTGTGTGAAATATCTTATAAGCCATATCATGTTCATGCTTATGATGCTTAATGTAAAATCTCAATAAGTCCATCTTACATTTGCATAGGAGATTTTACTGTTGCATGCTTCAACCTTAAATAATCCCTTGCTTACCCAAGGAGATCTTTTATACTTATCCTTGGCCTGAAGCACTTTCTTAGGAGAGACAGGATTCGCAGGTTTTCTCCATGTGAGTTGAGACATCCTCTCTCTTTTGTCCTTCTCAGGATAGTTGAATGGAACTCTGTGATAGCTTATCCCTGAGACAAGGTCTTTGTTCCTTGTGGTAGCGCACTGCTTCTTATGATTGAACCAGGTAGTTGCAGTAGTGACATCACCACGAGTTCTCTTCTTTGGGACAAGAGGAACTCTTGATCTTTCCTGCACAGGTAAGGCACTAGAAGGGAGTTTTGGTACCCATTTGTACTTGGGTCCTACATAGTTAGCGCTGGACCTTACTTGTCCTTTGGGGATCCATATATATTTATTTCTCACATTTAAATTTCTCTTAAAATTGCATGTGTGAGAAATATGACCAGTTCTACCACAATAATGACAGATAATGGGATGATGTTCAGAATCAGATTTCTTATCACTATTATGGTGGTCAGTTTTCTTTTCAAAGACTCTATGTTTATTAACTTTTGAAATCTCAGGGTCTTTCGAAAAATCTTCTTTTATGAGTGGGACTTTGGACTCCTTGGTTGTAGAAGAAGGAATAAGTTCCTCAAGTTCCCTATTCCTTTTTCTTAAGCCTAGAATTTCTTTTGCAAGTTTACAGAATTCAACATGTAGCTCATTATACATATCTTGCAATTCAGAAGTTTCAAGTTTAGGTACCTCATTTTCTTCAGCTTCTGAATCTTCTAGGCGGAGATCCACTCTCTCTTTGCTGATACTAGCTTCTACTACATCACCATCCAGTAGCTCATCAACGGTGGATTCACAAGGAGCACATAGTGAGCTTTGGACAGCCTTAACATCAAGAAATTGGCTAGAAGCATACATAGTATCAAGAGTGTTCCAAATATCTATAGCCCTAGAGCAATGTTTAATTTTCTGGTAATCATTGTCAGATAAACTTTTGTGCAAAATTTGCATTGCTCTAAGGTTTAAGTAAAATAAGCTTTTGTCCTCTTCTGTCCAATTTACTTTTGGTTTGAAATCAGAGTCCTTTTCAAAAACATCCCACATTTTGAAATCAGTGGATAGTATAAAACTTTTCATCCTTCCCTTCCATAAGTAAAAATCAGCATTTTCTAACACAGGTGGGATGGTATGATCAAAACCTTCAAAACACATTTTGTAACCCAAATCAGCCTAGGTCTTTGCACTTGAGATCGTTGGATCCTTTAAACAAGTGACCTTGCTCTGATACCAAATGATAAACGTGGCTGTCACCCAAGAGGGGGGGGTGAATTGGGTGAGGGAATAAATTAAATCTTTTGAATCTTCTTTTCGAAAGACTGCTTGTGCTTGGTGATAATATTTACGAAGTAGTGATATGCACAAGTCAGTATGTTATGTGATGCAAAATAGAATGTTTGAATGTAAATTTATGCACACATAAATTTATCCTGGTTCGGTCACCCAGACCTACATCCAGTCCCCAGGCTCCACCTGAGATTTTCAATCCACTATTCTTGTTTAAACCGGGCACAAGAGAAGCCTTTACACTTTAGGTTTTACGAGCACGGGTTCACCTAACAACCCACAGGTTTTACACCGGGTTCACCTGCAAACCTTACAAATGCAAGTTTTACGGGCTAACTTGCAACCTATGAAGATTTAGAAAACTTCTAAATGCTCCCCCTTACAAATTGTAAGTTTACACTATGTTCACTCTATGAACTGATTGTGCTAAACACTTAAGCTCAAAACTAACTCTCTCTAAGAGTGGATGATGTTACTCACTTAAGTATAATAAAATTACTCTCTGAAAAATATCACAAATCTGGATCTGAGAGTAGTAGAAGATGTGTAGAATGAAGAGTATGATATATCAGATACTTTATTCTGTTCTCTCTTTTTCTTCCATTTCTTCTCTTCTGAATGAATGTCTCTTTTATACTCGGCTTCATAGGCTTCTGTGGCAGGTTGAATATGAACGTTTGAATAAAGCCGTTAATCCTATGTTACCGTTGAGAAGTGCATCTTCATTAATGTTTAGCAGGGTTGACTTGCTTTATCTCTGAAAAGTAGTCCTGACACCTCTGCTCTGACAAAAGCATTCTGACACTGCATCTCTTTGAACGTTCAGACATTCTGATTGCTTGCGGAAGCAACTTCTCATCCGGAAGCAACCTTACTGAGTGTGCTGCACTTGAACGTTAGTTTAGCAATATAATCATATAGTCTCATGCAGTGGGTGATCCCTAAATCTAAGGAGTATCCGGAAGCACTTCTACATCCGGAAGTAAATTCACTTGATGAGAGATTTAGTTCACCATGACTTGCTCTCGCTTAGTCTATTTCATTCCACCACTCAGCGCTAGTCACTGAGCTATCGGAAGCACTTTTACTTGACGTGGTGAATTCACTGACGCTTAGGGTGAAATCTATTCTATCAGTCTGCGCCAGTCAAGATCTAACAGGAAGCAACTTCACTTGATGTTGCATTTCCGCTGACGCTCGGGGTTATATCTAGTCTATCAACCTGCGCCAGTCTAAATCTAATAGGAAGTGCTTTCACTTGGCGAAGTAGACTTACTGACGCTTGGGGTAATAACTATTCTATTGCTCTGCGCCAGTCTAAGTCTAACAGGAAGCGCTTTCACTTGGGGAAGTAGACTCACTGTCGCTTGGAGTAATATCTATTCTATCGCTCTGCGCCAGTCTAAGTCTAACAGGAAGCAACTTCGCTTCCGATTGAACCATAGCTTAGTCTTAGGGTTTGTGCACCTAAAGTTCATGGACTAAGTTAAATCCCTAGTTATTTACTTGCTGACGCTGGGGGATGAAAGCATTCATCCGCATGCGCAAGTCCTAATCTAACCGGAAGTAAATCTTCATCCGGAAGCACTCTTACTTGGGATCCTAAGTATACTATTGCTTCCTAGGCACTTGGTCTAATCCTTTATATTTTAGTCTTCATCAAAACTTAAGATTCTAACAGTACTTCCCCCCTTCGTTTTTCGATGTTATGGTTCATCTTGCAATACATTTGGTCAGGGAGGTTCAACTGTGTGGCCCAGTATATTTGAGATGGATGTACCCGGTTGAGCGTTTCATGAAAGTGTTGAAGGGGTATGTCAAAAATAGATATCGACCGGAGGGTTGTGTCGCTGAGAGGTACATCGTGGACGAATCAATTGATTTGTGTGCTGATTACTTATCTAGTGTTGAACCTGTTGGTATGTCAAAGTCTCGTCATGATGGTCGATCAAAGGCAAAAGGGATTGGTGCAAGCATATTAGTTAACATTTCAAATGTGGACAGAGAGTTAGCTCATTTACATGTTCTCCACAATAGTAGCGAGGTAGAACCTTTTGTTGAAGAGCACAAAAATCTTCTTCGACTCGCACACGGTGATAGAAATGAAAGTTTGATCACAAGAGAGCACAACAAGCATTTCATTGATTGGTTTGATGGACGGATTCACCGTCAGTTAGAGCTAGACGATAGGTCAGTGTGTGAGAAATTGTACTGGTTGTCACGGAGACCGTCTTTAAAAGCATTTTCTTATACGAGCTATGCAATCAATGGTTACACATTCTACACTAAAGCTCATGATGATAAGAGCCGAATGCAGAATAGTGGAGTCACAGTGGTTGGTGAGGGATGGCATGTATCCAGTGCAAAAGATACAAATTCAATATATGCGGAGATGGCATATTTTGGGGTGATTGAAAGCATCTTGGAGTTGGATTACTCTGGTTTAAGATTCCCTGTGTTCAAATGTCAATGGGTTAACAACTCTGGTGGACGGCGGATCGATGAGTTTGGATTTGTGTCGGTTGACCTTTCCAAAACTGAATATAAGGACGACCCCTACATTTTACCATCTCTTGTTACACAGGTGTTTTACATTGCAGATCCTTCGAAAAAGAATTGGTCGATAGTCATGCAATCGAACAGAAATCATGTTGATCCTGTTGATGATGAAAGTACTGAAATAGATATGAATTATTTGATTGAGAGCGACCCTTCATTCTTCACATCAATCTTACAAGAATTTGATGAGCCAGAAAATGGTCTTAACGATGAACCTTTTTATTTAAGACGTGATCATAGAGAAGGCACTTTCATTAACACACCCAAAAAGCGAAAGCGAGTAGCTGTTGTTCGTTATCAGCAGAGAAAAAGAATACGGGCCACAAAAAAATGATTTCTCATGTATGCAATTTTTTGTTTTATTATCATTTTATCATTGTATTCATATTATTGAATTTTTTCTGGTTTTTCTTTCTTACAGGATAATGGAGGAACAAGATCATGACCGGGAAGAGGTGGCACAACCCAATGAGGGACAAGATGAGCATATTGCAGACTACAATAATGAGAGGGAGAGAGCAAAGAAATTGGTGAAACGTGGTAGGACGGTGATGAAAGAAGTTATTTCACAAAGACATAAGGGGATTAAGTTCAAAGTAAGATGGAATGAGGAAAATCAACCAATTGGAAGAGAAAGTAAGTTATTGATCGCCTATATTGGAGTGGTTGTTCGGAACACCGTCCCAATCACATTAAAAGATTGGAGATATTTGTCCCCTGACATACCAAAAGCTATTTGGAGAGAAATTTTGGTAATCAACTTTTCTTGCAATTATGTTTAATACAATCTTTTTTTGGATGAGTTATTATGATTACAAGTTTATACTTCATTTGTTACAGACTGCCTTTGACTTATCGGACTGTGAGGATGCCAAAAGTTATGTGTTGAAGAAAGCAGCGTCAATGGCCCGATGGTGGCGATCCCATCTAGGCATATACTTTTTGCGCAATGTTGAAGGTGATATTGTTCCCAAGCGTCCAGTAGATTTCTATGATGTGATTACGCAGCAGCAATGGGATGAGTTTGTTGAGATACGATGCTCAGAGGAGTTTCGCGCCGTTAGCGAAAAGAATAGCCAGTCAGCAGGAAGCAATTCATACCCGTATATGCGTGGTAGAAATAAGTATGCTGATTTAGAGCATGAAATGGTACGTTAACATCTTCATTAATGATATAAATGAATGTTCTTATAATTAATTCATGTTAACCTATTTTTTGGTTACAGTTGACTGCTGACCCTAATCGCAAAGTAGATCGCTGCGACTTGTGGTTGGAAGGTCATACAAAGAAGGACGGGACTATACACCATGATTCCGTCAAAGCGGCTCGTGATCGAGCAGTAAGTCATTTTCTTTGGTATATTCTCAGTTTCTTATATTGCTTGTTACATAACCAACAATTATCATTTCCTTCCTACAGATTGAACTAAAGCAAGGTGCATCAGGAGAAATCCCGTCCCATGGCCAAGATGACTTGCTTGGCCAAACACTTGGCCGCCCAGAAAGTACAGGTCGTGTCAGGGGCAAGGGGTTTGGTGTTTTGCCCTCACAGTTTTTTAAGGAGAAGCTGAAAAGCCACCAAACGTCCGCAATTGAGAAGCAGTACAAGGTCTTGTGGGAATTGTATGCAGACTTGCAAGAACAAGTTAATGAGATTCGATCAGGGCGAGGTCAGGGATCAGGCCATCAATCTCATGCTCCATCGGCTCATGAAAGCCCGGTCATGGAGAACCATAGTTGTACAATGGAAAGTGTCCCCATTCCAGAGGTAATCGTTATGCTTTTCACTTTTAAATATTAATGTTCTTATGAATTGTTACTTCATAATTGATGGTGTTTCATTCATTTGTAGGGTGAGTCTTATTGTCAACTATATTCTGATCTGTCCTTAAATACTCTGGTTGCTCTGGCTTATGTCTTCAATGATGGGAGCAAAACATTGCACAATTCGTCTCTCCCTGCAGGCACGGTGAGGGTGTCCATCCACATCGCTCTTAGAAATAATTCACCGTTGCCGTATCCCATTGATGGAATGAACGTGGTCGTTGACGCAATAGGTTCTTTTGTGGCATGGCCCAAAAAGTGGATGGTTCCTCAATCAGAGGTGATTACTTAGTTAGTTATACTTAATATATAATAGATAAAGAGATTTAATTAGTATGTCTAATTGCTTATTTACTATGTTTTACAGCCCGAAAAAGGACAAAGGAAGGAATTGGGGAAAACAGACCGCCATGATGTCCAGCCACGTTCTGCTATTCCGACTAAACCTCGGAAAAAGAGTTTGAAGGTAACTATTTACTAATGGATTCACATTAGCTAGCACTCATTTTGTCGAAAGAATTATTGACATATTTCTTGAACAGGCAACTCCTACTCCTCGTGACACCCAACCGCATCAGCCGACTCTTACTCGTGTCACCCAACCACATCCCTCTGAATCATTCCGTGTTAAACTAAAGAACTTGACAAAACAACTACCTGATTTTCAACAAATTGAAGTTAAATTGACAAGGACAATTTATTACAAGAGTGTCAGTGAGCACCTAGGTAGTGAAGTAATTATGGATGTGGTTAATCAGGAATGGATTGGTGCGTCAGCGATCAACATATGGATCAAGTATGTAATGTTGAATTTATTTTTATGTTATTGTGGTTTCTTACATTGTCATTTAGTATTTAAATTACAATAATTGTATGTGTTGATATGTTTTTTTGTATAGGTATTTGCATGATGAAATAATTGTGCCAGGGGAAAATGTCAATTTCGCATTCATAGATCCAAATACAACCTCAATGCTGACTGAAACAACTACCTATTGGGATGAAGGTGACGTGAAAGCGCGTCTGGGGAGCTCTTCTTCAGATAAAACATTGTTTCTAGCCCCAGTGAATGTAGGGTAAGTTCTTACTCGTCATTAATAATTTTTTTTTATTTTCCCAAATTTTACATGTATATAACTATACTGTTAATCACATTTTAGGAATCATTGGGTTCTCCTTGCATTCAATCCCGTTGCACCAAAGCCTGTGGTGTACTATCTGGATCCTATTAGGTCTGGTAAACCTGAAAATAGACCTTCGTATATGATGTTTATCAATGGGTAATGATTTAACCTTACTAAATTATGTTAACTCATTTATAAATGTCACTCTTACTAATTTTGTTTGTCTCGACTTTAGTGTGATCACTTCTTGTAGGTCTAGTAAAAAAATGAAATACTCCAAAGCATATGACTGGCTCAAAATTCAGGTTAATTATACATGCTAAAACAATGATTTGAATTATGGACTGTAATCATATAAAAGTCTTTGACAGATTTGTGGTATTTTGTTGTAGTGCCCATTCCAACCGAATGATAATGATTGCGGGTATTATGTCATGAAATTTATGAAGGATATTGTCACTCATGATCAACTGGTGGTCCCAGAAAAGGTAAGTTCTGAAATTTTCCATTAATTTAAAACTCTTTTAATTTGTTCACATATTTGCTTGTATGTGTGGATTACTTTTAACTAACTTAAATTTAATTGCTACTTACATGTTTCTGTCCATCCAGTATTATGAAGACTGTCGTTTCGACAGCCTCTCCAAGGCGCAAGTTGGAGAAGTTATTGAAGAATGGAGCAAATTTGTATACCCCATTGTTGAACCTGTTGTTCTTAATCAGCCACCTGTTACTTATTAGGTTTTACTAAGGTAATATCTTCATATATTACTTGAATAAAAATTTGTGGATTTGTCTTATGAAATTTTGTTATGTAACATGCTTGTTTATTCTATGTAATGCTATTTTGTCATGTAGGTTGATGATATCCCTTTTGGTGTTTTACTTGAGATCATCTTCATTTTTGGCGTTGAGGTACATATGATCTTTGTTGCATGTAGTCTTACTTAGGAGGAATTGGTAGTTTTATATTATGACTACTTGAAGGAATTTTCGTTTTGACTCATGATCAATTGTGGATTCTGGTATATTTTGGTTAAATGATTCTGTTGAATGTAAATGATTCTGGTATATATTATTTGTATACACCATTGGTGCAGGGCAGAAAGTACGTGTAGCAAATGTAAAAAAAAGAATATAATATATATAAAAAAAAAAATAGCTCTACATGCGCTTAAAGCGCATGTAGAGGATATACCTCTACATGCGCTTTAAGCGCATGTACATGTACATGCGCTTAAAGCGCATGTAGAGGTATATCCGCTACATGCGCTTAAAGCGCATGTAGATTGATGACTCCCCATATTTAGTGGTTTTTAGGAAATATTTTGTTGTATTTGGGGAGTCATTAATTAAATAAACAAGTGATTTTGTTATGAATTGAAAAGAAAGTAATTTGAGGATTACATGAGTCATTCTTTTGGAAAATCTGAAATTTAATTGAAATAGGAAACTTAATATATTAAAAGAAATATTTTGATGAGAAGTTTCCTATTAATGAGATTATGTGATTGAGTCATTGTGATTATTTCCTATTTCTTTCTCTTCATGAATGCAGATTTTAAAAAAAAAGGAAATAAAGAGAAAGGGGCATACAAGAAAAGGAAAGAAAAGAAACTTAACATGCAAGGCAAAGGCAATATGGTGTTGGGCTATCTTATTATAAATATACACATGCAATTGAGGAGAAAGGAGGCTGGACATAATTCTTCCCATTCCTAAAGCCTAAACACACACGAGTTGAAGAAAAGGAAGCAAGTGGCGCACTGTTGGAAGGAACTTTTGAGTCTTGGCTTCTTGAATTATAAACACACTCACACTGACGCAGGAGGAGGCACAAAAAGACGGAAGACCAATCAATCATAAGATATACACACACGCTCGAAAGAAGAGGTTGCTATTATTGAGTCATCTTGAATATCTCTTGAGAAGTTATTTGGTTCTTTGTCTCAATTTTTCCTATGATTTCATATTGGGTTTTGATTTCTTTCGGATTGAATTAAACTCTATGTGTGACTAGTTTTCTTTTACAATCTAAAGTACTATGAACTTGTTTGTAACTTAGTATTTTATTTCCCACTATTTAGTCATGGTTAATTTGATTTAGTTTATTTAATCTTACTATTATTGATTAACTTGTTTAGTGCTTGATCACCATTAGACATGTTTAGGGAATTTAGAATTGGACTTGGAAGAGGGAATTTTAAATAGACCATGAGATTAAATAGTGTAGGATTGGATTTTTAATCTGATTTGCAACTAGGATAGGAATATACCTAGAAGCCCTACATAGTCACATTAGAGCGGTACCGAGATAAATTAGCCTAGTAAATTAGTGCAAGACATTGTGTAATTAAGCTGGGCAAGGATGTAAGTGGACCGGAAGGCATTTATAGACACTAGTACTCTAGATTAGCTAGTTGAATTAATTCGTAATTAATTTAGTGGGAATAAAATCTAAGAAGCAGATAAGGGATTAATGGTTCTAGGTTGTTCTTTTGACTCGTGAATTTCATCTGTGTGAATATTTGTTTTATTTTATTTTCTTAGATTTTAGGTAATTAAAATCATTTTTCTTGTGTTTACTCAACTTGAATGAAAATAGGAGATCTAATGCCTAGTTATTAATTGTCTGAGTCTCTGTGGGATCGACCTTGATATTACCACTTTACTAAAATACGATCCGTACACTTGCGGAATTTTTATCAAAATTTTGGTAGCATCAAGTTTTTGGCGCCGTTGCCGGGGACTCAAGGCAATTAGTAATTAGAATTAGAAATTCTTAAGTAGTTTTAGTTTGAGTTTTTTTTTTCTTTTGAAAAATAGAAAGATGGACTTTTCAGAGCTTAATTATTATAAATGGTATCGATGTTATCACTGTGGAAATAATCATGTACCAGGAAATTGTCCATTTTTGCCTACCATAAATTATATAGGAGATGATTTCACTAGGAAACAAACTTATGTTGATGATTTTTCTAGGCCTAGTTGGAATTTTGAGCAGGATGAGTGTTGGAACCCACATGTTGATCCTTATTCACATGCAATAAACACACCCTTCATATCTTATTCACATGTTCAAGGAAACAATTTTGAGGATGGTGAAATCTCTCATAGAGAAGAAAGATTTGACATATTAGAAAGATTAGCCGATATGTGTTTGAAATGGCAAGAGAAATGTTTCAAAAGGTTAGACTCAATTGAGACTAAGTTTGAATCAAGAGTACAAAATCTTGTAGCACAGATGAGTCAAATGTGCAGAGACCTTGAAGAAGTGAAACAAAATCCCTCCTTAAATCATAGTTCCCCTTTGTTATCTAATGAGATTGAATATGAGGAAGTTGAGGATAGGGATGAACAGGAAGTTAAAGAAGATTTAGAGATTGTCATAGAGCCTGAAACTTGTTTAGAAGAAATTGATGGGTGTTTAATTGATCTTCAAAGTGTGAATTTAACTGCTTGTGATTCTGATATACATGTTGATGTGAGTGTTCCTATAGCTGCTTTGGATTATTCTCCTATTACTGTTGTGACTCTTACTGATGAGAGTCAAATTGATTTTATTGGATGCTCATTATTCTTAGAAAGACATATATCTAACTCTTTGTATGAGCATATTCTAATTCCTTTAAAATCAGTGATTGCTTGTTCTTTGAAATTGTCTATGATTGAAAAGGCACAAGTCATTACTTTGATTGATCACTTATACTGTTTGAAAAGGAATGAAGATGAGGTGATTATGGTTTTTGATACTTATGACTAGGATTTGTTTGGAAAGTCTGGCTGAAGACTTTAAACTTAGCGCTTCTTGGGAGGCAACCCAAGGTTTTGGTATTTGATGCTTTGTTTTTTTTTTGAGTTTGTAGGACTTTTTTTTTTCTTTTGACCTCAAAGGATGCTTCAACTTGATCTTGATGGACTAGGAGCTAAGAGTGGAAATCGAGAAGAGGAAGGGGAGTATTCTTCTAACCTTTTCTTGATATTATTTGACTGAGAATTATTTTGGTAATGAGTGATGGTGCTTATTGATATGTGCTTGTGTGATGATTAGTCTTAACTGTATGCCTCTTGAGTACTTTGCTTGGTTGATATGGAAGTTGAAATATTTGTTATCTTTACACTTGTTATAGATATTTTTGTAATTCCACTACTTGTGTTACATGTTCACATTGGGGATAATGTGACATCTAAGTGTGGGGGTATGAGGGTATCATTGTTCTCTAAAGATTGTCCTCAAACTTTCATTTTGTAAAATTTTCTTGAAAAAAAAAACTTTTGCCAATTTTGGGATTGATTTGGACTTGAAACAATTGGATTTGATTAGACTTTGATCTCATCTTCTTTGAATGTAAGTGAAAAGGCAAGCTCTTTGCTTTAGATAAATTACTCTAGTATGTCAAAAAGCCCTGTGAGGAATTTGAGCCTTAATTTTATTCTTTCATGAGTGAGTACATCTATTGTAACTTCCCCTCTAGAACTTGTCTTGAATCTCTTTTGACGCTCAAATCTCTTACATGCACAAAAATGATTAAGGCTTTCGTTTCATAGCCAGTTTAGCCAAAAAGCCATCCATTTTACATTATTTCCATTGCTTAACCCCTTTGAGCCTGCTTCTCTTTTAAAAAGAAAGATTGCATATTTTAGCCTTTGAATTCTTTTGATGCAATTTTTCATCTCTTATCTATTTCTTCCATTTACGCTTTGAAAAGTGTTATACTATATTCATATGGAAAGGGGTGAAGGAATTAGAAAAGGAAAAGGGGAAATATAAGTGTTGAAGAAAGGAGAAAACAAAAAAATAAAAAAAAAAGTGAAGGTGAAAAAGAAAAAAAAATCACACAAAGTGTGAAAAAAAAAAGAAGAAAAAAAAAAAGAAAGAAAAAAGAAAGAAAGAAGAAGATGAAAATCGAAAGAATTGAAGAATTGTGGAGTTCAAAAGAGTCAACCCTTATGTGCTTATCAAGTTAAGTGATTCCTTCATTCCTTACTATAATTGAAATGGTTTAGCACTTTTCAAATATACCTCCATCTCATTTTCATTTCATTATCCTACCTTTTTCATTATAACCCTTAAAAGTCCTTTTGATTTGTGTGTGCATTGAGATATAAGAGTGAATATCGAGATGATAAACAAGCCTATGGTAGCTGGATTACATAGATGGAATTGAGTGAAACACAACCCCTATATACTTTGAGAGTAGAGTGTAAACACTTGACCGGTGAGGGACATGCTTTTGTGATTTATCTCTATCAAATTGATTGCCCTATTTCTTGCATTTGGGGATGGTGAGAGAGATTTCTAAGAGGATTTAATTGTTGAGAGTTTGAATTGATTCCAACTTTGTGATGATAAAAACTTGATTTCATTTTTGTGCTAATGTGTTAACAATTTGAAATCTTGAGGACAAGATTTAATGCAAGTGTGGGGGTGTGATGACTCCCCATATTTAGTGGTTTTTAGGAAATATTTTGTTGTATTTGGGGAGTCATTAATTAAATAAACAAGTGATTTTGTTGTGAATTGAAAAGAAAGTAATTTGAGGATTACATGAGTCATTCTTTTGGAAAATCTGAAATTTAATTGAAATAGGAAACTTAATATATTAAAAGAAATATTTTGATGAGAAGTTTCCTATTAATGAGATTATGTGATTGAGTCATTGTGATTATTTCCTATTTCTTTCTCTTCATGAATGCAGATTTTAAAAAAAAAGGAAATAAAGAGAAAGGGGCATACAAGAAAAGGAAAGAAAAGAAACTTAACATGCAAGGCAAAGGCAATATGGTGTTGGGCTATCTTATTATAAATATACACATGCAATTGAGGAGAAAGGAGGCTGGACATAATTCTTCCCATTCCTAAAGCCTAAACACACACGAGTTGAAGAAAAGGAAGCAAGTGGCGCACTGTTGGAAGGAACTTTTGAGTCTTGGCTTCTTGAATTATAAACACACTCACACTGACGCAGGAGGAGGCACAAAAAGACGGAAGACCAATCAATCATAAGATATACACACACGCTCGAAAGAAGAGGTTGCTATTATTGAGTCATCTTGAATATCTCTTGAGAAGTTATTTGGTTCTTTGTCTCAATTTTTCCTATGATTTCATATTGGGTTTTGATTTCTTTCGGATTGAATTAAACTCTATGTGTGACTAGTTTTCTTTTACAATCTAAAGTACTATGAACTTGTTTGTAACTTAGTATTTTATTTCCCACTATTTAGTCATGGTTAATTTGATTTAGTTTATTTAATCTTACTATTATTGATTAACTTGTTTAGTGCTTGATCACCATTAGACATGTTTAGGGAATTTAGAATTGGACTTGGAAGAGGGAATTTTAAATAGACCATGAGATTAAATAGTGTAGGATTGGATTTTTAATCTGATTTGCGACTAGGATAGGAATATACCTAGAAGCCCTACATAGTCACATTAGAGCGGTACCGAGATAAATTAGCCTAGTAAATTAGTGCAAGACATTGTGTAATTAAGCTAGGCAAGGATGTAAGTGGACCGGAAGGCATTTATAGACACTAGTACTCTAGATTAGCTAGTTGAATTAATTCGTAATTAATTTAGTGGGAATAAAATCTAAGAAGCAGATAAGGGATTAGTGGTTCTAGGTTGTTCTTTTGACTCGTGAATTTCATCTGTGTGAATATTTGTTTTATTTTATTTTCTTAGATTTTAGGTAATTAAAATCATTTTTCTTGTGTTTACTCAACTTGAATGAAAATAGGAGATCTAATGTCTAGTTATTAATTGTCTGAGTCTCTGTGGGATCGACCTTGATATTACCACTTTACTAAAATACGATCCGTACACTTGCGGAATTTTTATCAAAATTTTGGTAGCATCATAGATGTGCCTCTACATGCGCTTTAAGCGCATGTAGATGTACATGCTCTTAAAGCGCATGTAGAGGTATATTCTCTACATGCGCTTAAAGCGCATGTAGAGCCCCCCTCTACATGCGCTTTATAAAAGCGCATGTAGAGCCTTTACCAGCGCCCCCCTCTACATGCGCTTTATAAGCGTATGTAGAGGCCAAAATAAGCGCATGTAGAGGGGGTAATCTGTGGTAGTGAAATTCTTTTATTTCATTATAATACTAGCTTTTAATTATTTTTCCCTCTACTTCAAACACTCTCTTTCCTTCTTTCTAATTATTATCTCCTATTTTTTTATTTTTTTAAAACCTGCAGCTTGCCGAGGAAGAAGCTTCCTCGGCAAGCTGCAGTTTTTTTTTATTTTGACTGCACCTTATGTCGCGCATGGGTTATGCGCGACATGATTTTATTGCATTAAAATTATGTGGCGTATGATACGTGACACAAGTTTGTTACGCCTCGATTTGTGGCGTATGGATTTCAACGCCACAAAAAAATTTCCTACGCCACATACTTCACAAATTTCACCATTTTCAAACGTGACTAGCAGGCATTTGTTTTGTAGTGATCTCATGTACTTATTATAATATAACAACTCAAAATCTGAATAGTTTTTATCCTAATTTTAAGATTTTAGTAAGGATTATTTTATGAACAATTTCATGCATTTTTTCTACTTTCATTTGATTCTAATTAATCATTTTTTCTTTATCTTTTTTCCAACACTATATTTTCTTTCATATATACTTCTATAGTTTCTCTTGCTCACTTAGCTTGCCTTTTTATTAATAAAATAATAAGGGTGTTGGGAAAAAAATTGTTCCTGACATGCCTAATTAGCTAGTAACTACTTCTAACTAATTTGAACTGCTTAAAAACCGAGTGATTTAATTTAATTATCAATTAGCTCTTAATTATAGCAAGGAGATCAGAGGACACGAGGTAGAACCTCATAAAACAAGCTACTTGGATGCCAGCTAAGGTGTAAGGACATTTTGGAAGCCATATTTGGTTGAAGTGGGTCTCATTATACTTAGACCAAACACAATGTAGCCTATAAAACATCCCACTAAACTATAAACTTCATCCCCATCCTCATCGCGTCCTCGAAACCCATTATTCTCATCATCACAACCCCACACACATCATCACCAACAACAATGTGTTCCTCCTCCTCATCCTCCCCATTCTTCATATTCTTCTTCCTCTTTCTTCCATTATTACCCCTCCATGCATATGCCCAACCACCTCCTCCACCATCACCTTCCTCTCTATGCAAAAACACATTATACCCAAAACTATGCCATTCCATGCTCTCCCTCATCTCCTCCTCCTCAGATCCCTACAATGCAGGAAAGTTCTCCATAAAACAAAGCCTCAAACAAGCCAACAAGCTCTTCAACATCTTCAACCACTTCCTCCTTAGCCGCCGCCATTCTCAACCTTCCCTTGAGGTCAACGCCCTAGACGACTGTCGTGACCTTACCCTCCTCAACCTTGACTATCTAGAAGCCGTCGCCGCCGACCTACAAACGGCTTCCTCCGCCGTGGAGGTGAAGGAGAAGGTGGAGAGCTACATGAGTGCCGTGGCAACAAACCATTACACGTGTTATGATGGGCTTGTGGCGGCGAATAGTGAGATAGGGAGGGCCATGGCGGTGGCTATGGGGAATGTGAGGGAGTTGTATAGTGTGTCTTTGGGATTGGTGAGTCAGGCTATGAATCATTATATGAAGAAGAAGTGGAAAAGTGGGAAGCATGGCCTTTTGCCTTCTCAGTCTCACACTTTAGTTAGACAGCCTCTTCATAAGCTTATTCAGGTACGTAGTACTAGTGTAACTTTACGTCATTTCTCATGTGTCGGTGGGTTTTTACTTTTTCACTTCCAAAATTTGATCAATTTTTTTTTTTTTGATCAGCCAAAACAATAGTTTTTCGAAAGCACTGAAGAGGGTGGTGAGTGTTGGATATGGGCAAATAGGCAAATAATTAGTGAGTATAGGTTAACGCATATAGAGATTTAAAAAAAATAATAATATAGAGATTCATTACATAATATATTCTCCCTCTCACTCTATATTTATATAAGATGATACTAACATGTTTAAAATTGGTTTACAAGTAATATAATAACTCTGTAAAATATGTGTGAAAATCTTTGTGTCATAAAGTACCAATATTTATTATTTATTAGAAGGTGAATGAGAGGGAGAGAGAACGAGTTCCAAAATATAAGTATGTCATCGATAATTAATACTCCATCCGGTCCTAAATATAAGATGTAATTGACTTTTTCTAGAAAATCCTTTAAAAAGCAAAATAAGTTAATTATAAATTGATTTAACTAATTTTTTCCCTTAAACTAGTTTATTTTACCTATAAACTAATAGATAATTTAAAAATATATCAAATATGTCATCATTTAATAACCTATTTCGCAACTTAATTTCTCCAAAAAAAAATCAATTAGGTCCTATATTTAGTGCCGGAGCTAGTATAATGACATACTAGCTCCCTGGGATGATCTATTAGATAGTCCAAAAAAATAAGTGTATCGGTAATTAATATAATGATATACCCTTATTATTAATGCTTACTCAACAACAATGAAATAAGAGAAATAAGAAATATTTTAAAGCTGTTTTATAAACAATAATATCTCATGTTAACTTATTTAGCTAACATCTTTGTTATAATTGAATTAGGTATATATGTTTTATAATTAAAAGCAGAAACTCAGTAGCATATAATAATATAGGGCTAAAAATAAAAGAAATGGTTATCTCATGCATCGTTTAAGATCCTTCAAACATATCTTAAAATTTTGTATGTCACATATACGACCGGAGAGAGTGAAAGTTTGATAGCTATGTGTATTATGTATTCTCTTTGTAAATGAGAACAAACTATAACAAAACAGAATTTTCTTGTATTGAACAGAGTAATTACTGATGATCAAAAAAAAAAAAAAAACAGAGTAATTACTACCCACCCCACTCAATAATTGCTATATTATCGAGATGACATCAAAATAAATTTCCTTTATGATTTTTTACTTCGAAAATTAAAGCTGGCTTGCTGTTTGGTTTCAAATTTAATAGATTTGGTGCAACTTTAAATGGTAGTACTCTCAAGTTAATAATTATGCTGGTATGCTGATATGACTTCTGGTCCTGAACCAACGTTGAAAATAAAAAAAAACGAGCGAAAATAACAGTTGATAGATGACTAATTTTAAATTGAAAACACATATTATGAATGCTTTAAAATTATTTTAAATTGTAATAAATAATTTTTTAAACTGATAGTCAATGGAAACAATTATGTAGATTTTTTTAAAATATAAATCTTATAACAGATTATTAATATTTCTTTAATTACCATTATGATCTGTGATATTTTATACTTTTAAACCAATGAAATGATAGGTTATGAACTTATGATTACTGGATTAATTTATACCGATGCCAATGGTTTTAAATCTAAAAATTTTGTCATAAGAAATATCAACTTTTCTATTTCAAGTCATTTTTTTAAAAAAAAAAATACTAGGCAGTTAGGCACGTCAACCTCATTATGGTTGCAGGTCAAGCAAGCAACAAGCTGTCGTTTATTTAATCTAAGCATCTAACTTCTAACTACTTGATAAATATCAGATTACAAGCCACATGGGACGCTTATCAATGTCACATGACCAGCTATATAATACTCCCTCCGGTCCTAAATATAAGACCTAAATGACTTTTTTTGGAGATGTTAAGGTTACAAAATATGTTATTAAATTATGACATATTTGATATATTTTTAGATTAGTCATTAGTTTATAGGTTAAATAAACTAGTTTAAGAAAAAAATTAGATAAATCAATTTATAATTGATTTATATTTTGCTTTTTTAGGATTTTTCAAAAAAGTCAATCAGGTCTTATATTTAAGACCGGTAGTATATTTTACAAAACTGATGCACTCTTCATGAAATCACAAATTTACATGCTTAATATTTTTAAAACACATATTAGATATATATAAATGAAGGGCTAATAATAAACTTAAATTGTGGTGTTTTGTTTTGCAGGTTCTACATGAGAAGTACAGTTGCAAGGCATCATCATCATCATCATCATCATCCTCATCACCATCAAACTGTAGTAGCCATTATGGGAATATTCAGAAGGAGAGTGAAAGCAAAGGGATTCTATTGAACAACTATGCAATTGTGAGTCATTATGGGACTGATAACTTCACCTCCATTGGAGAAGCCATTTCTGCTGTCCCCACTAACCTGAAACCAGAAGATGGATACTTCCTTATCTATGTTAGAGAAGGATATTATGAAGAATATGTGCTTGTTCCTAAACACAAGAAGAATATCTTGCTCATTGGTGATGGCATCAATAAGACCATCATCACAGGCAATCACAGTGTCATTGATGGCTGGACCACCTTCAATTCTTCCACCTTTGGTAAGACACACACACACACACACACACAGTATTCTCCTTTGCTCTTATTTATAAGACACTGTTTCCAAATTTGGCCAGAATCAAGAAAAACCTTAAATCTTATTGGTTCCATGTTAAAATAATGTTATAACTTTCCAGTTCTCCTATTTGCCCTTATGTATATAAAATAAAAAGATAAATAAGATGAGCTACATTTAAGTATTAGTTATCAAGGTGAAATTGAAAAATAAGCAGTAATTACTTTTCAAGTAACTAATAAACCAAAGAATTCTTCTAGAATGTGACTTACATTTTGTATCAAAAGAAGTACTTTTTGTGACTATAAATAGGACCGGATGAGAATATGGTATCTTTTAACCTTCTTGTTTTTCATGAGCTAAAGACTCCAATTTGTCTGAATTTTAAGTCATATATTGTGTGTGTTTCAGCTGTTTCTGGAGAAAGATTTATAGCAGTGGATATCACATTCAGGAACACAGCAGGTCCACAGAAGCACCAGGCTGTAGCAGTGAGAAACAATGCTGATCTCTCAACCTTTTATCGATGCAGCTTCGAAGGTTACCAAGACACACTCTATGCTCACTCTCTGAGGCAATTCTACAGAGAATGTGAGATTTATGGCACAGTAGACTTCATTTTTGGCAATGCAGCTGTTGTATTCCAAGGCTGCAAAATCTATGCCAGGAAGCCACTTCCATCACAGAAGAATGCTGTCACAGCACAAGGAAGAAATGATCCCAATCAGAACACTGGTATCTCAATCCAGAATTGCACCATTCAAGCAGCACAGGATTTGGCTTTAGATTTGAACTCTACTAGCAATTCTTCTTCCACTTTGACATACTTGGGAAGGCCATGGAAGTTATATTCTAGAACTGTGTTCATGGAGTCTTATATTGGGGATGTGATTCAACCTTCTGGTTGGTTGGAGTGGAATGGGACTGTAGGGTTGGACACTTTGTTTTTTGGTGAGTTCAATAATTATGGCCCAAGGGCTAATACCAGCAATAGGGTTCAATGGCCTGGTTTCAATCTTCTGAATGCCACTCAGGCTATGAACTTCACTGTCCTCAATTTTACACTGGGAGATACTTGGCTTCCTGACACAGATATACCATACTCTGCAGGATTGCTAGGAAATCAGCAGTAAAGTAATAATAAATTTACTCATTGTTAGTCACAAAGTTAGATTTAGCTATATGTTTTTCAAATAAGGATATGAAAAACGTGAATATCATGATGTAATTCAGAAGCATTCTATCTGCAGATAAAGTTTCTTATAGATATATCAATTTCACTTGTGTATACTGCAAATTAGTATAAAGATATTAATTTTGTAATGTATCTCAAAAGGAGTGCATTTACTGGAGTAACCTATAATTTTTTAATTTGACTTGTGCATGCTTCAAATTTTACATATCTCTGTAATTTTATAAAAGAAATTAAAATTTTAATGATTTACTCTGCATCTACCAGTATGGCAGTAATTAAAATAAAGTCTTCATTTTCAAGTATGAATCGTCCCAAAAAAAGTTGATCAAGCTAAATTAGGATATTATGGCCTTTTTATAATCTTTTGAATGTGACTTAAGCTTGGAACTTTAGTCATCTGAATTTTTACATTGATAAAAATACATATTATGGCCTTATATAGTGTCACTATTTGATACAAAACGCTGCTTGATTGCATTTTTTTGGGGACAAACTATTAGAAACCTGAGACCTTCTGTTTTATTACATTCATGACCTTATAAATGAAGATTTAATATTGACTCCTTCATTTGGCTTTGTTTTGCATTATAAAATAGGCACAAGTAGTGTATGTATCTAACAAAAGTATTGAATCAAATCAATCAATAGAGTGGTGTTAAGTTATTAATACACAGGAAAACCATGATGGCAAAAAAAAGTAGAAAAACCAAGGAACAATCTCATAAAAGCAGCTTTGCATTATGTGTATAAGAAAGAAACTTGTCACAGAGAAGACTTGTAGGGGGTGGTTGTGTCAGGAATCCATCTGTCTCCTTGAAGAAAGGCCTTGACAGTGAATTTATTTGCTTGTTTAGAAGAAATTGTTCTTAATCCCTTCCATGTAACCCTATGTTTTGTTGTAGCACCAGGCCCAAAATTCTGAAACTCAGCATAGAAAATGGTGTCTGGTGCTGAGTTTCCAACCCATGGCATCCAGCCACTAGGATTAATCAAGTCTCCCATTGAAGATTGCATGAACACAGTGGTTGAGTAGTTCTTCCATGGCCTTCCAAGATATGTTTTCACATATTTCAAGTTCCCAAATGGTGAGATGCTACAATTCTGAATTGAAATCCCTGTGTTCATGTTAGGGTCTATTTTCCCTTGTGCTGTGATTGTGTTCTGCTGGCCCAACATAGGTACCTATAAACAGAACAAAGCCATTTTTTAGAATTTAATTAAACACATTAAGTTTGAGAAATGAGCTATACAATTTTGGGCCAAATTACATTCAAGACTTCGAAGTAATTTTTTCAAAATAATTTATGATGCTAAATGCATAAAAATGCTTTAGGGTGTTGAATATAACTTAACCATACTATTACTAATAATGTGATTAAATTTCGAGTTATGATGACCTTTGGCAAGATGTTGGAGTTTTGGATGACAACAGCAGAGTTGCCAAAGATGAAATCAACAGTGCCATAGATGTTGCATTCTCTGTAGAACTGGCGCTGTGAATGAGCATAGAGAGTGTCCTGAAATGCATCCATGAGGCATCTGTAGAACACAGCCTGATCAGCACTTGTCATTAGTGCCACTGCTTGGTGCTTCTGTGGGCCAGCCGTGTTACGAAATCCCATGTCCCTTGCCATGAAGTTCTTCCCAAAAACAGCTGAATCACACACATGATCACAAGTGAGGCTGAGAATTCAAAGATATCATTACTTCTGGTGTCCTTAACATAAGATTTAATGTGTAATGCAATTTGTTTATCAAAGAAAATCTTATATATATTTAGGACGGGATTAAATGTTGATGGGTGTAAAAGTAATGAGATAATGTTTGAATACCAAATGTTGCAGATGAGAAAGTTGGAGTGCCATCAACAAAGTTGAGACGACCAGACACAATTGTTGTGTTCATTCCATCACCAATCATCATGACATTCCACTTGTTCTTTTCCACTTTAACATTCTCATAGTAAACTCCTTTCTTCACATATATCACAGTTCTCTTCTTGCTCTTCTCAGGGACATGCTTGAGTGCTTCAGAGATTGTTCTGTACTTTCCAGATCCATCATTTGCCACAACAATGTCTGCTTTCTGTTTTGAGTCCTTGTCTGGTGATATAAGCAGCTTCCTGGCTTCATGATGTAGCCATGCTGGTTCTTTATTGTGATTTGGTTGGGCTAATAACAAGCGTCGTCTCCTGAAGTTTAGTGAGCTTGTTGCCTGCTGGATCCAAGTGATGATGGCAAGACTATTGCTGGTAAACTCAGTAGAGTTCTCAAGGTAGCTTCTAGCCAAGTTGTTTAGTGATTCTTTTGCTTCCTCTAAGCCATCTATGCATGTTTGTTGGTATGTTCCTATAACATCACAGAAGCAAATACGTGGTGATCATAGTATTCTTTTCTTGGAATAAGTCTTGTCCTAATTGAGGCAATCATGCAATATGTTCAAGATATTGTTTGTATAAAATTAAAGGCTTAGAGAAGTTTTATTTATTTTATAATTAAATAAAAAGAAATTTCTGTTTGATAATATCTTCAGTAATTAATTTCATACTAAATAATGAAACTTATACCAGGAGTGGTGATGGGATTAATAAAAATAAAGTACCTGAAGCACTCAGCCATGTTTGAAGATCATCAAAAAGATCAAGAACAGAGGAAGAATTGTGACCAGAAGACAGTGAGATGTTAAGATGATCAACAGCAAGATCCAAAAGCTCCTTGCAATTACTAAAAGCTGCCATGGTCTTAGTATCATTACCAATCAAAGCACCAAAACCTCCCTTTTCACCAGAAAAATACTTATCAGCAGCACTAGAAACTTCATTCAATGCAACTTAAATGGACAGCCTAAACAATTCCTCAGGCTTAATCATCTGTCCTGGTTGAACCACACGTCCAAGGCTTGCATAACAAGCATCCTTGAACAATGTCACATCACACACGGCTTTTACTGAAGCCGAAACATCCACATTATTGCTGCTACCACCACCACTGTTGTTGTTGCTCTTGTCATTGTTGTGAGCTAGACTTGTTCCTAAGACAGCTGCCACAACAACACCGACTAGGACAATAGCTGACAAGCTCATTATGGCGATTCGCCTGCGGGTTTTCCGGCGAGCTATGAGCTGTTCTTGCTCAGATTCATTGAGCTTGCCATAGGGAGACATGGTTGATGAGTTTATTTGTTTTCTTTGTTGGCGTTGTTGTATGTTTTAAGAAGTTATGTGGCAAGTGTGTTCAATGAGACTTTATTTATATGCATGAACAAGAGTAGTTACTAGCTTTTACGTGCGTGGCACTATGTCTTTACTAGTGTTATAATTTAGTGCCTCCCATGATATATATTTATATTTATGTGAAAGTTGACATTATATAATATCTATGACAAAATAAACGTGTCAAGAGGTTTGTCATGCTTATTTTATTCACTCAGCTTAAGAATTTGGTAGCTAATTGTTGAGCTAGTTATTTATAGGGTATCTAAGAAAAATAAATATCTCATAGGTCCTATAGTAATTGGATTATCACATTGTTCTTTCTCTTGCTAATAGTTGTCTTTCACTTGTCATTGATTATTTAAGAAATTTCTCATATTTTATTTTCGTGTAACACACTTAATATAAGTAGGGTCTCACTAAATGGTGAAATTGAAGTAGGGTCCCCAAAGTCAATTTACAGTTTTACCCCCTTATAATTAAATAAAGAAAGAAAATATGTGCTCCAAAAACCACCACCCCGTCTATGAAGGGAAGTCTTGTAGACTATACGATACCTCGTGTTGAAATTCAACATAATGAATCAAGGTTATAGAAATGTATTTCAATGCCACTGCTACAAATTGACAAATTCAAATGCCAATTCACAAGTGCAAATGATTGAGAAAATAATCGGCTACATGAAAATTTTATTTTTTTAAAACATGAGAATTTTTAAATGGTACTCCCTCTTTTCCTAAATATAGGATCACTCAAACAAATTTAGAAAGATTAAGGAAGACATTCTACTAAGTTAGAATTACATGAAATTTCCAAAATATCTCTCACCTAAGTTTTAAAAATATCCTCTCACCTTCAAACCACTATTTTTTAGATGAAGGGAGTATAGAGGTAATTTGGGGAAAACTTGAGTCAAATTAGAGAGTGATCTTATGTTTAGGAACAAAATTTAAGTCAATGTGTAAAACAATTGTCAAGCTTTAACACAAGATAAATATAAAGAATATAACCAATGAGATAAACAAAAAGATACTACTAGAGAATAAAATTGAAGTTGTCTAAACCCTGAACGAGTTTACCACTTCACCTTTTTAGATGCCACCACAAAAAGACAAAAATGAAAATGTTCGTAATGAGTTTATTAGTAGTCTGACTGGTGCAGTAAAATAAAATTATACGACACGCATAATTCTTAATGGGTAGAGTATAAATGAGTTGTTACTGACTTACTGCCGAGCTAGGTGCACTAGCTTGTGACCTAAGTGGGGGCATTAAGGTAAGGTAATGTTTGAATAGAATGTGATTAGCATAGAACACTACAAAACAAATGCTTGCTAGTCATGTTTGAAAATTGTGAAATTTGTGAAGTATGTGGCGTAGGAAATTTTTTTGTGGCGTTGAAATCCATACGCCACAAATCGAGGCGTAACAAACTTGTGTCACGTATCATACGCCACATAATTTTAATGCAATAAAATCATGTCGCGCATAACCCATGCGCGACATAAGGTGCAGTGAAAATAAAAAAAAACTGCAGCTTGCCGAGGAAGCTTCTTCCTCGGCAAGCTGCAGGTTTTAAAAAAATAAAAAAATAGGAGATAATAATTAGAAAGAAGGAAAGAGAGTGTTTGAAGTAGAGGGAGTAGAGGGAAAAATAATTAAAAGCTAGTATTATAATGAAATAAAAGAATTTGAATTATAATGAATGAGAAAAAAAACAAAGTATTAACGAATGATAAAGTGTATGCCTTATATTGTGGAAGATTTTAAACAATGAGCCTGCAAAAAAAATTAAGTATAATTAGTTAAATGAGAAATTAAATATGAAGAATGGAAGTGAAGAGGAGGAAGATAATGGAGCAGAGGAAGAGGAGAAAAGAAAGTGGGGAGAGAGTAGGAAAAAATAGAGAGTGGGGAGGAGAAAATGTGAGAGAAGTGAAGTTTATATAGGGAGAAAGTGGGAAGAGTGGAGGGAAAAAATTTAAATTTTTTACAGAAAGTGGAGGGTATGTGTGGCGCATGAATCCATACGCCACAAACATGTTTGGGAAGTCATATGTGTGGCGTATGGATCCATACGCCACAAACATGTTTGGGGAAGTCATATGTGTGGCGTATGGATCCATACGCCACACATATGACTTCCCAAACATGTTTGTGGCATATGGATCCATACGCCACAAACATGTTTGGGAAGTCATATGTGTGGCGTATAGATCCATACTCCACAAAGAAAGCTCATGCGCCACAAAAAAATTAAATTTAAGTTTGTGTCACGTTTGTGTCACGTTTGTATCAAGTTTGTGACGCACAAACATGTCCATGCGCCACAAAGAAAGTCCATTCCAGTTTGTGTCAAACAAAGTTGATTTTGTCACTCTTGCCCCATGCGCCACATACCCCACGTGACTAGCTTACTATTTTCTTGTAGTGGAATGTGGACCCTTTTTATGGCCTTCCTAATTCTGTGTCTTGTTTCAAAAATATATATAATATATAATCCTTTTCTTTTTTAACAAATATATAACACATTTCTATACGTCAAGTTTAATTCAAGTACATTGGTTTGATTTAAATTTTATATTTTATATGGATTTGGTTGATTAATGTCAATTTAAATTTTATACTATATTTCAATTTCAAACATATCTCTCATATTGACTATCGACCTTAGGCCTCTCTCGGGCCTGCTATAATAATATCTCTTAATAAAATATTTAGATATGATGAAATTAAACTTGTTAAATCGTGTCACTATATCAATAAGTAATTTTTTCAAACAAAATTGTTGACCACGGTTAAAATAAGAGAAACTCCAAAAAAAGCGTCAAATTTGATGAGTACAATAATTTGGAGAGCAATATCTAAATAGATACCACAAAGGATACAGAATTGTTTCATAGTATCTCGTATCTCTTTACAAAAACTTAATGCAAAACTAAACTCCCATGCAAAGAACCTAATCAAAAACCCTTTTGGAGTTTGTAAAATCACTCCCCTATTAGGTTGTTAACTCCATCAAACTTACTTAACAGAAGAACATGGAGTTGCGGACTGCTTTATGAAGACGGGGCAAGTCTTGCAATTGAGGTGCACCAACAGAACAAACTCCCCCATGGCTTGATGATGTCTCCGATGATTCATCAAACTTGATAAATTGTGACATTTGTGCTGCTGCCAAATGCGCATAACAGATTGGAGCAACTGCAATAAATATATTACTCACAGTTCAGCATTTGATGATGCAACATATTGTTCATTCAGAGAAAATATTTCAACTTTGAACATAATCTAATTTAGTGGGTTGACTAGTTAAGGAGAATATAACAGAATAAAAGATATGTATTTAAAAGGCTAAAGAGATTTTACCAACTGATATAGCTGTTGTGCTCCTTTGATAACTGTAAAAAAAATTGCCAGACAATTTGTCAATATCTACATAAATGGTTGGTTTTAATTAATAAATTAGAAATAAAAGCAATGCTTAACTTACACGTAACAAAGAGAATGCACAAGTTCTTGCAAAGCATCAGCAGAGAAACCAATCTCATCATGCAGAACATGGTAATGAGTAGGTCGACTTGTTCCCTATACAAACAATAGGACCATAAGCAACACAACAGTAACAGTTGTTGTCAATACTATTATTTGAAATGAAAAATAACAAGTTTAAAATTGAATATATTTTTTTAAGAGAATACTTACAATCATTCCAGCTTGAGCACACATGTAAAAATCATTGTTTTTAGGGTGACAGATTGTATTGTCAATGACAGTTCCTGAAAAAAATCATATATAAGGGGTAAGATTTAATAACTATCAAATCAATAAAAAGTGAATACAAAAGATGTATAAATATGTGTTTGAAATCCTTATAAAGCATTGTGTGTAATCTTTTTAGTTGCATGAATTGAAAATGTGAAAAATACAAGCGACAAACCTGGTGGAACATTGTCTTGAGCATCAACCTGGAAGAATTTAGTATGATGCATTTTCTGGGCAATAATCACAGTGAACTTTGGATCCCAACTTTCTTGGAAGTGCTTGCAAGCCTGAATTTATTTTGATGATATTTAATTGAATGAATTTTCAACATGAAGACTATGAAACTCTAATTCTAAATATGGTCTATAGGAGTCAAATTTAAGTTACCTGAATGATTTGATCCAGTTCAACGTTCAACACTTGGTTGAATTGTGATTCACTAACGCCATCCCTAATCCAAAATTTGTGATAAATATTCAAGTTAGAAAATACTAAAATCAAAATTGTCAAACTCATTCCGTTCATACCTGAATATGATGATATGTTCAGGTCTTGTCTCTGAACTTGCAATAAACTCATCAAGCAGCTCTCTAAAAAGTGATATTAAAATATTCAAAATCAAGTAATTGGACTAAGCATACAAAAATTACTGGAAAACAAAGTGAAAAATCTACTCTTTGATTCAAAGCACAAATCTTAAAATAAAAAAATTGCACCTGAAAATTCCATCATCCTCGTTAGATCCAGGAATAGGATTGAACAAATTAGCAACCATTTCAACTTTAGGTGATTGAGCACGAACCGATGCTCTATAACGTGAGATTTGAGGCCAACACCTTGAACTAACAACCTAAATGTTTTCAAAGATGAAATCACTTCAAAAAAACTGTAAACTCAAATAGAAATTAACTATATGACAAACTTAAAAAGGATCATTACCGCAGCTATAGAAGGTACATCTGATCGACCAGCAGAGCCATGAGAGACATCGATGCCAAGAATTAAGGTAGGCACCTTTGAAACTAAAGGTATAGAATGTGAATACTCATTTTCCAAATAGGAATTCATTCCACCAAGCTGCATGGGAGCCAACAAATGAATGTTATAGGCTCAAACAAGTTTTTTTTAAGAAATGTTCAATCTCATGTACCTTGGCATTGATCTTCAATAACAGATTGGTGAAATACTGATCATTCATTTTCTTAGGGGAAATGCATTGTGTAACAACCCCTCCCCCATTCCCATCCACGGCAAGATTTACTCTTTTCCAAGGACCTTCACAATTAAAGTGCATAATACAAAAGTTGAAAAACAAGTCTACTCAATGCCTAAAAAGTTTGAAACAAAAAGATAAGTAAACAAAAAACTACCATAAAGATCAGAATTCTTCCTCTCTGGCAGAATGCACAATAGAAACTGGGGTACACCAGGCAAGAATTTCTTCACCTCTGCATAGAATGACTCAACTCTAACATTGGCTGGTTTACGACTATTACGTTCGTCCTCCTTGAACACCCTAAATGGATCTGTCAAGACCTATGAACAGGAAAAAATAAAATAAAATAAGATGCTAGCAAGATACATAAATTTTTAAATTGAACTTTCAAACAGAACTGTTAATGAACTCACCATCCCCTTCATGTGTGCACATCTCTGCAGGCCTTCAACAAGAAAGTTAATATTGCAGCTACGTGAGAAGCTGACTATAGCCCAACGTTTAATCACCATGGGTTGAAAAAGTTGCTGACACATAAATGATTTTATAACTTTATTCAGTGAGACCAACTATATTGAATTTGGCTAAATCAGAATATAAAAATGTGAAAAGTAATATTGATCAAACCTTATTGTTGTAATTCCACCTTCCATTCCTAGGAAAGAAGTCCTCCCTATTCCCAACCTTCAGCTGCAAGCAATTAATGGTTATTAACAACTATGATTAGTATTATAACAAGGGATATTTAATCAAATATGAATGATTTGAATGTTGTTTAATGAGCCATATAGAAAAACACACACCTTTGGAGCTGGTAGAACACGGCCTTCAACTTTTGTGAAGTCAGGTGTAATGGTAATTCCACAAGAACGAAGCATAGGCTCATCATGATATCTGCTGTTTCTTAGTGACTGACAAAATGAATATTATTAACATTTAGAATTATCTTAGATGTTAGATGGGTCAATGTAACAAGTCATGCAAAAAAAAAGGGAAGAAGAATGATCAGTGTGACAGGTAAAACATCAGTACATGTGTAAGAGAGTCCATTCTCTCACGGGGCTTCTGCCTTGAAACATTTACTACTCCCTCTCTTTGCAAACTTGTAAGGGCCTTAGTGTAGCGTTGCAGGGGAACCAAAGTACATAACTACAAGAAAACAAGTGTCATAAAATATTTTTTATCTATGTGAATTCAAACATTTTAACAAATAAAAACAAATGTGAAACATATAAAATATTTAAAATAAAATAAAATATAATTGCTAATCATGAGGTAAACAGTACACTTAAGATATATAGAGTGTTAAGGAAATAAACTCGGTAATTAATATCCTTAATCATAACAAGTTTTTTCTTTCGAAAAAATTAGAAATTTAGTACCTCAATTGGAAAATAAGAAGGTTTCTTTGGTTTGCCAACATTGATGCATGGTAAATCAGCTGAATCATGCAATGGAATGCCTTTAAGTTTTTCAAAATAGTAAGCAACTGTTACATCATTTGTCTTCACATCACCATTTTCGTCTCTTCCTTCCTTTAAGGAAAATCTACAGTAGGAATCCAAGAAATATTATATCAGTGATACATCATAAAAGTATATATTGCCTTCACAGTGTTTGGTTTTCACTAATAATACTAATCCAATTGTGTCCTAAATCTTCTATGAAACTTATATTGATTGTACACATAAAAAAATTAGAAATAATCAACACACAGTTTTTTAATCAATTAACTTAACTAATTCTCTCAATATTTATAAATTATTCCCTCCCTTCCTAAATAAAATATCACTTTTAGATTTTAATTTATTCCAAAATATATAATCACTTTCTAATTTTCCCAACTTTTTCCAAAATTTACACTAACAATGTATATAGTTAAGGTGAATTTATAATATCATGTGATAATATTTAACTTAACGAACATCTTTAATCTAATTAAATTAGGGAAAATTGTTTTATATTTAGGAACGGAGTGATTAGTTGTCTAAATCATGTACCCTTATTTAGAGGGTGCAGAGGGTGAAAATATTGTAAAATAAAAGTTACAATCACAAGAAATCTTACAATTGATCCTTGCAGAGCCTTTCACTTAATCCGGTGATTTGGTACTCCATATTGTTATACTTGATTCTCAAATTTTTCAACATCCGTTTTGCCTGAAATAAATACAAATTGATCAAATATCATTCATAAACCTTTGAGCTTTTTTAAAAAAATAAGACACATTGTATATGTGACCATTCAAATACCAATTATATTACCTTGGTCCAATCAATGTAGCGGGTATTATTGACATTTTGATTTACGCGAAGGAAGTCTAACACTGGACCAGGCCTTAGAAGCAATGTTGTTGACACATCTTTGAAACAAAACCAATTACCAAATATCAGAAGAAAGAGAACCTTAACATATGACAGAGAACCTTAACATATGACACATCATTAAAGAATTTAAAGTGGAAAAAAAAACTTACCAACATTAAGGGACAAACCCCCTTGAGTGGCTCGGAAACTTGAATGAAAGCCACGACAGCCTTGAACGCCACCTCCAATGTCTGTGTAATTTTCCACTCTATCATGGAAGAATGATTGGCGCACAAGTAGACAGCCCCTGAAAAAAACAGAGAAGGATAGCTTAAATGAAAAGGAAACATTGAAACAGTGAAAAAACATTTTGAACAAAAGTTTTCTATTTTCACGTACTGTTTTGCTGCATGTTGTCTTAATATGATATCCAATACCCTCAATGCTTCTTTGTGATTCTCAGTTTCTAATCCTCCCAATGCATCTACAATTGCTTGCATGGGGATTCTTTTGGAAAAGCTAATCTCCACCTTGTATTTCTTGGACTGATATGGACGTCTCATTCTCTTTTTATCAACTCCCTCTGAGTTTCCTGGGCTACCATTCCTTCCAACTCTGGAAATAAAATGTAAAAAAATGAGCATATACATAATAATACAGCATTTTGGTTTCAAACTGCATTCTTGACAATAGATTCTTACTTGTTTGATGAAACTTCATCGAGCACAACCGTGAATTCAACCTTGTTACGTGAGAGTGGACTAATAGTAAAAAGGGTTTTCTCTCCATCATATGCAAAGATACTGTTTGGCATTTCAGAAGCATAGGTCTCATACATTTTGTCTAAAACCCTTCTCCCAATCCCTTTAGCTTCCACAGCCTTTCCATCTTCATAAAAGAGAGCAACCTAAGGCAAGGGAAAAAACAATCACTATATACCATCTCTTGAAAATATTGATTTTATATTTTTATGTAAATACATGTATATATACAACCAAGTATGAGAAATATTGTATGTTATAGTATTCTTGTTACAATAAAACTAGAGGGATAGATGAGTGAAATACAGTATAGTGATAGAAGAAACCATCTTTCTTTCCTAGCATGGCTTTGAAATGGTTTGTATAAAGTCTAATCTTTTGACCCTTAGATCCAAAACCTCGTCTGGTCATGGGCATGAATTTTGTTTTCTGCAACTGAAGTTTTTCAGGGTTTACGTGTGGACGGATGGGAGGTGGAGGTGGCAAAACTACTTCATACTTGTCAGGATTCGAAGAATCCATTCTTGAAACCTGTTAAGAAAATGCCAAGAAGCAAAACAAATAAGAAAGATATATGTTTATCCAAGTATACAAAACCCAACAAGAAAGACTATACACAAAGAATAAGTGGAAAAGAACACGTAAAGAAATATCTTTTTGCCATTCTTGAAAAAAGCAGAAGCTTCTATGCAAAAGTTAACTGCATTTTTAGAAGAGATAAAAAAGAAAAAAATATATACATAAACATGGCCACATATTATCTATGAAACTAGAAAACACAAGCTCTAAAAAGAAAAGAATACCTGTGTAGGGAGGAAGAATGAGGAAAACTAAAGTTTGAATGTTTTGCAAGTCTGAATGTGTTTTGAAAGAAGAAAAAGAAAACAAGAGAAACATGTACACAACAAGAAACTTTGACCTAAGAACTAGCAACTAGTAGTAGGCAAGCCATTTTAAGAACACAAAAGAAAAGTAACAAAGTATAAGAGACTAAAGAAAAGAGAGAGAGACTCATAAACACAAAGAAGGTAAGCTGTGAAAGGTGTGAAACATAAGGCTAACATGGCCACATATTATCTATGAAACTTAAAAATACAAGCTCTAAAAAGAATACCTGTGTAGGGAAGAAGAATGAGAAAAACTAAAGTTTGAACGTTTTGCAAGTCTGAATGTGTTTTAAAGAGAAGAAAACGAAAACAAGAGAAACATGTACACAACAAGAAACTTTGACCTAAGAACTAGCAACTAGTAGCAGGCAAGCCATTTTAAGAACACAAAAGAAAAGTAACAGGGTATAAGAGACAAAAGAAAGGAGAGAGAGACTCATAAACACAAAGAAGGTAAGCTGTGAAAGCTGTGAAACAGAAGGCTTATACGTGGTTAACCAAAAAGGCTTAGTGAGGAAGAAGAAGAGGCAACTTACTGAAAAGCGTTATTGAATCAGAACAGTAACAGAGGTATGTATGTGCGAATAAATAATAAATAAATATAAATTTAACAGAGATATGTGGGTCCCGCAATTTATATCACAGGCCTTACGCAATAATTATGCGACACGTGACATAACTTGCTCTTTTTTTATCAGAAACATAACTTGCTCTTTAAGTATTACTAACTTTGAATTTTTTATGACCTTCCTAATTCATCCGTGCCAGAGCCCAAATATATATATATATAGGAGATTTTATACTTGAAGTTTAATTTAAGTAAGTTGGTAGTATGATTTAAGTTTTATATTAGGTTTAATTTAAAGTACATTAGTATTGGTTCAGATAAAGTAGATAGTAGTATTGCTTATATTGGAAATAGTTTTAAGAAAATAAATTTTTCTTGTTTTCAATTTTTAAAGTACATAAAGCGTAATTTTTTTTTGACCAATGTACATAAAGCGTAATTAAAGTAGGTTGTTTTTATTTAAACTTTAGATGTTATATGATGGTTTGATTGATTGATAAATTGATACATCACTTTGGCAACAAAAAAAATTGATGCATCAATTTGCCTTAAATTACACCAATATTGATAATGATTAGGATGTGGCATACTAAATTTGTATTTTTATAACCGTCAATCACAAAATCTAATCAAATCCTTTAACTTAATTTCTTTATTTATGTCTTAGGACTTGGGGGAAATGGATTTTCTCAGCGGCAACAGCTCTCAGCGGCTCTCAGCGGCTGAAATTGGTCCATTCATTAATAATACATTTGATCCAACAGCTTAAAAAATGTCACGTTAGTCATTGGATAGTTACATCTTCCCTTCAGACTCTTCCTTCTTTTCCGTTCTAATCTGATAATCCCTCACTGATATTCCTTCCCATCTATTTCTCACTGCCTAACACATAAAAGGGAATATAAATATATATATTCCCATACCCATAGAAAATTCCCCTGTTTTCTTCTCTCCCCCCCATAGCTTAATTCTTCTGTGCTCATCTTTTTTCACTTTCCTTCAAATTTCTGGTTGGTTTTTAAGAGATCAGTGAATGAACCGAATCAATAAAAATCTGATAAACTCTTCAAAAATTCAATCTTTGCCTATTTTGCTCTGTTTTTTTGTTTCCTGTAACTTTCTAAGCTGATTTCACCATTAGTTTAGGATGTGATAGTTTTATTGGGTGCTATTGTTGAGGGTTTGAAGGGAAGAGAAGAGGGACGGTTGAGGAATCTTTGCACGCCAGAAATCATAATCTGTTCTTAATGTTGGTGACGTGTCGCACTGTGGGTTTTGGATCAATTAACTTGGATGGTCACGATTTAATGATTTCGGACGCTGAGGGCCGCTGAGAAGATGGTCCGCTGAGAGAATCCAGATCCGGACTTGGGACTTTGGTAGGATGGTGTGGCGTAGCTCCGTTGGTTGTATATTTAAAATACTTAATCATTTCTTTAAGAAAAACAGATTCAGGATATTTAAAAGGAAATATTAGTTCTTTTTATTAGAATGAAATTGATTTCAATGGAAGTGTAGGTGAAAGTAGAAGTGGAACCGTGGAAGTGAGAGTGAAATTGGTGGTTTGTTTGTTAGGTTGGAATTTGGAAATAAACATGGAACTTATTAATATAAATATTATGAAATATAAATAAAATAAATAGAAGATGTATCAAAAAGATTTTGTTTACCCTTATTAAAAACAATAAATAAAATCTTATAAAAAACAATCATATCCAATATTTTTGCATCAAGAATAAATTTAGGTATAAAAAACTTGGCAAATTACTTTCAATTGCATGAGAATTTTCTGGATTATATTTTAAAATATATTCAATATATTTTAATATTTTGGGATTCTATTTAACTAAAAGAATATTTATCACTTAAAAAGGTAACCAAAATCATCTCAAGCATTGTATTACTTTATTTGTTTATATTTTCAGATATTTTTTATTCTTGCTACCTGAATTCAGTTTTATAGTGATTTTACTATACGTTTCTTTAATTTTAATTTAATAGTGCTTTCCTTGTTTATGAACCAAAAAGAGAGTACATGTGATTGGAATTGGAGAAAAACGTATCATTCATGCTTATTTTTTATATAGGAACTGATATTAAGGAAGATGGTTTTTCTTTTTATATAGGAGAAAAACATATAATTCATATTAAGGAAGATGATTTTCCTTTTCAATTCACATTCTGAGCTTCTTTTTCTTTTGCCTATGTTATCTATTTATCCCTTTATTCCAAAAAAAAAAATTCTTTATTTCAAGAATACTGTGTTTATTACGTTAAAAAAAATGAATACTGTGTTTATCATATTAACATTATAATTATACTCTTATATATTTCATATGGCAAAGAAATAAAACAAAAAAATTGCAAAATTTTGGAGGCTTGAATCCAGTAAAAAGGTACTCCTTCCGTTCCTAAATATAAGATCACTTTCTAATTTTACTCAAGTTTTCCCCAAATTACCCCTATACTCCCTTCACCCAAAAATAGTGGTTTGAAGAAGGTGAGAGTATTTTGGAAATTTCATGTAATCCTAACTCATTAGAATGTTTTCCTTAATCTCTCCAATTTTTTTTCCGTTAAAATCGCGAAAATTTAGAGCATGGCCCCGGAAAATAGCAAATATCAGTTTGGTACTCCCACTATTCACGTTGAACATAGCAAGTTTTGTTGTTTCCGTTGCTCTTGAAATTGCTCTTACTGCTCACTATTATTAATTATTGTTTTTATTTTATTGTGAGCATTGTTGTTGTTTTGTTTTATTGTATATTGTTATTTATTTATTTATTTATTTATTTATTTATTTATTTTATTGTTGAGCATTGTTGTTGTTTTGTTTTATGGTATATTGTTATTTATTTATTTATTTATTCATTTTTTTATTTGTTATTTATTTATTTATTTTATTTTATTTATTTAATTGTTAAGCATTGTTGTTGTTTTGTTTTATGGTTTTATTGTATTGTTTTATTATTTTATCGTATGGTGATCATTGTTTTATTGTTTTATCGTTTTGTTTTATTGTTATTATTTGTGTCAGCTTCATTATTATTAGTGTTTGGATCTATTTTATTGGATATATTTTATTGTTTTGGATCATTATTATATAACGTTTGTTTTCGTGACTTCGTGTCACGCTTGGTTATTTACCCTCGTGTGAGTGTGTGTCCACGGAAGATTTCGCCTATATTTATAGACGGTCCCTAGTCCGGATAAAGGATAGGGTTGTGTTAGGCTTCGGCAGCCAATGTAAAAATATGTCGAATCTATTGAGCATGAACACACACATTGTTTTTATCAATATGTCATTGCTTGGTACTTTACAAGGGCTATCATAATATCATGGGAGAAGGCATATAAAGAAACAAAAGGTTCAAAGAAGAGAAGTGGATGAGCAGTAAGAATAATTGATCAAATTAAAGGATATGGAATCTCTGCAAAAGAAGTAGAGGAAGATCAAAGAGATGTTTTGATGAAATGTTTACCTCCAAACATGACTATTGATGGAGCACAATGACCATGTAGCCGACCCCATTTAATTGGGATAAGGTTTTTGTTGATGATGATGATGTTATCTATTTATCCCTTTATTCCAAAAAAAAATTTCTTTATTTCAAGAATACTGTGTTTATTACGTTAAAAAAATGAATATTGTGTTTATCATATTAACATTATAATTATACTCTTATATATTTCTTATGGCAAGGAAATAAAACAAAAAAATTGCAAAATTTTGGAGACTTGAATCCAGTAAAAAGGTACTCCCTCCGCTCCTAAATATAAGATCACTTTCTAATTTTACTCCAGTTTTCCCCAAATTACCCCTATACTCCCTTCACCCAAAAAATAGTGGTTTAAAGAAGGTGGGAGTATTTTAGAAATTTCATGTAATCCTAACTCATTAGAATGTTTTCCTTAATTTCTCCAAATTTGTTAAAGTGATTTTATATTTAGGAACGGAGGGAGTATTATTTATTTTGGATAAAAAATTGAAATTAAAATGAGAGTAAATATTATTAAGAACGGTATGGCAAAGAAATAACATGAATACAAGTTTGAATAGTAAATCAAAAAATATTTTTGAAGAGAAAGAGTGATAATAAGAGCATGTGAACAACTATAAAATAGGAATAAAAAGAGGGATAATAATGTAAATAATGTAACTAATCAAGTTATTTGTTTGAGAGATTTGAAGTTTAATTTTATAAAATTGTCTAGCAGAGTTATATAGTTTTAACAAATATAAGAAAGGTAAAAGATAAATTTTATTGAATTTTATTAATTTTTAACGAATATTAAAAATATTTTATAGTATCAGAGTTATGCAATTTACATATTATTACGTAGTGTGTATGTTATCAAAGTTAGATAGAATATAATATTTTCAGTTAAAGAACATATAATATTTCACACATAATAACATATCATTTTGGTTTTCAAACTGCATTCTTGACAATAGATTCTTATTTGTTTGATGAAACTTCATTTAACACAACCGTGTATTCAACCTTGTTAGTGAAAGTAGACTAATAACAAGGTTTTCTCTGCATCATATGCAAAGATACTGTTTGGCATTTTAGAAACATAGGTCTCATACATTTTGTCTAAAACCCTTTTCCCAATCCCTTTAGTTTCTACAGCCTTTCCATCTTCATAAAAGAGAGCAACCTAAGGCAAGGGAAAAGGCAATCAGTACATACCAATTCAATTTGATTTGTTAGTTTTTAAATTAATTCAATTATAAGGAACAAATGGAAAATTAAATAAAATTAAAAAAGTTAAGGCCTCCGGTTTATAATATAAGAGTTCAATTACCAAAACATGATTTTCAAAAAAGTGTGTGAAACGGACACTATTAAAATTGAGGAATACACAAACACTATTAAATATGAAAGAAAGTTAAAGGCAAAGTAGGAAAAATACATTAAATTAAAAGAGAGCGTAAGATGAGCTTTTATATTTTGGAAAAGGGCTAAAGGGCAAAAATGCCCATGTAATTATCAGAAAGGTGCAAAAATACCCTTGTAAAATTTTTTGGAGTCAAATTGCCCATCGAATTTCAAAACTGGGGCAAAAATACTCATCACATTTAATTTTTTGACTTTTTGACGCATCATTTTCTGCCGATTCATCTCTTACTAAAATATGGGGCAGACTTATGCTATTTATTTGCCTTTGTATAATGATGATGTGACAGAAAATGATGCGTCTAAAAGTAAAATATTAACCGTGATGGACATTTTTGCCCCAGTTTTGAAATTCGATGGGCATTTTTGCTCCGAAAAAATTTACGTGGGTATTTTTGCACCTTTGTGACAATTACATGTGCATTTTTGCACTTTAACCCTTTGGAAAACAAACAATTCAAATTTTTGTGTTTTTATATTACGATTAGAGGGGGGATTATTTTTATCATATTTTTATATGATTAAGTTGAAATTTGAAACTTGAACCTAGATCTTTTGCATTTCTTATTTTAATTTAAAAATGATATACATTATATCTATATTTTATCAAGGTTTATATATTGAAAATAAAAATTAAATTTATAAAGTAAAAAAGCTGAGTTTTTTAGATAAAAATTGAAATCGAATCAAATGATTTTAGTTAATTTGCTTGGTTATCAAAATAATTTGGTTTCAATTTGTTTTTCATAATTTGAGCAAATTGGGTAATGGGAGGAATTCGATTTAATTAAACTTTTCTATATTTTGGGTAAATAAATTTCCCCTTTGAATCCTATTGTCCTATTTGGTTTGAGGGAAGGGAAGGGGAGGGGAGGGGAAACGGAAGGGATGGTGAAGGGGAAAGTTAATAGTACTTTGTTTGGTCTAATAAGAAAGAGGGAATTCCGGTAAAGAAAAAGAAAGACGGAATGAAATGGAAGGGAGAATGAGAGTTTAATGATTATTTGTTTGGTTAAGGAAAAAAGAGGAAAATGTTAATGATTAATTTACAATTTTATCCTTATATGTTAATTCATAATTATGTGCCATATAAAATAACTATTATTTTCATTCAAATTAAGTTACTTATTAAAAGACACAAAAACTGATATAATAGTAATCTAAAATTCTTGTTCATTTTGTAAAAAAATAGGTTGTTTGGTTTGAGAGGGGAGGGAAGAAAATGTGATAACAAATTTACTGCTATATCTTTATATGTTAGTCTATGGACATAATATTTTTATCCCATATATTTGATTTAGAACTTAGATTTTTTGTGTCAAAACTAAATAAATAAAATAACAGGTAATGTTAACATGGTTTCGTCTATTGTTGTTATATCCACGACTGCTTTACTTTGTGCCTTGAACCCAATATTGGATTTTAAATAAGAATAAGTCTAAAGTATGTTTTTGGTCCCTTAAGTTTGCACAAAGTCATGTTTTGGTCCCTTAACTTTGAAAAGTGTGTTTTTGCCTTTTTGGTCCCTTAATTTTAGAGAAAGTGTGTTTTTGGTCCTTAGCTTTGAAAAATGTGTTTTTTGTCCTTTAACTTTGGATAAAGTAATGTTTTTAGTCCATTCTTTTTCAAAATTAAGAGATTAAAACATGACTTTTTGCAAAATTAAGGGACCGAAAACATACTTAAAATGAATTTAAAAGGACAAAAAACACACTTTTCAAAGTTAAAGGACTAAAAAAAGATGACTTTGTCCACAATTAAGGGACCAAAAACATGCTTTTTAAAGTTAAGGGACCAAAACATGATTTTCTTCAAAGTTAAGGGACCAAAAACATACTTTAACCTAAGAATAATAAATATGAGCAATTAAATATGTAATATTAAATGGGTTATAATTCTTACAAAGTAGGAGTAACGAAAATTAAATAAACGAAAAATTTAAGATGAAGCCTGTGTAACTAATTCCACGCAAGCTTTTGAAATATCTATAGAATGAAAAGAAATATGCATGGCAAAAAGAAAGGAAAGAAATATGTGAAGCTTTAATATTAACATTGAGGTCAGACAAATAAATTATGGGAAGGAGTGATTTGATGACATAGTATAGCCAAGAAGACGTGGATTTTTATTACGATGGAAAAGTTTAATTTTATTTATACATTGAGTATATCTATCACAATATTCTATACCTTTTTTACCCTTATAAAAAAGGGACAATTGTACCTATATTCCAAATGAAAGATTTAATTTCAAAGAGGTTTCAAGGGATTGATATCACTTCTTAATTGAGCCTATTGGACTTGTTAAAAGTAATTATTAAAAAAAAAAACAAATACTGCCCAATGGGGCGTAGACCCAGTAAGAAAGGGGAAGGTAAAACACCGCGTACCCATCAGGTCATGGATTCGAACCTTTGGGAAGTCGTCACCCCCAAAATGGGGAATCCTGGCTGCTACTCAGTTACTCGAAAGAGGCCGAACACCGAAGACTCTAAAAAAAATAAATAATCTTTTTGAAATTAAAATTTCTTATGTGGCACCTAAGCTGCAATGCAATTGTATCTCTATTGAAAAACCTATTGTGAATTTTTCATTTTCATTCAGCGTTCCCTCTCTCCCTCGCTCGCTTGAGCTCACTCTTCAATCGCCACCGTCGCCTCTCTCTCTCTCTAGGTATTCACTTTCTCCTCCTTCTCCTACGTTGTTCCCATTTCTCTCTCTCTCTCTCTCACACACACACATTACATATCTTTCCCTTTTATTTCGCTCCACTGTCTCATTTAAATAGAACTAACCCTTAAAGTCCTCTAATTCTACCACTCTTCTTTTCTGATGCACATCATATTACTGATATTCCTTAACCATATACCATTATTTCCACTTATTCTCTTGCTTGTTCATTTCATTATATATAGGCATTAGTAGGGTCTATTTGGAAAAATCAGAAAGTGTCTTATATTTGGGAATTCATTGAAATTTGAAAGTGATCTTATACTCCCTCCGGTCCTAAATATTAAGACCTAGTTGAGTTTTTTTTTAGATGTTAAGGTTACAAAATATGTTATTAAATTATGACCATTTGATATATTTTTATATTATCAATTAGTATATAGGTTAAATGAACTAGTTTAAGGATAAAAATTAAATTTATAATTGACTTATTTTGCTTTTTTAGGATTTTCCAAAAAAAAGTCAACTAGGTCTTATATTTAGGACCAGAGGGAGTATTTAGTAATGGAGGGAGTAGTAACTAAGGCATATGGGGTTGTTTTGCAGAAACTACCTCTTCACTGCATTTTGTTATGGTGCTATTCCTTCTTCAATATGCATCGTGTGATATGGAGCTGCCTATGCATGACTCTTTTTGTCTCTCCATGAACATACAAGCTCACATAAATAATCAACTTATGTTTTCACCCATATCCATAATGTCTTGTAAGTGGCAATGTTAGTTCTGGTGTATGGATTAATGGTTAAGTAGCAGACCCAAGTTAACACCATTACTTGATGTTTTTGCTCCATATACTAATGTTCCACACAAATTTACATTGAGGCATAACTATACAATTAAGCAGTTATTATTAATTAGGATCTTGTATTTATTTTACTGGCAAACCTTCAATATCAAATTCAAAGGGCTAAATGACTGATGATTAACTCATTATATTGTGCAGAGACAGTTTTGTTGTCGATAATTTCTTAAGTGACTACTTTTGGTCTTAAATACGACAAATTTTATTATAGCACCTTGTACCCCAACAATTTTTTTCCCTCTGAACAATTTTCTAATCAGTTCAATTTGAGAGAACAAGAGTCGTCAACCTGAAGTAGTTGGGGTTGACAGCCCTTATATCCAAAGACACTAGTTATCTACAAGTGAATCATCCTGTTGCTGTTACCTTCCCTACAGGACGACTACTATCTTCTAAATATATTATTTAATTAATTTAAAAGTTTTATTTATTTTTTTATTACAAAGTTTTATTTTATAAATTGTGAGAATAGTAACTTTTGTTAGAAATGTGCATGCTTAGCTAAGTTGAGTTGTGGAAGGATCAAAATATTATAAAGATTGTGATAACAAGCTGACAGTTCATTGAGAATTATTTGATGTCGGTATATTTGCTTGGAATTCATTGAGATATTCAGATCTTGACTACACTGTTACCACTTTTCTTCAAAGTGTTCATTTCTTGAATTCGTCAACAAATCTAGTGATTGGTTTGAATTTTTCACTAAATATAGTGCTCTAACTATATCAATTTGGCACTTATTTTAGTCTGTTCTTATATTCTTTACAAGATATTTCAACGTTCAAATATTGTACTTTATAGCTTATATTATAAGCCATCAAACTGTTAATTATATTCTGCCAGTGATTGCTCTATGTACTTTTATTATGCAATTATGTTCAGTCTCAAGTGATCATTTATTGGTTCTTCAGGAAGAAGGCACCATGTCGATGTCAAAGAGTTCAAAGATGCTTCAATACATAAATTACCGAATGAGGGTCACCATTCAAGATGGCCGTCATCTTGTGGGCAAGTTCATGGCATTCGACCGCCACATGAACCTTGTCATTGGTGACTGTGAAGAGTTCCGCAAGCTGCCCCCTGCTAAGGGCAAGAAGAGCAGTGAAGAGCGGGAGGATCGCCGGACTCTCGGCCTTGTTCTTATCCGTGGTGAAGAGGTCATCTCCATGACTGTTGAGGGCCCACCACCCCCTGAGGAGTCCCGAACTAAGGCTGTCAATGCAGCTGCTTTAGCTGGCCCTGGTATTGGCCGTGCTGCCGGTAGGGGCGTTCCCACAGCTCCTATTATTCAGGCTCAGCCTGGCCTTGCCGGCCCTGTTCGTGGTGTTGGTGGTCCTGCTCCTGGCATGATGCAGCCCCAAATCTCACGCCCTCCTCAGCTCTCTGCTCCTGCTGCGTCATACCCAGCTGGGCCACCTGTGATGCGCCCTCCTGGGCAAATGCCGGGATATCCTGGACAGGTTCCGCCACCAATGGTGAGAGGCCTCCCTCCGCCGATGCCACCTGGGCAGTTTGCTCCCCGGCCGGGCGGTCCACCACAGCCATACCAGATGCCTCCTCCTCAGTACGGACAGAGACCTATGGGACCACCCCCTCCTGGACAGATGATGAGAGGACCCCTTGCTCCGCCTCGGCCTGGAATGCCAGGTCCACCTCCTCCTCGACCTGGAATGCCCCCTCCCCCTGGTAGTGCTGTTCCTGCATATGGACCTCCCCGGCCTGGCATGCCTCCTCCACCAAACCCTCAGAATCAGCAACAGTAATGGTTGAGGTATGTCTCTGGTTTCATTGCTTAGCTCTATGGTTATCTCAAAGTTGAAGAATTCGAGCTTTCATGATATACATGTGGCTTCTAGATACCTGGTATTTGTTCTAGTTTAAAAAATCACATCTTTGTGAGATTGCCTCTTTTAACCTTAGCATACGTATTGCCAGAAAAAAAAATCTTCCTGAATCTGACATACCCTGCGGCTGAATGAGCTCAAGATAAATGTCCATTGGATGTTATGTTATAAATCAAAATAAGTTATTCCTGTGTGTTTGTCAGAGCTACGTAATTTTTCTGTACCCAATCAAGAAATTAGTTCAGTAAGGACCAGGAAAACTCTGGAGACTCTAAAATTTTGGAAGAAACTGCATTTTATTTTCCCAATTTTTGAGTTGCTCTCTTACATACTTGTCATTTCTCGTTTATTTTCTTCCCATGTTTTTGTTTTCTGAACTGATTAGAAGGCTTTAAATAATTGCTGCAGATCTTTTGGCTGGCGTGGTGACTTGACATTGGCTTTCTTGTGTTCACTTCAAATCAAGCTTCTGTATGGGACTTAGTGGCTCTTAGGGTTTGTTCATGATGAGAAATTATTATGTTAAAATAGTTTATCACCATTTGAGAGAAAAACAAACGTGTAAAAGCAACCTGAGCAAGAGATACACTTGATGGTGGCATCGTAGATTAGGTGTGTAGGACAAAATTGGAGATCCCTTGTTATAATCATGACCTTGGCTCTAGTTATTGAGTAGTGTGTTTGTTCTACCAATTTGAATCATATAACTTCTTAATCCTATCAGTGCAACATTTTTGTCATCGCTTATCATCATATGCACAAATGCATGATTTGTGCAAGATTGACCTAAAAAGTATTGGGATTGTGAAGATGATCAGTAAATTGGCAATACTTATTCCAAGATCTGTGTTCCATGGCAAAAAAAAAAAAAGTTGTGTTCCTTTATTTCTGCATTTTATATGTTGTGCTTCTTCCTAGTTACCTGTTTGTTTTAAGCATGTGTCTCGATGACGCCAAGCTTCTTTAAGCCTTTCTTACGTGAAAGGGAAGTAAGGCTATGAACCTGAACCTTCCATAGATTAAAGAACTTTTTTATTGCACCATCGTATTTGAACAATGCATTGCGTGATTGTTAGTATTACTTTTCAGTATGATTCATTTGCCCATTGCCCATTACTGTTGTCTTAGATTAGAGTTTTTTAGAGGTCATATGAGGACACAGATCTCCCCCCAGGGCGTGTTCTTTTAAAGTATATGTATGCAGTGTATATCCGTCCTCCCATTTTATTCACGTAGAAACAGGGCAAACCTCTTCATTAACGGTTCTAGCCTTCTATTTTTTGTTTAGAGGCATGATTTAACATGCTACTCCCTCCGGTCCTAAATATAGGACCTAGATAACTTTTTTTGGGGAGATTAAAGAAGACTTAATTTTAGATGTCTTTCCAATAATACCCCTCCTTAATTAGTTTAATTACTTAGTAGCTCTTCCTCTCCTATCAAAGGAGTTGTTAAGAAGAAGAAGGGTAATTTATGAAAAAGGTGACCAAAAATGTATCTAGGTCTTATATTTAGGACCAAAATGAAGTCTCTATCTAGGTCCTATATTTAGGACCGGAGGGAGTATTAAATAGGCTAAGGTCTCACCATTCATGCCGACACAAACAAATCTAGGTCTCAAATCAATCCAGATATATTTTTTCCTTGTCAGGACATATTTTGACATGAATCCACGTATGAACCAAGAGTTGTAAATATTTTTGAAAATTAATATATAACTAGGGGCTTGTTAAGTTAAATAGGCAATTTAGCAAAATAGGCCTATCTTAGTTTGAATTTGAGTTTGTTTACAATCATGCTTGGTCAATATTGGATATAAAGAGGTCAGTTCAAGGACTATGATAGACCGTTCGCCCTCCTAATTCTCTTATTGGCATGGTCGGACATTAAATGGGGGCACCTCTTCTAACAATGATTCGAACATCCATCCTCTTCCTTCTAATTGACTACATTCTTCCCCTAGAACCAATTCTATTTGAATATTGAGTTTGATTTCTCTCTTTATCCCTTAAAAATATTTATTATGTCCACCCAATCAATCTAAATGGTTAGAAGTTACTCCCTCCGATCCTAATTATAAGCCAACTTTGATTTTTTTGGAAAAGTTCAAGTTACAAACTTTACCATTTCAAATTGTTTAAAAATATTTTTTTCCCTCAAAACTAGTTTATTCTAGTTATAAACTAACATTGCAAAATTTTGGAGACTTGAATCCAGTAAAAAGGTATTATTTATTTTGGATAAAAATTGAAATTAAAATGAGAGTATATATTATTAAGAACGGTATGGGAAAGAAATGACATGAATACAAGTTTGATTAGTAAATAAAAAAATATTTTTGAACAAAAAGAGGGGATAATGAGAGTATGTGAACAACTATAAAATAGGATTAATAGGAGGGATAGTAATGCAAATATGGGTAAATAATGTAACTAACCAAGTTATTTGTTTGAGATATTTGAAGTTTAATTTGATAAAATTGTCTAGTAGAGTTATATATTTTAAACAAGTATAAGAAAGATAAAAGATAAGTTTTATTGAATTTTATTAAATTTTAGTAAATATTAAAAATATTTTATAGTATCAGAGTTATGTAGTTTTCATATTATTACGTAATGTGTATGTTATCAAAGTTAGGTAGAATATAATATTTTCAGTTAAACAACATATAATATTTCACACATCATCGCGCGATACTTGTACAAGTTTGAAACGAAAAATAACATGCTCAAAGTGAATATATTTTTATGAGAATATATTTATGTTACTTGAATGATTTGATCCAGCTCAACATTAGACGCTTGGTTGAATTGTGATTCACTAACGCTATGTCAAACTCATTCTGGTCATACCCAATATGATGATATGTTCAAGTCTTGTCTCTAAACTTACAATAAACTCTTCAAGCATCTCCATTAAAGTACAACATTAAAATATTCAAAATCAAGTGATTGAACTAAGCACACAAAAGTAAAACATTAAAATATTCAAAATAGGTAAACAATACACTTTTTGATATAAAAAGGTAAACAGTGCACTTTAATATACGGGTATTAAGGAAATAAAATTGGTAAGAACTATCCTTAATCATTATAAGTTTTTTCTTTCAAAAAATTAGAAATTTAATACCTCAATTGGAAAATAGATAGGTTTCTTTGTCTTCACATCACTATTTGAGTTTCTTCCTCGCTTTAAGAAAATCTAGGAAACCGAGAAGTACTCCTATTATGTTAGTAATACATACATAAAAGTATATACTTCCTTCACAATGTTTGGTTTTCACTAAACATACCAATCCATTTGTATCCTAAATCTTCTACGAAACTTTGTTATATTGGTTGTACACATTAAAATAATTAGAAATAATCAACACACATTTTTTATAAACAATTAACTTAACCGATGCTCTCAATATTTATAAATTACTCCATTTGTTCTTAAGTAATAAGTATAAAATCACTTTCAAATTTTAATTTGTTCCTAAATATAATATCACTTTCTAATTTTTCCCAATTTTTTCCAAAATTAACTCTAATAATGCGTATCTATAATAACAAGTAAGAGAGGAAGAGTGGAGATAAAGATATACTCCCTCCGGTCCTAAATATAAGACCTAGATGACTTTTTTGGAAAATCCTAAAAAAAGCAAAAAATAAGTTAATTATAAATTGATTTACCTAATTTTTCCCTTAAACTAGTTTATTTTACCTATAAACTAATGGATTATCTAAAAATATATTAAATATGTCATCATTTAATAACATATTTCGCAACCTTAATCTCTCCAAAAAAAAGTCGTCTAGGTCCTATATTTAGGACCAGAGGTAGTACGGTTAAGGTGAATTTATAATACCATGTGCTAATAATTAACTTACTAACATCTTTAATCTAATGATGAAATTAGGGAAAATAGTACTCCCTCCGGTCCTAAATATAAGACCTAATTGACTTTTTTGAAAAATCTTAAAAAAAGCAAAATAAGTTAATTATAAATTGAGTTACCTAATTTTTTCCCTTAAACTAGTTTATTTTACTTATAAACTAATGGATAATCTAAAAATATATCAAATATGTCATGATTTAATAGATTATTTTGCAACCTTAACCTCTCCAAAAAAAAGTTATCAAGGTCCTATATTTAGGACCGAAGGTAGCATTATATTTAGGAATTGAGGGTATAGTTGTCTAAATCATATATTTAGGGGTGGAGAGGAGAGGATGAAAATATAGTAAAACAAAATTTACAATAATCACAAGAAATCTTACTTTTGATCCTTGCATGGCTTATCACTTAATCGGGTGATTTTGTACTCATATTGTTATACTTGATTCTCAAATTTTTCATCATCCTTTTTGCCTAAAAAAAAATACAAATTGATCAGATATCATTCATTTACTTTTGACCTTTTTAAAAATCAAGGCACATATTGTATATGTGACTTTTCAAATATCAATTATATTACCTTGTTCCAATCAATGTAGTAGGGACGATTGATATTTTGATTGGTGCAAACGAAGTCTAACACTGGACCAGGCCTTAGAAGCAATGTTGTTGACACATCTTTGAAACAATACCAATTACCAAATATCAGAAAAAGAGAAACTTAATTATTAGTACCCTTTATTTATGACCATTTTGTAAAGTTTGTTTATCTTCTAGAGGGAAAAAAGTTAGTAGTCAACTCACTTTGTGAAAACAATATGACACTATTTATATTGAGTTAAAGATCACTATTGATCTAAAAGTTTTTCTCGAGGATCATAGTAGTCTTGAAAGTATTTTAGGCTCAACTTTGCCCCTAAACTCCTAAAATGGGTTCAAGTTAACCCTTTTTCCCAACTCTTTGTGCTATGTTCACATATTTTACATTGTAAGCTATAGCCTTTGGCGTAGCGCGTGTTGTTGAAGTCACTTCCTTCTTTTTACCATCATTTCTCAACTGCTTCAAATATTATATGTATGTGTAAAATAAATTACTATGAGAATGAATAGATATCATTCTTTGAGGTATATAAATATCAGGATTTTCGTATAAAAATTATAACTCAAGTATCATATGCGTTTTATAAACAATTTTTTCAGGTGAGCAAGTGCGCATAGAGTCTAAAACTTTTAAAATTTTAATGTTGTTGTTTTTACCGTTTTTGTCAAAAAATGTTCATTGATATGATAAATATATTTTTTTGAGATGTTTTTTTAATAAAAACTGGATACAAGTTAAAAGAGTATAGTACGGGAAACAGAGTATTGTCACTACTCCAGGCTCACTATACCTTTTGACTAAAAGGGGAGGATCCTCAAAGATACTATCACACTCCTACACAAATGTTTTCTACATCATCCTATGAGATGCCTTAGCAAGAGAATCAGAGAATCAGCCTTCCTGAGGTTCTTCCTTTTTTTGCCGCACTTCTTTTGGTTCTTCTTGTCTATATAGATCACGCCCCTTTCATACAAATTGAATGTTATTGTTTACTCCCTCCATTTCTAAATATAAAATCACTTTGAGAATGTGGATAAATTCCTAAATATAACATCACAAATTGTTATATGTTATACTCCCTCCGGTCCCTAATGTAAGAGCTAGCCGTCAAAAAAACGTTTCTTAAGAAAACATGTGAATGTTAGTTGGGTGTCTGAAGTTAATGCTTCTTTTACAAAATTGCCCATATTTATTATGATACTTTTAAAAGAGAGAAATACATAAGCATTAATAAATATGAAAGAGAGTTAGGGGTAAAGTAGGAAAAAATGCATTAAATGAGGAGAGAATATGGGGTGAGCTCTTATATTAGGGACCAAAACCATTCAAATTTTGGGCTCTTACATTAGGGACCGGAGGGAGTAATTTAGTGGTCTAATTTGTTTTCTTAACTTTCACAAAAGAAAAGTCAAAGTAGGTGAAAATTCACAAATTGAACTACTTAATTGTGCATTCTTGGTTCTCAATTAGTGGAATTAATGGTCAAATTGAGCATTATTTGATTAAGTTGAAATGTGCATTAAGTGGTTAAAATTGAGAATTTAATGTGGTTGTTATGTGCTAAAAGTGAAAAGTCCAAATATTCCCTTTTGTATATTTTCTTTGCTATGTTTTGCTTTTATTAGCCGGGCAGGATTGTAAAAAAATGGAATAAGGTACTGAAATAGAATTTGACAAATTAAGAAGGGACAATTGTGTGATTTCAACAAAGAGAAAAAGAAGAAGCAAAATAAAAATAAAGAGAGAAAAAAAAAAAGAAATCTGGGAACTGAAGCAAACAACAGAAACGGAGCTGAGAAGGGAGGAGGAAAAAACTGAAAAGTGAGATTCCGTTACAACAAAAAGAGATTCAGTTACAACAGAATTTTGGAGGGGCTTGGAAACTGAGGAAAACGAAGGAAGGAGCTAGAGATTTGAATAGATATATATATACTCTTTTTCGGCAGAGAAGGGGAATGAATTTTGAACGGAAGAACATACACACAAATTTCTTTTCTTTCTTCCTCAGAACTTAGCAAAAGACAATACACACCATTTTCAGGTCCCATTCTTTTTCCTCACATTTCTTCATTCGTATGTCTTGCTTATTGTTTGTAATTCTGATTTCTCCAGTTATCTAGTTGTTTAGGTGTTGAAATTTGCAATTTCTAGTTGCGGTCTTTTGTAAGATGAAATGATATTTGCAATTTCTCATTTGTGTAGGTTGAGTTAGTTATTTGATTGATGAAATTTGTCTAGGTAGGAAATTGATTTTTTAAGGAATTGATTTTACTTACAAGACTTATTGAAAGAAAGAACAAGGATAGATAATCTCATGTTGGGGGATGTTCAATTGATATCAAATCAATTTTTATCTTTTATTTATTTCTATTTCACTAAATACAAAAATACAAGTGTAGTATAGGTTAGATAATAGTTTCAACAAAAATCTAACGTAATTTGTAAGACAAATCAGCAAGATTAAATACTAAGCAAGTCAAAGTTCAAGAGATGGACTTAGATTTTATACTATGCTATATAATAGTAATTCTATTTATTCTGATAATCCACGACAAGGTTAATCACTAGGCTTATAATTAGGAACAGATAGAGTATTATTTAAAATAATGTTTTTCAAATTATATATTGACGTGGAATAATAAGGAATTCCGTTTTAGTAAAAAGGCACAGAATATCAATGAGGGCCCATTTGATGGGAGGGAAAGTGGATAATGGATATGGAGATAGAGATGAAAATGGAAATGAGTGTGAGAAGGTAAAGATAGAAAGTAAAGATAAATTATGCAATGATGAGAAAGTAAAGTTTGTGAGACGAGGAAAAGTACGAGATGAAGAGAAAAATCTTGTGGATCTCGAGATATATGAAAATAACTATTTCCATTTCCCATATTCATTTCCATTTGTCAATTTCATCACACCAAACGAGCCGATTTAGTTTTCATCATGAGAAATACAAAAAAAATTACAAGAAATTTATTTAGTACTTGTTTGTATTTAGTATTTTGTTCCTATATATAAGACTTATTTTGTGAGATGAGTTTGTTTCTAAATATAAGACCACTTTATAGTTTTTTTCAACATTTTCAAATAGTATCATCATATTGATACTCTTCAATATCCATGTAGCCGACCCCACTTAGTTGGGATAATACTTTGATGATGATGATGATATTGATACTCTTCAATAATAATCAAGCAACAATAGAAAAAAGTGTTGATAAAACTAGATGCTTATAGTGTTTTAATAATATTATAAAATTTTGATTAACTTAATTATCATTTTTATCTTATCAAATTAGATAAATGAGTTTGATATCTATATTAAAGCAAGATTTGTATTTACAAATATGACAAAATGGAGACAAAGTCATTTATAAAAAAGACACTATAGAAAACTAAAATACCTGGAAATGTAGCAAAATTATTGAGAGAAAAAATTACATTTAAGAAAAAAAATCTTTCCCCCCTTTTTTTATGGCTTTTTTTCTTTTTTTGTAGAGGGAAAAAACTATTTCCTAAACGTGCATTTACATATACTTGCGTGGGGTTATCTGAACTTAGAATATGGACAGTTGGACAAATAATCAATTAATCCTAGGGACTAAGATATCAGCTATTCATTCATAGAGAACACTATCAAGAGATCCACCACTCCACTTAAAGCCACTAATGAATCTATGAAGCCCTGAATTTCTGTGCAATGATAGGTCGAACGTCATCCACATCAACTAGACTCTCAAGAAATTGAAGTAATTGCATTAAAGCAGAATCAGAATCATCCTCATACCAACTCTCTATGGGGATTCCATTATCAGGTTGCAACCTGAATACCTAAAACAATATGAAGACAAAGCAAGTTTCAGTGTGCTATGTCAATCATTAATAAATATATTGGAAAGCATGAAAAGGCTCTAGAAGAACTAATATCAAGACATGTACCTCGGGATAATTGTCGACAATACATACTTTTGCCAGGTCAATGCCAAGAACTGTCAAATCTTTAGTATATATATTATCTAAAAAGGCGCAAGAGCTTCTGTATCTTCTAGCAGAGAAAAATTTTCCTTTTGGATCCAGAATATCCAGCAGTTTTTCTGAATAACAACTTAAACTAGCTGTGAAAATGATAACTTCAAAAATCTCTGACACTCTTCTCAAAAATTCATCGAGGAATGGCCTCTTTCGTACATATACAGTTTCGTCATTGTTATCACTATCAGTAATCTGGTATGTGAAGTCGACTCCATGACATGGCGTAAATTCAGCATGGATTAGTGTTTCTGTTAAAACGACATAATATATCAATAACGAGTTAAAGATATGCATATCTATATCCAAACATCAAATGCATGTCCATAAAACAAAAAACAGCAAGTGTCTGCTCATGTACCATCCAAATCAAGACAAAGGGTATGCTTCTTTTTGATTGTTTCCGCGCCGACTAGTGCAAGCAATGAATTAGGTTCATGTGTCATGTCAAGAGGAGTTCTAACAAAAGCCTCTGTATCATAATTATCTATTTCCATATCATAATTATCTATTTCCATGTAATCAAACTGAGAGTGGCTGGAGTTAAAATTTTGAATTGGCATAGTCTCAAACGACATATAGTCAGACATTTGCTGAGACTCTTCACCAGGGGCACCGTGATGGGAATCTATTGCATCCATTGCACACACAGAATTCGTCGGAGATAAGTCATCATCAGAACACATAGCATCGAAATCATCATTATCGCCAAATGCCCTATCAACCATGTAGATATCTGGTGTACTCATGCAGATGTCCATTAATTCTGGGAAACTAGGTGATTCGAAATCAGAGAAAAAATTATCATCCACTTGACATGCCACATTGTTTTGATCTCCAAGTACTGCAAGATCAGAGCATGATGGGCGCACATGTTACAGAACAAATGCAGCACAATAAATAAATCGGAAGTAACAATTAGATACCATTAAGATACGTACCGGCATCAAATGGCTTGCAGGGGATATTGCTGGGTCCAAATGAAGGAGAAGACATTGTTCCCAAGCCAACGGTAAATAATATGACTAAGTTCCTCAAGCAACAAATAATGAAAAAAATAAGCAAAAGAAAAAACACCACAGATTTCATGTCAACTCTATTATGTCAACTTCCATCAAAATCAAATACGGCTAAAGTGCAACAACAGGTTCCACAATGTATGGGAGAGAAAAACAAATGAAGAGAAAAATATTGTTAGAGTGTATATTCAGTTAAAAGTTAATATAGAACTAGGGGCTTGTTAAGTTAAAAGTTACAAACTTTATCATTTTAAATTGTTTAAAATTATCTTTTTTCCCCTCAAAATTAGTTTATTCTAATTATAAACTAACATATATTGTAATTACATCTATATATGTTATAATTTAGTGGTCTAATTTGCTTATATTCAGTTTTAAAATTCCAAAATTCGTCTAACAATATTTTTTTATCTATCTATGGATTATATATACTAAAAGTGGCGTCAACATTCATCTTAGACCACTTGTCACAATATGATTGGACCACATGGTTACCTAATTAATTATTTAAATTTTTTAAAAAAATTAACGAGTTTCCATTTTCTGAATTTCTTTTCTTATTTTTTTAGAAAAATTTTAAATTACGATCGTATCAATACTTTTTAAACGCTCTGAAATAAAGGGATACTGATTATTATTAATGCAATAATTGCTACAATTGGCCATTAAGTTAGTGAACATTCAATGGATAATCAATGAATAATTTCAAATAATCCTTTTTAATGCCTTGGATTTTGTCAACAATTAATGAGGAAAATTTGTGTTTATTGTTAGAAACTTAGAATATACTTCCTCCAGTCCTAAATATAGGACCTAGTAGACTTTTTTTAAAAATCCTAAAAAAAAGCAAAATTAGTTAATTATAAATTGATTTACCTACTTTTTTCTCTTACACTAGTTTATTTTACTTATAAGCTAATGGATAATCTAAAAAGATATCAAATATGTCATCAATTAATAATCTATTTTACAACCTTAATCTCTCAAAAAAAAATTCAATTAGATCTTATATTTATGACCAGAGTAGTAATATTTTTAGTTAAAAAACATATATAGTATTTTAGAGCATGGTAGTGTGTATGTTATAGTTAGATAGAATATAATATTTCTAGTTAAAGAACATATAGTATTTCGCACATTATCGCGCGAAACTTATACTAGTTTGAAACGAAAAATAACAAGGTCAAAAGTGAAGTGAATATATTTTATATTTTTATGAGAATATATTTAAGTTACTTGAATATCCAACTCAGCATTAAACACTTGGCAAAATTGTGATTCACTAACGCTATCCCTAATCCAAATTTGTGATAAATATTCTAGGTAGAAGATATTAAAATCAAAATTGTCAAAATCATTCCGGTCATACCCAAATAATATGATATGTTGAGGCTTATCTCTAAACTTGCAATAAATTTATCAAGCAATAACTCCCTAAAAAGTAAAACATTAAATATTCAAAATCAATTGATTCATTGATTTAACTAAGCACACAAAAAGTAAAACATTAAAATATTCAAAATAGGTAAATAGTACACTTTTTTTTTAAAAAAAGGTAAACAATGTACATAAGATATACTGGGTATTAAACCTGGGGTGTGTAGTTGAGTGACAATGACTCATTTACCCTTAACCAATTGTCTGGGGTTCGATCCCTGGCGTTGGGTATGAAGAAACATTAAATCTCTCAGGTCAGTTGTCTCAACCTTTGAGGTGCCTACAAATCTGCTGGGAATTAAAAAAAAGATATACCGGGTATTAAGGAAATAAAGTTGGTAAGAACTGTCCATAATCATAACAAGTTTTTTTTTTTTAAAAAAAATAGAAATTTAGTACCTCAATTGCTTGTGATGGACGTGTAGAGAAGAGTTTGTTGTGAAGGGCGTGATCTTTGCGGTATGATATCTTTTTTTTTGTGTACTGGAATATGGGAAGTAACAAAGAATAAACTTAAATAACTTTTTCTGAAAAATATATATTATTTATTTTATTTTATTAAAAGCTATTTAGTTATCAAAGCAAGTTGTGGATGTAATTAATTAGTTAGTTTTTTAAGCTATTTTGTTTTGTTTCTTTTTTTATAAAAAAGAATATAGGTGATTTTTTAATATCAATTATTAATTCATTCATGAGTTCCATGATTGTTGTTTGACTCTCCATTTTCTTTTAAAAAGGTATACCTGCATCCATTAAAAACTGCATCCATTAAAAAATAGTCTAATTGGTAAAAGAGTTTATTCATATTTATAAGATCGTAGGCTTGTGATGATCTTATTTTAGGCTATCTTTGAAGTACTTGTATAAGTTTTCTTTGAGCCTGAATGCCGGCCCATAGTCGAGGACCCAACTTAATTAAGTGTATATATAGAAAAAAATATCTTTGCACCTTCAGTGGATCAAAATAGAATAATCAATGTTCCTCTGGGTTGAGCATATCCTTTTTTGAATTTTTAGTATGTTCATCCCGGGCAATCTAACTATTTCTAGTCTTTTGTGATAAACCAAAGCATTTTCGTTCCACCTTATTGTGCTTTTATAGTGTTTGTAATTAATTGCAATTATATCCATTTTAGGAGTATCAATAGAACAAGCTCACGTCCTATATTTAATAACTATGTTGACTTAATAATTCAGCAGTGCGTATTTGATGCGTTAAAACTTCACTATCAATATTTTTCTCTCTATTTGGGAAGATTTTCTACTATCCGGTTTCAGAGTTGAATCCATTCAACATAACTTTCTTTTTTCAATTGGCTGAAAAATTCACTTCAATGAGTTAAATCTACCAAAACTTGAGTTTTTATATGAATGTGAACCAAAACAAACTTAAATTCTTATGTTCTTACTATACGGCCAATTAACTTACAGACAACAAGGAAGCCAAACAATTTAATCGGATTATATGTAAGTTTAAAGAATCTTACAAAACTGGATTAATTTTCCCGAATGAAGTTAATTGACATTGTACTAAGCATGAGAGAAGTAGAAATTTTTTTCACTCTCATATATAAATGTTATAATTTTTTTGGCCCATGGAATATTAAATTATCATCAAAATGGCAGTTGACTCTCCCTTTGTTTGTTCTAAACAACAACTACTAGCCTCTATGCCTTATTCTATGGACTTATTTGAATTTCCTTCATATTTTATGTTACAAACCAATGCAACAACTCTTACATGCTTATGTCAATATCAACCTAAACGCGTTTTCAAAGCTACTGAATCATTGAACATATTAGATCTTTAATATTCTCTTCTAGTTCATTCCTTTCTTCTCCCTGCAATATCTTTTTGAGGCTTCACATAACACCATGAGGATGGGAACCAGAAAGCTCTCAGATGAATATGAAGTTTCAGATATCTTAGGAAGAGGAGGATTTTCTGTTGTCAGAAAAGGCATTAAAATATCAGGCAGTGAAAAAACCCAAGTAGCCATAAAAACACTCAGAAGAGTAGGTAACTCTGATCATTTTGGAGTTCCAAAAACTCAGAAAGGTAATAAGAGCATAGCTTCCATGGCGTTTCCAACATGGAGACAAGTTTCAATATCAGATGCTTTACTCACCAATGAGATATTGGTCATGAGGAAGATAGTAGAGAATGTTTCACCACATCCAAATGTGATTGAACTCTATGATGTTTTTGAGGACTCAAATGGTGTTCATCTTGTACTTGAGCTTTGTTCCGGCGGCGAGCTGTTTGATCGAATCGTGGCTCAAGAGAAGTACTCAGAGGCAGAAGCTGCAGCTGTAGTTCATCAGATTGCAAGAGGACTAGAGGCTATTCATGGAGCTAATATTGTGCATAGGGACTTGAAGCCTGAGAATTGCTTATTTCTGGACAGTAGAAAGGATTCTTCTCTAAAGATCATGGATTTTGGGTTGAGTTCTGTGGAGGAGTTTACTGACCCAATTGTTGGCTTGTTTGGATCAATTGATTATGTTTCACCAGAGGCTCTTTCTCAAGGAAAGATTACTAACAAGAGTGACATGTGGTCTGTGGGAGTGATTCTTTACATCTTACTCTCTGGGTAAGTATTTTGTTTTCCTCAATGCTTAGTTGTTGACAAGAGATTCTTAGTAGATCAAGTCTGAAAAACTACTTTTAGACAAAACTATCATAAAGAGACACATAAGCATGTCAGAGAATGTATTCCTAACATGAGTTTCTATATATTTGTTATTGGCTTGATAGATTAAATACCTAAAGAAAATTTCAATTGCAGCAGAAAAAATGGTTTGTGTCCTAAAACCTTAACATCAAAATGCAGCAGATAACCTTCTCTTATGTTGTAGGTATCCGCCTTTTATCGCTCAGAATAATCGCCAAAAGCAACAAATGATAATGACTGTAAGTAGAGTAAAAATAAATTCTTGATAATTTCTATTCTGTAGCCTTATTAGAGACCTCATCTATAAGGATACACCATGCTTCTTGTTCCTTCATAGTTCATTTGCCTTATGCTTTTGCTTAAAAAAAATATACTCTATCAGGGAAGTTTCAGTTTCTATGAGAAGACATGGAAGACCATTTCCTCATCAGCAAAGCAATTGATTTCAAGTCTCCTAGCCGTTGATCCTCATAGGAGACCTAGTGCCCAAGAGGTACGATATACTGTAGTATGACCCATAATGTAGTGTATGTATAAATATATCATCATGATACTATGGATATAAAATTCCACAAGATCTGACAAAACATGCATAAGATGATAAACATTTGTGAATTGATCTTTTTTCTTTTCTACAAAGCAGTAGCTTTTCCATGTTTCATCTCAAATGATTGTTGTAGACAAGCTAACTTCAATTTCGTACATCATAAGGAAATATGGCATGCCATAATTAAAACAAAATCCGACCGAGAAAGTATATAAATAAATAGTAATATAAAGAGTTTATGTCATATCTATATATTATGAAGATAGCATACTCTCCTAATACGCCTAGTTCAGCTTCACATTATTTTAAAGCAAAAAAATGTTACTACATCAACAGATTGAATGAGAATGATAAACACTGTATTTACCTCGTGGGTTATTTCTTTGAACAGCTTCTCAGTCATCCATGGGTCAGAGGAGAAAAGGCTAAAGATGATCAGATGGATCCTGAGATTGTAGACAGATTACAAAAATTTAATGCTCGTCGCAAACTTCGTGCTGCTGCAATTGCTAGTTTATATAGTAGCACAGTCTTCTTGAGAATTAAAAATTTGAAATCCTTGTTAGGATCCTATGATCTTAAACAAGAAGAAATTGAAAGTCTCAAGATACACTTTAAGAAAATGTAAGTAGTCAGAACTCATATTTCTGAACTAATGATTAGCCTTCTATTGATGAAGCAGACATGACCTGTAATAGTCCAACCACTCTTTCACATTTTTCTTAGAATGCTGTTTGTTTTTTGGCAGTTGTGCAAATGGAGACAATGCCACACTTCCTGAATTTGAGGAGGTGCTTAGAGCAATGAACATGTCATCACTTGTCCCTCTGGCACCACGTATATTTGACATATTTGATAATAATCAAGATGGAACAGTTGACATGCGTGAGATTCTTTGTGGATTTTCCAGCCTTAAGAATTCCAAGGGTGATGATGCTCTCCGTCTCTGCTTTCAGGTGACCTTTTCATCGTTTATTCTAGCAGAAGAGTGTTTACAAACTGCTTCACCCACAATTATGTAGCAAATGCAATCTTCATTTAGATGAAAAGAATGCTCATGAATAGTTTTCATATAAATGTCATAATAAATAACAACAATCTGTATGATTTCGCGTTGACCGTTTTCACGGTTGTCAAGGGCCACTTTAACTAAAAAGCTTATGCTATTAAGGAGGAAGGATCATGAGTATTTCTCATTGTAATCTCTAACATGCCTTGTCACACTGAAGTCTATTGGACTTGGAATGTCAACATAATACATACCTGCCATACCTTGTGCTGAAAAATAATTTTACATGGCCGAATGTGTACCTAGTAGCATGGTAATTTTGAAGGGGTATATTGACACTTATAACTTAAAATGGGGCAAATGTTTTTCCCATACATTGAAATTAAGTTTCATTATGCTTCTAGGCACACTTTTAAAAGTTATCATGCTACTAGATGCCCTATTTTGAGTATAAGTGTCAAATTTGTCCCCTCAAAATTACCATGCTGCTAGGTGCACTTTTTAAAAATTATCAAATTGTTAGATGCACCTCTCCCCATTTTACATTAGCCAAGGATGTACACTCTTGATCACATGACCACATATGTTTTGGAATATGTGCAAGAATAATTTCAACTAAAAAGCTTAACCCAATAAAAATATAAAAGCAATAAAAGTGGTTTTCAAGTTTTATTATGATGTATAACAATAGTCTTCTAGGGTCATTGCTTAAACTTGAAACGATGAAATCATAAGATTAATTTCAACAATATTCCCAATACACAAGTCAAAAAATACCATAGACACTGAATTAATCTATTATTCAACATTGAAGCGACTCATTCTGGTATACCATGCTAGCATCGAAAATTTTGAGTTAGTTAATTACAGCTGCTTCCCCAGAAATAAATCCTAAAGTAATACTACCTCCGGTCCTAAATATAAGACCTAGTTGACTTTTTTTGAAGAGATTAAAGTTGCAAAATAAGTTATTAAATTATGACATATTATTTGATATATTTTTAGATTATCCATTAGTTTATAGGTAAAATAAACTATTTTAAGGGGAAAATTAGGTAAATAAATTTATAATTAACTTATTTTGCTTTTTTAGGATTTTCCAAAAAAGTCAACTAGGTCTTATATTTAGGTACGGAGTAGTATGACAATAGGAAACCTTTCTATTACACAATGCCTTCACAGAACCTAAATAACTCGTTTAATTTGCCTCTTCTTTCTTGGACAACAGATGTATGACACAGACCGATCTGGGTGCATAACTAAGGAAGAAGTAGCATCTATGCTTACAGTAATGAATCTTCCCTTCAACAAAATCATAGTCCCTTGTAGTTTGCATCTTCTAACAATTCAATCTATTGAACAGGCATTGCCAGAAGATTGTCTGCCAGCTGACATCTTTGAACCAGGCAAATTGGATGAGATATTTGACCTGATGGATGCCAACAGTGATGGCAAAGTCACCTTTGAAGAATTCAAAGCAGCTATGCTGAGAGACAGCTCTCTGCAGGATGTAGTCCTTTCTTCTCTCCGTCCATCATAGTTTTTCCCACAACAATGTTATGCTTCTCTAAATTTTCCTCTAGCATCTGTATTGTAGGATCATATGAAGTGGACTACTAAACAAGGAGAAATCATACCATCAAAGTTTTAATATGAGAATTAGGACCTTATGCCTCCACATGTCATTCATACTAAAGCAACCTTCCTGTAACACTAATGTGGTAGTTGAAAGCTAATTACAGGTTCATCATGCGCTGAGCAAATTATCATAGACCTTCTATATACCAATTTTATGTGAGGAAATAAATACCAAACCTTCATGAAACACCACTCTGGGCGAAGAATGGTGAAAAGACTGGATTATATTAGATAATGTGACTTACTAGAGACACATCAAGATATGTTAATAAATACATATGATAACAGGTTGAATCAACATATGTTCATAAACAAATACGATAACATGTTGATTTTGTTTCGGAAATTTCCTTTTTCTCTGTTAATTAAAAATTGCATCACATTTTTACTATTACAATTGCATCACATTTTTAAATCAGCAAAAGAACAAGGGTCTCCTAAGCCATTCCTTTATCAACATCCATCACCTCTGTAAGGGATGGTGATTGATTTACGAAGTGCCAATTAGTAATATTAATATAAGTTATGCCTTAATTTGGCAATCATAGAAGGAACAAATGCTAGTTTACAATCTGAATCCACCCAACCATTGTCTCTACGAACTACCTTCATGTTAGTCTTGAAAATCTTACATGTGATAGAACTAAGCATGCTTTTATTAAAATATCATTATAAGAAATTATTATACATGTCTTATAATGACAGTACCTTTCTTTCTTTTTTCAAGTAGTATTATCGTCTGATAAAAAAAAAGTAGTATTATCGTAGATTTACTTATTGTCTGAGAAATATAAAAAACAATTCTAACAAAAAAATATAATTCTGAGAAATGTTATACGTAGGCCAAGTAGTTATATATTCAATAGTATACTATTGAAATATAAGAGACCAAAATAGAGTTTTGGTCTAAAATATATATGTTCGCCCTTACATTCTCTCATCATTTAATACATTTTTCTTACATCCTAACTCTTTTTTTTTACTAATTCCACTTTCTAACTCTATTTCATATTTATTAATGCTTACATATTTCTCTCTCAATAGTATTATAATAAATTGGGGTAAAATTGAAAAAAAGAATTAACTTTAGACACTCAACTAACTTTTACATATTTTCTTAAAAAACATATTTTGACGGCTAAACTTTAATATTATAGACTAGAGGGGGTATCATTTTGGCTTTAAATAATGAAAAAGGAAGAAAGAAAGCACATAAAGGCATTTGTTGTTTTTTTCACATTGATGTTAGAAATCGGTAATATGGTTAAAGTTAACATTTATCTCGGAAACATGCACAATGTTAACATTTAAATTTAACATTTAGGTCCAAATTTGTCTTGTAAGTTACAAAGTGTATAAAATTCGCCCTTCAGAGTTAAAAAACTCTTGTTGACAATTGAATAGTTGACATTGCTTGTTACTATTTCAACGGCGAAGGTCAAATATGATGCAATCACTTTTTGAACAAAACTAGACCAAAAAATGCTTTCACATCATGTATGATACATTACGCTCACTTTCAATTCTTTTTAAACACTGCTTGGTAATCCGATGTTTATTGGCGTTCAATTATTTATTCCGTACAGTAAGAATGTTGCCCATATGTCCTATGAGAACCTTTCTCGAGATTCAAATACACATTTTTATCTTTATGAGGCTGAAATCCACCTACCAAGTCAACTAAAGTGCCACGTGTCAACATTAGAGTTGGCCAAAGGGTAAAATTGGAGCACTTTGATTACTTCAAGGTAAAATTGTATCCGGTGTTAATTTAGGGTGTTCAGTGATCCTGAGTGGTTACTTGAACGGCAAAATAGGGTCATTAGACTTTAAGGAAAAGAAAGAAGGAAAGGCGATGAGGGAATTTGGTGTTTTGAGATTGATGGTATAAATGAGGAATGGCGTGGATAGGTTGAAGCTGATCCGTCCACTCCACTTGACTGTCCCAGCTTCAGAGTTCAGCCTCCTTTGGTGGTGAAGCTGCCGAAGAAGAAGACAACGACCATAATCCCCACCCACCTCTGTTCTCTCTTCACTCTCTCTCTCTCTCTCTCTCTCTCTCTCTCTCTCTATTAGGGTTTCTCTAATTCCAATTCCCTCACTTCCTTTTCTAATTCCCTATTAGGGCTTAGGTCTTCTTCTTCTGCAATGGCGGACATTCCTCCTCCCGATTCCCTCGACAAATCCCCTCCCTCCTCCTCCCCACGCGCCGCCCCCGACGACGACCTTCCTCCGCCGCCCCCTCGCCGCAGGGACAACCGCGCCAGGGACGACAGGGACTACGACCGCCATCCCAATCGCCGTGGCCCCGACTTCTTCGACAACCGCAACCTCTCTCCTCCTCAGCCGCCTCCCCGAGACAACAGAGACAACAGAGACAGAGATAGGGATAGAGATAATAGGGATTTCAAACGCCGCCGTAGCCCCAGCCCGTATCGCGACCGCCGTTACTCTCCTCCTCCTCCTCACCATCCTCGCCGTTCTCCTCCTCCGCCTCATAAGCGATCCAGACGTGGAAGCCCTCGCGGCGGCGGTGGATATGGTCCTGATGATAGGTTAGGACAGCTTTGCCTTTGCCTTTGGATTTGTTTGGTTGCATTTGTTTTCTCTGTTGTTTGGAAATTAGAGATGGATTTCTTGCTAGTTTACTTGAGGGAGATTGTGGGCGTTTGATTTTAGGCGTAGGTTGCAGTATCTTTATGTTCTTGTTAAGATTTGGAACTGAAAATTGAAGAAATTGTTGCAAACTGTTATGTAGAGTATAGAAAAGAAGATACAAATTAGGAAATATTGAGAAAGAAAGTAAGAATTGAGAGGAAGAAGTAGAAGATGAAGATATGAGAGCCAAAGAGAGGAGAAAAGACACCCAGGCTTCACATTATGGTGACAACTGTAAAATCTGAATTTGCAATGGATAAGCTACCTATTTATAGCCTATATTCTCAAATAATTCTAATAACTCTAACTGCTACTTAGCCTCAGGTCACTAACTAATCCATTTATTATTGTTACATGACACAAACTATTCCCTCAAGTTTGAACTCAATATAATAGGCAAGACTGCCAATCATTGGAGATCAATTGTCCCTCACAATTGGGCTGTGACAGGAGGAAAAGTGGTGCTATGATATGTTATTTGTAATTTGTTCCCTAATGAAGTTGTTAGAATTGAGTGTTTATCTCTAGAATGTTTCATAATAAGTCTTGTAAACTGCTTTGAGAAACTATTGAGTAAACTTGGTTGTTTATATCTTAAGCTGTGGTGAATCTTGGCGTCTACCTGATTTTCTAGCCTCTGCTTTAGAATATCTTATTTGATGAAAGCATGTGTTACATATCACGAGAGTGTAACAAAACTATGTACGGAAACATGGTTACATGTTGTGAGGACAATGTGCCACTATATTCATTTTATTTTATTTATGTCACATCTTTATTCAAGAGATACACTGGATGGTAGGGCTTTGTCCTCGTTGATTCAGAAAAGTGTGCGCCATTATGTTCTACATCTTTGTGTTTCTTCTCTTCTATTTGAACTAATGTCTTCTGCTTCCACTTCACACCTTTTATTACCCTAGGCTATTCATCACTCTAAATTTAAAACCTTTATTTTTCCCTTACATTGCCTTGTTACTTGAACAAAGTAGATTCGGTTATGATCATTTTGGTGGATATGAACGTGGAATGGGTGGAAGGCCTGGTTATCCAGATGAAAGGCCTTATAGCAGATATGGCCACCGACCTATGCCAGGTTATACAAATGGGATTTCAGGTATGTAACTAGTTTTAAATCATTGCTAGTTCTAACTTTCAATTACTCGGTAAATTTTATTCATTAGATTAATAAACAGTAAAATTAAGCATGGCCTATTTAACTAAATGAGGGTTGTTGTCTTACGTTTGTTGGTCATGTAGTGTCTACTTACTGTTCTTATATTCCTATGCCTGATTTCTACAGACATGGAACCGAGTCGCGGTTTTGGAGATATTCCAAGTGGCAGTGCACAAAGGTGAGCTTCATATCATTGCATGCCCTTCGTTGTATCATACACTTCTCATTATGGATAGATTAAGGAATATTGTCAATGGAAAGGTAGGTCGGTAAGTAACATATAAAACATGCGTATATTCTCTCATTTGTTATCATTGAGGAGTTGGTAATTGTATGCCAAAAGCCTATGTTGTTGATTTTTCAAATCATCTGTGATAAAAGTGTGATTTTATTTTATGAAGTGGTGCTTTCCAATGTAGACACTGCTTGCAGATTTTATGAAATTTGCTTATTTGACCTTTCATTCTGTCAATATAATGATTCTGTGAGTTCTTCCAGGGAGGGTTTGATGTCTTATAAGCAATTCATTCAGGAGCTTGAGGATGATATTTTGCCATCTGAAGCTGAGCGTAGGTATGTTTTTGGTATATCCTTGGCCTCATCTGTAAATGTTATCTGCTGAGGAATTCACAAGATATTCATTGATTTAATAATCAATAATTTAATAGCATCTGCATTGTCACTGTTTTAGGTACCAAGAGTACAAATCAGAATACATTACTACGCAGAAACGAGCTTATTTCAATTCTCATAAGGATGAGGCATGGTACAGTTTTTTGGCTGGCAAAATTTTGCTGATATTTTACAGTTTATATTGTAATGTCAAGTATCTGCTCTCAAGTGCCAGAAATCTTATTGTATTCCTTTTTTTCATTTATGTATTCATTGTTGTCACAGGTTGAAAGATAAATATCATCCGATGAATTTAATAGCAGTGATTGACAGGTAAGCCTATTATGACCTTACTGTTTAATGAGGAGACAAACTTTGTATTTTCCAATGTTTAGAAAAGTAGGTCATTGAATCTATGGAGACATTCCTTCAAGGTTCATTGGTCCAACTGAGGTAGAAACAATCATAATTAAATTGACATTTTTTTTTTGTATCAAAAAAAAATTGACATTTTTCACATTGTATGAGAAATAAGAAAACAATTACCAAGAAATTTCAGGACTTGGTGCTTAAACCTAAATTGGTTGATGCCATTCATAAACACAGGTTGAACCCACACAACTAACCTTCAATTATCGCAGTATTTGTTCAAATTAAAATCTATTGGTAGCCAATTAAAATTTAGTCTGTAATTTTCACATTGTATGAGAAATAAGAAAACAATTACCAAGAAATTTCAGACTTGGTGCTTAAACCTAAATTGGTTGATGCCATTCATAAACACAGGTTGAACCTACACAACTAACCTTCAATTATCGCAGTATTTGTTTAAATTAAAATCTATTGGTAGCCAATTAAAATTTAGTCTGTAATATGCAGGTATTCCTGTTATCACCGTTAGTTAAATAATTAACCAAACTGCTCATTAGCCCAGTTTCTTGGGTTTTAATCTGTTTTACTGTACTCTAACTGGTCCTCTGTTTGACTGGTTTGGTCGTGGAATTATATTAGATGAGGCACCGATTTATTAGTTTATTAATTGAACCAGCTAGTCCAATTTGGTTTAAAGAGCATCACTGATTTTTTTTTGGATAGTTAATAGATGAGAGAAAACAAGGGTGATGGGATTGAAAACTTTGCTGTTATTTATTTCATTTGTTTAAATTTAATCTGGTGTCCCTTTTAGGAGGAATGAAAATGCCCGACGGCTAGCCAAGGATTTCTTGCTTGATTTGCAGAGTGGAACACTAGATCTGTATGTTCTTTATCCCATACTCTTTGTATGGATACCGTTGTGCCTGCCCCTTCTCCTTTTGTTAACCTCTAATACCACATGCATTGTATTACTATCAATTCAGAAATCCTGGTCTCAATGCCACTTCAGCAAGCAAATCAGGTCATGCAAGTGAGCCCAATTCAGAGGAGGAAGCAGACGCTGGTAGTAAACGAAGAAGACATGGCAGGGATAAAGATAATGATTTTGGAGCTGCTCCAAGGGCTCATCCAATCAGTTCTGAATCTAGACGAATACAAATGGATGTTGAACAAGCTCAGGCCCTTGTATGCAAGCTTGATGCAGAAAAGGGAATTGAAGATAATATTTTATCCACCAGCGATCACAGTAGAAGTGAAGATAAGGGTCACAGTGGATCTGTGGGCCCCATAATAATCATACGGGGCCTGACATCTGTCAAGGGTTTAGAAGGCATTGAGCTTCTGGACACACTTCTTACATACCTTTGGCGGATTCATGGTGTGGATTATTATGGCATGATTGAGACTAATGAGGGCAAGGGTTTTAGGCATGTGAGGCCAGAAGGAGGAGATCATAATATAAATAAATCTGGATCTGGGTCTGAATGGGAAAAGAAAGTTGACTCATTTTGGCAGCAAAGGTTGAGTGGTCAGGATCCATTGGAGATGATGGCTGCTAAGGAGACGATAGATGCTGCTGCAGTTGAAGTGTTGGATCCACATGTTAGAAAGATTAGAGATGAGAAGTATGGATGGAAGTATGGTTGTGGGGCTAAAGGCTGCACAAAGCTTTTTCATGCTGCTGAATTTGTGCACAAACATCTTAAGCTTAAGCACCCAGATCTTGTAACGGAATTAACTTCTAAAGTTCGTGAGGATCTCTATTTTCAAAATTACATGAAGTAAGCATTGTTTGTTTCTTTTTCCCTCTTTCACTGTGCCAGGATTTTTCCTTATAGAGGCTTTACAATGTTTGCAGAGATCCAAATGCTCCTGGTGGAGCACCTGTCATGCAACAACCTCAGGTACCGATTATCCGTACTGTATATAGTTATATATTAGGAAGGAAAATATGACTGGAGTTTATGGCCAACCCGTGAATTGGTGAATTTTCTTAATTTTACTTATCTACTATTGAAGGGCCTATTTGACTCAACGGTAAGCTCACTTGCCACAAGGTCTAAGGTCGTAAATTTGAATCAGCCCCTCTGCATAAAGCAGAGATAAGTCTGCCTAGTATATTCCCTTCCTCAAAACTCTCATCAGGTGGGGACTATATCTGGGTTCGCCCTTACTTATCTGCCACTCTTTATGTGAAGGCAAAGTAGTTTGATGTGAACTTGAGGAATTTCTAACTTAAGAACAGTAATTAATTTCTTATTAGCATGTCACAAGTCATGTCATAAAAGATATGTTTTTATTTTCTTATGGTCCGCATTTGAACTATAATCTATGTTTTGTAGAAGGACAAACCACTACTTAAGCGTAGATTAGGCCTGGAAGGCCGATTAAGAGATGATCGTGGTAACAGAAGAGACCATGATCGGAACGACAGAATCAATGATGGAGATAGATCTGAGAACTCCCCATCTCGTGATCGGCAGTCTAAAGCTCTTGACATGGGAAACCATGATGAAGCAATGTATGATGTATACTCAGGATCCACTTTTACCCCAGACATGCCCCCTCCTCCACCAGTCTTGATGCCTGTACCTGGTGCAGGGTTGGTTGCTCTTCCTATTTTTTTCACTTCTGATGCTCTTTGTTTTTACATATGATTTGGTGAAGGGCTTACTGTATTCATAACTCTACAGACCTTTAGGCCCTTTTGTTCCTGCTCCTCCAGAAGTTGCAATGCAGATGTTAAGAGATCAAGGGCCATCATCATTTGATAATACTGGAAGAAAGATACGATCTGGTCCGCTCATGGGTGGGGCTGGACCCGCTCCAATAATTGCCATGCCCCCAGCTTTTAGACCAGATCCTCGGCGGATGCGTAGGTAAAATATTCTGATGTACCTTATTCAGATCTTTGTGTAAGGCATTCTTGATATGTTCTGTTTCCTTGATCCTTGATTATGAGCTTCATCAATCCTCATGCTTTATGCTATGTCCCCCTTTTAGTTTAGCGGCCTGACTATGCTTTATTTGGCTATGGACTTGTCCATCATCTGATATATTGAAAAAGTTTGTTTTATTCTATTTTTTCCGGGTGGAGAGAGGAAGTGTTTTAGCAGTAGTTGGAAGATTATCCCAAAACCTTGAAATTTAATTAATGCAAACATTTCATTATTTATTGATTTGCTTGGATTTACATGTATATTTTGTTTGTCGTCTATGATTGTCCTTTGTCATACACTTACTGTTGCCAATTTGCTATTGTGATGCAGTTATCAAGATCTAGACGCCCCAGAGGATGAAGTCACTGTGATAGACTACAGGAGTTTATAGATCTTATTCCTTTAGGATTGACAGTTCAACCTGTGGCCAGTAGAAGACTGATCAACGTGAGATTGGGGGCATTCTGGCACAGAGGCGCAAGATCCCGTCGAATATATTTTTGCCTTTTCAAAGAGGGGAGCCGTCTCCTGTAATATTGGGGTTAGGCTATACATTTTCTGGAACTGTTTTGAAAATCATGAGAAATTTGACCCCAAACAGGTGGCTTCTCTACTGTTTACCCAGTTTGAGCTTGTAGATTTCTTGAGAAAATACCATTATTTCGGTCTTGTAGGTTTGTTGAGAAAATGCCATCATTGTGGTCTTGTTAGGACAGCTGACGTGTAACTTATGGTCTCTTTGCTTGATTTTCATCATAAATTGTTGACTAGGCGCTTGTATTTGTAAGCAGAATTCGCAGGGATAAAATGTTTTTTGCTGATAACGCTATGCTTCTTTCTTTTGTTCTTTCCTCTATTTTTGGGTTCATGGCATGGTACCTACGGGGACCTGGCATGTACATTCAGTTCTATCATTCAAGAGGAAATTATGTTTGGGCCGTGATGTGAAATTTTAAACCCATGGAGATATACGCAATAATTTTATCTACATCTGTTATACTGAGGTTTTATGTTTGAACTTGTCTTCTAATTTTTCTACCTTTACCATCTCTGTTTTTAACAATTTAATCGATATATCTAGAAAATCCACGAACATGAACAATCAATATAACGGACGCATATAATTGTAATATTGCATTAGGAAACGTTGATTCTAAAATGTAATGTCAATAGGCTGTTTCTTTCAATGGTAACTCCTTAGATCATTACTCTCAAACATCCCTATGATTTCAATGGAGCGGGGAAATATCTGTATGGATCAATTGAGTCAACCTTTCACCATTGATACGCTGGTAGGCTCCAAATATCAAATATCTAGGGGACAGAGGCATCTATCTTCCAGAGCCAAAAGAAGGTATCTATACAAAGCTTTGCTGTGAAAACAAGGTCTTAAGAGCTTAATGCACAAATTTAATGAATGTGGAAGCTACAGGGAAGTGGTTAAGGATGGACAATTGAAAAAGAAAATAAGAAGGAAACACTAATTCTAGTATAGACAAAATTGATAGAAATGGATGCAATAAGATACTAAACTACACCTAATACACACAATTCTGTTAAGTGGTCAGCGAGTGATGGTGAACCAGCAATCCCTCACAATAATATGGAATCTTTTGGCACAAGGATCTCAGAGCATCCTTCGTACATCCGACCCTTGACACCTCATCTCCCATTCAACCTTCCAAGTTCCTCTTCTGGCTGTAATTAAAATATTAAGGTAAGTCGTTTAGGTCAGTGAGTGTTATTCTCACAAAATAGAAGATAGAAGGAAGTGCAAGTTTCATGATCCCTGAAAAGGGGGAAGGAGGAAGCGAGAATGAAAATATATTTCTTACAGTTCTCATAGCTGGTCGCGTATGGAAGCCATAGATTTAAGCATGGAAGCTAATGTATCCCTAGAAACTTGGAATTTCAAATCTGTTTCCCCAGTAGTAGTCTTTGTGTCCTGGAGCTGAAGAAAGGACAATAGTATTCATAAGCTAAGACATCAAGAATCTCGAATTGCACCAGAGATTGATATGCATCATGCATGTACAGATTGCTTTGAATAGCAAATTCAAGGGTCTAAATATACTTCCTCCAGTCATAATGGAGCTGATTGTAATCCAATTTCTTACTTCCCTCATGTATTACATAAGTTTCAAGCTTCCAATCTAGTAACTCAAAGGTCCAAGAAATCATGTCATTACACATCGACAATGTAAAAGCACTTTTATTGTGGCATTTAGAGATAAATCATGCCTCTTAATGTTTGGGTAGAAAACCAGGTGTTAAAGCATTTCAATCTGTCCCCTGCTTATTATGCAGAGAGACTGATTCGAACCCACGACCTCAGACCCCACAGTAAATGAGCTAACCGCAGGGCCAAGCCTAAACTTTGAAATATACATAAAATATGTTCTGCCAACTATAAAGCAACCCTAAACTTTGAATTCTCATCTACCTCCCATTTTGAGATTTGGTTTACGGAGGTGAAAAATATTGGACCTAGAATTTATTGATTGTAATAATGATTAAGAGAAGCAGGAATCCGTAGTCATGATCCAAGTTTCTATACCTTCAAATTGATGACAGCAACTTTATTGACTGGCGTGGAGAGTTGCTGACTGATATAAGCCATTGACTTCATCATAGGCTCCAAAGTGACCCTAGTTACCCGAAATTGTACTTCGTTCTCGGCTGGAGGATTCTTGCCATAGTCTAGCAACTACAACAGGAAAAAATTATAAGCTGAGAAAAGAATATTCCAATATCACTTAAATGTATAGGGGGAGCAGAAAGCCACATATTTATAGAGATGGCCTACAGAGGAAATCTACTTTCTGCAGAGATCATGACCGTCATATGAGAATCTAGAAAGTGTAAACCTCCTTTGGTTAGAGGCAAAGACCACTGATGACTTACAATAGGAGTACACAGAAAAGAGTGGAGAAAGGCGAATACAATCTGTTGAATGAGTTACAGAAATGGTGAAAGGTGGGTTACATTCCACATCAGTGGGAAGTCGGGAAAGGTGGGTTATATCGCACATCAGTTGGGAAAATCGAAAAGAGGGAACAACATTGCCAAGCCATTAAGATACTATCTATCCCATATTTTATTTAGGGTAAGTTGCACTTTTACAAATGAAATTTTGTGATAGGGGAATCTGGCATAAGTGTGTTTTGAAGGGTGTTAAAATAAATGTTTCAAAACGAATGCCTTATGTTCTCCCCAAATGTTTGTCATATTAAACACATAATAGATGGGTCAGTAAATTATTAACTGACATATGGGGAAAATAGACAGCGTTGGTTGTATTACTCTGATTCTTTCTTATTCTTGTATCCCATAATTCATTGGCCAAAATGATCTATAAACCAAAATTCTACCAATCTTCTATAAATGGATAACTCAGATTCTTTCTTATTCTTGTATAGTTCCAGAAAGATTATTTTATTAATAAAATTTCTCTCCATGCTCTAAATTCTTATCATCTCCCAATGACAAAATACATTAATTCCATATGCTATATTTAGTCAAAGCATCAATAATTGATTCAAGATGTCTCATCCACGTGTTACCCAAAATATGAAAAAGACTACAATTGATGATTTTAAAGCACATACTTGCATACCTTCAAGTTAATTGCTGCTGCTTTACTAGCTGAAGTTGAATTCTTATTTTCAATGACCCAACTCATAGACTTGAAATATATGAGAACCTACATCAGCCAATGATATCCAATTATAACAATTATCAGAAAACCTTTCAATTAGATAAAATAAAGTATCACAGTCTTCAGTTATTCATACAGGGTTATCAGGAGGACCACCACTGTGATAAATAGAAACAGGAGCCATACTCGGTCGATTAAGATCAGCAACCGGAGGTCCAACATCATTAAGATTAAAGCAATGTGACGCTGAATTTTGCGAAATGGTAATAGGGCTCTTCTTGTTATGATCTTCCTGACTACTTCCATTACCCTGAGCACTTGGAGGGGTGACTTTTGCAGCATTTGTTTTCACAACAGCAACCTTTTTTACACCCTCTCTCAAAACATTCATTGCAGCATTGTAAGTTTCCACTCCTGCTGCTCCTTCTTCAGCAAGTTTAATGGCTTCACGATATATACTATTGAAACGTGGGGTGAGAGTTTCAATGGTATGTGAATCTAAAACTTGATCATCTGATTGCATACTAAGTTTAGCATTCCTTGTCCATCGCTTCAATATGTAGTCTGGTGGAAGGGTAAGAACATTTGTGACAGTAAATACAGTCAAAATATGCTTACAAAGAATGCCAGAGTATTCAAACATATGGCAGCTGCAATTTGCTTTCAGTTCAGAAGCATCAAATGTTACAACGTATGACTTGTGATCGTGTTCATATTTTGCAACCCTGTATTTACTGATCACACCATCACTCTCAATGTTGTCAGCAGTATATGCAAAAGTTTCCACCAATTCCTCTTGAAACTTTGCAAAAATCTTCTTTGTGTATACATTTGCAGCCTGTTGTTCCATTGGTGATGGCGTTTTCAACACTGGTGCGGTGCAGATTGTATCATAATCGGCTTCTATCTCTTTTTCGAATGAATGTTCAAGAGCTCTTTCATACTGCTTAATAAATAAAGGTAAGTTTGTCTGCTGAGTTACATAGCCATCAAAAAAGGAGCTGACGGCATGGTTTGAAGTAAGGGCAGCAAAGAATGTGCCACGGAAATAAACAGGGGCCCACTGTTTGCGAGCATTAAATACAGCCTGAAGCCACTCATTTTTCTGAAGTTTATATTTCTCTATCAGAGAATTCCATGTTGATTCAAAGTCCTCAATAGTCTCAGAGAAATTGATGCAGCTATACAGCTCTCCGTAAAAAGAAGGATGGGCTAGGTAAACATGAGCTAATCTTTCTTGACCTTCCCTCAAAATGTGCCACTTGCAAATACAGTGGTGAGTTCCTGGAAAGGCCTGGGCAACAGCAGCTTTGATAGTTCTATCTTGGTCCGTGGTTATTGAAATTGGAGGTCGGTCATTCATAGCAGATAGCCATGTCTTAAATAGCCAGGTAAAAGAAGACTCTGATTCATCCAAAAGTAATGCACAACCAAATAAAACCATTTGACCATGGTGATTGATTCCTGTAAAGGGAGCAATTGGGACTTGGTATTGATTTGGTCTATACATTGTATCAAAAACTACAGTATCACCAAAGTAATTATAGGCTGCTCTTGACCTTGCATCAGCCCAGAACACATTGGTCATTCGGTTCTCATCATCAAGCTGCATAGCATAATAAAAACCGGGATTTTCTGCTTGCATCTTCTTAAAATAATTTAGAAGATTTTGAGCATCTCTTCCAAGGCTCCTATATCGAATAGGTCTTACATATGTAAACGGAACATTGTGTATGAATCGATAGTTCAGATCTACCGGAGAGGAAGCCCGGACTACATGAGTTGGTTCATGAGATGCATGGTTCCCATTGGTTGAGATATGGGCAGCATCACTAGTAGCATAGCATGTCTCAGTAGCGTTCCTTGTAGCACCAGCAAAATGCCTACGGGGTCGAAGGTGGTGCACCTTACCAGGGGTGGTCAGGGAATGGTTATGGTCCTCAACAAATTTTGTGACAATCCAACTGTTGGCATTATTTCTCTCTATTCTAAGCATCGCTTTGCAACTCTCTATGTTCTTCCTTTTCGATACCTCCCTAGTACAAGAAAAATCCCAAGTTACAATTGGACCGTCAGGGTTTGTCCGCTTGAATTGACCCACATTGGTGCTAAAACCCTCTCGCTTTGCATATGCATCATAAAATGATCTCGCAGCATCTTCTGTTTCAAATGACATGCCCACTTTTGGCTTCATATCTGTATCACCATTATGATTAACTACTTCTGTGTCAACCAGGTTTACAGTTACATTCTGTCTCTGGCCCCTGTCATGTTCAAGTCTATCATTGCATTCTCCTTCATCCACTGCTCCAACATCCATGACAAACACAGTGAATGATGAACCTAATCTAATGTTTTTCCTAGTGATGACTACAAATTGGGCCTAATGCTCATCTTTCAAAAGGAACAGTAGAGATAGCCTGAATTATTCGCCTGCACAACACATTGATGAAGTTGCATATCACTATCTTGAAGACCAAGGCACCACTTTACATTTATATAATCCAAGAAAGAAAGAAGAAAATATCATGATTAAGAAAGGAGGCATAAAAAGTATTGCTCCCTCCAGTCCTCAATATAAGACCTTGACTTTTTCTAAAAAATCCTTAAAAAGGTAAAATAAGTTAATTATAAATTGATTTACCTAATTTTTTTCCCTTACACTAGTTTATTTTACCTATAAACTAATGGATAATCTAAAAATATATTAAATATGTCATCATTTAATAACCTATTTCGCAACCTTAATCTCTCCAAAAAAAAAGTCAATTAGGTCCCATATTTAGGACCGGAGGTAGTATAAAATAATAAATTGAGGGGCATCAAATGCAAGGAAACCAGTATGTCTTCTACATATGCTCTTTGGTTCAAACAAACAAGATTATGTTACGAATGAGTAGTTGATTGAACTAGTAAGTGAGCTACAACCCCTGTAAAAATGAGAAGATTACTATTATTATTACATAACAGATTTTACAGATAAGGCATTATAAAAAAACCAGAACCTTCAATTAAATGAGCATTTCCTAGAGACACAATTGAATTGAGTGAATTTAAAACATGCCTGTCAGTGATGCTTAAAAATGAAGCACCAAAAGTTGAATTGAAAGAAAAAAACTTTGCTTTACAGAAAAGAAAGCACATAATTGAGAGATAACATTACCACATATTTCATGAGTAGGTACTACACAAGAAAAAGGAGAACAGAAATGGTCCTCCGTTCTAAAAAAGCAAACTTTATACAATTTCGGTGTAAAAAGGATTTGAAGGAAGCGAAATTGAGGATTAGGGTTTTGGCGGGAGGGAGAAGGAAGAGGAAGAAGGTGAGTGAGCGAGTGAGCGAGTGAGGGCGAGTCACAGGAACGAGTTGGAGAGCTGAAGAAGAGGAAGTAACTCGTTTTGTCTGTTACTGTCACATATAATTCTGTTTGGCTTTCAGGCCATATTTTATTACTTTTATATGTGCAGCCTGCAGGGCTGTTTCTACGTTCAAGGATGATCATCATCATTTAATTATAATTAATAATGACAACAGAAGAATTAGTCACTTCAAATTATGTATGGTTAATTTTTTCTTTAAAACTAAATTCTTTTACGTATAAATTAACCTATAGTTTAATTATATATTTACATGTGACATATTTTATAATGTAGTCATCTGATTTGTTTCTTTAACTTCAAGTAAAATAGATAATATAAGATTTAGTTTAACTTTTTCTTAATAGAGATTAATTAAACTAAATGATGCATTTAATCGTGATATATTTATATATAATTAAATTATTGTTAGTGGAATAAAATCTAGAGGTGAGTATTGCTAGGGTGGACCTTATTCGATGCTCGTTTGAAGATGGTATTTTGCAGCCCTATGCCTAACCTTGTCCACTAAGAACCCTAACTATTATAAGTTGTGTAAAATTGGGATTGGTTGGGTGAGTACTTTTATGCCAAATTGGATTTTCTACTCCTATTATAGTAAAAAATGTATATATTATCTTGAAATATATATATTTAGATTTTAGTATTTATTAGATCAAATATATAAATATTTATATCTATATTTTAAATAAAATAATATATATTGGTTGATAAATATTTTGTGTAAAATAAGATATCATGAGTATTATATAAATTAATTCAAAGTTATATAACTTTTAGGGTCAAACCATGTGGCCAAGGAAACACTCTCCGCCAATTGCCATGCCTATTGAAATTTAAAAGTTGTGTTATTTAGTAGCATTGGAAGTAATATATAGAAGACTTTGGTGTTAAAACTTAAAAACATGTTGGCATATTGACTATAAGACTATATTATTACTCTTCACTTCCTAAATATAAAATCACTTTTAAGTTTCAATTTATTTTTAGATATAAGAACATTTTCTAATTGTTCCCATTTTCTCCCCTAAATTAACCCTGATAATATTTACCAATATATAATAAATAGATAAGAAAGGTAGAGTGGAAAAAAAGTATAGTGTTAGGGTGAATTGATAAACATTAGTTATCATCTGATAATAACTAATTTAACTAATATCCTTCATTTAATTAAATTAGGCAAAATGGTCTTATAATAGTTAGGGAATGAGGAAGAATATGCCCGTTATATTTTTTTAAGTTTTTCTCCCCAAATTTATTTCATTTTATAATTTTAATTTTGTTGATGTCCTCACATTGGGCCTGTATAATTACGGGCCGAAACGTGGCTAGAAGTATTGTGCCTCTTTGTTGGCTATATAAAGTTTGGTTTCTAATGGCCAGTTTGGTTGGCTAATGGAATTGGAAATGAAATTGAGTGTAAAGGGTAAAGATGGAAAATAGAGATAAATTAGGTAATGATGAGATGTAAAAGTTTGTGGGTCAAGTGTGAGATGGAGAGAGAAAGCTTGTGGGTCCCGGGATATATGAAAATTACTATTTTCATTTCCCTTTTCAATTTCCATTTCCCATTTCAATCAATCCAAATGGACTTTAAGTTTCTACTTTCTACCTAGCTCCTTGGCTTGCTGCCCTTTCCACCAGAAACAGAACGCCATTTAACGTGTGCAAATCTTGTTGCTCAAAAGGGCACAGGAGTTCAATTAAGATATGATTCTCTTACAGCATCCCCCGTGTTTTGTATTCGTTTCAGAGTGAATTTGATGCAATATTCCTTGCTTTTTCACCACCTTCGATGTCATTGTTCTTCATGCTTTAATTAATGCAAAAAGGGAGGAATAATAAAAAAAATCCCTTGCTTGTGCCGCTTATCTTTCTCACCTAGCCATGGTAACATATTTGTCCTAACATAGTACTCCGGTCCCTAATGTAAGAGCTAGGCGCCAAAAAAAACGCTTCTTAAGAAAACATATAAATGTTAGTTGGGTGTCTGGAGTTAATACTTCTTTTCCAAAATTGCCCATATTTATTATGGTACTTTTAAGAGAGAGAAATACATAAGCATTAATAAATATGAAAGAGAGTTAGGGGTAAAGTAGGAAAAAATGTATTGAATGAGGAGAGAATATGGGGTGAGCTCTTACATTAGGGACCAAAACCATTCAAATTTTAGACTCTTACATTAGGGACCGGAGGGAGTACTATTTTGCTTTTTATTTATATTTTGAAAAAACAAGCTACTTTGTCATTCTGCTTTTTATGGTTTTATTTTGAAATCGTCCATATCAATGGCATTGTGTTGAAAACAATTGCTTGTATGGTAGCTAACTAGCTATTCATACACTTTTCAAAGTGTTTATTAGATAAAAGAATAATCTTTTTCAGCTTCAAAACTCAGAAGTTTAAGGAACAATTATTTTCATAAATGGTTCAAATTTACTAACAAATATGACTGAATGAAAACAAACGAGAAATTAAAAACCAAAGATGAAACGAATAAATTCTTTGCATTCAAGCAACTGAACACAGTTCTTTATAATTTTTTTTGGTTACCTATATTGAACTAAATTATAAAGTAAAAAAATTAATAGAAGATTATGAAGGCAAATCCATAAAAAAACACACAACAAAATTCAAACTACATCCAACAAATCTCCATCACAGGCACCACCCAAATTACACATCCATCTATCTTCATCTATAATCCAAATAAGAAATGGAAGAGTTTGGTGAACAAGATGCAGAATTTGCACAACACATCAACTTCTCTTGCACATATTCATCATCTCCATAGCTCAAACTGCTCAAAATCGAGTCCAAATTAAAATCAGCCTCCTCAGGATCTGGCCTGAACAGAAATCCAATGTCATCATCAAATCTCCGACCGCCATGACCGCCATCGCCGAACACACTTAGTATATCGCTGTCAGGCAAATCTGGAACTTGAAACTGAGAAAATCTATCGTCGTCCATGAAAATCCATGGAAGCTCATCATGTTCATTAGTAGGGTCCACTTGAGCAATAATGGGAGAGCATTCTTCGTTTGGTGGAGAGATTTTATTAGTGGTTTTAGCATCTTCTATTTGTGATGGTGTTGTACTTAAGGTTTGGTTTTGTTGGGATATGTCATTGTTGTTGTTTTGGTTGATGAGGTTGATCTTGTCTATGTATCTGCTAATGTCAAAATTGGTGACTGCATTTGCGCCTCTATATTGTATAGCTGCCAAGTCATATGCTGTTGCTGCTTCTTCTTGGGTACCTTCAAGATTATAGTGGCAAATTAAAAGTGATTAGTGATTGTAAGTATATTAAAATAATAATTCTTTTTTACCTAATTTAGGACATGAACTTGGCTAATCACATGCAGTATTATCCTCATCAACAGTATCAATATAATTATTTTGGTAAACACAAAAAAAGAGCTCATACGAATCTGTACTGTAATTGATCAAAAAAAGAATCTGTACTAATGATTTATGTTCCATGTTTAGTAAAGATGTCATGTCACATGATTAGCCCTTTTTCGATACACTGTCACGTGATTACTAGCTAGTTCATCACTCTTAGAGTACCTCAAAGGTTAATAAAAAGCTTTGTGAGCATGGGTTAAAGCTGAGTTCTCAGAACAAAGTAAAAACACTAGATAATTTCATAGTTAATATTCATTCTGTCTAACAAACAATTAATCAAGTATTATGAGCAATGAATTAATTAATGAAATATATTTTCGGATTGTTCACTACCACAATTAATGACATAATTCTTAAATGTTAAAAAAACAATGACAATCTATATAAATTTCAAACTGTAGACTAAATTAAAAATTAAGTGACGAAAAAGAGTAACAATAATGCAACATAAATTAAGAGGGGCAAAGGATTATTTGTGATATATAATGAGTTAGTTAATCCCAGAAATAAACTATCGGAAAAGGGTAAGATCTACCAAAAAGTATCTGAGAAAGTTGCGATTTACGTACTATGGCAGAGAGAATTTGATAAAGATGAGCAACAAAAAGTGGTGTAATTAAATATGTGTTTGGTGCTGGTTATTTAATTAATGAGAAAGAAAGGAACCCAAAAAAGGTGACTTTAATATACAGAATCTAACAAAGTTGGAACATTACATGGTAAGGGTAGGATTAGAATTCACGTGCTCTCTCGTGTGTTTGTGATAGGCAAGTGTTGTTGAATCTTGATCTGGTCTCTTTTTCTTCAAAATCTCCGTATCTAATTCATTAAAATACTATAACATTGATCTAACTGGCCCACTTTTGTATTTTTATTCATCTTTGAAGACTACCCCACAATTGTTTTTTTAAAATAATGAGCAGATTACTTTCGACTGGGATCCAGATATCCTCAGAAGCTTTTTTCTCCTATTCTTTCTCAGTATCAACATCTTGGCCGTCCATATCATCCAAAGACCCTTATTTCTCCACATAATCAGAACATGTGGGCCCCACATTCAATTAAAAAAACAATCACAACCCACCGACCCCCTCTCTCTCCTCCCTCCATGGCCGACCGTCCCTCCCTCCCTTCCTCCATGGCCGACCACACCCCTCTGCATCTCCACATCAACCTCAGCTCATTCCCACACCGCACCTCTCACCGCGCCCCCAACTAAAAACCCCAACCCACAGCTTCTTGAATCTCAGCCTCAAGCCACCATCACCAACTGAAGCTTCTCCGATCCACCACCTCAACATCACCCTTCATCGATCTCCTCCTCCCTCCTCTTCATCTCTCTCAACCACCATCAAACCCCACCTCTTCGTTTTAGCTGCTTCCCAACCTCAACCTCAATGAACAGCTCCTCGTCTGGTGTGGCGCCGGCGGCGGAAGGCGGTGAGAGAGAACGGTGTGTTGTTGCTGAGAAGAGGTGGTCGGCCATGGAGGGAGGGAGGGGGAGGAGGGTCGGCCATGGAGGAAGGAGGGAGGGTGGGAGGAGAGAGAGGGGTGGGTGGGTGTGATTGTTTTTTTATTAAATGTGGGGCCCACATGTTCAGATTATATGGAGAAATAAGGGCCTTTGGATGATATGGACGGCCAAGATGTTGATACTGAGAAAGAATAGGAGAAAAGAGCTTCTGAGGATATCTGGATCCCTTTGGACTGACGTTTTGGAAGGATATCGTTGATGTAGACTGCATTAACATTTAAAATTCATTCTTGTCCTAGAGAGGAAGGGGGTGGTTTATATCGAGTTCAAATTTTGCTTCACAACATTTATCTTTTTGTACATTATTATTATTTTCTTAAATAAGTACATGATTTAATCTCTATAATCTCAATCCAATTACAGCTTACAACTTCATTAGTTTTTAGATGTTGAATCATTTCTTCAAGTTTCAACCATTTGGTATGTTGATCCTACATCACCTAATCTTCTGCAGATTGAACTATGATTAAGTTAGAAAATGTAGAATAGCCAAAAGTTGAATCTAAATTAAATGAGTTTAGGTTGCAATTGGTTCAAAACTAAATAATTAATTTCTGCTTCTAATTATATTTTATTCAATCAATTTAAATATACTATTTTTGAATTTTACATATAGTATACTCAAATTGTATGCAGACAACCTATTTCTCAATTTCTATGAAACGTATGCATGTCTAAGAAAATGTTAATAAAAACAAAAATTAAGGATTTGTTGCACCCTCCAACTTATGCAAGTTACCTGCTTTTGTGGGTTTAGGGGCTTAGGGCTGATTGTCAAAATGTTGGGTTGGTATTCGGCCAACTAATAGTGCATCAAACTTGGTTAAGTATAACAAGAGAATTGTTTTTGTGTGTGGTTGTGTGTTGCAGAAAACTAATATGAAGAAAATTATTCAAAAATTCATCTTTTTTTTCAGATGATAAATCATAGTAAATCAAAAGAAGAAGAAGAAGAAGAAAACTATATATTAGTGTCATTTTTGTGCTAAATATCAATGACCATATATAATTAAAATAAACAAAATTTATTTAACACCCAAACATGCGGTCTCATAAAAAAATATTTTGAGACTTGGGAGTTGGGACCAGTATTACACAGCTTTAATCTAGATCTCTACACATAAGCCCCTCGTGGTGGCAACTTTGAACACATTGTGCCCATTAATAAAAGGCAGGATTGGCACACGACTCTGCTACTTTCAGCATTAATTCTCATGTTTTTTGCCCATTAAATACGATATCTGGTCAAGGTATAGATTTGTGCATGTGGATCACTTTGGTCCCCGAGCATTTGATCCACCAAATATAGGTGGTTTTATGCAACACGTTGTGATGCAACAAATTAAAGTTTGAAAAGTCACTTCAATCTTTTTTTTGGCCAATCACTTCAATCTTTTAATGTGTCTTTGAAATGTTGTTTTACATACATAGTAGACTTGAGATTCATGTGTAAGATATTTAATGTGTGTATGAGGTTTCTATTTTGTTGGAAAGTGTCAGTGAGTCAAATAGGAGACCAAATACATATGAACTGATTAACATATATTGTTCGGTTCCCATCTCCAAGACTCCAAGAGGATGTATGATTCAATAAGATCCATAACGTATTAAAATTGTGATATGTTTTGTTGACTGCTGTCGTGTGATTTATGCGAGTGTTTGACCTCTAGTTTGGACTTTGAAGCTTAAGAAACATTTAAATTAGAAGAAAATTTATAACAAAACAATGGGTAAGTGATAAAGAGAATTCATAAACATCTATATAAGCATATTTAACCTTTGTATAAAAGACTAATCTTTATATATAATTTCAAAAAGCATTAGTCCCCCATACTAGTTTTACTGAAACTAAAATTTTATTCTCCGAATATCCAAGAAGGAATAATAATCTAAGATGTATTACTATTAATTTGCACATTTATTCCACTTGCACACTTGCATAATTTTTTTTGGACTAAACAACATACACTTGCATGTTTAACTTACTACCAACATTTCAATTTTTTCAAGACAATACATGCATAAAGAACTTTTTTTTTTGCAATAAAAAGCAAGGTTTATTTATGAGAGGAAATAGAATGAAACTTACTGTATGTGCCCAAGTAGAGATATTTGTTGCCTAATACTCTTCCAATCCGGGCTTCCCATCGACCATTATGGTGATGCCTATTCATATCAAATAATTGTCTACATTAGTCCAACCTCAATCTTCAATCCTAAGCATTGTACCGTAAAATTTTTATAAACATACTTACATTTAATTCTCACTAAAATTGATCGTAGATTCAAAATGAAGTCAAATTTAAAGTTTTTCTTGCAATAAGTACAAGTAAGGATGTTGCTTATTTTACAAATATGAGAGAAGTCGCTTCATAACATTTTGAGGTATTAGTTCAATCTTAATATAAAATTTTTGAAACATTAGTTCACAAATGAACCATTCAATAAGAGAAAGATAGTCATGCATGGACTCATTATAAGAGTTGGGACTTTTGGCACGACTTGTCGAGCTGAGCCCGAATAAGTACAAAAAAAAGCAGGTTGGGTTGCAAAAAATTTAACACTAATTAAAACAAAAAAATGGGTTGGGTTTGGCTGATATGAAATCCCAACTTTGCATGTAAAGTTTATATTTTAAGTTGGGTTGAACCTGAAAAGGCATGGGAAAAATCGGGTTGGTCACAAAAAGTTGAGTCTGAATTAAAATGGATAAAAAACGAGTTAGCCACTTTTTGAAGTGAATAGGGTTGGGCTAACCCGTTTAAATTGGGCTAATAACCTGAAATTCCAACTCAAGTCCCCCACCTCATAGGTGTAGATCACCCTGGCCCCTCTCTCTTACAAGCAATGTCAATATTTTACACAAGACTCAAATATATATTTATTGCATAATGTCTTTGTTGGATGCCTTTAATGTTAGCTACGCTTTATAGTGAGAATTTTATCTGCCAGAAATTAAAATGCTGTTTCAATGTCCAATAAAATATGACTCGAGGTAAAATAATGCGTTACTAACCGAGCAACCCCTCGATATTTAGAAACCCCTCTAGAAAATCCACTGCTTTGCCGTCGCAATGAAGCTAAGTACTCTTCTTTTGTGACCTTCTCCATTTCCTCGAGCTCCTTGGCATACATTTCTATCTGCCCAATTCAATAATCAAATGAAAAATTTATTCATGATTCAATTAAAATAAAACTACAAAATTGATCTCATAATTGCAAATATTATTCTTTCATGTTAGTCACCAACATTTTTAATCATGCCCATGCAATGAAGAACCACAAAAGCATAAGTCATCTAGTCCTAATTACAAACATTGTTTGTGCAATAATAAACCTAAATTAAACATCAGCTTTGATTGTAACACTAAAAGTATTCATGAGAACTCAAACATGGAGCCTAATAGTATTTGAAAAGGGAATAAAAGAACTGCTTGACCCTTTGTATATTTAATAAGGATTAAGGGTAGACAGCATTGTAAGTAGTGGAATTTTTAGTTCTGAAGCATAAGATATGGAATTTGTAGCTCTCACTTCTCAAAAAATTGAATAAAAAAAATGGGCAAATGTGTCCGATTAATTTAGAATTAACATTGGTATGATTGTAAACATTGAAACAAGTGCTTCAAGAAGAAAAGTAAATTAATGTACCGGGAAATTCAATGTTGAATCTTTTCCCCAGTATTTAAGAGCAGCAAGATCGTAGGTTCTAGCAGCAGCTTCTTCATTATCATAAGCCCCTATATATATTTAAGAAAATAAAAATTAAGAACTTCAATAAGAGAATAAGATTTAAGAGACAAATTCTAAAAATGAAAATATATTTTGGAAAAGTGAATTGGTCCCAAAAAAACAGTGAGAAGTGATGAGTTCATTGAGACAAAAATATGTACTTTGACCCCCCAAATGCTTTGTCGGACTCCACCATTTTTTGGGATTTGATTTTATTATCTGACAGCATGATTTGGTTCTAGTTTTATATTCCTCAGTGACAGAAACAATGAAAGTATTATGCAGAGAAGGATGTAAACTTAACCGGTTTCTTTTTTATATTAAAATATTTTATTTTTAATTACAAGTAACATATGGTCCTCTTATACTAATTATTACGCCAAAATGCATAGCAGCACACTTGAATTTTAAACCGTGCACAACATTTACCAGCTTAACAAATTTAAATGTTTTAATTTTTTTGGTCCAAATGACCTGTTAAAAGTTCATCAACTTACTGACAGAAAAAACTAATGCGTCAAATTAAATAAACCTTTCTAAACCCCACATTTCATAAATAATATTTCCTTCCAAGCAGTTCTAAAATGAGACATGTAAATAAATATGTAAATAAATGTCCAAACCGAGTCCATTTCTGTTCACCAGCTCTCTAATGGTCGATGCCACTTGACAATATCATATTGGAAAATTCATTAAGGTATTGAATGATATCAGTTTTAAAAAACTGAGAAATGAGAAGAGAATGAGATCCAAGACTTACCCAAATAAACTAAGGCAGCGACAAAAAGGTGTATGTGAACGTTGGCATTGACAGAGAAGACACATCACAGTCAGAAACACCCCATAATAATAATAACAATAACAGAGTAGTAATAAATAATTAACAAACATATTAGATCTCCTTGATTTCCCCTCACAAGTTTTCTCCATATTTTAATAATAAAAGTTACCTTGTCGTCCCTTCTTGTTCTGAACATTGTTCCAGCAACTCTTATCCCACAAATGAGCTTCAAACCTCCCAGTCCATCTATGCCTACACATAGAAAACTTTAATTCAATCTCACACATGCAAATACAAATTCTCTCAATTTCAGTTCAGTCAAAAAAAAAAAAAACTTCTCAATAATTAATTCTCACTATAATATACTCTCTCCGTTAACTATAACAGATCAAGTATAAGAGATAATTGACTTTTTTTGAGAAATTAATGAAGTGAAATATGAGACACTAAATCATAACATATTTTGAATATAATTTGATCACATTTTTAAATATTATTTGATCAAAGAAGAAAAAATTGATCGAGGAAATAAATTTTTAGTTAACATATTTGGCTTTTTTATTAAAAAAATTGAACTAGCTTTTATATATATAGAAACTGAGTACAGTAATTAGCATCTACGGAAGATTTGTGAATTACTGACTCACCTGGTAACTCCTCTGTAAACAGAACTTCTTCGTCCGCCATTAATGGCGGGAGAGCTCGAGCTTATACCTCTCACCTTCCTCTTCTTCTTAGACTTATCATCCTCATTCTTACCATCTCCATTGCCGTTAACACTCCTTCTTGCTCTCTTATTACTTCCTCTGCCTCGCGAAGGTTGTGTCTGATCATGATTCTGAAACTCTAAAGAAGAAGACGCAGAAGAAGAAGAAGAAGGAGAAGAGCAAGATGAAGAAGAAGCACTTAAACACCTCTTCATAATGATGACTATGTAGTTTGCGTTAGAGAGAGAGAATATAATACAATGAGATGATGGTGATGATTTGTGTGTATTTGTAGGAGGAGAGAGACGTAAGAGTTTAGTTTATTTTGGTAACCTAAAGTTGTTTACCAAATGATTGAGAGAGAGTGAGTGTATATAAAATGGAGGAAGAAGGTGAAGCTTGATTTGGAAGAAGGGGAGATTAATTGGATGTGTGGGAAACTGTAAATTGGTAAGGTGGGGGTGAGTTAAATTAACAATGGGTTAGAGGGGGAGTTTGGTCAACTAACCATGGTTAGGTAGAGGGGTTTGAGTTCTTACACTTGGCTTTGGGCTGCAGCCATGCTACCAATGAGGCACTGTTTTCTCAACATGCCTTCTGTTTCTTAGGAATCTTCCCTTTTCTATTTGCCCAACTCTTAATTTTAATTAATAATCTATTATTATTATTATCATTTCATAGTTTTTCGGTGCATTTACATCCACGAGAGTCACGAAATAGAGTGTTGACAATGTGTAAGTCTAGCCTTAATGGGGCATGAAGGTATATTATCGGTATTCTTTCCGTATTGATGAGCTAATTTATAGATATTGAAAAAGTAGGTTGAGTTAGTTATATGTTTAAAATTAGTGTTTAATTTGTAGAAGTTAAAGTATGTACGCATTTGGTCATCCGGACCTCGTCAAAGTTATCTTGTGACTTTGAGTCTTACTTTACGTTGCAAATATGGATAAACTCATGAGTTCATGGCTTTGCACAAAGTTCAATGTCTTTTATGTAGGAGTATATACTTATACAATTTTTCCCGCTTTTAAACATGATTTATTCTTTTTTATTTGATTCTTTTCAATGATAGTTTATAACTTCATAGAATTTGTTTGTTTAGGACTAATTATCAATGTTGATGTACTCCTCTAATTCTATTTGTATGGCACCTCAATAAATTTTTCATATAAATGCATAATTTGACTCTTCACTTATTTTGTATTGACTTAACTTTTATGTGGTGTATTAGATATTAATTAAATACCCTCTAATCTGTAATATAAAAACTCAAAAAATTGTATTGAATCAAAATATAAAATATAAGAAGTAAGTGTTGTATATATTGTAGACTAAAATGGTGTATATAAACTTTGGTTTTGACACTATCAAAACAAAATATGACTATCTTTCATTTATTTGAGCTATTAACGAGGAACGTGTCTGTATGTCTATTGTCTAGCAATGAAATGCTTGAATTTGGTCGGGCAGATAATTAATCACGACAAACCCTCTAAGATGCTGAGTTTTTAGTGGATCTCAAGAAAATGCAACTCAACTGCTGGCTGTGTACTTATGCAGTTTTGCTGAGAGAAGAGCTTAATAAACTTTCGAGAAGATAGGGAGTGAAGTGGATTAAGTTTCTTTTTTTACAAACCTGTAATTAGTTTTGTTTGATGTGTTCTGGCAATATCTTTCAAGTTTCACAGCATAAAAAAACTCTCATGTATTCACAATATCCGGTTATGCGTTTACTTATGCTCATGCTCATGAGTACACAATATTACTTCCAAAATTTAAATCCAATTTTAGTTTAGTTTGACAAGTAAGAAAAACATCTTTAACCCCCTGAATCTTGATTTCTTAGGTTAATTTAACAGAAAATTGTTATTCATAAATTTGAAGGGGGATATTGTGAAATTAAATCCATCAAACTTATGTTTTAAAAAAATCCACTCTACTCATCACTTTCCATTTTTCATTTACTTGTTTTTGTTACCGATGGATGCTCTGTTTTATTGACTTTTCACTTTATGGATGCCCTAAAATCAGGGGCCCAAATTTGAAGGCTTTTATTTTTCTCATGAATAAGTACATAGTGGGTGGATTGAGTTTTTATTGGGAAAATGACAATAAAATGCCACTTGAATTTCACTTGGACAAAATGGGGTCTCCAATTGCAACTTGGACAAATAAGGGTGCAATTTAGACAAATAAGGGTCAGTCCCCTATTTGTCCAAATGAAATTGAAGCCAAAAGACAAAACCACCCTTCCCATACATAAAACAAAATGAAGCCACCCATTTAATTAACATATTCTTCTTCTCTTTTGTTCTTGCGTGGCTGAGAAGAGAAGGGCTTCATCATCTTCTTCTTGCTTTCCTTCGTGACGCTTGAAAAGGTGAAAAAGGTGGGAACTTTGGGTATTATTGTGATCAAGATAACACACTTAAACACAAGTTGGAAGCTTTTCTGCATTCCTTGCAAGTCAGTGGGAGGAATGAAGCCATTTTAGCCAAGGTGAAGCTTGTGAAGGAGAAAAAGGTAGAAACTTTACATATTATTTTGATCAAGATGGTATTCTCCCTTTAAGTATGTGGTGAAAAATGATATTTTGGTTCATTATTTTGTTGGGTCTTCTTCAATGTTGATAAATGGTTTAAAGTTTGCTTTTTTCTTGATCAGGGGTTAAAGAGTGATGATAATATAAAGTTGGAAAGTTGATTTATATGAATGATATAGATAAAAATTATATATCTCTTTTAGTTTGAACTCCTTTGGATGATGATAGATGATATGGGTGATTCAAGGGAGTAGGAATGGTCTCTGTTGCATGGGAAAGATGAAGACTCTGTTGTTTTCGTTATTAGACAGTTGAGTTCCCGCTGAAAATGTATCACAGTAGGTGGACTCGGATATGGTAGTAAATAACGTTAGCATAAGTAGTTAATCGTGATTCTGGAGTAGTTACCAGAACTCGCCACACATTATAGTTAATCTTGATACTTGGACAGTTAATACATGTACCATAGTAGTTAATGAAACATGTGAATCTGTTGAATCATAATTGAAGCTACAGAAATATAAGTGTATAAGAACACATATTTTGATTAATCTTTGATTGTTCTTATGTAGGTTAGCTTGTAGGATGGCACATTCAAAGTCACTCATGTGCTATTTTCATGTTGGGGGGAATTTTGAAAAGAATGTTGAAGGTGGAGATAAATATTGTGGTGGCAATATCAGGTCTAAAGGTTTACAACAAGGGGTTACATTTGAAGAATTGAAGGGTTTGATAGGGGAATGGTTCAACATAGATGAGATGGTATGTGAGATGAAATATACGATGAAGTTTGATGAAAAAGTGTTAGTGGACTTGATCAATGATGATGAACTTGAAAATTTGTTTCGATATAATGACAATTGTGCATATGTGTATGTGGCAACAAAATCCAGGGATAACTATGCAGCAGAAATGGACGATACATTAATGTAAGTAAGAATTTAATTCTTCATTCAAAGTGGTTAATTGTTATACTACTATAGTTAGTTGCTTTTCTAAACTGATGTTCATGCATACAGGGTGGATGAGCTGTTGACACTTCCAGGATCAATGTTTGATATGAATGCATCTCAATTTGACAAAGGAGATGGAACTCCTGGAACTTCTAGCGGCAATGTGAGACACACTCAAATGCTGCCATGTGGAGTAGAAATTGCAGCAACACCAGTGCCAGACAGGAACAGTAGTAAGTGGAAGGATGTATTGCTTGGTGTAAATCAAACATTTGCACATGTCGATGCATTCAAGGATGCATTGCACAAGTTTAGCATCGCACATGATTTTGAGTACCATTTTTCAAAAAATTCGTTTCGCAAGATGTATGTGAGATGTAAAGTTGTGGGTTGTCCATGGAGGATCAATGCCAAACAAGTTGGGCAAGGTGGACCTTTCATGCGTGTGACAAAGTTCAAAAATGATCATATTCACAATGGTCAAGACATGCTTGGAATGAGACATAGTGCAACAGCCAGGCGAACTTCAACAATAATAATTGATGAGGTGAGGGATCACATAGATAAGAAGCCTAAGGAACTAATGGCAACTTTGTCAAGAGAGTATGGGGTGAAGCTGACATATAAGCAAGCGTACCGGGCAAAGGAAAAAGCGCTGGAGGAAATACAAGGTAGTCCTTCACAGTCTTACATGATGATACCATGGATATGTGAACGCTTGAAGGAGACAGACAACGGAACAGTGGCAGAATACAAGGCAACTCCAGACAACACATTTGAGTGTGCCTTTATTGCATATGGATGCTGCATTCATGGATTTCTTGCAGGTGCAAGACCTGTGCTATACATTGACGGAACTCACTTGAGTGGCCCTTATCAGGGAACTTTGCTCGCGGCTTCTGGGTATGATGCGGACAATGAGTTGCTGCCCGTGGAAACAACTAAACTATCTAATCACCATGGAAACAACTCAAGTGACCAAACAACCAACTTTTTCATAAGTTTGACCCAATGCTAATAATGATGTAAACACTACATCATTAAATCACTCATAAAAACCTTGGCAGCTATGCCCAGACCACATCCACAGGAGCAAATAAATCAGAAAAGAATCAGACAGATTGAAACTCTTGATTTGATCAATCAATGAACAATAATCAACACAGAACAACATAAAACAAAGACACAATGCAGATTCTAAGACACACAAACCTGAAGGAAAAAGAGAGAGAAGGGACAGGATTCTCATTCAATTTTTTTGAAATTGAAATCAAAAGCCAATCCTATACTACACCAGATATAGCCTACAAACCGAAGATATGGGATAAAGCATTTGCAGCAGAGGAAGTAAGGAGGAAGCATAGGCACAACTGTGATGAAAAGACAAATATTTGTTTAACAAATAACATAACAAATAACAACAGCCCATTAAAACGTGCCACATAACCCTCATGAAAACTTATTATTTTCAATGTAAAGCAAGTGGGACACACAAAGCGCCCACCACAAGAGAAAGAATTCATCAACATTCAACCAAACCACAATATGCATCAAGAATGAAACCATATTACCATCAAGAGTAAGATGCTATGTTTATATAATTTTAATTTTTATGGTTGTTATCCATCAAAGCATACATAACTCCAAATTTACAATCAATACTCAACTTCAGGACACTCAAGTAGACTCTTTATATGAACCATATTATACCATCATGTTCAGTAATACCATATATATAAAGTTTTGACCAAATTCACGAATGGACTAATGAACAGTTCTTTTCTTTCTGTCAACATAGATAGATTTAGCATAATTTCACTGGGCATAAAAGTGTTCAAACATGACAAGTAATTGTGCTAGTGTTGTAGTAAAATGAGTTTTTCTTTCTTTGGATGGTATCTTGAAATTTGAGGACATTTTCAGCAAATAGTTTGAACTTGGGAGCTCTATTTCTTTTTGGCCACTAACTAAGGAGCTACATGAGAACCTCCGAAGGTTCTTTTTGGCCACTAACTAAGGAGCCACTAACTAAGGATATTAGAATAAACACAAAACTTCCGAAGGTCATACTTTGAAAACCTCTAACCCATACCCTAACTTGTTGTTGCAATCTATATTGCCTAATATTTAAATCCCATAAGATAGCATCATAAAAAATCAGAGAAACTTTTGGAGAAATGTGATAAAATAATTAGAATCCCGAGTACAAGACTTACCTCGTCCTCAAAACGGTGGCAGCGACTTTGCAAAAGATGGGGAAGAGGAGGAGGTACAGGGGAGCTTTGCGAAAGGTACAACGGAGGAAGAAGAGGAGGTACAAGGGAGCTTAGCGGCTTTGCGAAAGGTAGAAGATTTGGTTGATGAATAATGGAGAAACACACTCTTGGCTTGCGTTGGACGAAGAAGAGGAGGTACAAGGGAGCTAGGGCACAGACTTTCTTGAATCGACGGAGAAGAGGAGGTACAGGGGAGTCGACAGAGAAGAGGAGGTACAGGGGACGCTAGGGCACACACTTGGTTGAAGCTCGATGAAGAAGCAGAGGTACATGGGGGTAGTTTCGGTTTTGTCTTATGTAAGTGAAGGGCTGTTTTGTCATTTGGCTTAAATTTCATTTGGACAAATATGAGACTTACCCTTATTTGTCCAAGTTGCAATTGGAGACCCCATTTTGTCCAAGTGAAATTCAAGTGGCATTTTATTGTCATTTTCCCGTTTTTATTGCAAGACTTTGCTTCCAATATTACTTGGAATGGAACATGCAGATATATTTGTTTTTAATAATGTATATCACAAAAATGATTTATTTTTTGATTGGGAATAATACTTTTGAATGGGTTTAGGCCTTTTGGATAATAACAATTCAAACTTCATGCCATGAAGTATGATTTCTAATTATTCTCATAACAAGAATATTAAAATGAAAATATGGCTTTATTTCATCCCAAAACATAATAGCAAAAAGATTATTTTATTTACTCATTTCATCCCAAAATATAAGGTCCTCTTAATTTCTTAAATTAAAGTTAGTTAAATAATAATAATAATAAATGTGTAAATATCTAAATCTATTGAAGCAAAATTTTAAATTTAACAAATTATAATTGAAGACATTCATTGCAATTCAAAATTTTGGAATTGAGTTGTTTTATTTATATATACTCCCTCTAGTTATAAATAGATAATCTCTTTTTTCAGCTAAGGAAGTAAGTTAGACCACTGGATTATAACTTATGCTATATGTAATTAGATTATAGTAGGTTAGTTTATAAATAAAACAAGTTATTAAAAATATAAATATAAAAATTTTTAAAGTGATTAATGTTATGTCTTAAATTTCTCTAAAAAGTTAAAGTAATCATAGAAGTAATTCAGTTTGGCAAAAAAAACTCATATAAGTAATTCAGAGTGGGTATGTCCTATTGCAATATCCACCTCCTCATAGTTTCAATCGTCTCTGGAAATTTTTCTTTTATCAAAAATGCGCTCTTCCAAAGTTCTCATTCCAATTTTCTTCCTTTAACAAGACACTATCCCCTCGCTCAATTCACCCATCACCCAGGCTCAGGTTAAAATATATTTCTGATATGCTCGACAAAGAAAGTTGTGTGCAATTTATATTTAGAAGCTCTAAATATAATCAAATCTAAAAAAGTTACAATGACTATTGGGGTGAATCAACACGATTTTATAGAGTAAAAGTGTAACAGCAATGAACACAATGTATAAACTTATGAGTTCAATTAAAATTTTAAATTAACAAAAACTCTAGACTTAATCAACACTATTTTGTCAACTATTGTCTCAAGGGTAAAAGATCACGCGGTTTGCCAGCACATTGCACATTGCTTGGTTACTAATGAGTAGAGCTTTTTCGCTTTATACTAAGAAAAGACAATGTCTGCCAAACTTCCAAAAACTAATTAATTTATCATGCTCAACTTCTCAGTTCTCATACTTTATTTTATATTTTTAGTTAAAGTATACTTTTGATTCCTTATTTTTACATAAAATTTCAATTTAGTTCTTTATGTTTGAAAAATACATTTTTGATCTTTTTTGTTAACACTTAGAAAACCAAAGGAGAAATGAAAACAAATGCAAACAGAAGAAAAATATTGATGTCTCATTCCCCGGCTAGAATGGGGGAAGGAGACACCATAAAAAATTCTTACAATAACGAGATGAAAACTCCTATGACCCTAAAAAGTAGAGATGAGAAGGAAGAAGAAAGGTTGTCCTTAGTTATTGGACTTTTACACATTATTAAAACTAAATTATCCCGCAAAGGTTTTGAGGGACATTACATTAATTATATATTTTTTCACGAGAATTCTAATTAATTATCCAAAATTTTCCCGTATCATTTGCAATTATTCACGTGCACACTTAAATTATTTTGACAATTCATTTTTTCTTTATGCATACGCAGTGCATGACTGCATGACAATAAATGTTTGAGTCCGGCAAAAAAAGACAACACTAAATATTTCAGATTTAACATAGATGAATATTTGATATCTATTTGGAAAAATTTGTGCTTAACAATTATATACCAATGAATCTTCTTTTTTTAAAAGAAAATATAAAAATATATATATTGGAAAAAGAAAATAATTTAATGTATATTTCGGTTCAATTTCTCTATTATAATGAGTTTTTAAAATCTAATAACGCGTTTATAACAATTTACAAATTGATATATAACTAAGAAATTTATTAATCAATTGTACATTAATTGAAAAAATCTATGTAAACAAAACCTCCTTTTAATATAATTTGACCATGTTTGGGCTTACTCAGCCCACTACATGGGAGAAAGCATATTGGGCCAAGGCACTTTAGTTCACAGAAACCAAACTAGACTTTAATATAAATTTTTTCGTCCTTAACTAGTACTACTTGATATTTAAAACCATTTTTTCCTCTCTCTGTGTGTGTATGTGTATAATATATTAAATATTAATTTTCTATTAAATCATATTATCTATATATTAATAGTAGTAGTATAATTTAGTCATGAAATTTAATATGATACACACAAAAAGTTCCTCTTATCTTCCTTTCCTAGATGCTAAAACAATAGTGCCTATAAGTTATAATGGGGAAAGTAATACAGTGTTAGCACATATTTAAAAAACAATTCCGGCAAAAAAATATTTGAAAAAACTCAATCTTAATGTATTAGTATTTATAACAGTGCAAAGTAGAGAACTTTAAAATTTGTGTGACACATTTGCTTCAAGTTAACAGTAAACACATGCACACACCATACCAATTGCATATATAACTAGTTGTTATTTAGTACTAATATCAGATGAAATTTAAATATTACCAACACAAATTATTAGATATATGTCTTTTTAAAACATTTTTAATTTATGTATATTTTTTTCCATATAGAATTGTTTGTTGGTCTTTCATAAATAAAATTTTAATTATTTAAAAAACGAATTTCCATTTGCAGTACATTATGCTTTTTAGGGTATATCAGAGTATCTTAAAATACATTGTTGAACTTTTAGGTCCAATCTTTATTTTCTATCTGGCTAAGAAAATCAATCATCTAAAAGTATAATAAAATGCCCATTTAAAAATATGTCTAAACAATAAAAATATTTTATAATACTATAGATTGGAAAATCATATTTACCGGATCGGACATTGTTCAAGATTAAAACATTTGTTAAAAAAAAAAAGACACAGACTTTTCTTTTACACCTTCTAGAAAGAATACCATATAAACTTTCGACCTGAAATATTTTAAATTTATTTTTTGGATCTGAAATTTGCCCATTCCCTTGGAGGCTTCTGGAAAGTATAGAGAACGTAGAATTACAATGCAGGTACCAATATCACAAGCTAAACTGAAAAAAAAAATACATATCTTACTTCTAGAAATTATAATTACATTGAATTTCTTGTTTATCTTATCGTCAGACTTATTGGATTTTTTCCGGTATTGTATTTTTTTATCGAAGTATTGTATTTATTATTCAAACCTATATAAATTAAATAATCAAATTTAGGAGGGAAGGTACTGTTTTATGTGTATGAAAATAAATGGCAGACTGTCAAAGAAGAAAGGAATTAAATCAGATGACAGCTTTCTAGAAAAAATTTGACTTTCATATTCCATTGTTTTTTATCAAAGAAAAACTTCCACATGAATTAAATTAATTTCCTTGTTATTTGATAGTACTCCTACTAGGCTCCACGTGTTCTTTTCTCTGTTTATTTCACAATTTTTCTTGTATTCTTTTATGGTTGTTTCAACAAAGCAATTGATATATAGTTTTTTTTTTGTGCCAGAATTTGATATATATATTGTTTGTTGACTCGAGAACAGGAGCTTCTTTGCTGAATCTGTGATTGTGGTAGTTTTTACTCGATGATAGCCACTTCTAAAGCTTAACTTATTTAATGATTCAATTAATTTTCAAAATCATTAGCTAAACATTGAGAAATTCTCTCTTTACACACACACACACACACATAAACTCTTACCAGTATGCTCCATAGATAACTTGAAATTCCCACACTTTTGATTGCAAGTTCACAACTACGCTTTTATATTGTTCATATGAATTGGCTATACAAAGGGAATATATGACAAATTAGTAATTGAATTCCTATTAAGAAATGGTCACCTTTAAGTGAAATTTCTTTTTTTTTATTGCTCATAATATCCCCAGTACGATAGACCGATGACTAATTTGTTGAGGATTAAGCGGACAAGTGAACTAACCACTGTAATCAACCCAAATTGATTTAAATGAAACTACTTCCAATACAAAGATACTATCCACTAAAACATATACAAATTACTTTTTCTCAACTTGATAAAAACTGAAGAATAATTAAGAGTTTAATTTAACGAATATTTGCACACTATATATGAAAAAAAGAGTAAGTATTTAATATGTATCCAAAAAATACGATTAGTAGTTATTGGTGATTAATAAAAGATAAGAGCAACGACCAACAACATAAACAATGAGCAATATTTGGATTGTGGGAGGCGTCATTGATGAGGGAAGCAATTCATGTGAGACCTGACCAAGAGTTTGTCAAGAGCAGATAGATCGAATTCCACGGTTGACACTGACTTTTGAACAAATCATCTTATCATTATTCACTCACTTTGTGGTCAAGCCATCTCCACCATAAGATTCGTCTCTCCAAAAATATTGGTATCTTCTTGTTGTAAAAAGAGAACAAATTTTTAAATAAAATGATACTTCATCTTTATTTCTATTACTTATATAACGAGTTTTTTATTTTTTTATTATAAAAGCGTAATATTGCTACCAGTTTTATAGTTGTGAATATTATAGTCGATATTTTTTTCTTATATGCTACTAGTATGTTGGTGAATTCCACGTATGTATTGATGTTGATTTGGTCATAAAATTGTTGTAAGTTTGTGGTATAATATTTGGGAGCGTCGTTGTGAGTTTGATCCTAGTTGTAGCTTTAAGTTATATGCGTCTACTCATTTAATTCAAAAAAAAATTATGATAGTAATGTACAAAAAATTGCAATAATTATAGCAATTCATAATTTAATGTAATTATTTTTTTGTCAGCATAAGTTATCAATTAATTATTCTTGAAGTTGGTTATTTCATTTAATATGCCCGTAAACTTGCATTATTTTCTTTTACATAAAATTCTAAGTTGATCTACTAAACAAATTTATAAGGTGCAATTTTAGGCCTCTAGCATTGCTTACTTCCATTAAAAAAACATTATGTAGAATTTTAAATGTTTGAATATCTGATCTCGACAACACCTAATCAAGGGATTCAAATTTTTTCATTTATGTGATGGCCACAACCTAATTGAGAGTTTCTGCACGAGGCTCCGAGTATTGATATATCAGAATATTAGTTTAGTATTTTGTATTTTATTTCTCCTTAAAAAAATAATTAGTCTACACAAACATTAACTTCTTTGAATACTATCCATATATCCATCCATACGTACGTAGCTGCTGATAATAACATGATCGATGCTCCAAATCTTATTATTTAAAATAATATAAGGTTGAGTGCTTTGTTTTTTAATTCAACAATCACTATATGTATGCACGGAGAGGAACAATAAAAATTATAATTAAAGAGCCGCCTTAAGAGGAAAATATCAAATTTGACCGATCATTTGTTAGAGCATTTAAAAATTCAAATTTAAAAGCTTGTATTTTGCCTTTAAAAGAAATAAAAACTATTGGAAAACTAATTAAAGAGAGGTGATCGTGATTATATTTGTAGCTCTTCTAAAACCCTTACCTACATTTAACAAAAAATTCTAAAAATTTCACTGAAGGAACTAAAAGAAGGGGGCCCAAGACACGCTCCTTAAGGCAAGTTAGTCGTAAGATTTGAACATATAGCAAATTTGTTTTTATGATGTTTTAAATATCCCTTTTATTAACTCTTACATAGAAATTGATTGAATGTGAATATATTTTTTTTTTATTAAGAAGCGAAATCGCACTCCCCACAGTTCTTGATAAAAAAAACGGAAGGAGTATTTTAATCTTTTAAATAAGGGTGAAGGGGCAAAAATAGTCACCGTAATTCTCCAAATGGACAACTTTGGCACCCGTAATTTCGATGGTGCAAAACCGCTCATTATAAACCAAAATGGGACAAATCTAGCCACGCCGTTAAGTTGAAGCTAACAGACGTGTGTTTCTGCGCGGGGCCCACATTCATTAACCTACGTGGCATGCAGTCAGCAAGTAAAGTGAAGCCACGTTGGGAAGCCTTGACACATCACCAAATCCCCAAATTGAAGCACAAAACCCTAATCTCCAAATCGCTCCTTCATCCTTACCACACGCACCTTCGAATTTGTCGCTGAAATCACCATCCCCACCTCCATTTGCTCTCCTGCGTGAAACCCATACCCCATACCAGGTACCACGAAGCAACCCAGACCCCATACAAAGTCTCCAATGGGTTCGAGTGGTCCGCTGGTGCGAGTGCTTCGCTGGGGCGAGTGGTCACCTGGGTCGAGTGGTCCGATGGCTCGCGTGGCTTCGCCTTGGTTCGCGTGGGTCTGATGGTGGCTAGGATTTCATTGTTGGTGGATAGGGTTTGGGTTTGGGTCCGATGGTTGCTAGGGTTCGAACATGTTGGCACTTTGAGTGTGTTATGTTTGTGTTTTGTTGGGGCATGATAGTGTGTTTTGTTTTTGGGGCATCAAGTTGTTTTTTCTATTTTTTGTTAACATATGTAAGCATGGGCCCCAATATGACATGTTTATCTTTATTTTTTGCCACATCATATGCAATGTGACACATAATTCTTTATTTCGCCATGTCATCATGCCAAATCACCATTCCCAGTCAACTAACGGTCAAACTTAACACCTCTGTTTGAGAGTGCTAAATTTGTCCCATTTTAGTTTATAATGAACGGTTTTGCACCATCGAAATTACGGGTGCCAAAGTTGTCCATTTTGGAAATTACGGTGGCTATTTTTGCCCCTTCGCCCTTTAAATAATTACTACTATTACATAAGATGAATTAAAATATACTAAAAATATAATGTTTTTAGTTTTTTACTCTTTCTTCCTGCATAGTCCAGAAACGTGGTTGTGAGAATGAGAGGATGAATTTATTTTTCTTTTCAGTATAAGGAGGACATATGAGTCTTTTTGTGCTGGAAGATGATTAAAGTAAGGTCCCTAGGGACCCTACGTTAATTTGGTCAATTGATGAGATGTTTTCTGTATTATGTGTGATAAGTGAGACCTCAAATTAATTTTCTTAATCAACTATTTGTATTATTTATTAATTTTGAATTTTATGGTTTACTCATTGAGGACCATATGCAGCACGTTGTAAAAATGTTTTTTGTTTTAAAAAATGTTTAATTAGAACATCTGTATATAGCATAAATCATTTTCACGGAAGCATTAATTATAAAATGACCACCTAATCAAATCATACCATATTTTCCATATGTAGTTCTTGCTGACCCATTTTCTCATCAAATCTCTTTATATTAGTAAGTGGACTAATTTTATGCGAATTACGTATAGAATTTGAAGTGAATTTTACATACGTGCGTACTCATCATTTCTGAACAATGTAACTATATGTTATAAATGTTATATTTAATTATTGATTAGATTTGATGTTACTAAACAGTTATATATAAAAAGAGATAACCTAAAGGCTGAATTGTTTTCATTGGCTAGATTGTAGAGAAATTCCGTAGTTTTACCAATCAACCGATGTGATAAAGAGGCTTCTTTAGTTTTCATGCATATATAAAAATTTGAATTTAGGCAATAAAAGGGAAGTCATTTTTAACTTTCCAACTAATTAACAACCCATGTTATACACACAAACACTACTTCTAGAGATATTTTACTATGAAAGTTGAGTTTAAAATTGAAGTAATAATTATGGACTTGTAATTAATAAATCTTTAACTTTTCTGTTAACAGTCATTTTTATTTATAATTTTTTGGTATTCAACATTGGTGGTGAGTAGTTCAAATCTAACTATTCAATTCCAATTTGTTAAAAAACAAATCTAGTGTCACTTCAGAATTTGTAAGTTGCAACTAATCCATCATGATATTTGTGGCGACAAATTAAATAATGATAATTGAAAATCAGAGGCGAACGTTCCAAAGATAAAATTATAGCAATTAGTTAAAATTACAAATAGAGACAAAGAGGCAGTTGTTCCATACATATGATGCACCAACCAATCGAGCATGAGATATCTAAACACTTAGCCGCTAATGCATGTTTGCTTTTACACTGTGTCAGTGTAACAGCTTACAACTTAATAGAGTATCTTTAATATTCATGGTTATATTAGAATTCATTTTTCGTAATCAAAAGTTAAACGAACTCGGTGTTTTTTTTTGTTCATTCTGGAACACAGAATGTGTTTCCATTTTGACCATTTTTATTAGCATTTTGCATTTCCTTTTATATAACTACAGCCAAAAAAATAAAATAGAATTAAAATGCTCAAGTATTGATGAAGTTAGGACAGAAGTAAAAGAGGCCGGCTTTATTCATATATATTAAAAGAGGTCGGCTTTCCATTGTGATTTTCCAATTCATAATTGGTGCCTATCAAATAGTTCAGTTTTCATAAATAAATAATATTTAAAAAATGGGCAAAAGTGCTGATCTAATAATTAACTATTTTACTTCTGGCAAAAATAATAAATGACTGTTTCGTGGTGCAAAAATAATAACTAACTTTCTTAACCGGTGCAAATATGATAAAACCGTTGTTGAATGATAATTTGTAGTTATCTGTAATCTTATTGATATTATTTTTCAAAGTTAAAATACCATTTTACCCCTCCAATTGAAACCAAACCTTCTTCATCCTCCTCCCCTTCAACAACTATCGCTGCCTCTCCACTTCCTCTTCCCCTTCTTAGAAGCTGGCATCAAGTTTGTTGCTTTGTTATGTTCAGTAAAATCAAATTGACATGAACCAGATTCTAACTCCTTTCCTTCCATGGCAAATCGTCTCCTCCACTGCCAATTTAGTGATTTACCATTTACCAATTTTACATGCCTTTGCTTTGTTCTGTTCAATTTTACTTTCCTTTTCACACATGAAAATTAAATTATGGAACCCTCCAGACTTCTTTTTCCCTTTCATCAACAACACCAGCAAGAACATCACTCTTTTTTGTTATAAAAAAAAGAACATCACTCTTTTCAGAAACTCAACTTTCTAAACTTATAAAAAAATGGAATCTTTAAACTCTGAAAAGGCCTACTATCAATCAGAACATAGATCTTCCGCCGTCAAACCCCATAATCAGCAAACCAATGTGACAACCCCAGATTACAAAAAATCAGATCCCACACTAACATTCTACCAAGACCAAGACACACAGGCATACGACATACATGTTACTTAATTGCACACAACCCAGATGAGAAAGCTAAGAAATTTGAGATCCAACTAACAAGGATTATCACAAGGCTTAAGAATTAAAGGATCCAGTTTAGCCCTACAAACGGGACAAAGAAATGATTAGAAAGCCAAGCATCAACACATTCAACATGGAAACTGTAATGCCCTAAAAAATCTTCTTAAAGCAATACTGATTAAATGAAGAACAATTCAATCACAATAAAAGGTAATCTGGAAATTACTTCTTAATATTAATTAAAATGAGAGGGAGTTTACAAGATGTACTTCTTGAACAGAAAATACAACATAACCTATTCTGAATACAAGATTTCCTATTTAAACTAGATTACATCTAGGATAACTATCATGCCACGTCTCGGGATCATGCCTTCTGGTACATGGTTGTGGTTGCCTACGTGTCACAACAACTACTCCCCACGTCCAACAGCTTTACTTCCAACTACTCAGGAATAACTTCTCCACCAAGTTAGTGGTTGCCTTCAGGTACTCAAGGATGGTTCTGGACTTCCTTCCTTGGATTACAACAGGTTGGACTTGATTTCGATATGGGCTTCACTTGTAGCCCAAACAGGATGCTATTCAAGTTGTTGAAATACGATCTGGTTTATTATTCAGACCTGCCACGTGTCAATCACCATTCGAAATTTGAATCAGTAAGAGAGAGAGAGGGGGGGTAACGGGTTACCACATTAACTCCCCTATAGCGACACGTGTCTGGTTTATGCTGACACGAGTAGGTGTAATCATTCCCTGGAATTCTGTCAGGCGTTGGAAGCGTAGGTTTGTGGTGGTGCATAAGAGATGTTTGGTTCCAGATGGTGGTCCTCTTAGGACAGAGTGGAACAATTTATGTAAGTAGATGTTTTAACTTCTGGTTCTGGTATCTGGTGTCTGGTAATGTTTTGGGAGTATATGGCTCATATGAGCCATATACTTGTTGGTTCTTCATGCAGTTAAGGCTGAGGAGAAAAGGTTCCTTTGCGTCCAGCCTCCGAGGAGTTGATAGCGGCAATCATGGCTCTTCCCGCTGACAAGCGTACTTATATCAAGATCTTCAAGATCGGTATGGCTATCTACCTTCTAACTTGTTTTGTCAGGCGTGTCGTCTGGTTGCGTTTTATGTTGAGCTTCTCGTTTCTGGTGTTTAGGTGATCCTGACGTCCCCAAGTTGAAGTTGAGAGCAACAGATGCCGGGAAGAAGAGAAGGAGTAGCACGGAGAGTGGATCAAGTGGTGACGTGGTTTCAGAAACAATAGCGTCTCGGATGAAGAGGGCCAAGGGTGCTGTTGCTGTGACTTCGAAGGGGGCTGTTGAGCTAGACCCCATTAACGAGGAGGTTGACAAGTCAAAGGAAGTTGGAACTATAACTGCGGTCCCGGAGACTGCGGTTGTGGACTTGGACACAATCCTGGACGTGGGTGACAGGAGAGGTGAAGCACTAAAGGCCTCTGGTAATACTGGTGGTCAGGATTTGTTGGTTTCACTAACTACTAGCTCCTTTAAGGTCTGTGGTGTAGGTTTTAGTCTGGTTTTTGTCACAAGATGTGATCCTGCACATTTTATTCTTGTGGGTTTGTTATTAAGGCTTCTGGTTTTGACAGGTCAATCAGGTAGCTGAGGCTGTGCGTAAGCGTTTCTGGGATTTAGAGAAGTCAGCTGAGATGTTTCGCATAGAATGTGACACTTTGATAAAGCGTGTGAAGCATCTGGAATGGTTTGACCGGGAGATGAGGGAGAAGCAGACAACTTATGAAGCTACTCACAAGTTATACAGAGATACAACTGAGGCAAAGCTTCGAGATCTCACTCGGGATCTTGAAATGGCAAAGGGCGAGGATGTAGATGCCAGAGAGGAGGTGAAGCTCTCAGATATTACAATCGATGGTTTGAATGCCACCATCAGGGACTTGAGGAAGCAGCTTGCCGACTTGGAGGAGGAGAGGGACAAGAGTGAGAAGAAGGTTGAAGCTTTGGTTGAAAGAGAGAGGCGGGAAGTTTCAAAGTTCATGTTGTTTGAACGCATTCGTATGGTGAAGGATTTCCAGGCAGGAGGAGGTGCTAATTGGGATTTGAAGGAGTTGGAGCAACAGTTCTAGGATGAGGGCTACTCCATGCCTTTATCTGGTGATAGTGATGAAGAATCAGGGGGCGAGGAAGAGGTTAATTCTCATCCTGAGATGTCTGGTTCAGACAAGAAGCAAACTCCTGACAATGAAGAAGGAACCGGGGACTCCCATGAAGTAGACGGGAAGGATGTTTAGATATTTTATGTGTAGTAATTTCTTGTGTTTTATGTTATGGACATGTTTTTCTGGTGAATGTTGTTTTTGTTTGACTAGTGTTAACTAGTTGTGTTCTGGTTATCTTAGGGAAATGTAATTATGACATTTATGAAATGTAAGTCGCGCATACTTACTTGTGTATTCTTCTGGTATTTTGATTTGATATCTGGTAGATGCATCTTTCTGGTTGAGCGATCTGGTTAGACAAACACGATCAGGTTATGTCAGAGGGATTAGGATTAAAATAGGCATTAATTAGAGTCTGAGATTCGTGCAAGTCTAATTAGAGTTTGGTATACCTTAGATATTGGAATCAGGTTACTCGGGGATGTGGTGGATCGTCATCCATACATCTTTCTGGGCTCGGGGTTTTCTATAAGTTATGTACCGGGTTAGTAGCTACTATGTATTTAGAATTGATAAGAGATTTAAAGCGACAAATGAATAAACAAATGAAGTAATTTAGGAAGAGTAAACGTAAGACATAAGTATTATGTACCTTTGGCTCCGGGAAGTTGTACCAAGTGAGATGCATTCAGTTGGTGGAACTTGTGTTGGAAGTTAACCTCCTGACTCTGGGATCTCATTTGAGAAGAGTGGATTTGTTTACTGTCTAGGCGTTGGCTCCGGGAAGTTATATCATCAGAAGTTTAGTTTTGGTGATAGAACTTATGTCGGGGCATTGCTAGGATATTGGCTCCGGGTAGTTATGTCGTTAGCAAGATGTTCCTTGTGACAGAACTTAGCTCTGGACATTGCCTGATGGTTGGCTCTGGGAAGTTATATCATCAGGAAAGTGTTCCTGTTGATAGAACTTAGTTCTGGATAGTGCCTGATGATTGGCTCCGGGAAGTTGTATCATCAGGAAAGTATTCCTGTTGATAGAACTTAGTTCTGGATAATGCCTGGTGATTGGCTCCGGGAAGTTATAGTGCTATAGTATTAGAGGAAAAGGAATTTGGATGCTATGGGAAGTACCTTTTCAGATGTATTGCGTTCCAACTTCTGGGGAGCAATTTTCCTTTAGAGTCTCGCAATTGGTATGATCCTGGACCTGTGATGCTTTCAATCTGGTAAGGGCCTTCCCAGTTGGGGCTGAACTTTCCGTCTCTGGATTCTGGTGTATTTGGGAAGACTTTTCGCAAAACCAACTCCCCTACTTGGAAGCGTCGTTCTTTGACATGTTTGTTGTATTGACGGGCTATCTGCTGTTGATAGGATGCCATCCGGATTAGAGCCTGTTCCCGTTTGAGATCTAGTAGATCCAGTTCGTAGTTCAGGTTAATGTTGTTAATCTCTTCGTTTGTCCACTTGTACCTTAGACTTGGTAGCCCGAATTCGACGGGGATCATTGCTTCTGATCCATATGTTAAGGAGAAGGGTGTCTCTCCCGTTGGAGTTCTTGCTGTGGTCCTGTAAGCCCATAGTACTGCTGGAAGTTCATCTGCCCATTTTCCTTTGGCTTTCTCTAGTCGTTTCTTCAAGGAAGACACAATTGTCTTGTTACTGGCTTCTGCTTGGCCGTTGGACTGGGGATTCCGGGGAGTGGAGAATTTCAACTTGATGCTCCATTTGGTGCAGAACTTCCTGAATTTTGATCCAATGAATTGGGACCCATTATCGCATACTATCTCATATGGTAGTCCAAACCTGCAAACAACATTCTTCCAGATAAAGTCAATGACTTATGGTTCTTTGACTTGTTGAAATGCTCCTGCCTCTATCCATTTGGTAAAGTAATCAGTCACCATCAACAAGAACAAGCGTTTTCCTGGTGCTGGTGGTAACTTCCCGACTATGTCCATCCCCCATCTCATGAAAGGCCATACCGGAGTCAGGGAGTGTAGGAATTCTGGGTGGTGCTGGAGTGCGGGTGCAAATCTTTGGCATTTGTCACATTTGGAAATAAGTTTCTGGGCATCTTGTTGCATTTTAGGCCAAAAGTATCCTGCTCTCAGGAGATTTCTAACCAAGTTTCTGGAACCAGAATGGTTACCACACTCTCCTTCATGTGTTTCTCTTAATGCATATTCAGAATCGTCTGGGCCGAGACATTTCTGGTAGATGCCTGCAAAGGACCACCTGTAGAGTTCGTTCCTGAATATCCGGTATCTGGATGCCCGTTGTTTGATTCTTCTGGCCTCACTTTGATCATCCGGGAGTACACCTGTGTCCAGGTATCTGTAGATTGGAGATCTCCAATCGTCTGGTCTATAATTGGCCTGGACATGGTGGACAGGTGTGGTGGTTAGTACTGAGTCTTGTAATCGTATGATTGGGATGACTCGGGTTCTGGAGCTTGGGATGGTGGATCCCAAGTTTGCTAATGCGTCAGCATGCTTGTTGATATCTCTGGGTATCTGCGTTAATTTGAATTCCCTGAATGATTTTGATATCGAAGTGGCCATAGTATAATATTTTTGCATTCGGGAATCCTTTACCTGATATTCTCCTTGGACTTGTTTTGATACAAGTTGGGAATCGCATCGCACTTCAACGTCTTGCGCTCCAAGTTCTACTAGTAAGCGCATTCCGATGATTAATGCCTCGTATTCAGCTTCATTGTTGGTTGCTCTGAAAGTACATTGGAAAGACTGTTCCATGGTATCTCCGGTTGGTGACTGGATGACCACTCCGAGTCCAGTACCTTTCGAGTGTGTTGAGCCATCGACATACAAGATCCAAGTATCTGGGATTAATTCATTGCTCATGCAAATCAAACTTCTAGCCACACCTATCTGGATTTCAGGTGCAAATTCAGCCGTGAAATCCGCTAGTACTTGAGACTTTATTGCAGTTCTTGGGACGTATGATATATCATATTGACCGAGTTCGATCGCCCACTTGACTAGTCTGCCCGATAAGTCTGGTTTCTGGAATATGGCTCTGAGCGGGTGAGATGTCACAACCTGGATGGGGTGGCTCTGGAAATACGGTCTCAACTTTCGGGATGCTACGACTAGGGCTAGTGCTAGCTTTTCGATAGGCGAGTACCTGGTCTCAGCGTCTAGGAGAGTTTTGCTTACATAGTATACTGGATACTGTATTCCTGGATCTTCGCGTATGAGTACAGCACTTACAGCATGCCCAGATACAGACAAGTACAACTGAAGTAACTCACTGGGTTTTGGTTTGGAGAGGAGTGGCGGTTTGGACAGGTATTCCTTGAGGCCTTGTAAGGCTGCTTCGCATTCCGGACTCCACTCAAAAGTTTTGTTCTTTCTGAGTGTTTTGAAGAAAGGATGACACTTGTCTGAAGAACGGGAGATGAACCTGTTCAGAGCTGCAATCATTCCTGTTAGCTTTTGCATATCTTTTGCTCGTCTGGGAGAGCAGATGTTCTGGATGGCTGTTATCTGGGTGGGATGAGCTTCAATGCCTCTACTCGAGACCAAATATCCAAGGAACTTCCCGGACTTGACCCCGAAGGAGCATTTTTCTGGATTAAGCTTTATATTGTACTGCTTCAGGATTCTGAATGCCTCCTGTAAGTTCGAGATGTGTTCTTCCTTGGACTGGGATTTAACAAGCATGTCATCCACGTAGACTTCCATGGATTTTCCGATCTGGTTTTCAAACATTTTGTTGACCAACCTTTGATAGGTAGCTCCTGCATTCTTTAGGCCGAAAGGCATTACTTGGTAGCAGAATGTCCCTCTGTCCGTGATGAAAGAGGTCTTTTCTTGATCTGGAGGATACATCCGGATTTGGTTGTATCCGGAGAAAGCATCCATGAAGCTTAGCATCTGGTGTCCAGAAGTGGCATCTACCATCATGTCAATGTGTGGTAATGGGAAAAAATCCTTGGGGCAGGCTTTATTCAAGTCTGTGAAATCTACACAAACACGATGTTTTCCGTTCTTCTTGGCCACTACTACAACATTGACTAGCCACTCTGGGTAAGTCACCTCCCTTATTGACTTGACTGCCAATAGTTTCTGGACTTCTTCCTGGATGATTTGGTTTCTGTCCGTACCGAACTTCCGACGCTTTTGTCGGATAGGCTTGTGTTTTGGATCCACATTCAATCTATGGATATTGATCTGGGGATCGATTCCGGTCATGTCAGAATAGGACCAAGCGAAACAATCTTGATTTTGTATCAAGAATGTTATCAGTTGGCTCTTCAAGTCTGGGCTGAGATCATTTCCGATGAAGAGTTTCTTGTCTGGCTGGTTTGGGTCGATCTGGATGGTTTCGAGTCCGGTGGATGATTCATCCCTGGTCTGAGGTCTCAGGGATGATCCCTGTAATTGCTATGCTGGTAGTTTTTCGGACTTCTTCAGGGAAGTCTGGTAGCACTCTCGAGATGTTTTCTGGTCTCCCCTGATCTGGCGTACTCCCCAAGGAGTATAGAATTTAACTCGTTGGTGCAAGGTGGATGGTACAGCCTTCATCTGGTGGAGCCATGGTCGTCCCAGGATGGCGTTGTATGGAGAAGGGCAATCCATAACATGGTAAGTAAATGTTTGATTAATTCCGGCAGCATATGTTGCTAGATTAATCACAGCCATTGACTTGTCAGCAGCGCCATTGCCGAATACCAGGGTGGTTGGATAGTATGACATGGCCGATTCCATGTTCATTTCCTTAACCGTATTCAAGTAAATAATATTGACAGAGCTACCTGGATCTATGAGGACCCTCTTGACTTCGCAGTTGGCTAGGTAGATTGAGATGACAAGAGCATCATCATGGTTCTGGTCATTGATCTCATGGTCAAAGAATGCTAATGGCCCTTCTTGTGCCTCTAAGTCTTCACCACCTATAGTCAGGGATTCTATCTGGTCAATTAAGGTCCTGATGTGTCTCTTGGCAGCAGAATAACTGGTTCCCATGATACAAGATCCTCCGTTAACAAAGTTTATCATCTTGGTTGGAATCGGCGGATTTGCAGGAGTGGGTTGTGTATTGCTTGTCGTCTTGTTTATCTGGTTCTGCTTCTTTGATCCCTCGAGCAAATGCTCTAGGTAGCCTCTCTTCAAGAGTTCCGAGACTTGGAAGCGCAGGGATATGCAATCATCGGTCTTGTGTTCGTGATCTTGGTGGAAGTCACACCATTTAGATTTGTCTCGCTGCTCCGGGGGTACCTTTATTTTTCCCGGCCATCGCACTTGATCCCCCATTTTTCCTAGTTCTTTAACTAGTTCCTTCGCGGATAACTGCAAGCCTTGCTCTTCTATTCGGGGAGCCGGTGGTCTGCTTGGTCTGGTTGACCTCCCGGATCGTTCTGGTGCCTTTTTAGCATTAGAGTAGGACTCTGCTCTGGGAGGCTTTTCTGGTCGCTCCTTTCGTTTCTTGCTTTTGCCTGCATGACTAGACTCGGATTCAGGTGAGTCATAGTCTCGGTTCATCCGGTCTTCTTCTAGCCTGACTTCGGCCAATACCCTCCGCATGACCTCTGTCCATGTCTTAGGTTGGCATTTGGTCAGCTCTTCATACAAGGGCATCCAGGTCCACAATCCCTTCCTGAAGGCGTTTATACATGTCATTTCATCCGGGTGATCTATCTCCAACCTTTCCTTGTTGAATCTGGTAACAAAGCTGCGAAGGGTCTCCCCTCGTTTGATATGAAGCCTGTACAAGTCATCAGCAGTTTTTTCCAACCGTTTGCTACTTGCGAATTGACTCACGAAAGAGTCGTGTAGTTCAGCAAATGTGGCGATGGATCCTACTTCAAGATGCATATACCATTTGAGAGCGGGTCCTGTGAGAGTCATCCCGAATCCCCTACACATACATGCTTCGCGCACTTTCTCAGGGACTGTGATGGCGAACATGCGTTGCTTGTAATGTGCCATATGATGATCCGGGTCTGTTGAACCATCATAAGGTGTAATGGCCGGATAAACCAACCTGGAAGGTAGCTTTGCTCTGGATATGGCCTCAACGAATGGTGAATCTGCGTAACTGGAAGGATCATTTTTCTCGAAGGGGATCGGGGCTCCTGGAAGTTGGAACATGGTTGCTTTCAGTTCATCTAACTCCCGTTGCATCCGCTTAATTTCCGGGTAGGTTCTCCGCATTTTTCGCATTCTGGGGGTTGAGTTTCTGGGAACGGTTATTTTGGATGTCAAGTGCCTTCGTGGCTTCTTGGGAGGGTCAGGTTTGCCAAGTGTGTCGTTGGAACTTCCAACTCCTTCTTCGTCCTCGTCAGAAAGTTCGACTCTGGGGTTGTAATCCGGGTCATCATACTCATTGTTCTGGTATCGATCATCCATTCTGGTATCTTGTGGTTTAGTTTCTGGGTTCTGATGTTTGTTTCTCCTTCTGGTTTGACGGCATTTGTGTTCTAGATCTCTATGCCTCTCCTCTGGTATTGCGCGTTCAGGAATCCGGTGATTATCTCGCACTTCTGTGTGTCGAGATCGATGTTCATGTAGGTCTTCGTCAGGCTGGTATTGTTCTGGGTTCTGGTATTCAGGGTCTGCGTTCCGGTGATACATACTTTCGGAAATCACTCTTGGAATAGGTTGTTCCTCTTCCATATTATCTTCTGGTATATGGAGTCGGGCCATCCTTAATTCGGTGATTTCAAGTTTCAGGTTCCTATTTTCGCTTGACAGCTTCTTTAGCATCGCAAAGTGTTCTCGCTGCTGCTCTTGTAACCGTTGCACAGTGAGCAACAGTGGATCATTTTCTGGAACGTTACGGGGGGCTTCCTGAGTGTTCCCTCCAGGGTATCCAGTAGAGGAAATCTCTTGGATATTCGAGTGTGCTGGCGCGTCAGGGTTGAGAGGCGACATCGCGTCGTCTTCCATGGTTCGGGGTTGCAAGGTAACGAGAAGAAATATGAATTTCTCCCCACAGACGGCGCCAAATGTAATGCCCTAAAAAATCTTCTTAAAGCAATACTGATTAAATGAAGAACAATTCAATCACAATAAAAGGTAATCTGGAAATTACTTCTTAATATTAATTAAAATGAGAGGGAGTTTACAAGATGTACTTCTTGAACAGAAAATACAACATAACCTATTCTGAATACAAGATTTCCTATTTAAACTAGATTACATCTAGGATAACTATCATGCCACGTCTCGGGATCATGCCTTCTGGTACATGGTTGTGGTTGCCTACGTGTCACAACAACTACTCCCACGTCCAACAGCTTTACTTCCAACTACTCAGGAATAACTTCTCCACCAAGTTAGTGGTTGCCTTCAGGTACTCAAGGATGGTTCTGGACTTCCTTCCTTGGATTACAACAGGTTGGACTTGATTTCGATATGGGCTTCACTTGTAGCCCAAACAGGATGCTATTCAAGTTGTTGAAATACGATCTGGTTTATTATTCAGACCTACCACATGTCAATCACCATTCGAAATTTGAATCAGTAAGAGAGAGAGAGAGGGTAACGGGTTACCACAGAAACCATGGTTACAACCTGGGACAACACGAGCAGGTTGTTCATTCTCGATCTCATCTATGGAATAAGGGGAAGAAGAAGTGGGGAGACGGCGATAGTTGGAGAAGGGGAAGAGGAAGGAGAGGTGGATGAAGAAGGTTTAAGTTTTAATTAAGAGGGGTAAAATGGTATTTTAACTTTGAAAAATAATATCAATAAAATTACACATAAATACAAATTATCATTCAACACCGGTTTTATTATATTTGCACCGGGTAAGAAAGTTAGTTATTATTTCTGCACCGCGAAACAGTCATTTATTATTTTTGCCAAAAGTGAAATAGTTAATTATTAGATCAGCACTTTTGCCCTTAAAAAATTATAAACATCAGTCTTTTTTAACTTAAGTGCCATCACCTAAAAACTTGCTTTTGTGACGATGATATATGAGATGTTAGTCATTAGAGTTGAAATTCAAACATTAATAATGCGTTTAAATTCATCCAGACTAGCCCGGATATTTTTATTTGCATGGTCTATATCAATATCATAGGTAGCAAACTACTGCCGTATTATTAGAAATAATAACATTATATTTAGAGAAACCAATTATTCATCTATTCTTAAATATAAAACTGAGTTACTTTTTACGAATTTAGGTAATTAAATGGATCATTCTATACATGTTATGTTTATTTATAAATAAAATAAACTAGCAAGTTTAGAGAGAAAAATCAGGAAAACAATCTATAAGTAATTTATTTATTTCCATAATGTTCTTTAAAAAAGTCTTAATATATATCATGAATAATGGAGGAACTAATAACTGAACGTTATTATTTTAAAAAAAAAAATTAAAAAATTCTTCTATTAAGCTTCATCAAATATGGAAAGCAGAACTCTTCAAGTCACTTTAAGATCCAACTGAAATGAGTTTTTGTTTCTTTAAAATATTGAAAATCCATTGAAGCAAAATATTTTCAAATAGGCATTCAGATGGTGTTCTATGAATTGAGAAAGTGCTGTTTCCAAATGTAGTATTTGGCTATACATACTCCTCATATTACTTTTTTTTAATAAAATAAAAAATAAAAAGTAACGTGTACAAGTCAATTTTTTTTTATTTTCATTATATAATAACAAAAAAGTGTAGATGAGTTTGATTTAGGGGCTGACAAACAATAATATACTTCCGTGTTTTAAATATAAGATCATTCTCACTTTTTTGTGGAAGTTAAAGAAGCAAACTAAAATACTAAACTATAATATTTGTCACATATAATTATATTATAAGTTGATTTATAAGTAGAATAAATACAGTTTGATGAAAAAGATAATTATAAACATTTTAAAGTGATTAATTTTGCTTCCATAATTTCTCTAAAAAGTTAAAAAGGTCGGATATGGGAAGTAGTATATAGGGAAAAGCCCAAATAAATCATTCCCAATACTCAAAAGGACAAGTGATGAACCTAAACTTCCAAAAGTACTATGAAGAAACCAGCACTTACTTGTCATTTTAAAATTTTGCGAGTTCCTTCATAGTCCTTTGGGAAGTTTAGGTTCCTCACTTATCCTTTTGGTATTGAGAGGAATTTATTTGGGATTTTCCCTAGTATATATCAACTAGTATTATTGTTCTCTTAGTTTAAAACACAGCAGCCGCGGAGAGGAAATAAAATTAACTCAACGAACTGTTGCAAAACTCCAACTTTAACGAACTAAGAAATTAGTCAAACTGACCACGAGCTTGGATTTTAATATTAGTTGATTTTCACAGTGAATAATTAAAGAAAAATCGTGGACACGTTTTCGGTGGAAAGAACATGAAGTAAATTAATAATGCTAAATACATGGAAAAAAGTAATAGCACTCCCTGAACTCAATAATATACATGAAACTTATTTTTTTAACACAAACAAATAAACCACTAAATTTACAATATTTTACATATAGTTATATTACATGTCCGTCTACAACTTCAAAAGTATAAATATAATACTTTAAAATAATTTATTTTTTAAGAAAACCAACTTAAACATATTTTTTTGCATTTTTTATGATTAATTGAACATTTTTTATGCGGTTATGGGACTTGGGACTTGGGTATGGAGCTCCACCTATAAAAATTCATAACGTCGCTTTGACTAAAAAATTATAATTAGAAACATGTTTTTTTGCATTTCTTTTAAGTTTATCCAAATAAGAAACATTTTTATAATATTATAAAAAAAAAGAAACATTTTTATAAATAAAAAATAAGAAAATCAATAAAAGCGGGCTTCTAATTAGGAAGGAAGAAATTGCAGGCCAAGACCCTCTCTGGTTAATTGACTGACCCCTATCTCCGTCTCAACTTTGAACTTTGAACACCTCCTTCCTCTCCATCTCATCATCATTACTTGGAAAGAAAGCAGCCAAAAAAAAAAACAGAGTCATCCCCAAAAAGTCAAACTCAGAATATTAGAATATTATATTATAATTATAATCTAATTATGACATTACTATACTAAATAAAATAATGTTACGTTCTTCCCCTGGCAGCCTCCCCTGCTTCTAGAATAACCCCCTCCCTGGCCTCCCATCTTCATCCTCCATGCTGTTTATGATATAATATACACATATCAATCAAAAACGGCTCAACGACTTTTTTTTAGCAAGAAAATTCTGAATATAAATATATCTATAAACCAAAAATACAACATCCATTCAAGACTTCGACTTGTTCTTCATTTCTTGTTTATACCGTCTTCTTCTATAATGTCTCTTCCCAGAATCACTCATTCTTCTCTCTCTTCTCCATAGTTTTTTCTTCACACACCATCCTTTGCCTCCATAGCTTCTCTAGTTTCTGTTTCTTTCATTGTTTTCCAAGTTCTGTGAGTTTCTTCTCTGTATATATCCGTTGACCAAAGTCAACGTACTGTTGTTATGATGGACTCCAATGATGATAATAACAACAATAACAATGAAGCTAGTAACTCCTCACGTTACAATCCTCCTTTGAAGTCATCCTCAATAAGAAGCATAACCTCTAATCATTCCAGAGGATCAGACAGAGTTTCATTTCAAGAAGTCACTTTAAGCCATTCAGATTCTTCTTCAAAGCCTGTTCGTCATGGTTCAAAAGGAGCTGAATCTGATGGATTCAACGTTTCACAGAAGGAAATCAATGACGACGATGCAAGGTTGGTTTATATAAATGATGCTGAGAGGACAAATGAGAGTTCTGAGTTTGCTGGGAATACTATACGTACAGGAAAATATAATATCATTACTTTTCTGCCTAAGAATTTGTATGAGCAGTTTCATAGGATTGCTTATGTTTATTTTTTGGTGCTTGCTATTATTAATCAGATTCCTCAGCTTGCTGTTTTTGGTAGAGCCGTTTCCATTTTGCCTCTTGCATTTGTTTTGTTTGTGACTGCTGTGAAGGATGCTTTTGAGGATTTTAGGAGGCATAGGTCAGATAGTGTGGAAAATAGTAGATTAGCTGATGTTCTAGTTGGTGATGAGTTTGAAAAGAAGAAATGGAAGGATATTAGAGTTGGTGAAGTTGTTAAGATTCATGCAAGTGAAACTATACCTTGTGATATTGTTTTGTTGTCTACTAGTGATCCTACTGGGGTTGCATATGTGCAGACTATAAATTTGGATGGGGAGTCAAATTTGAAGAGTAGATATGCTAAGCAAGAGACCCTTTCAATGCAATATGGAAGTGGTACATTTAGTGGTTTGATTAAGTGTGAGAAACCTAATAGGAATATATATGGGTTTCAAGGTAATATGGAAGTTGATCAGAAGCGTTTGTCACTTGGATCATCTAATATTGTTCTGAGAGGCTGTGAGCTGAAGAACACTGAATGGGCTCTTGGTGTTGCTGTGTATTGTGGCAGTGAGACCAAAGCTATGCTGAATAATTCAGGTGCTCCATCTAAGAGAAGTAGGTTGGAGACTTTGATGAACTCAGAGATAATTATGCTCTCTTATTTTCTTATAGCTTTGTGTACTGTCACTTCAGTTTGTGCACTTGTTTGGTTGGAGCGTAACAAGGATGAGTTAGATTATATGCCTTTTTATCGGAAGCTTATCTTTTATGAGAAAGATGATAATGGAGACTTTGACACTTATAGGTATTATGGAATGGGATTGGAATTTGTTTTCACATTCCTCACGTCTGTTATAGTGTTCCAGGTCATGATCCCTATATCTTTGTACGTTTCTGTGGAGGTTGCCCGTGTTGGTCAGGCCTACTTCATGGTCCGGGACCACAGAATGTATGATGAGGAGTCAAATACCAGGTTTCAGTGCAGGGCTTTGAACATCAATGAAGATTTGGGGCAAATCAAGTATGTTTTCTCTGACAAAACTGGTACACTTACTGAGAACAAGATGGAGTTTCAATGTGCAAGCATCTGGGGTGAGGATTACAGTATAACAAATGAAATCCAGGAGAATGAACAAGTTGAATACCCCGTTGAAGGTACAATATTTTTTTTCCACATTAGATAGTTTTAATCGTTTTCTTCGATTTTACTTGTTAATTAATAAAAGTACTGTTTTGTGTTTTTTAATAGTGGATGGAGTAGTGTTGAGGCCCAAGATGAAGGTGAAAGTAAATCCGGAACTTTTGCAGTTATCAAGAAGTAGGCTTGAAAGCAACAAAGTAAAACCAATTCATGACTTCTTCCTAGCACTGGCAGCATGCAATACCATTGTTCCTCTTCACGTTGACACATCTGATCCTAAAGTGAAGTTGATAGATTATCAAGGGGAGTCACCAGATGAACAAGCACTGGCATATGCGGCTGCCACCTATGGCTTTACTCTCATAGAACGGACCTCAGGCCACATAATTATTGATATTCAGGGGGAGAGACAAAAGTAAGATCAATTGTTATTTTTGCATTTCTTACTTCTCAATCAGTTTACAATTAAGTGACAAGATTTGCATTTTCAATCTATATTAAGCATAGAGGAGATATTTCCTGCAATTTTTTTTTTGCGTAGAGTCTTCGGTGTCCGGCCCCCATTCGGGGAACCGACTAATCCGAAGTCGCCGCCGGGATTCCCCAATTGGGGGGTGACGACTTCCCAAGGGTTCGAACTCATGACCTGGTGGGTACGCGGTGCCTTACCTTCCCCTTTCTTACCAGCTGGTCTACGCCCCCTTGGGCTAATTTTTCTTAGATGTTTACTTAGTAGTTGATAGTATGCATGCGCTTTTTTTCTATTTAGTAACAGGTGGCAATTGTTATCTTTTAGCACAAGTCATTTGAATAGCTCTCTTGTGATGTAGTGCTCATACAGTTTTCGTGCTTATTTACTTTGTACTGATGTTTACCCTTATGGTAAATGCAGATTCAATGTCTTGGGCTTGCACGAATTTGATAGTGACAGGAAGAGAATGTCAGTCATATTGGGGTATCCTGACAATTCTGTGAAACTTTTGGTCAAGGGTGCTGATACATCCATGTTAAGTGTAATAGATAAGTCATCAAACATGGACATAATACATGCAACTGAAAGCCATCTCAACTCTTACTCTTCTCTGGGGTTGAGGACTCTTGTCATTGGAATGAGGGAGCTGAATGCTTCAGAATTTGAGCAATGGCAGCATTCCTTTGAGACAGCAAACGGTGCTTTGATGGGCCGGGCTGCTTTACTTCGTAAGGTTGCTAAGAATATTGAAAAGAATGTCTGCATATTGGGTGCATCTGCTATTGAAGATAAATTGCAGAAAGGGGTGCCAGAATCCATCGAGTCTTTGAGGACTGCAGGTATTCAGGTTTGGGTATTGACTGGAGACAAACAGGAAACTGCCATATCAATTGGCTTTTCCTCAAAGCTCCTTACAGGTGACATGACTCAGATTATAGTTAATAGCAACAATAAAGAGTCCTGCAGAAGGAAATTACAAGATGCCTTAGTCATGTCCCAAAAACTCATGCCCTCTTCTGATGTTGCCAATGATACTGCAACTTCTTTGACTCCTAAAATTTCACTAGCCTTGATCATTGATGGTACCAGCCTTGTACATGTTCTTGATACTGAACTCGAAGAACAGGTTAGCGGCGTTAAATGTCTGATTATGTTTACAACATATCTGATGATGACTTTATCCTAATTCCACACACTGCTATCGATTTCAGCTCTTTCAACTAGCAACCAGATGTTCAGTAGTTCTCTGTTGTCGAGTGGCTCCAATGCAAAAAGCCGGTATTGTTTCCCTTGTGAAGAACAGGACGTCTGATTTGACATTAGCCATTGGAGATGGTATGAGTTATCATGTTGACTTCTTTCAGAGTGTCAATCCCTTTCAACAGAGAGGAGCTTAATATTCTTAAAAATGTAAATTCATTGTGTGTTTATATGTTTGTTACAGGTGCTAATGATGTCTCAATGATCCAAATGGCTGATGTTGGAGTTGGCATCAGTGGACAGGAAGGTCGGCAAGCTGTAATGGCTTCTGATTTTGCCATGGGACAATTTCGTTTTTTAGTTCCCCTCTTGTTGGTCCATGGACACTATAATTACCAACGGATGGGCTATATGATACTATACAATTTTTACAGAAACGCTGTCCTCATTATGCTCTACTTCTGGTGAGTATGATTTCCATGCAAATCCTAATTCAATATATCACAAGCATTTTAGTAGGATTTACAGAAACTGCAGATTCTTACATGACACTTTATTTATGGTGTTTTCCAGGTATGCACTATCCACTGCCTTCAGTTTGACAATGGCTGTAAATGAATGGAGCAGCGCATTATACTCAATAATTTACACTGCAGTTCCAACAATTGTTGTTGGTATTCTTGACAAAGACCTTAGTAAAAGGACTCTTCTAAGACATCCTCAGCTTTATGGGGCCGGACAGAGACATGAGGCATACAACAAACAGTTATTTTGGATTACAATGGCTGATACATTGTGGCAAAGTCTTGCTCTCTTCTTTGGTGCTTTCTTTGCATATTGGGGAAGTACTGTTGATTTATCAAGCATTGGAGATCTTTGGATTCTAGCAGTGGTTATTGTAGTTAATTTACACATAGCCATGGATGTTATCAGATGGAATTGGATCATCCATGCTTCCATTTGGGGGTCAATACTTGCTACTTTTATCTGTGTCATGATCATTGATGCTATCCCTTCATTACCTGGTTACTGGTATGCATTCTCTCTTTCTTCTCATCACCCTTGTTATGCATATGCAACGTTCTAGGTGCATGAATAATTGGACTCAGATCCATCCTTTCCAGTAATTATAGACTTAATATTTTCATGTATTTAACTTTTTCAGGGCCATATTTCATGCGTTAGGCACTGGACCTTTTTGGCTATGTCTGCTTGGAATCATCATCACAGCATTGTTCCCTCGTTTCATGGTGAAGTTCATTTATCAATATTACTTCCCTAATGATATCCAGATTTCCAGAGAAGCTGAAAAGGTTGATGCTTCAAGGGTTGTTGTTGGTGGAGGAGATGTAGAAATGCATACCATTCCACCAGTTGGTCCTTCTAGAAGATGATATATTTATCTGGATCTTCTGAAGCTAGAAGCTTATTAAACTTTTGATGCTTGAGAGAGACATAAAGAGAATAGAGAAGGATATCAGATTAGTATTTTCCTCCCTCTCACTCATCCATTAGAAATATTTTAGCTTCAGAAGATCTACACTCAACAGTACATAGATACATAGATAACAAGAGATTTTCTTTTGTGCATTATAGTTATACTTTCCATTCTTTTTTCTTTCAAGTTACACATTTTTTTAGGCTACTTTTGAGATTTCTCTGTCAGTTGTCATATCTCTTCATTAGATGCTGTCCGAAGGATAGTGTGTGTTTTGTTTTTTTATTTAAATTTCATAGTAGGAGTTGCTTTGTATCGTTGATCTTTTTGTATCCATAAATGTTGCCTCTGTTGTAAATTATCACAGATGATTGTAACAGGAAAAAAAGCAGAATGTTCATTATTGTTTACAGATATACAATTTTAACATGAACTTTATTTAATTGTACGTCAAAATCATGATGAAATCTTTGCTGAATTCCCTGTTTACCTGTAGGTTTGAAGAAGCTAATAAGATTTTTTGGAGGAAAAACCTAAAACAAAAGTGGAAGAGAAGGGATTTGAAAGGTGACATGATTTTATTTAGTGCTTATGTAATTGAAGACCTTTAATTAACACGGAAAGAAATGAAAAAAAGTTCCTTTATAATTGTTCAAACAAACGTAGAATCTAAGTGACAATTCTAACTCTAAAGGTTGGTTGATGAGTGTCTAAATGTAGATGGATCACTGAACAACTTAGTTAGTTGTATCAATGTTATGAGAAATGAATGATTCAAGTTTACTGGAATAACCAATCTGTCATAACACGATGGATATATTTTGATAAAAAAAAAAATAACACGATGGATATATTGCAATTTAAATCTTACTTGGGAGATGTATATATTCACTTTAATGTCTAATAGCGTCTAAAAAAATTATTACTTTGTAACAGGAGGTTATTTTGGTCATTTATATATATCTTTGGGCCCACAAATTTTCTCTCTTCATTTCACACTTTTTCTAGGCCTCACAATTTATTTTCATCATTTCCTATATTTTCCATCTTACTCTTTCACTTTCCATTTCTCAACTTTTCTTTCTTAGAACCAAACGGGCCCTTAAAGATTTTGGTTTCTATGATGTCTTTAGATTGAACTAAACTTGGAAATCATGTAATGAAGGGTCTTAGGTATGAAATCATGCAATGAAGGGTCTTAGGTATTGAGAATGTTGACAAGCCAAACTTATGTATTGAGTATTGACATATTAACTCTACGAAAGTTGATAGTCAAAGAATAGTCAAGCATTAACTTTTTGAGCAATACAGTAAATGAGACAGGGGGGTGGGGGGGGGGGGGAATTAACAAACGGAGATATGGATAGTGCCAACTACTAAGTACCCACTCGCGGATAATAATATCAATCTTAATACATCTTTTTTATTTGTGTCAGGTATATAAAAAACTGTGTTTTGGTAATAAATTATATTTTTCTCTTGAACCAAGGAAAGAAAATAATTTTGTGTAAGGAAAATTGTATGCATGCAAGGATAAAATATAAAAAAGAATGCACTATGGTTCATATCTTTTTTGAGAATTTATATATTATAATGATATTATCAATTTGTATTGGATTTATTATCAGATGTTTATTTATAATAAATAAATGATAATAATCTTTTAAAATTATCGGTATTGCATTTGTTCCTTAAAAAGATTCTGTGAATTATTGTGGGACGACCAGAGAGAGAGAGAGAGAGAGAGGACACATTGAGTAGGTGATGCACATGACAAGAGCATACTTTTATATGGAATAATTAAGGTTATTTTGCCACATGGCGAATCCTCTGACAAAAGACCAAGGACACATTGACATTGCAATCAAAAAATCATTTGAACAAAACAGAAAACGAGGACATCACATCCATGCTGTGATTTGTGGCTTCCCTTTTGGCAAAGGAAATACTCCTCCGGTCTCTAATGTAAGAGTTAACTGTGAAAAAAATGCTTCTTAAGAAAACATGTAAATATTAGTTTGGTGTCTGGAGTTAATGCTTCTTTTCCAAAATTGCTCATATTTATTATGACACTTTTAAGAGAGAGAAATACATAAGCATTAATAAATATGAAAGAGAGTTAGGGGTAAGTAAGAAAAAATGCATTAAATGAAAAGAGAATATAGAGTGAGCTCTTACATTAGGGACCAAAATCATTCAAATTTTGGGCTCTTACATTAGGGACCGGAGGGAGTATACTGAAATAAAGTTGAAAATAAGTTCTCCTCGTGCATTTTGCTTTTTAATAAAAAATAAACAATTTAAATAAAATTAGTTGAGTTACTAAATATTTTTAAAAATAAAAATTATTTTAAGAAACATTCTAATTTAATAATTATTCAATTTCTTTTATTTTTAGATGATTTTTTAGATAACCGTTTTTTAGTAAATGATGGAAGAAACATTTTAAAATTTTTCTTTTTCCTATGAATAAGAAGAACCTTAAAAAACGTGACCTAAAGTTATTGAGTAAGTCCTTCAATTTTATCTGATAAGAAAGGTCTTCATTATTTCTTCCCATTTGGGTCAAGTCATGGATCAATTATCATCAATACATCACAATGATGTATGAAGTTAATAAAATGCCTTATTATTGATTCATCTAAAAGTATAGAGATAATGGGCCAACAAAAATACTCCATCTGTCCTACTCCCTCCGGTCCTTAATGTAAGAGCTAGCCGTAAAAAAAACGCTTCTTAAGAAAACATGTGAATGTTAGTTGGGTGTCTGGAGTTAATGCTTCTTTTTCAAAATTGCTCATATTTATTATGATACTTTTAAGAGAGAGAAATACATAAGCATTAATAAATATGAAAGAGAGTTAGGGGTAAAGTAGGAAAAAATGCGTTAAATGAGGAGAGAATATGGGGTGAGCTCTTACATTAGGGACCAAAACCATTCAAATTTTGGGCTCTTACATTAGGGATCGGAGGGAGTATAATATAAGCTTCACTTTGGAAGAAAATGTCTCATAATATAAACTTCATTTCCCTTTTATCTTAGCATTTAGTGTGTTTCTGTTTTACTTTTACCTAATACTCCCTTCCATCTTCCCAATGCACACTCTCCATTTTTCTAATCCAATCATCATCTGACATATCCTCTTGATAAATAGGGGTATAGTTTAGAAAATTTTGTTTTTAACATTAATTGCTTTGAACTACTTTTAATAGTGTTTTGGAATACAATAAAGTAGTCGCTTGAATTGAAATGTACATGATATTGTTCCTCAGCACAGTTTAACTCTACAGTTATCCTATGCCAAAGATCCTCTCAATATACGAGTCAATCCACAAAGAAAGAGAATATGGAGAAAGAAAAAAAGGAAGTCAGCAGAACATCACACTGAAGATCTCCCACATTATTTCACCATACTCTTTCTCCCTATTATTATCATCTTTTATCCCCTTCCCGGGGGTTGAGAACTAATCTCCATCTAAGATATGTTCCAACTTAAACAATAAATTATAGCTGCACAGCACTGTACAGGGGTCCCAATTCAATACAAAAAACCAATGGGACAACCTTTAGAAGCCATGAATGCAATCATATGTTGCAAGTGTTTGGCAATCACAACATACAAGACATGATTAGACATATTATATGTGGCCACTTGAGCTTGTCTTCTTATCATCCAAGATTCCATTGGGTTTTTTGCTTTCTCAACTTGCCTTTTGAGCTTGCAAAAGCCATGCCAAGCATACCAATCTGGACTATCAAAAGTTTAGCGGCCTTTAGATTTTCTGCGCCTGCCTAGAAGTTTGAGCATGTTGTCAGTGACATCAAGGGGAGAGCTGTTGTCTTCATCTTCATGTTGATTATTGTCAGAGGTGTGAGTCAACCAAGCCAATGCCTCTATAGCTGCATCTCTCTCTGCTAGCTGCTTGTTTCTCTTGGGTTTGCCAACAAATTGCATTCCTTTGAACTCCACCAGAGCCCTAAACTCATTTGTTTTAAGGTGTTTTGATTTGTACTTAGGAGGAGAGTGCCCGGCACGCATTAACAGCGTTTGAAGCAAGCTCTTGGGGTTTGTCCCATCTTTGGTGAATTTACTTTCATCATTTTCTACCTTTGGCCTCCTAGTTTCTCGGCCAAATACAAATCTTCCTTCACATTGATCCCCCGAGACAAGTTCTTGAACAGCAAGCATCAAATACTTCCCTTCCTTGTGTATGTCAATCTTGGAATCTTCAAGCTGCACAAAAATTTAATCCGCAAAGTGATTAGCTCAATGACAGTATTTATGAATGATAATTTCCAACTCAAAATAACACCTAAATTCCCTAATGCAGGCTTTATGTATTAGTGAATCAGTTACTTAAAATTGGTTTTAACTTTATTTCAGATCTACTTTCTACAGTTATTATTTGATATAAGTATTTTAGAATAAAATATTTAACTATTTATGTTCATCAGCGTATTTCTGTAAATTGAAAGTTAGTATCGCATGCTTTAATTTCTGGCAAGGGAGGTGTAGACAAGGCAAATAAAGAGGAGAGAGTAATACAACTTCTATAACGTGAAGACGATTATTTTGGAAAATGAACTTTTGTGTTGAGATTTTACATTGAAAATTAAACTGGCACTTTTTATAAGGAAAGGTTGAAGCTCCCTTGCCTCTTAATTGAACACGCAGACTATAACTCAACTGAAACAAGGAAAAATGTAGTATGAAACCATAATCTGCTGACCTTCTTTTGGACAAGCTTATCCAGCTCTTCCTTTAACTTCATATAGCAGTCAGCTAAATTAGGATCCATGAAGAAGTCAATATAGCCATCCAACATTTTTAGATGCCCAACCTGAACCCAAGAAAAAACAAAAAGAAAAGATAAGCCATATTAGTGTCTTCAAATCTATCGAGCAAAAAACTTTTGCTGAGAATTACAGTTGTAACAACTAGCAAATCACCTGTGTTCCATTAACTAGGGCACCTCCGAAGAGGATAAGTATGGAATCTGATACACCAGTGGAATCACGTATAAAAACAGCATTGACCTTTACTTTTTCACCAAAAACCAGCCATGGATAAGAAATGGTCTGGTAACGCTCATTCACCGAATTCTGGCCAAAATTGTAAACACCAGTAAAAAACTAGAAAATGAATGATAGGGGCTGGGGGGTTCAACTCATAATATGATAATGAAACCAACAAGAAGGTTATACAGTTTTAAATGTTAAGTCTGAAGACTTAAACAAAGATTCTAAAATAATATTTTTGCTTCTTCTATTTAATTCAGCGTGACAAATGATATTTTAAATGCTTAACAAGAGTCAGAAGGAAATTGCCATCTGAAACGATCCAGATTTCAACAAAATGCATAATATATATTAAACATTCATTCCAGGTAACACACCAACAACGCCCTAATGTTTAATAGAATGAGCATAACTTTGCACTTACCGCATACAATAAAACCTGGCCGTCATCCCTTGTTTTAAATGACATGGACGTCTCCCTGTGCTGTACATGAAGGCACAATAAAATTTAATTAAACCAAGATCAACTGAAAATATTATCATGTTTGTTGATATCCATGTCCAAGAAACAAATAGCTTACCACTACTGATGCTATGCCAGGAAAGAGGCCCGAACATATGACTGCACGAACCATAGATTGATTGTGACTCAGTTTGTTGTTACTGCTTGCGTCTGAATCTACCAAGCCTGCTTCTTTTAAGATGAAGCTAAACTGCTTCCGAAGAGAATGGATAGCCTGAAGAGTCTGGGCAGATAGGAAATTTCTCCAGCAGTATTCATAGGCAGAACCTTCTCTTTCAGCATCTTTCCACCCCTCATATGCACGGACAAGAGCCATATGGTCACTGTAATCTTTTGCAGAAAATCTAGACTTTGCTGTTCCTGCCAACTGTATCCAAGACAGAAGCTATCACTACATTATAGTATCATACTATTATCCTAACTTATGTCGTCACTTAATCCAACAAATGCATAAATTGAACACAGAACTAAAGGGTCCATTAATCTTTCAACCTGACACAAATTGATAAACAAACGCCTGACAATTTAGATAGAAACAAATACAGTTTAAAAGCGAAAATTCACGTCTCATTTTCCGTATGATGCAAATTTTTTAACACGCTTTATTAGAAAATATTCATCAGAAAGATAATTTTTCAACACATGAAAAGATGACAAGACACCCTCCTAAAAGAAAAGATTCAGAAGAATGCTAAGAGATAAATGTATCGGTGTGGGTGTGGGGGTAACACTAAAGCATTGATGCAATAGCCAATTGAATTTAATTAACCCCATCCAGTGTGTCTATAACGTAATATGAAAATAACTTAAGTACAAATTTAACTTCATTGTTATAGTGGATAACCAAATGATTACATTCAGATATTACTGGTTTCGTTTTTCGGCTCAGAAATTACGTCCAACATAGCACCAAAGATAATAAACAGACTTACATCCTTCTTGTCTTGGGGCAAGAGGAAAGGATCCCTGACACTCAAACCAGCAACTATTGTAAGAATAGGGTCAAAGCAACGAAATATAGCACCCATAATCAACATTTTTCCCAGCTTCGGATCCACTGGAAGCATTGAGAGAAACTTCCCAAGATTAGAAAGATTTTCCTTCTCATCTAAAGCTCCAATCATCTTGAGAAAATCAATAGCATTTTGGACTGTCCGTGGCTCTGGTGCCTGCAGAGCAGCAGATAAGAACTCTCCTATGCTCTCCACCTGCAAACTCTTTATTTGCAAGCAAAGAGAGTTCAAGGGTGTTCTCAATAGCTCAGGAAGTTGGTATTCAGAAAAAGCCTCATAAACACATCTGGGGTAAAGGTGGTAGCATTCTCCTGGTTGTACACGACCTGCTCTCCCCCTTCTTTGACGAGCAGATGCTTGTGAAATCCATGAAGGCAATAAACAAGGTGTATTATTCAAAGCATCATAAGTAGTCTCTTTAGCTTTTCCACAATCAATTACAAACACTACATCATTGATAGTAATACTTGCTTCTGCCATATTTGTTGCAAGCACAACTTTCCTTACATTTGGAGGAGGTTTCTCAAATATGAGTCTCTGTTCAGAAGTTGCCATTGAACCGTGGCATGTTAGAAGCAGAACCCTATTAGGGTCTCCTATGAGAGGATGAGCTTTGAGCTGATCCCTTAAACAGCTTATATCCTCCCACCCTGTCATAAATACTAAAACAGCACCTGGTCGTTCCTTCCGACATATATGGCACAGAACAGCTTCAATGAGATTAAATCCCATGCAATCTGGGGACCAAGATGCAAGTGAATCACGGGTCCTAGAGCTATAACTTTCAAAACTTGATTTAGAAAGAGCATCCTGTACAACAATTGGAAGGCAATAAAGTCATATTTTCAATACAGAAGACGAATATAATTCAGTTCCCAAAGCAAACATAGCATAGACACATAAAATTATTGGGATAACAAGGGATTTGCAAACAAGGTACAACAACGTTCACTTCCTTCCTATGCCCTGGCCAAACACAAGAAACTAACCAACAACAATAAAAATACTAATATAAATTTGTGATCAACCTAGGATGTGAACATTTACAGCACATAATGCATTAATCTATCTCCTGTAGGTAACTTAAATTTCAAGAATAATTTTTACTAATGAAAGGAAAATTATAAGCATACTGGTAGGAGAAAAACCACTTGAACATCAGTCGTAACACTTTTGACTATAATAATATAATTGAGTATTCAAAGTAATTTCACACCTCAACAAGAGCAGTAATTTGATTCTTCTTTTTTCTTGGAGCTAGCTGCCTTTGTGTTTTCCACACTTTCTCTTGACCATAATCATCAACTTGGTTGAAAGGAGTTAACTTATACCCAGTCATTTCTAGAACATCTTCCAAAAACTGCGCTCTGACAGGGTAGGTGAATCCCTGGGCAACCAACATATGCACTTAAAAAACTTCTCACTTTGGATATAAAGATTCGAAACATTGGAAAAGTGGATTTCACTAATAGTTCCAGTTTCTTGTGGTATTAGAAAGAAAGATATCAAATTCATCGATTCAGTTTCCAGGAAGGGAAGGGAAAAAATCTCCTTCTGGAGCAGTGTGTTGGAATGACAGTGACATTTTTGCTATTAGGAAAACCACTTCTGAGAAAATCCATTTGCAACAACTAATTAATGCATGAATATATAAAGCAAAATAGATTCCGTTCTTAGTACTTTTAAGGAAAATAACTTACGAGTCAGATAACTAAGGGTGTAAAAGTATATAAGTTCAAATGGAACTTTTGGTAATAAATAGAAATAGGTCAATTTTGATAGAATGCAAGAGTAGTGGAACTATCACAAACTCAAATTATTTCAATGTCAAAACTGACTACATGTTACAAAGGAAGAAAAAGTAATTTGGAGCCTCATTATTGTCCAAAGACAACTTCTGTAACTATCAAATTGTGTGCAAACACCCAACTCAGCAATCATCCACCCACACAGGGTTGATATATCGTGTATAAATGAATGTTCATTTTACACAAAACATGTGAAAGAAAACTCGAGGATGGGCTCACCGGAATATGAAATGTTGGTGCACCCTTAAAATAATTAGAAAATAGCTCAGCATTCAAGGTGGCGCTCATTAAAACCAATCTTAAATCCCGACGCTGTGGAAGAAGATCCTTTAACACAATCAGTAAGAAGTCTGAGATGAAGCAAAACCAAACAGAGAAATGCATTAGTCTAATTAAGATGCTTCTTTAGCAGAACATAAGTCATTAAACTGACATAATTGGGAGTATTACCTTCATTCATGCCTCGTTCATGAATTTCATCAACAAAAACATGGGTTACACCATCCAGGTTTCGATCACTCAGCAACCGTCGAAGTAATATACCACTGGTACAGAATAGCAGATGGGTGTTTTTCCCCTTCATTCCTTCTAATCGAACTTTGAAACCAACCTATCAAAAAACCTCTGTTGTGGAATAGCAGCAAAAACAAAGAAGTTCCCAATTTTAAAATATATTTTGCAAAAGCAAAAATTGGTTGAGTCTCTTTTACTTCATGAATCTAATGCCTCATTTTGTCTTATATGTAACATATTGTTTGTCACTTAGTATTTTTTCTAAGAAAACTGGACTTACTGTATCACCAAGAGGCTCTCCTCTCTCTGCTGATACCCTCTCAGCCACAGCCATAGCAGATATCCTTCGAGGCTGTGTACAAATTATGTTGCAAAATGCCCCACGACCAGACTCTATCTCTGACTCTAATACATATTGAGGAAGTTGTGTGGTTTTACCACAGCCCGTCTCTCCAGATACTACAATCACCTATTATGATAAAACAAGGTAAGACATAAATTTGGTAATGTGCAAAACTTCACATTCAGCTCATTCTTCTAGGTGAAACACACAAAGGCCTACCTGATTTCTTGCTATAGCTTGAAGTAAGGCTTCCTTCTCCTTGAATGAAGGCAGGGATTTCCGGAACCCCAGCATCACCCTGCCTTCAGGTGATTCCTATAAAAGTGCAATGTACATGTAACATATTAGGATAGAACACGCACAAACCATTTCTAGAACTTTGTGAGTGGTAATTATGAGGAGTTTCTACGGTAAGTAGGGTTTGAGTGACCAGTTTACAAGTTACTCATTAAATTTAAAAATTCAGTGTCTGGGTCTGATTGGCAACAATCAGTGTTTCTCCAGTCTAATTATCCAAAGTTACTACAAGGTACTGAGGATATAAATTTCACTCATACCATTCATGACCAAATAACCAAAGTTGTTGAGGATAATAGAGAAGGATATGCTCAAGATAACCGAGCAATTGATCAATTTCCCAAATAACTTGTAAATAAAATGGAGAAGGAAAAGCAAATCATTAAGCATACAGAGGAAAGTGCAGCAATTACAATCTATTGACTGCCACTAACTAATTCAAACAGCAGTACCAAATGTGAGTGTAAAAAAAATTGAGGAAAGCAAAAAAAAAAATAAAACCTGCCAGGATCTTTGCATATTCCGCATCCTCATACTCCTCTTCATTAGAACTTTTTCCATAACAGATTCATCCACAAAAGAATCAGCAATATCATTGATATCAAAATTTTTTGTTGGACTTGCATCATCCACATTGTTAAGGAGCTTTTCAGAATTTAACTGAAGTCTATCAAGGTATTCTTGCAACAACCCTTCAACCCTACGCTGCAAGCTTAGCGGAATAACCACCTGTTCCAAAACAAGGCACATTTTATTTTTCTTAAATCCAGACTGACATCAGTCACAGGCTATATTTAATTGCCTCAGTGACACCCCCTCAAAGCAATGTTGTAAAAACCGGACCGAAAGGCGAATCGGAGAAAGCTTCAAGTCAAGGTTCAACAAGTTTAGACCGACATTCACACCGTCGAGCTGAAATGTGAAGCAGTTGACGATTGGACCGGTCCGACCTTTCAGTCCAGTGCGGTTCTTACAACACTGCCTCAAAGTATTACCTCTCTTTGAGGGCGCTTGTCATCCAAATCGGGTCTATAGTGAGGAAGAGGCACTTTGCTTGCAACAATAACTTTTCCATACAATTCACTGCATAAAGAGTGACAAACACATACCAATCAATGCCCCCTTTTTACTAATCTTGCAAGCTCAAAAAACTAACCATCAACAATCAAGCAAAATGCAACTACCTCCGGCCAATGAGTCTAATATATCCCTTAATCCAAAAGGGTATGAAAAATATGGGTTAATTACCTGTAAAGTCCCATTCTTTTGGCCAGATTAGATATCTGCTCATAGTCTCTCCTATCCTTTTTGTCCCTAGAGACAATCTCGTGGTCCATTTCACTGCGCAAGAGCATGCTGAGCTTCCACTTCCATTCATCAACATTGGCCACCGTAGATGATGCCTACACAACAACAGCATATAGCATAAAAAACTAATCTTTAACTACCATCTAACATAAAAAAAAAAAAAACTAATTTTTAACTACCATCATAACTAAATAACATAAAAAACTAATCTTTAACCACCATCATAACTAAATAGCATAAAAAACTAATCTTTAACCACCATCATAACTAAATAGCATAAAAAACTAATCTTTAACTACCATCATAACTAAATAATTGAGTAACAAAAAAAAAGAGAAAAGGAACCTGATGGTTTTCAAAATCAGCCTCATACTCATCATCAGAGAACTGCTCAAGGGCGTACCCAGAAAAGGTGTGAGTGAAAATAGAACAGAGCGAAGGTGGAGACTTAGTGAGTGTTGTAGTAGTAGAAGGGGCATTGGGGAGATGGGTGTGGGGTAGGACAGATTTTTTGAGGCATCCAATGAGAAAAGCTAGTGATTGCTTGGAATAATGCATTCTAAAGGATGGAGATGATGATGAGGCAAACAAGTCATGGCCGTCTTTGGAAGCAAGAAGACATGTGTGTCAGTCGACCCAAGTTGGAGAGTTTCGTTATCAGTCTAGTGATGTTCATGGCTCAAAAGGGAGGCATGTTCATGGCACAGGACTGTAATTTCCCGCAATTTTTTTTCTTTTTTTTTTATCGAAAACAATTTTTTTTTCTAAAGCAATGTTTTTTTTATTATGATTATTTATAAATTTATAAATTATGGATAATTTAATGTTATTGAGGTTAAAAGAGTTGTTTGGAAAGGATTTGATTAATACTCTCTCAGGTCCTAAATATAAAACTTAATTAACTTTTTTGAAAAATCCTTAAAAAAGCAAAACAAGTTAATTATAAATTGATTTACCTAATTTTTTCCCTTAAACTAGTTTATTTTACTTATAAACTAATGAATAATATAAAAATATATCAAATATGTCATGGTTTAATAGACTATTTTGCAACCTTAACCTCTCCAAAAAAAAATTATCTAGGTCCTATATTTAGGACCGGAGGTAGTAATATTTAGTTGAATCATTTATTTTGTAGGAGTTATAATACTCCCTCCGTTCCTAAATATAAGACCTAAATAATTTTTTTTGGAAAGATTAAAGGTTGCGAAATAGGTTATTAAATGATGATATATTTGATATCTTTTTAGATTATTCATTAGCTTATAGGTAAAATAAACTAGTTTAAGAGAAAAAATTAGGTAAATCAATTTATAATTAACTTATTTTTTGTTTTTTTTAGGATTTTTCAAAAAAGTCATCTAGGTCCTATATTTAGGAACGGAGGGAGTAATATTTAAGAATTAGAATATGATGATGATATTATGACAACATGAAAAGAAAAGGGCAACACAAAATTCATAAAAAAATTCTCTTTTTTCTCACTTTTCACACATTCACATTCTTTTAGTCACTTAGTTTTTTCTTCTTTAATGAAGGCTTAAATCTAAAATTAAGTTTTTTTAAAAAAATAATATTTGTTTAACGTGACATAGGAAATAGACAACTGCATCTCATCCCTTAACACAAATTTTGTCTTGTCATACTTTGTCTTATCTAGAAAATTTTCGTGACAAGATTTCCAATCCCAAAATGAATAGGAATGGGATGTATAGGTGTGGCAAAATTTTTTTTAATATCCCTACTACTTGAAAGCGTATAATATCTATGTAATCCTATATTTTTTTTATTTAGAGGGGTAAACACTAACGGCTTGAGGTTACAAGTGGGATCGAACCCGCAACCTCCTACCTAAAGGGAAGATGTCATACCACTGAACTACAAAACCCTTGGTTGAGAAGGACATATTACTTCTTTTATTTTAAGAAATTTCAAATTAGTCCTTGTCCTTGAGATAATATTGGATTTTCATATTTTTATATTAAAAGACACATGCTCTCTACAATGGGAAGTGTGAGTTGTAAAAACTTAGAACTTGAAAATTATTAAGATTAGATTGAATACTCGTATGTTAAACTTGTTAAAAAAAACTTAACATTTGCCGTGTCAATTATTGATGAAAAAGCCAAAAAGGTTGGGGTAGTGAAATAACTTGACTTTGAAAACCATTTTGATTTGATTGGGTTGAGAAATCTTACATAATAGTTGTAGAAATTTATATTTTGTTTTGGTCATTCCTAATGAAAAAGGTGGACTTATGAAGAATTGTCATCATCATAAACTTAAAAATCATCACAATCACCCGGGGTTTGGCGCGCTAGTTGAAAGGGAAGAGCAAGATGTTGAGTGCCAGTCAGATCTTGCGTTCAAACCCTGGGAAGTCCCAACAATAGGGAGACTCCAGATTAGTCTGTATCCAAAGGGTGTGGACACGGAGTTCTACGCAAAAAAAAAAAATCATCACAATCAAATTGAACATTTTATGTTAAAATCATGCATACTTATGATGCGTTTGACAATTATGTCCTTTTGCAAATTCAGTTTCTATTTTATGTTTTGGGAAAAATAGGACCACAATAAAATTAGTGGTTTACTTTGTCTTTCCCCACCTGCTTGAAACCCTCCCTCTGGTTCAGTGAGTCCCATATACTATCGCCGGAGTTCGATCGCCACAGCAAATACCATCGCCGCCGTCAGACCACCAGGTTCTCTTCTACATTCTCCATCGCCTTCCCTTTTCTTTTGCGATTCCTGTCTTCGATAAAGCTTAGCTTTTTATTGGCCTCAAGATCGCAACTTGGCTCCTGGGTTTTCTCCCTCTTTGCGTAATAATGTCACAATCAAACTATAATTTGAGATGGCCAGTCTTTTTTATTGTTGTTTTTGCTGTTATGTAAATGATTTGCCACACTTCATTTTGCTGCTGGGTTATCAATCCCTTTTTACGCCCACTCTGTGTGTAATCCCTTTACTTAATATCCGTTTACAAAGTTTGATCTTCTTCTTCCTTGGATGTCCCAGAAGTACTTGTTAAATATTGATAGTCATAAGCGGTTTAATTTAATATTTGGTTTAGATTTCTGTGGTAGTTGCACATTCTCGTGGAGTGGATTTTATTGTTCTGAGTCCTTGTAAAGTATAAACATTGGTTGCCTTTGGTTTTTATGTTTCAAATGAATGTTGATTTTATTGCAAACCCAAATTCCATTTTGGACATCAAAAACTAGAAGAAATTTGTGATTTTGTGGTGTTAGCTTCCAGTATATATGTTTATACCATCTAGGGTTGGACTGGATTAGTGATATGGTTTGATCTTTGTTTTGTTTAGCTCAAGGCTGATTACTGTGTATGAAGATTGTTTTGGCAGTAGGTGGTTTCAAGTGTTAATTTACCTATTTCTGTGCTTTTGTTCTTCTCCCTTTTTTTTGTTAGATCATCATTTTCCCGTTTTTTTTCGTAGCTATTGTATTATGCACTTTTCTGTGTCTCTTTTACTTGATATTCGATGCTCGTTTGTCTGTATGCGTATCAACTTGCTTAAAACATCACGTGTGTATGTGATGTTAGCGTCTTATGATCGCACAATTATATCGTTTACACATCTTAGCTAATTCATCGATAATGGATATCATAAGTGGAGCGTGACTTTGAACTATTTTCTTCTGAAATAATCTGACTATGTTCGGCATTTAAAGATTTACTTACAGGGAGTATATTGTTTAATGGGGAACACTTGAACTGCTGTTGGTTGCTAGTTAGAAGCATATTTTATCTTAACTGTGATTCTCATTTGATAGATTGTGTCATTTATTATAGCCTACAGTTTGGCCAATTCATATGGCCTTAAGTGATATTTGATAGTGTTCATCTATATCGACTAGATTTTGTGCATACCTGTTACACCTTATTGATAGATTGAACTTATTTATAATTGAGGTTTGTGAAATCTTTTTACGGTTCTTGGGAAATAATTTCTTTACTCTATAAGATTATTTTGTATGTAGACATTTATGCCATACTCTAGATGTTGTACTAACATGCTATAATGGAGTGCACGGGAAGAAGCGGGTCACTGGCCTATACTACATTAAAATTAAAGAGAAAAAAAAGAAAGCTATTGATTTTCTCTTGGAGTTTAATTTTATTGTAGGAGTATATCCTTTTCCTTCTCTTAACGGAATTTTATTTTTCCCATTTGCATAGAACAATGGCCAGTATTGATGCTGAGGCCAGTGCTATTGCTGCTGCTGAATCTTCATCGCCAGCCAGTAGCAAGGAACCAGTTAATGAGCAAGTGATTGCGAATTTGTATGCCTCTATGAGAAGTGAACTTAATCGAATTTACTCAAAAATCAATGAACTTGAAATGGAAGTTAGTGAGCACTCATTGGTTGTGAATGCCATTCAGCCGTTGGATCCATCTAAACGATGCTATCGTATGATCGGAGGGGTGCTGGTAGAGAGAACCATCAAAGAGGTCCTGCCAGCCGTGCAGCGCAATAAGGAGGGCCTTGAAGAGGTCATCGCTAGGCTTAATGAGACATTGGAAAAGAAGAAAAAGGAAATTTCTCAGTTTGAGGCTAAATATAAAATCAGAATAAGAAAGGCAGACCAAGAAGAGAAAGATGACAGTGGCCGGAAGGAAGGTTCTGCGCAAGGAGTTCTTGTAGGACCTGCTGGTGCAAGTGATTGATTTTTTCCTCTTATAGTTAGTCAGCTGGGTGCCAGCAATCTTAATGTTTTGGATTCTAGGATCATTCTGAGTAGGACTTGGTAGTTTGGTTGGTTGAATCTTAAAAGTAGACTGCTTGTTTCTTTGTCTTTGAGAGAATCTTTGGGGGTAACTGACAAATACATAGACTCAATGCTCTTAATCTATTAGTACTCCGTATTTGTGTACTCATTATTTCATACAAGAGGTAGATCGTGCTTGTTGAGTGTATGCGCATCATGATATTTGGGTTTTCGTTTCTCATATCTGCCATGTGAATTTTTTGGTCCGTTTTAGCTTCACTGTTATCTTGGAAAGTCTATCTGTTTGAGTGCAGACCTTTGGCTGAATGAAATCAATAAGTTATGTTGACATATTTGTATATTAAAGGTGTACAGATCAGGAGTGATTTGATTCATAGCTATTTAATTTAGAAGCTTGTTGAATTCTGTTGATGTGGGATAAACCACGTACAGTGTTGTATGTAACAATATTAGGAGATATTTCTTAGCTAATCGTTTTCATAAAACAATTTATTAGATGTTTCACTTACTAACCCTTCTTTACAAAGGCCATCAATGAATGACTGTCGCGAATAAATACATTTGGCACATCTCTTAGTGTTGATGTAGGAAAATGCAGAATAAAGAAAATTAGATACTATAACATATGTTAAATATTAGATTACATATTGATTTGTAAGTAAACTAAATTGATTTATTAATAAAGGAACAACACAAACATTTTAGAAGTGATTTATTTTGCTTCTTTAATATCATTTTCAAGTTAGCTTGATCTTATATTAAAGAGATATGAGGAAGTATCTGTGTTGAGTATTGACGTATGAATGAGAATGCAAAAAAACATCACAAAAATTAGAATTATGTTTTATATTTTTTTATTAAGATAACCTCTTTAAATAGGTTGTACATTTTGGGGAGTATAATTCAATTCAAAAGCAGGTTTCCTTCTATTACAATATGTTGGTTCATGAATTTTCATGCAGAACCATATGAAAGGGAAATGTCAAAGTCCATTAATAATACAGTCTACTGTATTGTGATGGAACGAAGCTTGAAGGAAGCATAAATGCCTACCACCACCACCAGAATTGCAGCACCTGCACATAAAAGCTTCATCTGTTTATCTTCTTCACTGAACTTATTGGCCAATCTTGTTACAGCTTGAGAAGCAGAATTAGCCATATCTTTAATCATCATCCCTTTCCCTATTGAAGAAGAAGATTCACTGCTAACTTTATTTCCATGACTCCTTTCTTCATTGACTTTATTAGTCTGCACATCCATTTGCCTTTTCTCCTCGTCCTCCTCCTTCTTTACTGGAGTTTTCTTCAAACCAACAATATCCAGGGAATATTCTTCTCTTTCTAACAGCTTTGTTTTCTCTCTTTCCAACTGAAAAGATTCTTCATTTTCCCTCTTCTCTACTGGGGCTTTGTTCAAGCCAGAACTTTCATAGGCAATAAACAAGTCAGATTCTTTTCCTTCTAATTTCTTACTTTCCTCTTTTACCATATGCTGATCTTTTAGCTGAGATGCTTTTCTTGCCTCAGAAGCAATCTTCTGGTTTTCCTCATTCTTGTCATCTTCTTGTGGAATTCCCTTTCCTTGATCTTGATTATCCTTTTGAGGGATTCCAGATTCTGATCCTTTAGATTCTTCTGTGATTGATGAAGAACTTTCTGTACTATCTTTCATCTTCTGATCCCCACTATCATTCTTTTGATCTTCTTGTTTTGTATCCTTTTGAAGCATTTTAGCTTCTTCAGTGAATTCTGCTTTTAGTGTGGTCGGTTTTTCATCCTTTTTCTCATCAGTTTCTCTTTGACCACTCTCCATTTCTGATTTGGGCTTTTGTTCAGAGACAACTTTCTCACCATTTTTCAAGGGTTCTTCTGGAGGAGTAGAGACTTGTTTGGCTGCTTCTTGTACTTGTTCTTGAGCTGGTTGTGGTTCTGGTTCTTTAGGCTTCTTTGGAATTGTAATGGTGATTGTTGCTCCTTCTTGAAACTCTCCCTTAAGCGCATCACCATTACAATTTTCTGGAATGATATATACTACACTGAAACGTATTCGTCTATTGTTTTCATGTTTTTCACCAAAAACTCTTATTCTCTTATAGGCTGCTTCATAGTATGCACCAACTTGTTGTCTAGTAAAACCTGAAGAGAAAAACAAAAAGTTCACTCATAATCTTTAGGTGGAAAAAATGTTAAACTATAAAAGTTGCCTCAGCCAACTAATTTAGTGTATGGGATCCCTTTAAATATATGGACATATATAATGATATAACATAACTAATTTTCTTAATTTATGTGTATTTACTAATATATATAACCTATACATTTATAATTGAAGGAGTAGCATATAGTTAGATAATGATACAAACCAGGAACACGAACAATAAAAAGTTGAGCATCTGTAGTTTCGTGCTTTTCAATTTCTGGCTCCAAATATTCTTCACCTGGCTGATTGGAATTTTCTGTAGAAGACATGTCTTCTTGTTGTTATTATTATTTCTCTTATATGAGAAAAACTATGGCATTTAGCAACTCTTTTTAATTATTGAATTTCAGGGTCTCAACTTTTGATATTTATAGGGGATGTTACCTTCCCTTCTGGTTTGAGGTAGTTTTCTTATGAATGAGACTATGCCTTTTTGGGCTGCTTCAGAGACGTGACATCAATGAAGTTAATGAATGAGTTTAATGTTTTCCCCAAGTGATATGAGAAGGATGGCTTGTTTTATAGATAAAGTACAAAGTTCTTTGTTTGGCTCATACACATGAAATTGCAGTTACCTTCATATGAAAAACTACAGCAAGATTTTTATTTTTATAATGCAATAATGTTCATATACTTTCTAATTTTTTCCAAAAAAAAAATATTTTTTGTAAAATCAGAGCTTATTATACTCCAACATTGTGATTTGGTGTGAAACATTAAAAGTAACTTGTAAATAAGAGGGAAAACAATATTCTACATATAAGAGACGACTTGAAGGTTACGTGAGTCGCTTGCATGAAGCTAAATGCTGCAGAAAAAATATATTTTTCACATGTTGCATTTCAACCTTTTGTTCCAAAAAACTTTTTTCACATGTCGAGGTCAATAAAGATAGACACAATTACTTTAACAACCTCAAATGTACCAATTAGCACAAATTGATAATGACATGCCAAACTCAACACTGAAAGACCAAACTAATCGGTTTCTAATAACGTTAGATAATAAAGTACTAAATAATAAAAAAAAAACAGAGAGATCAATGGTTTTAGATTAAGTAGACTTGTATAACCAAAACAAGGTGTAGATTTTAGTGACAAATTAAAATTGAAGATAAATTACAAAAGTTATCTTCGATTTGTTCTTCAATTTGTCTATAGATTTAGTAATGCTACAATATCCGCCATATCCAATGATTTCATTTTTCTTAAAGAATCAAGCTGAGATGAAACATCCATCCTACTCTTGTTTTTCTTCCAGATTATCCCTCCTATTATAGTTGATAGTTGATTTTTTTAGTTTAAGAAAACCAAATTAATTACTTATAACTATACGTTCGTGTGTGAATTTTTTTTCTCACTAAATTAGTTATTTGATTTATAAGCTAATAAAAATAATTCACAAAATATCTCATAATTGAGTGGATCAATTGAGATCAATGGTTTTAGATTAAGTAGACTTGTATAACCAAAACAAGGTGTAGATTTTAGTGACAAATTAAAATTGAAGATAAATTACAAAAGTTATCTTCGATTTGTTCTTCAATTTGTCTATAGATTTAGTAATGCTACAATATCCGCCATATCCAATGATTTCATTTTTCTTAAAGAATCAAGCTGAGATGAAATATCCATCCTACTCTTGTTTTTCTTCCAGATTATCCCTCCTATTATAGTTGATAGTTGATTTTTTTAGTTTAAGAAAACCAAATTAATTACTTATAACTATACGTTCGTGTGTGAATTTTTTTTCTCACTAAATTAGTTATTTGATTTATAAGCTAATAAAAATAATTCACAAAATATCTCATAATTGAGTGGATCAATTGACTTCCATAAGCCGAAAAAAAACTTAAACCTTACATATATTTAGGTTATAAAGTTTACATTTGAGTTATAGACTAAATCACTAAATTAAACTTTACATCGTAAACCCTAAAAAATAAAAATGCTACTAATAAAAAGGGCAAAGAAAAGGGCGCGGACTAAAACGAACCTTGACTAGAAGGGCCTGTTTGACTTGAGGGAATGGAAGGGAAGGGGAGACCCTTCTTTTGTTTGGTTTGAAAAGTTGGAGGGGAGGGGGCCTAAAATCTTCCCTCCCCTTCCCTTCAAACCCTCTATTTTAGATCCCTCCAAATTGGAGGGATTTGGAGGGGAGCCAAAACTTTTGACTAAATTGTCCCTTCCTATTTTATAATATTTCTACATATGTAGATGAGAAAACTACAAAACTTCCAATATGTCCCCTTCCCATAATAATAGAAAAAACTTTTTCCTCCTAAGTAGTTTTTTTATGCTGGGTAGTTTTTTTTTATAGCTCATTTTCTTATTAAAAGGCTTGATAGAAATCACAAATAAGTTAGCAACACTTTCATCATCTCCCTCTGCATCTACGCCTCCATTAACGAAGCTCGACTAGAAGCTACAATGCTAGCAATACTTCCTCCAACAAAGACAACAACGACGAAGACATTCGAGTTCTCATCGAAATCCTCACATTTCCCGACAAAATAACTCAAATGACACTTCCTCATACTAGTCTATGGCATACAAAATGTTGAATATATGAATCTGTACATATTTTCTTTTTGTTTTTTATAACAATCTGTCAATATTTTCTTTTATAAATTGAATAACATTTTTAGGTACTATTATATCAATTTTTATCAATTTTTATGTTTTTTAATAATAAACAACTTAATTTGAATCAAATGTAAATTATTTTATATGATATAAGTTAATTTATATGATAGACAATTATTAATTACTACCTCCGGTCTTAAATATAAGACTTAATTGACTTTTTTTGAAGTGGTTAAGGTTGCGAAATAGACTATTAAATCATGACATATTTGATGTATTTTTAGATTATACATTAGTTTATAGGTAAAATAAACTAATCTAAGGGAACAGATTAGGTAAATCAATTTATAATTAACTCATTTTGCTCATTTATAAGATTTTCTATAAAGTCAATTATGTCTTATATTTAGGACGGGAGAGAGTAATATATAAGGATAAAATGGTAAATTAATCATTATCACATTTCTTTTCCCTCCTTGAACCAAATAAATAATCATTAAACACTCCCCCTCCCTTTCCCCTTCTTATGAAACCAAAAAAAGTAATATTAAACCCTCCATTTCCCCTCCATCCTTCCCTTCCCTTCCCTTCCCTTCCCTTCCATCAAACCAAACAGGCCCGAAAGGAAAAACCGAAAATGACCTCGCCGCCAAATAACATGGAGGGAGGCAGTGACGTGGAAAGAACAAAAGACAAAATCCTCAGTTCCATACCCACATTATCTATCAAACAAAAACAAAGCCTTTAATTCGTAGGATCAAATCAAAAAAATCATAACCTGCATTACTACATAGTACATACACCTCACAAAACAAAATGCTGAGAAAATCACTGTTACATTCTTTCACTCTTCATTCTTCTCGTACTATTTGTGTCCCCTCAAACAACACTTTTTCTCATACCCATTTCAAACAAAGATTCAATTTTGAGCTTCAAGGTATCATCTTTATACCTCTAATGTTATCTAATCTCCTGTGCGTCTCACTTAAGTTAATGGGCTTTTTGTTTTGTTTATCATTGATTCTTATGTTCTCTAGATATCTGCTTTGATTTTTTCCTTTTCAATTGGTCTTGCTTCATTTTTCCTCTGTTATCTATGAAGGAGTGAAGTCTAATGCTGTGGTTCTTAGAGGGGAATCACTTGCCCAACAAGTGAAACTAAAAGTAGCTGAAGAAATAGGCTTAACTAAAGGGCAGATTGGGAAGTCTCCAAAATTGGCTGTGCTTCTTGTTGGTGATAGAAGAGATTCTCATACCTTTATCCATATTAAGGAGAAAGCCTGTGAGCAAGTTGGCATTGAAACATGTGTGGCTATGTTGCCTCAAGACTGTGAAGAAAAAGAACTGCTTGATGTAGTTGCCAATTTTAACATAGACCCTGATGTGCATGGCATCATTGTGCAACTCCCTCTGCCTCAAGTAATTTTCTGTTTCATTTTTACCTTGTACAAATTAATTGTGCTTGTTAATTCAAAGCTCACGGTAGGTGTAATTGTGTGGATGAAAATAGTGATGCTAAAAAATTGGTGGAAGTGTTTGGTCCAATGTAGATGTGATTAGAAATGACTTTGCTGTTTGAAATCAATTTGCAGCATTTGGATGAGGAAAACATTATCAACTTTGTGAATCCAGAAAAGGATGTGGATGGATTTCATTCCTTGAATGTAGGAAATCTTGCCATGAGGGGAAGAAAACCCTTCTTCATTCCTTGTGCCTCTAAGGGCTGCATAGAGTTGTTGCTTAGGCACGGAGTGAAAATTTGCGGGAAAAGAGCAGTTGTGGTTGGAAGAAGCAAAGTTGCGGGGTTACCCACATCATTGCTATTGCAGGTATGTATTTAGATGTGGTTTTTGAGCAGAATGTTTTTGCTGGCAAATTGGTAATTTGTTGTCTTTCAAATAGAGGCACCATGCAACAGTAAGCACGGCACATGCGTTCACCGAGAAACCAGAACAGATAACATCTGAAGCTGACATTGTGGTAGCAGATGTTGGAATACCCAATATGATTCGAGGCAACTGGTTAAAACAAGGGGCAGTTGTGATTGACATGGGGGCAAATCAAGTTAAGGTATGAACGTTCTCTATCATTTGAGTTAGGCTAAATGAGCAAAGGCATTCATAATTTCAGTTTTGTAACTGTGAGAATGTGAGGTTCTTTCGAATCGATTATCAAAATGTGTATTAAAGAAAGAAGAAAATTGATTCAAATGGAAGCAATCACAGCCAAAAGAAAAGCCTAAGTTTCTAATTTTTCTCTTCTGATGTATTTTTTACTTTCTCTTCAGGTTTATTTTTGGTAAAAATGTTTGCATATGTTTTAATCTCACGAAAAGTAGGATGTACCTTTGTGGTTTTATTATAGTTTGAATTGTTAAAGTTAGGCTCAGCAAATGTCCATTTTCTTAGTTATATTATTATTTCAGATAGTTTTAGTCGACTCCACGTAGTGGGATAAAACTTTCTTGTTGTTGTTGTATTCGTTTGTTACAGTTGAGGGATAGTTAATAAAATTTCGGAGTTTATGTTCTCCTTTCTTTGACCAAGTAAGAGGGAAATGTTTGTGATTAGGTTGAGTAAGATAGACAATGCTTCGTAAGTAAGGTTTCAAATTTGAGTAATATGGTTTGGGGGAAATGTTGAGAGAGCCATCCACTGTTTGGGGCTCAACATGCTCAAATTTAGATTAACCAGTGATGTTAATGATCCAAAAAATAGCATGCCATTAAGAGATATGATACTTTTTCTTGGCTTACTATGTATTGATGTACTTAATATAACTTGCAGAATAACGACAAAGAAGGCTTCCGTGTTGTAGGAGATGTTTGCTATGAAGAGGCAGTTAAGGTGGCATCAGCCCTTACCCCTGTTCCTGGAGGTTTGGGACCAGTAACAATATCAATGCTTCTCTCCAATACCCTTGATGCAGCAAAACGTGCATTTGGGTTGGTTTGAAATCAATTGGTTGTTCCAAGATGTAAGCTCTTTGTTCTATCTGGCTCTATGCACAGATATTACTTCCAAGTCAAATAATCAAGCCAAATCAAATGAAGTTTTTCTTGATAAAGAAATGCGTCTTGAATGGATCATCATTGGGATCTGCATATTGCTGGTGCAGTAAATTCAAGATTAAAGTGAGTGTGGAACCATGAGATCATAAACATTTTAATGAATTTGTGTGCATTTCACAGGCTTTGCACATCAATGAACCATATTCTTATATAGCATTTGATAGCTAACTAAACTGTTTTATGTGCTTGACATACCACTATGGGTGTTATTTGTCTTAGATAGCTATTATTGGCTTCATTTATTTTGAAAGCTTGAATATTCCTTTCACAAGTATGAAACAAATGGCACTTCTGATTTTTGTTTTTGAGAACCATCTGTTTGAGCTGATATAGGAGGAATTGGAATACTATTTTTTGTCTTGTAGTGCTGTGTAAAAGCTTCACTCGGAAGGCACTACATTTGTGGACCACTAATTTGCTTTGCATGTATATACATCAAATGAAAAAGGGAAACACACACTTATACACTTCATATGTCAAGATGTTTTAGCTTGGAACGCACACTCATACATTTCATGTGTCAATTTGTATAGTCTGGAACTGTTACCAATTGTTGTGTCTTATATTATCTTGTAAGCTGCAGCAATTTGTTTATTTATATTCTTAATAGGTTGGCATATTTTTCTTCTCTTTCAACTAGTTGATTGTCTATTGTAATCAATATTCTGAATTGTCATATTTTTTTATATTTTCAGTGAAGTAATTGAAGAAATTTGCATAAATGATCAACTATATTTTTTTCATGCATGCTTGCCACTAGTATAGTCCCTTGCAGCTTCAAATCCATGATCGGTGAAACCTACAAAAATGGAAATAATTGTATTGTTTACCATATTTGGAGTGGTAAGTGAACTTTTTTTTTCCAATCAAGTAAGAACACAAAACTGAGGGGTTTCATCTCGGGGTCACTTAGGTTGCTGATTACTACCTCCGGTCCTAAATATAGGACCTAGATGACTTTTTTTTTGGAGAGGTTAAGGTTGCAAAATAGTCTATTAAATAATGACATATTTGATATATTTTTAGATTATCCATTAGCTTATAAGTAAAATAAACTAGTTTAAGGGAAAAAATTAGATAAATCAATTTATAATTAATTTATTTTGCTTTTTTTTAGGATTTTTCAAAAAAGTCAGTTAGGTCTTATATTTAGGACCGGAGAGAGTAGTACAGAAGCACAAAACGGATGCTGCATGGTGCTTTTAAGCGTAGTCCAATTACAGCCAGATAGCAATCCACTTTGTAAAGTTCATGTTTTGGATATTATTGTTTGATTTCTAAAGATGTCGTAATAAATAATCTAGTTTACTTTTGTTTGAAGTTATCAACAAATACTTATATCAGAATTATCAATGTTGGAGATTATAGTTTGAATTATTATCTGAGGAAGGGATTTTTCTTTTAAAAATTTACATATCTGGAATTGCGATTTTAATCAAGATAGCGCTTTATTTTGTTTGTATGGAAGCATTATTCCTGTGCAGAAATGTACACTATGGATGGGCAAAAAAAGAAAAGAAATGTATACTATGGATTTACTTGTACATTGTTGAATTTCAGGCGAAAGACTTGGAACATATTTGACATTTGCTTCTCCATGGACGGTGCTAAGAGTAGCTTCAGCCTTAACACAGAATTATGGATAAGCATTTGAGTAGAGAGCCAGATCTAGTTTTTCAGTGAAGAATAAAGTGCATAACCTCCCAGTGCTGCAAGTACTAGAACTGAGGCACCTATGTTCAAAAGTAAGTGCTTGTCTTCATTATCCCATTTCCCCTCTGCAATTCTTGTGAGAGCCTGAGAAACAGTAGTGGTAACTTCTATGACTCCCTTCCCTATATTACCATTCATACCATCATTGAGGTTCCTTTCCATGGCTGCTACAACAGCTTTAGCTTTGCTGGCTGTTTCCTTTCTCTTTTCTGGAATTTTTGGAACAGAATGTTCACCTGGTTGGACTAACTCTCTTCTTTCAGTGATCTCTCTCTCTTTATCCATACTCTTCTCCTTCACACCATTCCCAATCTTTCTTGACTCAGAAGACTTCTCTTCTATAATTTCTTTGCTTGAAATCATTTCTTTCTCTATATCCTCACTCCTCCTTTCCTCAGGCTTTTCACCTGATTGCTCTCCAGGAGTTGATGTTAATGTTGCTTTTTGTTTAGTTCCTTCATGATCTCTCTCTGGCTTTCCATCTAGTGGCTTTCTGGGAACCATTTCTGGTGTGAGTTTTGGCTCATTTTCCTCTTGACCCTTCTGAGGCTTTTCATCCATTTTATCTCCAGGAGCCATCTCTAATTTGGGTTTTGTCTCACTTACTACCTCTTTACCCTTCTGATGCTTTTCATCCATCTCCTGTTGATCCAACTTTAATGTGGGTTTGGTCTCAGTTTCCCCATTAGCCTTTTGAGGCACACCATCTTCCTTCTTTTCTGCCTCTGCCTTTTGGCTATCAATAACAGGTTTCTGAGATGGAGTACCCTTCATGTCATAAGGGCCTGTACCAGAGGTTGATGGTGGTGAAGAAGCAGTTTTCTGATCATCTCTTGTTTCTTGTTGTGTAGCAGCAGATTTTGGAGGAATGACTTGTTGGTCAGCTTTCTGGGATGGTGAGCCTGCATGTGTTTGTTCTTGGGTTTGCTTCACTTCAGCTTGTGAAGTGTTCTTCTTTGGCAATGTGATGGTAAGGATTCCTTGGCGAAAATGGCTCTGAATTTGGTTGATGTTGCAATCTGCAGGAACCTGGTATTCTCCTCTGAAACGGCTCCTTTTGTTGCCACCAATTGGTCTTTCCCCAGAATACCTTATCAAATGGGATGAGCCATCATATTGAACCCTTATGCGCTCCTTTGTGAACCCTTTACAAGTATGAAGGAAACATAAGTTCATAAACCGATTTGATCCTTCTATATGACTAAAAGAAAATTTTAGTTTATGTTTTAGTACATTTTGTTTTTCTATTGGTATAAGATGCTAATTGTCAAGTTAAATAGATTCACTCATAAAAATTATGACACAAAAATCGAGATGTATTACGTCAATTTGTGCTTTTATTCTTTTTGTTAGAAGTATAATTAATATTGCCGTACAACTCAATAATTGTTATGAAAATCCTAATGTTGTGGATGTCCAACTCCTATCCTACTATTTATGCTCTACTTATTAATTTTCATTAATTGATGTAACCCTAAGTCCTTCTCTATAAATATAGTGTTTCGTGTTGTGTATGACATGCTACTCAGCTACTGAATATAGAGAAAAAAATATACTATTCTTCTCTTCTTATTTCTCTTATCTTCTCCTTCTCATTCTATATATTCATAACAATTATCAGCATGTAGCTCTAACTAAGGTAGCATTTTTCTTTGTAAACATCATTTTTCTTATATTTCTCTATATTGGCTTGAAGCCACATTTCATGGAACGCAAGTATGGATAGAATGAATAGGCATCCATTCAGATTGGTTTTGTTAGGAATGCTGATTTGGTAAGAGTCAACCAAACAATAAACATGGAAGAGCATAGGAAACTCGAGCTCATTCCATTCTATATAAAATAGGTTTTCTAAGAAAAAAAATTGTATAATCAGACCGAGTCCAAATATTGTGAACAAAAAAATCACACTTTAAAGTAAGGCATTTTGTCATGATAATTAATACTAATATTCAATTTAATAGTACAAGATAATAGATGTTTATGTAAAAAAAACCAGAAGAAAAATGGAGGAAAGGAATAGAAACAAAACCAGGAAGGTGAATCTGGAGGACATATTCTTTTGAGTTTTCTGCTATTTTGGATTCAGGCTTGAATTCTTCATACACAATACCGAGAGAAGACTGAGTTCTCATAGGTTGTCTTCTTGGCCTCATCATTGCCATAATTAAATATCTAAATTAATTGTTTTTACTCTTTTTTTCCTCTCTAAATTTCCCACTTATTTCTCTCTCTCCAAACAGTATTGTATGACACAAATTTTTCAATCTAAATGAACCCTCTAGGTATATGTATTTATATGAGTTGAAAGTGTTTGCGTTTAAGAAATGATCTTGTTTTTCTTGTTGAAGAGACTATTCCTTTTTGTTTGCCTTGGTTTGTTAATGTAATGAGGTTGAAATAAAAACTCAATTTTGCTCTTTTTTTGTGAGGCAATTGTGGTATAACTTGTTTGGCAAACAAAGTAATATTATTGTTCTTTGTTTTGAATATACATTTGCAGAGCAGGCCTTAATTCAACATAATCAGTGGCTTATCAATACAAGTTTTCTTCTTTCCTTTCCTTTCTTCAATTTGTTCAATTTTCTTTGGTTAACTCCTTTTTTTACACGTTTCTGAAAACAAAAGTAGGGAATATCAGACCCAAAACATTCATGAATGTTACAATATAGGACTGAAAGACTTTATTGACATAATGATTTCATGGACAATTTCCAAAATGACTTTCAATAATTTTTTTTTTCAAATTCCTTGCATTATAATCATAATTAAACTTTTCATATCATCTGTCTAAGTTTGACCTGTTAATTTACATAGAGACTAGTATTCTCTTGTTTCTATATTGAACCTTATTGACAAGTTTTCTTAATTAGATTAGGTCTACGGGTAATCGTTAATGAAATGTCATATTCTTCTTTATTTGGACTAGTACACTTCAAAGTTATAAAAGACTCACTTTCTATGTATAAATCTCATTGACATGTTTCCTCTAATAATTGACAAATAAATATAAGTAAAATGAGTATTTAATATATTTTGACAAGTTTAGCTTAGGTTATAAAAAACGCCTTCTACGGTCTCTGTATTGCTGACAAGCTTTTTTCTTTGTAAATTGACAAATAAATGTCACTTAAATGACAAATTCACCTAGGTGAATAGGGGTGGATGATGAAATATTATTTAGTTAGTGATAATTGGTATTGGTGATAAGACAACAATTAATCGATCATATCTTAACAGCCAAAGTCTGAGTTGGAACTGATCAAGAGATTAGTGAAGACTCAAAGTAGACTCTGATATGAAATTAAGTCGATATTCAAAATTGAAACTGTTCAAAATAAGTTTGTCAATATGCACTAGTATTTGCTTTTCTGTAGACACAATACAATCGTACATGTGGCTATGTGTATATTTGGCTAACTAACCTCACACCAATTTTGATAAAAGGAAATTCACCATTTCCTTTAGAAACTAATATGCAACATCGATCGAAACTTTCATTCTATACCCTTTATTAGATTGAATTATTATTTTTTTTGTAACGTAGATTGGATTATTTATTAATAAGCTAAATCATTAAAAGCCACCAACTAATTATCATATGGGGTATCGTTGGAAAGAAACTGGCGAAGAAATTTCTTATTAAGTATTCAATTGTCCAAGGTCCAAACTACAAAGCTACTTGCAATTAAATTTGTTTGAAGATATCACTTAACACGGGTTATTCCACCTCAATCAACAACAGTCTCATATATGACCATAGTGTTTTTGGGGAAAAAATTCTACATAGCATTAACTTAACTAAATATTTATTCCAATCAAATTTAAAAAAATAAATTATATATTTATAAGGATTAATTCCACAAAACCTTTAAACTTTGAGGCAATTTCATATAACCCTTGTTGCTTCAAAGTTTAAATAAAACCCCATAACCTCCTATTGTTCTTTAACATGAACCACTGTCGTTAACTTGTCGTTATCTCTTGACAGAATTTGTCATGTCAGACTCATACAACACTTCATCCTATATGTTGCATGTACATCTAACATGAAAAATTCGGTTAAGAGCTAAAAACAAACTAACAAAAGGGATTCTTAACAATAAACCTAGTGAGTTAACGTGGTAAGTACTGAATGTGGCAAACTGACAAGTCAGCTGTCTACCTATATGACACTTCGGATCAGCGAAAGATTAGTCTCACTGAGCCAAATATATAACAAGCATGATTATCACACCAAAAGTTGAATATTTGGTTCATTTTGTAAAACACAACTAAAAATGAAGTGGGAAAATATTGACACAAGTTTGACAGTTGACTAATGAACTGTCTTCCTCTTCAAACAAAAGCACACTTCAAAGCATAATCCGCCGCCACAAAATCCTCCGCCGCCCTACCTCCGCTCTCTCCTCCGCCGTCCATGCCGTTTCTGCCTTCTCCCTTCTCTTTACACAGGTACACTTCTTCCATTCTTCTCTCTTCACACTTTTCACTTCTTTTATTTCCATGTCTCTCTCAATAAACACAGTCATATTTACTTCCTAAGAAGCCCCTTTTCCTATAACAACCAAGTGGGGCCCTCAAAGTTTCAATCTTTTTTACTCTCTTATGTTATTTTCAGCTTATTATGATGTTCTTTTTCATTGATATGTGTATGTGATTGATTGATTGATTGATTTCTGTCTCAGAGTGAAATTTCCTGCAACTTTTTCTAGTGCTCGCAAGTTAGCTTCAACGGCTCTTGCTTATTTGAATTCAACTACTTTCTCTGATGACTCTCAGCTAAGTTCTTGTGAGGAAAATGCATCATCTTCGTCTGAGTCTGATTCTGTGCATAGTTCATTTGACTTGGATACTTTTAAGGTGGTTGAAAGATTGAATTTTTTGTTTAGACAGCCTGCCATTGCATTGTCATTCTTTAGGCACGTGGAGGAACAAGGATTTCGGCATAATATCTCAACCTATGCTGCTTTGATTAGGATTTTGTGTTATTGGGGGTTGAATAGGAAGTTGGATTCTTTGTTTTTGGATCTTATTGCACTTTCTAAGGAGTGTCCTGACTTTGAAATTGTGGATTTGTTTGAAGAGGTTTTCGATGGTTTTGATGTTGAAGGGAATCAGCACTTGCTTAGAGCGTTCGATGCTTTGGTGAAGACATATGTCAGTGTTAACATGTTTGATGAGGCTATTGATTTTTTCTATATGACTAGAAGGTGTGGGATTATTCCGCACATATTTACGTGTAACTTCCTCATAAATCGCTTGGTTGTACATGATAAGGTGGATACGGCCTGGTCCATTTACGAGCAACGGAACTGGATAGGCTTATGCCCGAATGAATTTACATACACGATTATGATCAAGGGACTTTGTAAGAGTGGTAATTTGGATAGAGTGGCCAAAGTGATGCTAGATATGGAGAAAGCCGAAGTGCCTGTCGGTTCCTTTTGCTTTTCAACTTATATAGAGGGCTTGTGCAATCATCACAGTGCTGATAAGGGATATCAAGTGCTTCAAGCATGGAGAGAGGCTAATGGACCTGTAGATATGTTTGCATACACTGCTGTTATTCGTGGATTTTGTAATAAAATGAAATTAGATGAAGCTGAGAATGTTATTCGTGACATGGAAAAGCAAGGGTTGGTTCCTGATGTATTTATTTATTGTGAATTGATTCAAGGATACTGCAAAAGTTTGAATCTGCATAAAGCTTTAGCGTTGCATGATGAAATGATTTCAAAGGGTACAAAAACAAATTGTGTTATTGTTAGCTGCCTCCTCCATGGCTTGTGTCAAGCAGGCAGAAATTTTGAGGCAGTGGAAAAATTTGTAGAATTTAAAAATTCTGGAATATTTCTTGATGCAGTGGCCTACAATGTTTTGTTAGATGCCTTATGTGTACTGGGGAAAGTTGATGATGCAAGAGAACTTTTAGAAGATATGAAATGTAAGAGTATGGTTTTAGATATTAAACACTACACGACCATCATCAGAGGATACTGTCTACAGGGTAACCTGAGTCTTGCCTTTAACATGTTTGAAGAAATGCTGGAAAATGGTTTTAAGCCTGACATTGTAACTTATAATGTGTTAGCTTCTGGATTGTCTAGAAATGGCCATGTTGGTATTGTAATGAAATTTTTAGATTATATGGAGACTCGAGGAGTGAAGCCAAATTCCATTACACACAGGATGATCATTGAGGGTTTGTGTTCAAACTGCAAGGTTAAAGAAGCTGAGAATTATTTGTTTAATCTAGAGTATAAAGGTGTTGAAATCTATTCTGCCATGATAAATGGATATTGTGAAGCAAACTTTCTAGTTAAAGCTTATGAACTCTGTCATACTCTGTTAAAAGGAGGAAATCTTGTAGGAAGAGATTCCTGTTTTAAGCTACTATGTAAACTATGTGATGAAGGAGAGACTGATCAAGCTATAAAATTACTGGATACTCTGTTGAAATTGAATGTGGAACCTAGCAAAATAATGTACTGCAAAGTTATAGCCACATTGTGTCAGGCTGGGAATATGAAAATGGCTCAATATCTGTTTGATATTTTTGTTGAGCATGGATTCACACCTGATGTTAAAACCTACACTCTTATGATAAATGGTTATTGTAAGATAAATTGCTTAAAAGAAGCCCATAGTCTCTTCCAGGATATGAAGGAAAGGGGGATTAAACTTGATGTCATCACCTACACAGTTTTACTTGATGGGCACTTGAAATCAAATTTAAGAAAAAATTCCTCCCTGCGCTGTAATAATAGCAAGAAGACAGATATATTGGACGTTTCCACTCTTTTGAGGGAGATGCAGACCATGGAAATAAAACCAGATGTTGTTACTTACACTGTTTTGATTGATGGATACTTGAAGGCAAATAGCCTTCAAGAAGGCATCATGTTCTTGGATGAAATGATTGCTGATGGGCTCGAACCGAATTCTGTGACCTACAATGCTCTCATTTCTGGCATCTGTAAAAAAAGAGACATGGTTAAGTGTGTTATGCTCCTTGATGGCATATTTTCTAATGGAGTTGCACTAAACCCACATATTATTTCAGCTTTCAAACGTGGTGTTCTGAAAGCTAAATTGTTTCAGTTTTGCAAGTAAGTCCCTTTAAACTCGCTATGTGTGCAAAACTTAGTAATGCCAACCTTTGGCTTTTCTATTGGCAACGGAAGAGCTTGCTGGAGCATATATCAAGTTCTTTGGCATGACATCCTGTCTGAAAAGAAAAGGCGGGAATTACATCCGAAAAGGTGGAACTAGAGTTTTGCAAGTCTCAATCTCTTTGGAAAGAAAGCCTGCGATGCTGGTATGTGCTCTAACTCATTCTAAAGTATGGTGAAATTTGAGTTTTGACTGCTGAGTGCTGCAACATATATGTATAATAATAGGTTAAATATACATGATATTGTATGTTGTTATATTATTCTTTTTGTTAACTGCATTTTTATCGTGTACTATTGATTTGAATGTATTGCCTTAAAGCCTTTTGTACATGTATTTAACAACGCCACAATATGGGTTGATGGTTCGGCTATGTGTATGCTTTAACTTTTGAAAATGCTATAATCTATTCCAAAGGATGTTAGCTATTGTTTGCTTGGAGTACTTACCTTATATGACAAAGCATTGTTGTATTTGCTATAAGGTATTCCAGCAGAAACACAGCAGGTGGATGAACTTTAGTGCAAGCTCCATTTATTGAGAACTTGATATCAAATGCATAGAGGTTAGTTCTATTTTTTGACCTTGTGTGTGCTCTATAGACAGATTTACAGGGTTGGTGGGTTTACTTGAAGAACACACTCACACATTTATAAGGTTACCTAAATCTCTTTCTTTTTTTTGTTTTTTCCTTTCTTTAAGTGAAATGTGAAAGTATGCATACATTCATTCAATTAACAGTTGAGGAATATGAGTACACTATACCATGATATGCTTGGTTTGATTTAGCAGAATTTTTTTGGTGGATAAAACAATCTCTTACAGCCTTTGAAGAGAAAAGATGTATTTGATTTTCTATCTGGATGGGAAAAAAACTTGAGAATAACTATTTAATCTTATCCTCTTTATGTGAGGAATCTTATCCTATTTTTATTTACATCTTGTTAAGTTTCAAATATGATGTCAGATGCTAATCCATTAGCATCAACCATCAGGTATAAGAGCATCTTCTTTGACTTGTTGGAGCGATCAGCTTGAGCGGGATCTTCAGTTGACTTAAGTCAGTGGCCGTTTCTGAGTGCATAGTTCTTCCAACAGAGCCACATAAATGTGTGAAGTGGGCGTGAAGGACACGAGTGGACAATTATCTCACCATCGATCATGGAGAAGAATATGAGAGCCAAATAAATGGTGGCTTGTGTGTTCAGTTGGTGACCTAAGCGGTTATTTTTTTCCTCTTCATTTCTGGATAAACATGGTTAGATTGGTAAAATTTGGAGAAGGAATATCCTATAATCTTGACAAGCCTTTGCAAAGTGACAATTGTCAATATGAAAAATCTACAAGCTATATGGGAGTGCAATTTAATAGCTGACCATGTGCACTTTATATTGTAAAAAGGAGAGTGGTTCGGATGCTAGTTTTTTAGATATTGTAAATTTTTACATTACATGGTTTAATGGATTTGTTTGCATTGTGGTTTCATACTTTTTGGTACCCCCCTTGGATGGGACAGTTAGTGAACAATTCATTTCAGAATAATTTTAAAAAAAGGAGCATTTTGATTATTTTCTGTCTAAGCATAGTTTCATTTTGCCCTTATATATTTGACTGGAATTCTGAAACTTGTGCGACATTTAAAAAATAAATATGTTGCTTTTGTGGGATTTAGTTTGTCTGAATTTTGAGCCCTTAACCTTTTCTGAGAGACTAAAAGTTATGGAAAATGCACTAATGCCTATTTTTTTTATGAGGAAAAGGCAAAACCCTCAGTATTACAGAAAAACATAATATGAAAAAGCATAGACAATCACAATACCCACTCATAGAATATACGAAGCTGTACAGGCTGTGGCTTGTTCTCATGGTAAAATATATAGATACCACTAAAACTTTGAAGCAATGTTAATAAGAGAGTGAATATAAATAAAATAATGCAGGTCCATATTGTATAACCAACCAACGTGTATAATTGACAGAAGCAAATAACAATGTAACATTATGTTTTAAGTTAGGACAGAAGCACTAATAAAGCCATGATTTTGCATTACATAGAAAGGAATATGTATAGAAGAAGTTATCTGAAAGCTGGCTACAAAATACAGTAATTGGGGCACTTTTCCTTCACACTCACACACTCAAGTTTGTGCAACATTCTCATTTCTGAATATAAACGCGAGGGATGTGGGCAATCTTTGGCCAATCTTCCCCTTTCAGTTTCTGACACCTTTGTTTAAGCTCCTGACAATCTCCCTCAACTGCAAGGACAGAAAGGGAAGTTGGGAGGCCCTCCTTAGGCAAGCATTTGAGTTTTTGGCAATTCAAAAGGTGCAAGCTTTCAAGGGAGGGCAACAAGCAAAGACCTTCATAGTCCAACATTTTGAGATTGCTACATCGGTTGATCCAAAGTAAAGTAAGAGAAGTTGGGAGTAGTCCTGGTTCTGGTAGACACTCCACCACATCATCATCAGTAAGGAACAATGAAAAAAGAAAACCACATTTGTGCAAGCCCCATTTCATTCGAGTTGCAAAAAGTTTTGGGCATTTCATTATATGAAGTTCCTTCAGTTTTGATGGCAATCCCCCTTCTGGAAATGATTCCATTGCTGGACAATTTTTTATTACTAAATGACAAAGTGACTGAGCAAAAGTGTTGAAATGCTCAGGTAATGATATGAATTTTGGACAATCTGAAATACACAAAGAAACAAGACTTGATGGAACATGGTTGCACCCCTCTGAAACAGAAATCATGTCCAGATTATTACACTCTGTAAAACTCAACACTTGAAGTGCAGGGAATAGATCCAATGTGAAGTTCCTAAGAGATCCACAACTTCTTTCTATCTCTATTACACGAAGTGAGCCAAGATGTTTCTTCAATGGGAACTCCCAATTCAAACAATCATGAATCTTGACCTCTTCAAGACAGTTGTTATTATTGGCAAGCTCCATCTTCTCTAGCAAACTTCCATTCATACATGGCCCATGAAAGTAGAGTTCTTTTAGAGTGGAAGGGGTATATTCCAACTGCACTTTATCACAGTTTCCTAAAGCCAACCTTTGAATTCTTGGCGCCCACGGAACAAAGGCTACAAGTTGTGGACAATCTTCAATAACAAGGTTTTCTAAAGAAGGAAGTTGCTGTGGCAAATTCTTTCTCAGCTTTGAACATAATATTATACGAAGTACTTTAAGGCATGGGAAGGCTCTCAAAGCATTTGTACAATCCCATTCCTCCCAGTTCTCCATTTCTATAAGTTGTAATGTTTCTAGAGATGCAAATGCAACATCATAAGAATCACTTCCTAGAAATTCAGCACCAATTGCCACAATGCCATCAAACCCTTCAATAGATAGTGACTTAAGAGATGGTAAAAGGCCCAATGATGGCAGAACTAAACAATACTTGCATCTTTCCAATCGGAGTGATACTATGTTGGATAGTACTCTGTTATCACCAAACCAGGCTGGGAATCTCGTTCCACTAAAGTGGCTAATCCATAATTTCTTCAAGTTTGGATGAGGTTGGAGCTTCTCAAGCACTTCCCTATCATTCTGAGAATCATTATTGTTATTCTTCACATTCCACAACAAGTTTAACTCCTCAAGGCAATCCTTTTCTTTCAGAGTGGCTTTCAATGCGTCCATCTTGTCAACTATGTTCTGCAACTCACAGATTGTAAGTTCACCCAAAACATTGAGCTTGCCTAATTGCTTGATGTTGAGCTCACTACATTTCCCCACATGAAATGGTGTCAAACGAAGTTGAAGATGTTTCACCTCTCCCAAATTTGGTGGAATCTTTTTCAACTTAGTGTTCTTCAAGTCTAAATAACACAAATTTTTTAACTTATGCAAACTAGAAGGCAGCTCATCTAGATTCTCACAATTGGCCAACTTTAGTGTCTGGAGGTTATGTAATAGACATATTGACTCGGGAAGCCTCTTGACTTTACATTTTGATAGATCAAGATATCGTAAATGTATAAGATTACTTATAGTATCAGGTATCTCCATAATTTTGACATTGGAAGCAATAGTTAAAACTCTCAAGCATTTGCACGTAGACAATTGATCAACTAATAGCTCACTAGAAGTCCAGCTCACAAGATACAAGCGAAGACTAAGATGTAAGAATGTTCTTAATTTTCTAACTCCTTGCAAAGACTTAAATTGTCTAAATTCTTCAAGTTCATGAGTCAGAAAAGAGAAATGGCGAGTTTTTTCGGAAATTTGTTGCACCTCTTCAACCTCTTGCTTGAAACCAAACCCTCCAGATACAAAAATTGCCAAATCATTAAGAATATCGTGCATGATAAAGCGTGATCCATATTTATGAGCTTTCTGAAAGAAAGACCTTGACACAAGTTCTTGAAAGTATTCTTTGCCTACTTCCACAAGTGATTTATTCTGCTGAGAAGCTTGTAGAAAATCTTGAGCCATCCACAACAGAATTAATTCCTCCTTGTCAAATTCATAATCCTTTGGGAATAATGAACAATAAGCAAAACAACGCTTAAGATGAGAAGGAAGATAGTGATAGCTCAGTATTAAAGAAGGGAGAACATTATTATATGGAATGTTCCATAACTCACTTGTCAAAACATTATTCCATTCCTCCCAGGATGATTTCTTATACAAGAGACTTCCAATTGATTTCAAGGCTAGAGGCAAACCATTGCACTTGTTAACAATTCTTCTCCCAATTTCTTCAAAATCAAAATTTGTTTGAGGATACCTGCTATCAAATGCAGAATTGATAAACAACAACCAACTATCTTCATCTGACAATCGATGTGGGTGATATATTTCATCAGAGCGGGCAGCTAAAGCAACACTCTCATTGCGTGAGGTGACAAGAATTCTGCTTCCTGCAACCACACGACTGAAAGGTGCTCTAAGAGCTTCCCATAAGATGTAATCATCACACCATACATCATCAAGAACAATAAGTAATTTCTTGCCAGACAAGGCATCCTTCAACTTATTTTGAAGTTCATCCAAATCTTCTGCACCGTCATTAGATGAGTTGATTTTGTTGTAAATAGTTTTTGTTAGCCTCAAAACATCAAAGTCATCAGAAACACACATCCAAACTCTGAGATCAAACTCACTCTTAATCCTTGGATCATTATAAACAAGCTGAGCAAGGGTGGTCTTACCCAACCCACCCATGCCCACTATAGACATAACAGAAAAGTGACTGTCTTTCAGCAACTGCTCAATGATAATGTCTTTGTCCACATGTCTGCCATATATGCCAATCACTTCATCCACCAACGAAGTTGTGGGCAACTTTGTGGTGGTAAATCCAACAGGACCTCCTATACCTTGTTTCAAGCCCAAATCAATCTTTCTGCTCTCAAGAAATTCAAGATTTTCAAGGACTTGTTTCATCCTTGATTCAATATTTTCATCAAATGAACAAGTAGCAGAAGCATTGAAGAACTTCCGTACCTTACCAAAAACTCCAGCTTGAGATTGAGCTTGAGCTACAGCTTCCATGTTTTGCTTGTGGAGGTGATAGTTAAGCTCATCCAAGACATCCTCAGCATCGTACACAGCATCTTTGAGCTCCAGAAGCCATGCCTTCACATTAGAATCACTGAACTGCTTATATTCTGCATCATCAATTATGCTGTTGATTGATAACAGCATGATCTTCAACTTCTTCACAAGAGTTTCATTCAGTCGTCTCTTTTGGAAGTAGTGAAGAATATCTCTAGAAGCCAACCTGTCAAAGGCAACCTGAAGAAAGGCAGAAAGAGCAGCACCACCAACAAGTTCTGCAGCCATGCTTGTAGATGCAAGTGACAGAGATGCGTGGAATTGAAGGTGAATTATTGGTATTTGGTGGGCATGATTTTTCTTATTGGTATTTGGCGGGCATGATTTTTCTTATCTTTTCTTTTTGTGTCTTATATAATCCTATGCCTTTTAACTTCGCATATGCAGGAGCTACGTGTCACTCAATAGAACTTGACTACACATGGGAAAGAAATTGGGAGTGATAAGAATACGAAAGTCCAACTTTTCACATCATGATGGAAGAAAATTGCTTGTCCAGTCAATTATTTTGGACAGGTTGATTCAGCTAAATTTTGTGTTTTTTTTTTTTACCAACAAATTGTGTTTATTGATATCTTATGTTTTGAGCTCAAAAAGTACTATAAAAGGTGTTGTTTTACTTTTTTAAAAAAATGGAAATTAGCAATACGTTATATTCGCTCTTTTGATGACCTTCCATTAAATATGTGTGATATGAACTTTTCTATATTATGTATCTTAGTGGTATGTCAAATTAATTACCCCAATATATAACATATACTCATAACCAAGATGAACTACCTAATTACATTAAGCATTGGAGGGAGAATTATTTTTAAGAGTAATTAAAAGTTCTGCATTTTTAGTGTAACAAGTTTCAGTGCTAAAAAAGTGTAACAAGCAAATTCATGATTGACGGGTAATTTTCTTTGCAAACATTAATTGCATTGGCCATTGTATACCTCCCTCAGTCCCAGTCTGTATTTAAAAAATAGCTTCATTTTATTCTCATGCCAACTCAAAAGCTTTAGCCTTTCTGTGAGAAATGCCATCCCTTTGAGACAGGACAAGCATGTAATGATGCGGCTCCTACCTTGCACAGTTACATACCATGTTTGGAAGTTAGAAGTAGACCTTACACAGTTACATACCATGTTTGGAAGTTAGAAGTAGTAGAACCACATGTTAAGAACCACATGAGGCCTTCGTGGTTTAGGCTCTACTAAAACCACATTTGATGGGGAGAGACCTATCCATTTCTACTCTCTATTTCCCTAAAAAAATATTTTTAAAATCACATTTTTTAACCTTACCAATATCATATAGATTCTAATGTCTGGTAAGACATAAGGGATGCTTAATTTTCTGATTGTATTTCCTCATTATGTTTCTCCTATTGCAATTTTTTTACTACTTATATTTAAGAACTAGTGTTGTAATCTTTCTAAATTATAAATGAAATTGCCTTGTACTAAAATAAAATATAGAGTCTAATGGTAAGGTCCAAAAAACGTGACCCCAAAACAAGAGAGCAAAGAAATTTGCAAAGGACCTTTCCACAAACCAATTCATCCAATCTTTGGTAAATTTCTGTCCCAGGTGCATATTTATTCTCTATTCTTCTGATCTTGCCCAAAATTTCAATTTTTTCCATCACCCATTTCCAAAGATTGAATTTTTCTTATGACCCATTTCCGAAAATGAATTCGAACCATGGCAAATCGAACCAGCAAAAATTGATTATATTACACTGCAACATGAACCATGAACTTGATTAAAAATGGCGAAGGGAAAGATACAAGAGAAATCCATTGAAACACAAAGCACAAGAGAAAGGAGAAATCCATTGTTGAAGGGAAGGAAACGAAAATCTCTGGAAACGGCCAAAAATGAATTCAGAAACAGATGGCCGACTGATTGGGGGAAAAGCAGTTGTGTTTAGGGGATTCAGTTTTTTTTACCGATGAAAAGGGATGCAGTGAGAAGATGGTGAAATTCTAATTTTATTTTAGAGAAGTTTATAATTTAATATTATGCCACATCAGCAAAATGATTAGGATTCATTTTAATTGATGTGTCATGTTTTTAGTGGTCAAACCACAAATGAGGTGGTGCACCAGGTTCACCTAGAATTTCTCTTGATACCTTCTAAAGAATAAATCAAACATCATAGAATCATTTAATCCCCTGACCACAAATACTGTGAACTGCCTTGCTTTGGAAGTAAACTTCACAAGAGAAATGAGTCTATATATTTGCTACATTCTCTCCTCATTTGATTTACTCCACTTACATTTCATATCTTAATCCAGGTTCTGCAGCATATAACTATTCGTTCAGATACCTATTCTGCATTACTGCGTACTACCATAGGCAGTGATATGTAGATAAATAGATGATGCAGTACATTCAACTCAAGAAATGTCAACAAAACAATGTAAATATTGATTGACAAAATCCAACTTGTACTCTACCAGAAAACTAAGATGCTAGTACAAACTGAAATAACAAAAATGGAAGTCGCTGCACTCAATATTGCAATCTAACCAACAATTGTTTGGGCCTTGTTCAGGATCACTCCTTCATACTTAACTTGGAACCACTTCATGGCATCGTCTTTCGTGACGCGGTGCTGGATCCCAACACGTGACTTGCACCTGCGGCGACGTCCCACACGATAACCAGGGCGCTCCAAAACAACATAGAAATCCATTCCATAGATACCAGTGGATGGATCGTACCTGAAGTAGAGCAGCCAATATTCAACATAAAAACCTCAACAGCATGAATGCAAAGGTGAAAGGATTCACCCACAAAGAAAAGGATAGAAACCAGCTTAATTTAAATCACAGAAGTAACAAAACTTAATAGGACAAAAGTTCAGATTTCCATTGAAAAATAAATAATTAATTAATTGCTAAAACCCACAAGAAAATTAAACAACAGCCTGTAAAAACCACTAGACATGTTGCAGTTCAACAGATAAGCAAACAATAAAATACTGCAATCAAAGATATTCTGAGCTTACTTGATTCCTAAATCAATATGCTCCTGAATGCCAAAGCCAAAGCATCCAGTATCACTGAAGTTTCTTCTCAGCAATTCATATTCCTTCACCTTGAGACCACTCTCCAAGAGCTGCATTGCCTTTTCACCTCTAACAGTGACATAACAAGCAATCTTTTCATTCCTTCTGATACCAAAAGATCGCACAGTATATCTCGCTGTCCAAAATCACACAATCATGACAAGAACTAATCAGGTAAAGGGTGAAGCAAGCAATGAACATTACATACAACATCCACTTCAATCACAGTAAAGACTCAATACAACTACCAATCCAACTTCCCTTTAAAGCTTTGAAGATAAAACACAAACACTAACAAGAAAACACACTTCAGCAAACCACAACAAGAAGCCACCGATTTTTATCATTAGCAAGTGAAATTCAAAATTGCTGCTCAAATATATAAAAGGAGTCACACTAAAACTATCAAATTTTCAAGCTAAAATCATACATCAAAAAAATTTAATGCAAAAGTCACAGCCTTTACTTGAAAAATACTAATCAGAGCGAAGACCAACACTAAAAGTGAAAATTGCTTCACACAATTATCAATCTGCATTAAAAAGCATGTATTACGATACGATAAAAAGGATAAAAAAGGAACCTTTAGAGAAAACAGGGGTTTGGCCACTAAGCTGCTCCAAGACCTAAAATAAAATAAAGAAAAATTAGAATAAAATGTGAAAATATTTAAGAAACAAAAAGGAAAGAAGTGGTATTAGAAATAGAGAGAGAGAGAGAGAGAGAGAGAGAACCTTGGCGGCTCTGGTGAGACGATCGCCGCTCTCGCCGACGGAGATATTGAGGACGAGCTTCTGCACCTTAATGTCCCTCATAGGGTTCGCCAGCTTCTTCTCTGAAGCCTAACCATTCACCACACAATTGTCAGAGTCACACTATTGAAACAAATAAAGCATAGAAGAGAGCATATGATAGATAGAAAGATACCATTGGAATGGGAAGGTGGAGGGTTGCGGCGGCAGAGAGAGGGAAACACAGAAAGTGAGAGCAGAAATGAGGAGCCTCAAACGGCGCTACCTAGGGTTTCTTTTCTTTTAATAGGAAGGCCCAAGATTATAAACCCGGCCCTAATATCAGTTCTACCAAAAACAAACAAAAACAAAACTGGCCCTAATATGTGTTTAGCTCTTTAAACTTTGTTCTATGGGTGTTGTCGGCTTTTGTTTAAAGGCTAACAATGCATACAAAATAAGATTAAAGCTTTAGTTGTGACTTGTGAGTAAAAATTATAGATATCGAAATTTGAATTGAATTGGAGTATGTATTAATATAAATGGTTCTCCCAGTGATTAATATTCTTTTTCGTTTATTTACATAAAAAATATATGAAAATAATTCCAAATTAATAGGTCTTTTGGTGATAAAAAGTTAAATTGAACAAAAAATACATTATCCTATTAAGTGAGTCTGCAATATTATGCTCTCTCCATAAAAAGCTAAATTTAGTTTCAAAAGAAATTGAATGATGTTAAACACTACATATAATGAAGTATAAAATTCAGTATAACCACCATATACAAAAAAGGGTTAGAGTGACTCTTATTAACGAGAAATTAGTGGAAAATCATTTGAAGTGGTTTGGACACGTCTAAAAAAGCCAATATATGAGTTAATGAGAAGGTCAGACCAAACAACTTGGAGTTCAATTGAAACAGGGAGACCAAACACTCGATGACCTTATAAAACAGACACATTGGTGAATGATATAATCATATATTAAAAGAGTTGGTAAATGATATATCACAATGACATTCTATGATTCATATAGCCTACCCTACATAGTGAGACAAAACTTTATTGTTGTTAGTAAGAGTAGTAGGCAGATAGTAATTTCCGGGAAATTCTCTTGATGTGAAATTGTGAATTGGGCTTTTGACTTTTTGATCGAAAAATTGGGCTTTTGATTGACAAGAGAGAATTTGGTTTTCTGAAACTATGAAAAAGGCTTTATGTAATGATGGTCCAATACTTGGCAACAAAATATAATGGTCCAATAAACAAAGCACTTGGGAGAAGAAACTTGCATTGAGTGGGGTAAAAGTTAAAAGGAGAAGGGGATGGTCGTTTACAATGTTTAGAAATAGGGTTTGAATCCGTTCAAAAATGTGAACTTTTTTGTGCTTAACAAAGGACAGGACTATGATAAAAAAAAAAAAACAAAGGACAGGACTAAAACAAAAGAACAAAAATATTCAATTACATTTTGTTATACAAATTTAAAGAATAGACGCAAGGAAACGCATTAATTAATTAAGTCAAATTAGTGAATTGAATTGTTGTCTCACCTTTCATTAATTTCACCATCTTATATTTTTTTCAAAATAATGATTTAATTTTATATTAATTTTTTATTTTTCACTCCAAACCTTGTTAACAAGATAATTTTATTTAATTTCACATCGCAAGGGATAATGGTTAAATTCATTGCGTATGTCTTAGCTTGAAGAAATTTCATAAGATAACCTTTATCAAGATTGTCTCACTCTCAACACTTTAAGGTCACTCTCACATCTCTACCATCTTTTTCTATCTTAGAGAGATCAGATAAGGATAAACTTATAAAACAATTATGAATAATAATCTTCTAAGTAGACTATTCAAAATTAAAATTCTCCACCTAGTACATAAAATAAGGACAAATGTGGAACTTCACAAAATTAATCTAAAAACAATTATATCAAACACACATATAAAAAATTAAAAAATAATCTGGAAAAGGGAAAAAAATTAGACTTTGATTGTAAATAAGATCATTTTCCTGAATATAAGATGACTTTCAATTTCAATTTATCCTAAATATAAGATCATTTTCAAATTTTCCCATTTTCCTCCAAATTAACCCTATTAATACTTATTTATACTAACAAGTAAGTAATGAAGAGTAAGGACAAAAATATATAGTTAGAATAAATTGGTAATTTCATGTGTTAATAACTAATTTAACAAACATTATTAATCTAGTCAAGTTAGGGAAAATGATCATATATTAAGAAATGAATGTAGTATATATGAGAAAAACAAAAGATAAATAAACTTGTTTGAAATAATTGTTCTCAAAATCAACTTCCACAAGTACAATCATGGTGAAGACATGAGAAGGTAGAGAATCTCGAATCTCAATGGTAAGTTTGGGTATGAGAAGTGAAAGTTTAAGGTGACCTGTATTGAACGAAAATAAAGCCATTTCCTTGTCACCTAATTTTATCGGGAAAATGATTAATGAAAATAAGAAAACATACAGAAGTTCTTCTAAAGTCTTGTTTAAAACACGTTTTTTTATTACAAAACACCTAACTCAACAAAATTTGCAATTAAGCAATAAAAAAATCAACAACAACAAAAAACAAAAATTGTTTTAGAAATAGGAAATCAAACACAGTCAAGTTTCACGTAAAAAGAAGTTTTGTCCACACGTATGCCCCCAACAGTCCAACATCACTGTCGTTAATTAGGATTGGCTTCTTGAGCAGCTGAAGGTTGAAAAATTCAAAATCTGCCTTAGTCAATACGGAATGGTCATTTTATAAAATTTCCCCTTTGTGACTTCTAACGAATTATATTATAGGTGCATTTATTGTCAATATTCCAATTAATTTACAACTATTAAAAACACACATATACAATGAAAGGATGATACATTTTCAATAAAAAGGGATAGATTTATAATTTTATATAGAAAAAATAATGACATGATTTATAAATATACGACAAAAACAAATTATATTCTATCTATATTCGTTTTTATAGATATTCTATCTATGTTCAAAAAACACAATTATATGAGTATTTTATTTAGTCTTAAATTTATAAATTTAAAGACGTTTTTAGCAACAACCAATTTATAAATTTAAAGGCATATGAGTATTGAGAAATTAAATGTGCGTTGGATTCTTAAAATGTTACCTTAACATTTGCCTTAGGAACTAATAAATACATTTATAAATGCAAATAGCAGCAATATTTGATAAAACATATATCAGTGTAAAATTAAAAAATAAGATGGACTACATAGCCAAAATTAAAATATAAATACATTTTTCAATAAAAAAGAAATTTGAGATCCGATGGGAGGAACTTGGGTTAAGATTGTTCAATGGTCTTGAGTCAAAAGGAGTAACCAATAAATTATTTTCTGATATGGTCAGAATTTGTATATCCGCACGCCAATTTCAATAACTTATTTTAAAAAGCAAGACAATTTCTCGTTTTTTCTTGCATGCTCAGAGTTTTTGTGTCACATATTTATATTGAATCGTTGAGTATTAAATACGAGAAATATCATTTGTCATCTCGTCCCATGTCATTTTCGTGTACTCATTCAACCTTTTTAGCTAAGCCACACAATTCGTTTTTCAAAATGGTAAGAGATATCCTATTAGAAATTAAGTGTTGTTTGGTTCAACCCAATCTTGTGGTCCCTTTTTTCTTTTTTCTTTTTGGCCACTTAATATTATTTACTCTAGTCCCTAGTAGACGATTTACATAATTGATCTAGGTATATTGAGAACTCTTTTAGGCCGAAGTACATTGAGAGAATTGGTTCAACCAGTTACCCTACGATAACATATACTCCATCTATATATTTTTAAATGTAAAATCACTTTCATATTTGAATTTATTCTTAAATACAAGATCTTTCTAATTTTTTCAACTATTTCCCAAATTAACCTAATAATGTTTATATATAATAAACAAATATGATTAAGGTGTATTAATAATATCAAGTGCTAATAATTATTTTAATTAATATCCTTAATCTAATCAAATTAAGGAAAACGATCTTATATTTAGGAGCGGAGGGAATATCTTTTTTTCCGATGAATACAATAACATATATGGATTCCAATGTAACACCTTAAAATTATTTCCATATATAGAAAATAACATTCCATTCAAATGTCCATTATGTGTGCATTCAATATGGATCATTTGGGGCAAAATGATAGATATAGGAGATAAAATTATAGTGGTCTTATATTTAGTATTAATCTCACTAGTCAACAAACTTTTATATTAAAATTTAAAACTTCAAAATAATGTTTCAATAAGAGTTTCACGTACATAATTCTAGTTGACTATTGAATCCATAATAAATTTTACTTTCAACTTTGTTGTTAGATCACTATGTTAGTTTGTTCAATAAACTAAGACGTTACATGGATTTCTAATATCTTTATTAAATCAGGATTTTGGACTAATATAAAGAGCAATTTGGTATCCAAATATCCTAACAAATGAGATTTGGGGAGAATATGCATACTTACTTAATAATCAGGGAGACTGTTTTTTACGATGTAAATTCTAAATCACTTGGCAATATTCAAAGCTCAGGATCTAAATACTCACTACTCTTTACATCTATCAAAGTAAATACAACAACCTTGAGCGTTGTACAAAATGATTTAATGCGGAAAAAATAACACATTTACTTTAAAGAAGGTATTGTATAAAACATGTGAATAGAATCGGTATAGTTTGGAAGCATTTTTTTGTCTAAATGAAGATAACAATGTTTTTTAAATATAAGGTAATCTATATATTCTTATCCAGATATCTCCGTACACAAGACACATACATAGTAACCTGTGAGCAAAATGCAAAGTCAATCCAATATTATAGCCATTTTTTTTGCCCATGAGATGCTCGTTCATCTCGAATATCTCATAAAAAAAACAGAAACAAACTCCTTTTTATTATTCCCTTGACTCCCACATATCAACAATACAATAAAGAGCTCACAATTAAAGGTAGAAGAATAAAAGAAATCAAAGGAAGAACTCGTAGCAATAATTACAAAGATGCCTAATACATGGTCCCATAAAACCAGGTGGACACAAAGAATCTAATATTAATCATTTAATCCCCTCCTCCATTAGTTGTATATAAATATAACCATATAAAATATTTGATCCAAACATTGTCTTAACTGTCATGGCCTCCACAATATAACCATAAAAGATCATTGCTTTCCAACTTGCTTTTTTGTTGCCTTTGCAGACTTTTGGTCCAAGTAAGCCCCATTTTTGACCATAACTACCTTCTTCTTTGCGCGGGTCTCAAATATCTTAGCTTCTTCTTCTTCTTCTTCTTCTTCTTCTTCTTCTTCTTCTTCTCGTTTGTGTGTCTCCATCTGCAGTTCTTTTTTCTGTGTGACAGTTTTTGTGTACAACTTGGTGCTAGCTTAGCTTCTTCTCATCATCTTGTACTTTGGAGCTTGCCGTTTCTTGTCAAGTACTACTTTGCAGGTTAATATGACTTCATTAATTTCTGTCTGTTTTTTTTTTATTTGTTGAACTGTCTTCTGTTATGGTTTTGGTTCCTATCTTTAACGTTGATTTATTTCGTGATTAATAAGGTTGTTAAATTCCACATGTTTCACTTGTTCCTCTTAATTTTTATTCATGAAGTTTCACTTTTGAGTTTTGATCATGTGCTTGATGACATGTTTGTTTGCTTGCTTTTGTTAATCTTATATCACACAATTTTTCATACTCTCTGTCCATAAGCTAGTAAACAGCTTCTTTTATCTTTGTTCTTCTGAAATAGTTTTAACAGATTGAAGAACAAGTTAAGGCCTTTTTGATGCAATATTTAATTTTTGTACAGAAATAAGTCAAAACGAAAAAACCCAGTGAGTATTTGGGATTTGTTGGAGCTGTTTTTTCTTTTCTTATATGCTTTTTTCTGTTTGATCAGGGCTCCGCAGGACAAGGCCTAGTGGAAGGAATTGATTATCACTCGAGTGTGTTTGAAGACAATATTAAAATATGGGAAAACAATTGCTTTCTATGAGTTCCACTGTTCAATTTCAGAACAAACATGGATGCATGTGGGGGATATTTCATATGCTTGATTATCATCATTGGCACGGTATTAAAAAGGTGTTTCCTCACAAAAAGCATTACTTGGGAAGACATGCAAGAGGTTTGCACTATGCCTATGCCTATGCCTATTCACATTCTTTCTTAGTCATAGTTCCTTGAAAGTTGATCTATTCACTACTAAATATGAATAATTAAGGTGCTTAAACCATTCATTAATCTCTATTGCCTTTGTGCAGATTATAAGAGAAGAGGAGCTTTGTCCAACCACAGTGATAGTGAAGACCAACGATCTGAGAATGGCGATGTTAAACCCCTACTGGTACTTTATGATAACTTTTTTCAGACTTGATATTATGGACATCAACTTTCCTTTATTATTAGTTGGACCACATGTACGCCTACCAAACTAAATCTGATCACTTACAGGTTAGGCCACGTAGTGAAAAAGGCAACTCTACTAAGAAGAGCAAAACTGCATCGCATGCTGAAAATAGGTCCAAAGAAGAAAGTTCCACAAATGGGGTCTTAAGCTTACATAATAGGCCACAAGATTTTGAGTCTTCTGCTGAACTTGCAGTAGAAACTAGTACTAAACTTGACAGAGATGTTTTGGTTAAGTTTAAGGAACATGCAGATGTTGTGGAAGTTTTCAGAGCTGAAAAAGATTTTCTCTTGAAATTTTTGAGAGAACTTGATGTGGGCGCGAAAAGCTTTCGAAACAAGAAAGCAAGATTGACGAAATCAGGGTCATTCCCCATGGCAGCATCTCCTCAAATGCGCTACCATAAAACAAGAAGTACCCTCAAACACAAGCAAACAGAAATTTGGGCCTTTCCAAAGGGGGGAAAGTTGATTGATGGAGATTATATGAAAGAAGTGCCATTAGTTGGTGATTTTGGTATGGACAGTGCTATGAAACAAACAGGATTAAATCACAAACACAAAGGGTGGAATCAACTGGTTCTTCACCGTTTCAAAGTTATCAAGCAAAGGATAAAGCATGCACTAATTGACTTCACAAAAAATGGTTATCATACTTCTCGTGAAGCGTTCCGGCCTAGAATTTCGTATGAAAATAGGCTTGGGAAAGAGGTGTCACAAAGTTTAGAGGATGGTGTAGTTGAGGATATAAGCTCAGATGAGATTAAGGCCTCTGATGATGACACAAATAGACATGAGGTTCCCCTCATGAGAAGAGCATCCTCTTTGAGTGAATCAATGGATAGATATACTCAATTATTTGAGCGAAGTTTTGGCAAAGATGTCAAGTGGCATAGCTCAATGTCCAAGAGCTTAAAAGTGACAAATGCTGATAGCAATCACACGAGTACTCTTGCTCCAAGATTATCTAAAAGGAACTTGTCTCTCCCTAATATTGAGTCCATAGGCTTCATTCTTCATGAAGCCATTTGTGATGCAAATGATGCAGGGAGTATTCCAGCAAGAGCTTCTTTGGATAATAACAAAAAAGAAGAAACTGACATTCTTGCTCAGCAAAAATCAGCAAGCCTTCTTGTGACCAAAGATAAACCACTTGATGATATAATACAGATTGAAGTTAAGGAAGAGGGTGAAGGTAGTGAGGGAGATGTGACTTTCAACCCTTTATCCCATTCAACTGTGGAAAAGGGAAGCTCTTACCAAGGAAATGCAGAAATAGAAACGACTTTAGATCAAGACAAGGATATGACGGATATTCTTGAAGCTATTGGTGAAAACGACTCAACTGACAATACAAGAGGTAATAAATATACATTTTATGTGTGTGAAGAACTGAATTCATTATCTTTTGTTAATCAATATAACTTAACATGTTTGTTTGGAAGAAAAATTTAACATTTTCTCTCAATTTGTTAACTCATGGACAGGTACTGAGAAAAACATAAGAGGCTATAGCATGAATGATATGGAAGCAGATTTACAGAAAATAGAAAGCAGATACTCTTTGCAAGCAAAAGGGACAAGTGACAATTATTTCCTACACTTGGAATCAGATGTAATGGATGATTCCAATTTCAAATTTGTGAAGTACATTATGGAACTTTCGGGCTTCTTGGAGGATGACCATTCTCAAATGTGGCACACAGTGAACCAACCACTAAAGCCCTCCTTGTACAAAGAAACTGAATGCAATGGAGAAGAGACTGAAAAACCTATTGATCATATTCTCCTTTTTGATATAGTGAATGAAAGTCTTCTTGAAATATATGAAGGATCATCCACCTACTTCCCTAGACCCTTCTCATTCAACCTCCACCTTCATCCTATACCAAAGGGTCATCATCTTCTTAAGGAAGTGTGGGCTAGAGTTAACTCTTATCTGAGCTTAACTCCAGAATTAGATCAGACATTAGATGATGTTGTGAGGAGAGATTTAAATAGTAACGGCTGGATGAACCTTCAAAGTGAAGAAGAGTGTGTAGCACTTGAACTAGAGGACATGATTGTGGATGATCTGTTAGATGAAGTATTTTTTCTAGAGGTTTGATTTGATCTTTAGCTTCCAAATCAAATATAGCAGCTTAGTTTGTTTGATATACTCATTCTGACATGGGAGTTCAGAGCATTGACATTCCTTATAGTATAAGCGTTGCTATATAGTGAGCTTATCTTTGTTTCTCCTCAATTTTCAACTGAGAAGTGCCAGCATAGATGGAAACAAAGGGGGATTATATGTTCATGTTCATACTAGTCTGCTTGGTCCATGATTTATATATAGGGTGTATTACAAAGTTTTGTGTGTGGTGTTCATGTAAATATATGATTTGATGGATGTTAATTATTGCTAGCGATTTGTAGTTTATTGCCCTGTATCGGTTAAGTCAATGCTATAATGTACAAAGCGTTCATAGATTAAAAAAAAAATTCTCCTTATAAATTCTCTTCTTTTATTTTTCTTTTTTGAAAAATTGATCATTTGCTCATTTAACTTTTAGTTTGGTTAAGATTATGTTCCTTTATTATAATTCATTATGTCTCAGAACTTGTAATTAAGTGTAAATTTAGTTCTGAAATTTTCACCATTTTTTGAATTGATCCTTGTCATCAATAATCACTCAATCTTAGTTTTTTCCTGGCGAGTTTTTTTAAAAAAAAAACTCATTAGCACTTGCTTTTTTTAACTGAACATAAGCACTTGCTTTGATAGCTTCAAATAAAAGCTCCAATATAGGAGTATGTTAGACGGTATACAAGCGAACTAAGTAATTTTCATGTATGTTAAACGTATCACAAGTCCAACACATTTTTTTTAAGGAATTGAAAGATGGTGGGCTTAAATTCACCTTGATTATTTCCGGCCTTTTCTAGAAATTCTTTAGCCACCTACATTGAAGCTCTTGACTTGAGGATAATTAAATCACAAAACAAAAAAAAAATAAATTAAAGCAGCCTTTAAAAACATTAAAAAGGTTGCCGACAGTGATTTGTATCTACTTCAAGATTTTTATTAAGGCAATCATATGGCTTGAAACCACCTTAATAAATTCACCTTAATAAAGGTATATGGTTGGGATAAATTAGTAAAATCATGTGCAAATAACTAACTTCTTTAATCTACTCAAATTAGAGAAAATGATCTTACATATAAGAATGGAAGGAGTATAGTATATTGTAATGGAATATAGTAATCATAATGGAAGTGTTTGTTTTTATTGGGACGAATAAAATAGACCTAATTTTTACTCTCGGTAAAAAACTCTCCAATTTGGAGGGAAGGGAATGACAGATTTTAACTCTCTCCCCTCCAATTTTTCAAACTAATAAAAAGGGAAGGGATCACTTACCATTCCTCCCATTCCCTCCCCTCCAACCAAATAGACCATTATAGATTTTGTTTTAAGAACAATATTGAGGGAAGACATGGTCTGAAAATTGGGGACGGATAAGAAGATGAACCAAATCTTTGAAAGGACATAATACACTTAACATGAATTGTTCTATCATTAACTAAAAAGAATTGACTTACATTTTATGGTGAGTTTACAGATTTTAGCAACTTTTTATCAGAGTGTATATTCTTCATCTAAACACTTAGCACAGGGGCATTAATTAAAACAATTTGAGAAAAAAATGAGGAAAAAGAAAAATATGTCCTACATGCACCTCTCTAAAGAAGTCTCATATAACCATCGGGTAGTTAGTTGAGATCCCGTAAGAATGAGAACGCATGTTCGAATCCCGATTAACGCTCTCATATGGATAGGAGACAACCTGTCAACCCGATACTCCTACCTCTTAAGTCTGGATTAATTGGTTACTAATATAGGCGCGGTGATTAAAAAATGAAGCCAAGGAGGAGGGTAACTTCAAAAAAAAAAAAAAAAAAAAGAGTGGGACGCGTGTCCTCTGTGTGTCATGCGGTCATGCCTAATTTCAAACCCTAGTTTAGTTCATTAATAATTTCGTATCACTAAATCAGCCGCCCTCTCCTCTCTGTGCATCACTCTTGAATCTCCTTCCTCGTAATCAATTTGGGCGATTGGTTGTTAGATAAATCATGGACAAGAGCATGTTAGGAGATCTGGACAACCTCCCTGAGGAGGATAAGCTCAAGATGGCTAACATGATCGACCAGCTCCAAATCCGTGACAGGTCACCTCTCCTTTCAATCCCTTTTTTCTTCAAAGATTTTAGCTTTTGCGCATGACGTTGAATGTAATGTGAAATGACCCTCACTTTTTACTCATATTCTGATTATGGAGCTCCACAATGACATTACCATTCACAGGTATCTCACATGTTTTCATTCCTGTGGTTCTCTTCATGTGAAGCCATACTCACGTTCTCCTTAAAAACCAGTTCAACTCCTCCATGTTGCATCTGGACGTTTTGGGAACCACATTTTCTTACATTCATACATGCCTATATTCATCGTTCCATGTTATGAGACCAGTCTTTGCTACCACTTATTTGAAAATTATATCCTAATTCAATGTATTTAGAGGATGCCTTTTTGGTGCACTCTAGTTTGATTATATTTGTCTTGGAGGAATGTAATTAGTTACGCATATTTGAAAATGATCAGTATCTGCAATCAAAGATGGGGATTTCATAAACATGGCTTCATTATTGTTATGCTGCCATTATGAAGTTACTCTTTGAATCTCTTGGTTGTTCTTGTTGAACCATTGTTTGGTTTGGTTTGGTTTGGTTTGAGATTGGAGTCTGATTTCTGATAATGTGGTTGCAGTCTAAGGATGTATAATTCACTGGTGGAGAGATGCTTCAATGATTGTGTGGACACCTTCAAGCATAAATCCCTGCAAAAGCAAGAGGAGAGCTGTGTTCGGAGGTGCGCTGAGAAGTTCTTGAAGCACTCCATGCGGGTCGGCATGAGGTTTGCAGAGCTCAATCAAGGAGCAGCCACACAAGATTGAGAACTGTAATTAGCTTAGGATCCTGTTAGACATGGATCTCATTCACAGGCCCCTTTGGGTTTACCATAAAAAGAAAATAGAAACTTAGCTTTGCCTGTGATATGCTCTTTTTTAAAACGTCTTTTTTCTTTCCAGAAGATTATATAATTGTTCTGGTCAGTAATTTTGGTTGTTTAATTGTAAGTTTTTTATCTTTAGATTTGAGGATACATTATGGCTATTTGAAACCTTAGGGTTGTAATGTGAGCTGACAAAGGTGAATAAATGTTGGTTGTGTGAATTGTTAATTTGTTATTCAGGGAGGGTTAAGCTTCCTCCCTTTCATCCCGAGCCCCAGGCAAAACTCTTTGGTTATGTGTGAAGGGTAAGGGCCTTCTATGTGAATTATGGTGAATGCTTAATTGGAAGACTTCAGTTCTGCTTCATAGTTTGTGACATTGGTTTGAAAAAAAGGGAAAGTTATCATATGACCTCAGTGTGGAGCTTCAACTATCACATAAACTAGCATTCATGATTTCATTCCCCTTGTGCTGTATATTGGATCAACATAATTCAATAAGATTTGGGAGAAATTATATCCATTCATTACAACATTGCTTAAAATTTCACCTACCATCAATGAAGTTGATGGTATAACGTAAATTACAATTATGAAGATAAAAAAACTCGTATAAATAATGTTAAATTATGATAAACACCTAGAATGAAAGATCAAAGGATGAGTGATAATTATTCCCTTCTTTTGTCTCTGGGTGGGGAACCCAATCAGGGCTATTCTAATGGAACCAGGTTCATTTCCTTTAAGTATCAACTACGGTAAATGGGCTATAAACAATGAGTTTAGATTGATTGGGTTAATCAATAGGAAAAAATTGAAACAAATTCAATTGTAAAAAAAGAAAGTAACCAAAAGACAGCACCTCTCATATTCAAGAAAAACCTATCACAAAAATAAATAAAAGACAGTCTAGAAGGCCAGCGTTAAATATCAATTGATATTATACTACCTCTGGTCCTAAATATAGGACCTAGATAACTTTTTTTTGGAGAAGTTAAGGTTGCAAAATAGTCTATTAAATCATGACATATTTGATATATTTTTAGATTATCCATTAGTTTATAAGTAAAATAAACTAGTTTAAAGGACAAAATTAGTTAAATCAATTTATAATTAACTTATTTTGCTTTTTTTTTGGATTTTTCAAAAAAGTCAATTAGGTCTTATATTTAGGACCGGAGGGAGTATTACATATGTATGATCAACGTTAAATATCAGTCTAGAAGGCCTTCGCAATTTTTATGCTACTACGCTCTCTCACACAAAACTCTAAAGAATAAACAAGCTCAAAATTTTGGGACAAAATTAGACAGAAAAAACTAGGCATCTCAAAATCAGGAGAAGTGTATGCCAGCTTTGTTGAATAAGGAAAGCAAATATAGGAATTCCTGCAGGCTGAGCTTGGATGACCTCTTATCTTCAAAATCTCCCTCTTTCAAAACAGCCATAACCTTGTCCTTAAATTCTGATTGCACCTCCTCAGCATCACCATCCCCGCCTTCAATCTCCATTTCATCGTCATCATCAAACTCATCATCTGCTGCCATCACTTGATCTTCCATAGAGTTGCCAAAACCAGAGAAGTCCATCTTCTTATCAGTTTCCTCTAGTAAACCTTCTTGTGCGAGTTTTAGTGATTGCAAAGTCTTGTAGTTCTTTTCCAACAGGGAGATCACATTCTTCTGCTTAAAAATTGAACCAAGGGTTTTGTTCTTTCTATTAAAGCAGATACGCAAAAATCCATCCCATTCCTTCTGCTTAACTTCAATGCGTGGTTTCCTTGGCTCAATTCGAACTACGGAGGAATCAACCTTTGGGGGAGGTCGGAAATTGTTTTTTCCAACTTTAAGGAGGTGAAAAACTCGAGAAAGGAGTTGAGTATTCACTGTGAGACGACAATAGAGTTTGTCACCAGGCTGAGCAACCAGTCTCATTGCAAATTCTCTCTGGAACATAATGATTGCGCACCTAAATGCAGGTTGGTGGTTGAGTAACTTAAACGTGAGCGGCGAGGATATTTGATATGGAATGTTCGCCACACATATGTCAAAGTATGGAAGTTCAGTCTTCAGTACATCACCTTGAATAACCTAAATCATAGAACACGATGGAAAGAAATATAAGTTGCAGAGTCACAACAAATATAAAACAGAAATTATGTTCAGTTCTCATATACTAAGATCACTAGACAGGTGAGGGAAAAATAGTTATAAGCAACTTAAGTACTAGTCAATATGACTATTTCTTTCTACTGCAATCTATCAAGATTATTTGATGCATGCAAGTATAGAATAATAAACTGCCACTTGAAGCAAAATGATATCAAAAGGAAAAAGACAACACAAAGATGTATGTATCACTCTACTCACAGTTAGCTCCTGGTTCCTTAGTTTTGCAAGGGAAAAGCAAAAATATCTAAATACTTAATCACTGTTTTAGCGGCAGTAAGGTAAAAAACAATGAGCAACCACAACCACATATCCAAGACCTTTACACTGTTACATCACACAAAATAAAAGACCCAACAAATGTTCAGTAACTTCTATATAGTCAGGAAGTATAAACACGTCTTGCATTGCATGGACTCTAATTCCTCCTTATTTTCAAAGTCCAATTATTTCCTGAAAACTTAACATTATACAGCTATAAATAGATAAAAACATAAACTTGTCGCTAAAGTAATGAAGTACACCCTCCGTTCCTAAACACAAGGTTACTTTCAAATTTCAATTTGTTACTAAATATAAATATAAGATCATTTTCAATTTTTTTATAACTTTTTCCCAAATTAACCTTAATAATTAATGGTTATCTAAAATAACAAGCTAGTGTATAAAGTAAGGATAAATTGGTAATATTATGTGTTACTAAATAACTTGACTAAGATACTTAATGTAATGAAATCATGAGTCCAGAAAAAGAAGGTAACCTTGAGACGGGTAGAGTAAGGGGTGCTCTGAAATCTACGTTGAAGTTCAAGAACCATACGAGGGTCAATCTCAACGGCAATGACCATCTTCCCAGCTTCTAGAAGCTTCTTGGTGAGATTGCCAGTGCCAGGACCGATTTCCAGGACAACATCGGTGCTTTTGATTCCTGACTTCTGAACTATAGCATCCACAAGCAGAGGGTTCTTCAGAATATGCTGGCCCTTGGATTTGTGAAACGATATGCCTCCTTGGTACGGCGTGTGTTGCTGCTGCTGATGCTGACGTGGCTTCCCCTTCTCCTTCCTTATTTTCCCTCCCGCCATTGATTGTCGCCGCCGTAATTACTTACTTAGGTTACGTCTTTCTTTCTTTCTCCTCTTTCAAAACGCCCCGCTTCTCCCGCTCCCTCTCTTTTTTTTTAATCTCTTAATTATTTAATTAATCACTCCCTAATGCAATAAAATAGTTCTGAAAATTCACTCAATTATTATTACGCATCAAAATATTTTTTAATTTTAATGAATACTATCCTTTATATGAAAAAAAGATACCTATATACATTATGGGTCGGGTCGAGCTCATTAAAAGCTAAGAAATTGTGTGTGGGCTATTTTTATTTTACCTGGAAACATTGAAGATATTATTAGAGAGGATACATGTGTAGATCTCTTTTTATTTATTTACATTTTTTGATCATATTTTATTTATTTACATGAGGATACATGTGTAGATCTCATATTACACTTTTTCTTTTATACGAGTAAGTTGTGGGAATCAATGAGGTGGGAGTCTATTATCTTGAGCATACAAGAAGAGATGAACTTGGCTTTCCATAGAAGGATGAATATAATGGGACTCATGGAAAACTTTAATTCCACTGGTACAGAATGGGTGAATAGGAATTTCCTACTTAGGGGTCATTATGTTTTTACTCAACTCTGGTCTTTTCTTGATCAAGTCCTGAAGCTGTCATGCCTATCTAGGTACATTGATGAAATGGGATTTATTTTAGTGATTACAGTTGAGAAAGGACAATTGTCTACTTGCTTGAAAGTAATTGATAGGTGTGGATTATGCCCTGATACATTGGATATTGTGAACAAAGGTGGAATAACTAGAGCATCTAGCCACTCTAGTATTGATTCAACGATACTTGCTCAAAGATTGACAGAGAGGGTGGGTGAAGTGAAATTGGGGATGAAAAGGCTAATATTTTGTAATTCCTTGGGAGTTAAGTTGATAAATCAAAAAACCCTGGTTCTACTCCTACCTGTAACATTAAAGTTGAGTAAGCCTGAGAATTCATTTGTATGGATTATTCAATTTTTTCAGGATTTTGTTTCAGCTTTAATGGCAGTAGAAAAGGAGGGACTGATTGCCTCTGAAATTTTTGATGTTGGATGGATTCAGATGGGCTTTATTCCCTACAGATGGGGAGCCTCATATTTTTGTTTCATCAATGATCTGTGGGCACCTATTTTACATTCATTTCAAGTGCCTGGAATTGCAGTGGGAAAGATGGCATGTACAGCAGCTTATAGCCTATTTTGTTGGCTAGGAATGTACCACTTCCTTGTGGCTATAATTGAAGTGATGTTAATATTTGTACAGACAAAAAAATTTGTGATCACTGCCATGACAGATTGGTTGGGGACTTGGATCAAGAACTTTTATAGCAAGAAACAGAATTTGATCTTCATTTTTGCTTATCACCTTGAGGACAAGGTGGCTCTTCATGGCGGGGGTAATGATGGAAACAGATAAGAGATAGGAAGAGGAAGAATGATATGATGAATAAGTAGGAGTCAGGGGTAGTTTCGGTATACTGCCTATAATTCTGTTAGAGGGTATTTTCGGTATTATACTAGTAATAGACAGGAGTATAAATAGAGAGGGACAGATAGAGAGTGGGTTATGTGAGAATTGGAGTCTTTGGGAGGGTGATGTTCTCTAATACACTATTGGGAGGGTGGTGTTCTCTAATACACCAATTGTATCTTCATTTTGGGATCTTCTCTGTAACCTTCCACCGGATTGTTGTCCTTGGAAGTGAGACTTTGTGATAATCAATAATATTTCAGTGTTGTTTTCATCAGATACCCACCCCGGAGGGTACACCCCTTTAGAAGCTTCTGCTGCAATGCAATCTGCTACAGCATTTCCATATCTGGGAATAAAAGAAACTGAGAACCCAACGTTTGATGCCATGGTGTTGATGATATCTTGAATGGTACTCCTGCACCTCCAATCATACATGTCTGGTTTTTGGGCAAGAATACTTTTAACAAGTAATTGAGCATCTGATTCAAAACAGACCTTATCATGACCAAGGTCAATTGCTAACATTAGAGCTCTCTTTAGAGCCAGCGCCTCTGCCATAAAAGATGAAATGGATTTGATTTTGTCATTAAATCCCCACTGAAAATTACCCATGTGATTTCTGCATATAATGCCAATGTGAGCCTGAGATGATTCACTTGAGAAAGAAGCATCAGAATTAATCTTAAGGAAGTCTTGAAGAGGACGTTCCCAAGGTTGAAACCGATGAGTTTCCTGCTGTACAGACCTGCTACCCATCTCATTAGCTTTCCAAAAATTTAAATTATACATAGCAGCCATATCCAGGACAGCTTTCGGGTTAGGATCTTTGTGCTCAAAGACCTTTTCGTTCCTACTCTTCCAAATAAACCAAAGAACACAGCAGAGATGAGATAACACAATCAATTCTACCTGGGGAGAAGGGTCTGTTAATTCAAGCCACCATTGATTAAAATTAACAATTTTCTCTGTGTCCAACCTCACCCCAAGAGTGCTGCCAAACCAGACAAACCTTGTCCATGGGCAATGAAAGAACAAGTGCTCTAGAGTTTCATCCTGTTCATTACACATAGGACATATAGGAGAGAGAACTTTTTTTCTTCTAAACAAATTCATATTAGTTGCCACAATGTTGTTTAAACATCTCCAAATGAAGTGCTGGATACGAGGAATGACTCTTAAATGCCAAACAAGCTTCCAGTTATTTTTTGAAAGATAACATGATGGTCCTGGAGCACTTGTGAAAAAAGAGTCACTTGCCATAGCATTATGGAATCCAAGTTTCACAGTATATTCACCATTTGGGGCTCCCTTCCACACCAGTTTATCCTCCATGCCATTATCACAAATCGGGATTTTTAGAATCTCTCTAGCTTCTTCATCAGATATGAACTCACGAATTTGGTCTAGATTCCAATAGCCATCAGAAATTAAATCACACACTCTTCCATTTTTCACAACTGGATGATCTTTTTGCTCAACAGGAACTTTAAGACTAACATTTGGAATCCAATCAACACCCCAAATTTTTATTGAACTACCCGATCCAATATCCCAAAAAAGCTCCTTTTTAAGAAAATTCAGTCCTTCAATAATACTAGACCAGCACCATGAGGCTTTATATCCTTTACAAGCCTCTAAGAAGGATGTCTTAGGGAAATATATGCTCTTGAGCACCTTCACCCATAATTCATTAGGACAATTTTGAACCCTCCAAGCTGTTTTTGCCAACAAGGCATCATTCATAATAGAGAAATCCCGAAAACCCATTCCACCATCTGATTTGGGTTGAGACAAATAGGCCCAAGATTTCCAATAAGTAGCATTACGTTCACCTGAACCATTCCATCAGAAGCTGGAAATAAGACTGTTTAGCTCTTTACACGTCTTCGCAGGGAACTTGAAACAATTCATTGGATAAATTGGAATAGCATTAAGAACAGATTTTATCATAACTTCTCGCCCTGCGTAAGAGAGAGTAGATTTATGCCAGCTATGAATTTTAAGACTGATTCTCTCACGAACATAAGCCAAAGCTTGATTCCTGGTTTTGCCCCAAACACTTGATATACCTAGATATTTACCCGGATCATTGACACCTTCAATTCCCAAAATCTGAATAACTTGATCTCTAGCTTCCTCTGGGGTATTATGGGAAAAAAAAGATACTGGATTTATCTAAATTTGCCTCCTGACCAGATGCCTCACAATATATTTTTAAAATAGAGCCAATTTTCCTACAATTTCTTACATCTGCATTCATAAACAACAATGCATCGTCTGCAAAGAAAATATGGGATAAGACAGGGCAAGAATTACTTAATTTAATTCCCCTCAGTTGCTTGTTCTCAATACTCTTATTAATCATGCAACTTAAAACTTCAGCCACCAAAATAAACAGGTAAGGAGAAAGAGGATCTCCCTGTCTAAGTCTTCTTCCTGGGGTGACAGATGATATTTTTTCACCTGCAACACAAAGGTTAAGAGTAACAGAATTCACACACTTCATAACCAGATGTACCCACTCCTTACAGAATCCAAACTTCAATAAAATAAGCTCCAAGAAGTCCCATTCTACCCTATCATAAGCTTTACTCATATCCATTTTTAATGCAAATTCATATTTTCCTCCTTTCTTTTTTCTTCTAAGATAATGATAAACTTCATGAGCTATGATAACGTTATCATGAATCACTCGTCCAAGTACAAAGGCACTTTGGTTTGGTGATATACATTGATCAAGACACCTTCTCAACCTATTAGCTAGGATTTTTGAAATAATCTTATAGGCAAAGTTACATAGCCCAATAGGCCTAAAATGTGACACACATTCAGGTTTAGGAACTTTAGGAATCAATGTTATATTGGTCTCATTCAAATCATGAAGCAAAGTTTTTCCATCAAAAAATTCAAAGACCATTGAGGAAACATTGTTACTTATCTCATCCCATGATGCATGGTAGAACTTGCCCAAAAAGCCATCAGGACCAGGCGCTTTAGTGCTACCCAGATTAAAAGCAGCTTCTTTAATTTCATCTTTAGTCACGGGAGCCATCAGCAAAGCATTCATTCGAGCATCTACCTTAGGATCAATGAAGGACAAAGCTTCCAAAACTGGTCTGTCACCATTAGATTGAAACAAATTTTGGAAGAAACTTGAGATATTCTCATGAATAGCCGATGTTTCATTCAGCCACTGCCCAGAACTGTCTTTTAGTTTTAAAATACTATTCAAACTTCTTCTCTTGATTGTGGAGAGATGGAAAAATTTAGAGTTTTTATCCCCTACTTTCAGCCATTCCACTCTAGATCGTTGGCGCCAATATTGCTCCTCAAGATCAAACACCTTCTCAATTTCAGCTTTAATGGTCGCAACCTCATTAAGTACATCACCCTCAGGGGCTTGTAGGATATCAGATAATCTTGCTTTCAGCACTTCAATTTTTTTCCTCCCATTTGGAAACTCTTTCCTGCTCCATCTAATTAAGGACCTTCTACATGAATCTAGACAAGAGAGAAAAGTGCTAATATTTGATGAACTAGTGTTGTTCAATTCCCTAGTCCAATTCTTGCGTACAAGGGGCAAAAAATCAGGATGATTAACCCACATAGGTTCAAATTTAAACACTTTAGGACGCCTGTGACTCTTATGGCAGCAATTAATCAGTAGAAGATGATGGTCAGAACCCATTGGATCAATATTAAAAACCTGTAGTTGAGGGAATTGTTCCCGAAGATTAATATTGCCAAACGCTCTACCAAGTCTCTCTCGTATAATATTTTCCCCTTCTCTGTTATTGCACCAAGTAAATCTATACCCATTAAAACCCAAATCGATCAGGCCACAATCATCAATAAATCTCTGAAAATTCAGAAGTTTCCTCATAGGCCTAGGATTACCACCAATTTTTTCATCCTGTCTCAAAATATCATTAAAGTCACCTACACAAAGCCAGGATTCATTGATATTCTGAGCAATGCGTCTAATTTCATTCCAGCACAAATTCCTATCATGCTCCTTCGGAGGGCCATACACAAAAGTCACATAAGCAGGAGTATCAAAAGCCAAAGCAGAAATTTTTGTGTGAATAATATTAGTAGAAGAGAAAAGAATATTGACTGTCACACCCTCCGACCACCAAAGAGTCAATCCTCCTCCAATTCCAATCGGGTCCACAATCCATTCTTCATCAAAGCCACACTTCTTCCGAGCTTTCCTAACTACCCTTCTTCTTTGTCTGGTCTCCATAATAAAGACCACATGAGGTTTGTTTGTTTCGAAGGCATTCCTCCTTCAAATTATGAACTGACAAGGCCACCCCAATACCTTGACAGTTCCAAGATAGGATATTCATTGTGAACCGGTAGTCGGTTCCATCCAACTACCGGCGTTTTGCAAATTAGACGAAGCAGACAAAGACAATGACTCACGTTCAACTTGGGTTCCCCCATTATTTCCAAATGATAAAGAAGTTTCAGCTTGCTCAGGATTTTGGAAAGAAGCATACACCTGAGTTAAATTCCTACCTCTCCTTATAGATTTCTTCACTGATCGCACATTTCTCCTGTTTGGCCTTGGATTAACTGACGTGTTCACCACAATTTCTCTAGAGTTTTCCTCTTCCTGGAAAAGACGGCGTTTCTGGGGCTTCTCAAATTCACTTCCTGATGCTTCAAGAGATCTTTTTAAATTAATTTTATTAATACCAATTGTAAGAGTCGACATAGGAGAAAGAGGATGGGCCTTAATAATTGCAGATGACTCGTTCACCTCCTCAATAGGGAATTCAACTTTGTACAGAGGTGGACAGGTTGGGCTCCTTTCATTTGAAGAACTTTGATCCAACACATTTATTATTTTAATATCATTGTCATTAGAAAATTCTCGTTGGGCTTGTTGTAAGGGGGCCCGTTTTGCTTTGAAATATTTCCTATCATCCACCATTGACCTAGAGCCGGTAATATGGGCCTGGCCCGATGGGCCGGCCCGTTTTCATGCAAGCCCGAGGAGGGCCGGGCCTGTTGTTTTGGTAGAAAAAGATGGGAGCGGGCCTGTACGGGCCGGCCCTTTAGGGCCTAGGGCCTGTGCGGGCCGGGCCGCGGGCCGGGCCGCATTTTAGGCCCGCATCCAGTTTTTATTAAAAAAAAAAATTTGCTTCACTTAAACTTCATCTCTCTCAGACTCTCACTCTCAGTCTCTCTCTCACGCTGTCACGCACTCTCAGCCTCTCACTCGACTGAAACCCTCGACGGCGGCGGCCACTCATGACTCATCCACTCATCGTCTCATCCACACTCAACGTCTAACTCTCTGTCTCTCACCGTCTCACTAACCCATCGGCGCCGGCGCAGCTCTCAACGACGGCGGCCACTCTCAACGTAGCTCTCAACGACGGCGCAACTCACAACGACGACGGCGGCCATTCGCGTGAATCAGTGAATCTCATCTGGTTAGTCATAGATCCGCCATTTGATGTCTTGGATCCTTAATTCTTATCTGGGTTTTTTGATGATTGAATGATGATTTATTAGTTAGCTAATTGACTTTTTGTATTGCTGATCTTTTTTTTTTATATATGTGTATATCTTGACTTTTTGTATTGCTTGTGATCTGGATGCTATGTTTTCTGCTGTCTTTTCTGGAGATCGCAAACCTTATAGCCCTGCAAAGTTCTTATACAGGTGGGCATTGTGTGAAATGAAGAATTTTTGGATTGATGACTTTAAGTTAGGTGCTAAAGATGGGTTCTTTTGGGAGTTTTGATGTAAATGTTTGTGGGGTTATTTGCATTTTGGTGTTTAGTTAGCTGCCATGTGGGGATTTATCTCTGGCTTGTGATTCCTGTTGTACTGGATTATTAATTTTGTGGGATTTTGTTTTGTTGGGATTTCAGTTGTTTGAGTGAATCACTTGGTATAGTATAGTAGAATGGTTTGTTTGTTGAATGATGTGTTTGTGTTTGATTACCAGTGTTTTTCCCTGTGACTCTGGATAATATGAATAGGCATGTGAAATGAATTACCCTCATGGGAGAATAGTTGATTACCAGTGTTTTAATGAACAGAATAGTTGCTATGCCTCAATTATCCTGTTTGTGTTAATCATAATTTATTTTTTATTTGATGTAGAGAGCATAATGTCTTCAAATGGTGATGGACCAAGTGAAGAGTTTATTCAATCTTTATCAGTTGCTGGATCGTCTAAAGGGAAAAGGCCTCTTAAACTACCATCTGGACCATCCACTGCAAACAGTGAAGAATCAGACCTTAAGAAAGGTAAAACTTTAACATCTGATGTGTGGAAGTGTTTTACTAGAGTTGTTGTTGATGGTGAAAGAAAAGCACAGTGTCATGGCTGTCGTAGATATTTATCATGTAAAGGGAAAAATGGCACTTCACATCTCATTCGTCATAGAGATAAATGTACTAGCTTACCTAAATGTGAAGATATAGGAGTGATGTTGATGGATAAAGAAGGCAAGCTTAGGAGTAGGAAGATTGATCCTAAGCGAATTAGGGAACTTATGACTATGGCTGTAATTGAACATGATCTGCCGTATTCATTTGTTGAATATAGATGGGTCAGAGAACTATGGGTGACTTTGAATCCAGATGTGAGGCTCATGACTAGAAAAACAATGGTTGCTGATGTTATGAGATTCTACCAAAAACAGAAGCAAAATTTGAAGCAACAAATGAAAAGAAGCATAAGTAGGATTTGCTTAACATCTGATTGCTGGACAGCTGTGACTTCTGAAGGGTATATATGTTTGACAGCTCATTTTGTGGACGAAAAGTGGACACTTAATAGCAAGATACTTGCTTTTTGTAAGATGGAACCTCCACATTCTGGTCAAGAGTTGGCTAGAAAAATCCATGACTGTTTGAAAGATTGGGGGATTCAAGATAGGGTATTCTCCATCACTCTAGATAATGCCTCTGCAAATGATAACTTGCAAGATATTCTGAAAGAGAGGCTACTTATGGAAGGTGAGGGCAACTTGATATGTGGTGGGGAATTCTTTCATGTTAGGTGTTGTGCACACATCCTCAATCTAATTGTTAAGGATGGCTTAGCAGTAGCGAATTCTGCTCTGCATAATATTAGAGAGAGCATTAAGTATGTGAAGGTATCTGAGGCAAGAATGATTTTGTTTAAGCAATGTATTGATGGCGTTGGTGGCATTGACACTTCAATGGGCTTGAGATTAGATGTGCCTACTAGGTGGAACTCCACATATGCAATGCTTGAGAGCGCGATTAAATATCGTCGTGCTTTTGCAAGGTTGTGTCTGGAGGACAAAAATTACAAGTTTGGTCTATCAAATGATGAGTGGGATAGGGCAGAGAAATTATGCTCTTTCTTGAGGCCATTTGAGAGAATTACAACTCTGTTTTCTGGGTCGAGATATCCTACTGCGAATTCTTATTTCATGCAGATTGCAAGAATTGAGTTGTTGCTCAGTGAAAACATGACATGCATTGACCCTGTGATAAGAGATATGATCCTTCCAATGAAGGAGAAGTTTGATAAGTATTGGCATGAATACAATACTCTTCTTGCAATTGCATTGGTTCTTGATCCACGATGGAAATTCAATCCTATAATACATTTGTATGAAAAGATTGATGTCATCACTTCCTATGAGAAGAGTGCTAATGTAAAGAGGAAGTTGAATGCCATATTCAATGAATATTTGAAAGTGTGGAAACGTCAAAATCCTAGAGTTGGAAATACATCAACTTCAATGTCTTCAGCACCTACAACTCTTTCTTCCCAAACTCATGCCTCTAGTTCTTCCTTATCAACATTTGATGCTGCATTTGATGTATGTTTTTACATTTGTTCTGTTTTATTTAATGTTATTTTCCTTTTGTTTGTAACTATAATAGAGTTGGATTTATTTTTATAATGGTGCAGCTCTGTGAAGAAATTTATGCAAATGTGAATGCTTCTTCATTGAATAAGACTGAATTGGAAATATATTTGGAAGAACCAATTTTGAGCCCAAACATTTGGAAAGAGTTAGACATCTTGATCTGGTGGAAGAGTAATAAAGAACGCTTTCCAATTCTTTCAAAGATGGCAGTTGATATCCTTAGTGTTCCAATTACTACGGTAGCTAGTGAATCTGCTTTTAGTATTGGTTCAAGGGTTCTTACAAAGTATAGGAGTTCAATTCTTCCTTCCAATGTTCAGGCTCTTATTTGCACAAAGAATTGGTTGCATGGATTTAAATATGATGGTGTGTTTCTGAATTATTTATTTAATTTATGATTCTTTGTTTCTTTTTTTATACATGCTTGAAAAAAAGTGGGTCAGGCCCGTAGGGCCAGGCCCGAGCCCGATGGCATGAGGGCCGGGCTTCACAATTAGGGAGTAAAAGGGGGGAGCGAGCCTAAGTGGGCCTGGCCCGTTTAGGCCCGGCCCGATGCGGGCCGGCCCGAATTCCCAGCTCTACATTGACCCATCAATCTTTTGTAAATCAATATTGTTCTCTGTAAAATCAAATTGACTTTTCTGCCCTTCATTTCCCAAAAGAACAAAATCGTGGCAGTTATGATCATTAATGACATAGTCATTACTGCGAGAAACATGCACAAATTCCTCATTTGAATAAGTCATTTGACCTTTTCCTCTATCAACATCCAAAACAGATTCCGAAATTCCCTCATCCACATCCAAAAATGATTCCGAAATTCTCTCATCCACATTCAAAAGTGATTCCGAAATTCCCTCATCCATATCCGAAACTGATCCCTGAATTCCCTCTTTTGCCACAGATTCAGGAACTTCCTTTCTCACCGGATTTGTTGACAACGGCGGCTTCATCAAATTTCTCATCACCGGAGAAATATTTTTTTCTTCAACTTCAGACCATCCTTCCTTGCAAATTACCAAATGTTCCTCATAAGTTTTGACTGATGGAGTGCCCATCCAACTACCGAATTCCATCTCATCAGGAGCACTAGAGTTTTCTTCAGATTGGAAACTACACCTTCTCTTTTCATGACCAATTCTCCCACAGCCATAGCAAAAATTCTGTAGTCTTTCATACTTTACTACAACTTTTGCAGGCTTTCTTCCTTCACGTGGAACACTAAAACCAGAAATCAATGGATTGTTGAGGTTAATAAGGGATCTTACTCTAACAAATCCCCGTTGTATTTTACCATTCACTTCAGGGGACTCAAACATCAATGTTTCTCCTACAGCATTGCCTAGAATTATTGCATTTTCCACATTAAAGGCATTCTTTGGGAGATCATGAAATTGGACCCAAAAGGGAGACTTAGAGAAATCCACTTCTTTTAAGACCATAAATTCATCCCACTCTTGTAGATTGAGAAGAAAACCTTGGATAGACCATGGTCGTCCTCTAAGAATACGAATCATATCATCCTTCTTTTCAAATTGAAATAGATATATAGAATTCAACCGATCAAGTTCTTTAATCTTCAGTTCATCATTAATCTGCCAACCCTTTTTAACCATTGCCATAACTGTGGGCTTATTCAAAGGTTTATCCGACATAATCTTTCCAACAAGAGACAAACTTTTCTCTATATTATTCTTTTTTGAGAGATTCAGAATCACCTCTCTAGATTTTCTAAAATGATTCACCGCAGCAGCACTCATACTTGAGACGAAACAAAAACACCACACTTCTCAAGAAAGAAAATAATAAACCAAGGAGTAAATGTGCCCCCGTCCAAATAACGTTAGCACCCTCCCTAAGAAAGAAGGCTCACTCCCAGACACAGCAAGATTGAGAGAAATTGGTCACCCGTAGATAAAATCTACGATGGAGGTTTAAGTGGTTAAACTGAGGAAGCTCTCACGGTGGAGAGGAAAAAAGGCTCTCACAAAGGAGGAGAGAAACTAATACAATTCAAAATTCAAAACAATAACCATTGATTCTTCAAATTTCATAATTAGTTATAATATTTAATTTTTATTATATTCTACTATTTTTTATTTAAATTACGTACAGACAAAATCAGATTATCGAAATGACTTTTGTTTTTCTTTGTAAGTTATATATATATATATATATATATATATATATATATATATATATATATTATATATTATAATGTAATAGAAAAAATATATTATATATTATTCACAGCACAACTAGAATGGGATGTGAGTATATTATAAAGCAGAAAAGAAAATTTGATAAACATTCAGATTGAGATCTAAAGGTCTAAACAACTTTTATGATGCACAGGTTGTTGCATGCCCTCTTGGAAGGTATCAAACTGAAGGATATTATAATTAGGTATGATTTTGTAATGATCAATAATGTAGACATATTTAGTTATATGGCTCTAATTTCTTTTCCCAAATTTTGTAACATTTTATATTGGCACATATACTACACTAAGGGCAAATTTTATCTCACGAGATTAGTTGGCTAGCCTGACTACAGAGTCAAAATATTGCTGTAACTTAATATTGTTATTTGTTATACAAAATGTTCCCTCCAACAACTTTCTTGGTAAATCATCTCAAATATTTGTCTCTAGTTTTTTTCTTCAACATACCTAAACTTTCAATAATATGACATAACTAAATGTAAGATCAGCATGTCATATTTCAACAAAAAAACAGATTAGTATGTTATATAAAGTCGTAAAGAATATAATGAGCTTATCTAGTTATGATAATAATATTTTTTTGAGTTTTTGTTTTTATAAATGAGAGTTTGAATTTTAAACCATTACATTTTAGTTGATTCTATCATCCAAGTTATTTCTTAATTATTATATTCGTAGGTGCCAAGATGATCAATATATTTTTGTTCTCTACCCAAATAATTTGCGTACCAAGAAATAAATATTATTGTTGCTGGTGGCGATGGTTTACTTTTCTTGTTGTAACTTACGGAGTATTATGCTTGCCTTGTTAGTAATATAGACATAATGAGGCCGTTGAAAACTGTTATATAAAGTAGCTTGCTTTTTTCCGTTAATCTGATGCCTATGGGTACCTAATAGGGGTGCAACTCATATAGACAAATTTGTCTCTTCTTCCAATAAGAGTACAGGATTTAAATATGTATTCTCATACTTATGAGGGTGAACTCACTTATGAGCTCAACTACACGCTCACTGTAGTAAATTACGAATCTATTTCTTACAGACAACAAATGATATGTCATAAAATCTATGACATAATTTAATTAGATCATCAATGCTAATTATATTTGGTAAAAAAAAGGTTATATTAATTAATATGATACTGCCCCTAGTCCTAAATATAATAGTACATATTTAGCTAATTTAATTAAATAAATAATGTTATATATTTAATTGATCAGCACAGACAACACAGTCAACATGAGATCGAGTCTCACATGGCCTTCGATCTGTCTTCCTTGAGAGCAAGTACGTAGTATTACTATTTGTTCTTCATTCCTGCAACGCTGTCATATGATATGCTCCACTTCATCACTCACTTCAATGCTCAATAATTGATCCACTTTTTCTTCCTTTCTCTCAGATATTCCCCACACAAAGTTCCTTCCCATGTTCTTCTCTTTGTCCTCTTTTGCCTCACTAAATTCTGTTTTCCACGAAAACCAAGCCACTTTTTCCATTCAAGAAAGCACCTTTCACTTCTTATAACACTATCCACATCCTCATTTCTAAAGTTTTCACTTCTTCTCTAGTCTAAGTGAGTTCTACACTCACTGCTATAATACAAAGGGAAAAAGAAAAAAAAAATGGTCTTGTGAAGATGAACTACATTGTGATATTTCTTCTTGGAGTGTCATTAGCTGCATTGATTTCAGTTCTTGTTTTCTACATATTCTTTTACCTCAAAAGAAGAACAACCCATGAGATCAAAGACATAGAAAGCCCTGGATTCAAACATGAGGATACAGTGCAGAAAGAGGAGTTGATGATCTTTCAAGGAGGTGAGAATCTCACAATATGTGACATTCTTGATGCTCCAGGGGAGGTGATTGGGAAGTCCAATTATAGCACACTTTATAAGTCCTTGTTGCAGAGATGTAATGCAGTGAGGCTTCTGAGATTTTTAAGGCCAGTGTGCACTACAAGGGATGAAGAAGTGATTGATGTGGTTGGAATGATTGGAGGAATAAGGCATCCCAATTTGGTTCCTCTTGTTGGATTTTACACTGGGCCAAGGGGTGAGAAGCTTCTTGTTCATCCCTTTTATGGTCATGGGAATCTCTCTCAGTTCATTAGAGGTAATTGATGATTCATTGATTAATTCTATGGTGTTTTGTTTCATTTACTCCTTTGGATCATGGTGTTTAAATTCTCTGGAAATTGGAAGCTTCCTTGCTTTATCCGCATGATCTAGATTTCTGAACATGGCATAATTGCTTGGTGTTGAATGATTATAGAATCACTTGTTTGATTTGTATAATATAGTTTTGACCAGGTTATAGAATGTTGACCACCATATGTGATATACATGTATGTTTGTACTGTATGTTCTTGCGCTCATGAAACTAGAGTACTTTTAGATTCAAGATCTTCAAGAAAAACATCATTGGCTATTTTTGTAAAATTAGTTTTGTTTGGATCCACAGCTTTGCCTAGAACCTTTAAATTCTAAATTATAGAGATCTGAAAGAAAACTCATTAACCCAACATCATGAATAAATCCAAATAATCATACATAGGTACATGACAGCTTCAGCATCAGATATTTGTCTTACTGAGCTAAAATTGTTGTAGGGGTTTGGCCCAATTATTCCACTATATCCAAGATTATATTTCTTGGCCCATCTTAGAGGAACTGAGTACCTTTTGCTATTAAGAGATGCTATCTCCATCAGTTTTTAGATTACATCTTAGGGGGGTTGATGATTCTATTTTCTTGGTCTATCATTTGTTTGGTACTTAGTACTGAGTTTTCTAAAGGGTGTGTATGTTCTTCTTTTAATTTTTGTTCTCTCTTTATATGTGTGTGTGTGTTCTTACAGTCATGGATTTGCTTTTTATGATTTGTGTAATGTGTCTTGTTTGCTGATGAAGAATGTTCCATGAGCAGATGGAAATGACGAGTCTTACCACTGGGCTACGGTATATCGACTAACCTTTGGTATAGCCAAAGGACTAGAGCATCTTCACACTGGACTTGAGAAGCATATGATCCACGGTAACCTCAAGTCGAAAAACATTCTGTTAGATCGCAATTACCAGCCATACATCTCAGATTCTGGCCTGCACCTCCTCTTGAATCCTACTGCTGGCCAAGAAATGCTTGAAGCCTCAGCTGCTGAGGGTTACAAGGCACCTGAACTGATCAAAATGAAGGATGTTAGTGAAGAGACAGACATATTTAGTCTCGGCGTGATCATGCTTGAGTTGCTTTCTAGGAAGGAGCCTATTAATGAGCATCCAACCCCTGATGAGGACTTCTATTTGCCGAGTTTCATGCGAAATGCTGTGCTCGGACATAGAATATCTGACTTGTACCATCCAGACATTCTTCTCTGCAAAAGTAGAGACAATGGTGGCCCGGTTAGTGGAGAATGTATCCTCAAGTATTTTCAACTTGCTATGTCTTGTTGTTCTCCTTCTCCTTCATTGAGACCAAACATAAAGCAAATCCTTTGGAAGCTTGAAGAAATCATCAAGTAAAATTCAAGTGTGATATTGAAGAAACTAATTATGATACTAAAAGGTATGGGCCACTTTGAGGTCAATGAAGTATTTTCTGAGAAAATTTCTTGTATGCCCTTCTGTGCCTATGCATTTGGCAGCTAGAGTTGCATCAATCCATGTATTTCTCATTCTCTTAGGTAAAAAAGTGGAATAGGACACCATACAAGGATTCCAGAATTGTTGATGTTGATGTTTAGAGTGAAAGTCAAAAGGAAGATTCTTGTTTGAAACTGAGGCTGCACAATTCAAGGCATTGAATTAGGATCTGAAATTACTGATGTGAACTGGATTATGAGATTTTGGGGATCTTCTTTTATGAGGGATCAGAGAGTTTGTGACAACAGGAACATGAAGAATTTCCATGAGGCCGTCCATGTTATTACTATAGTTCATACTGCATACTTCAACTGCAAAATTTTGATGGATTATAATATTGATTCTTTCTTCTATAGCGATGTGTGTTCCTCAAGCTTGTGAAAGGGCCACATCAGATTTCTTGTTAGACTTGAATTGCAAAGGATTATGAATGGTTTTATTACTTGAGCCCTCTCTATTTTGTCTCCTACACAACTTTAGGACTCTAAACAGACTTCACAAAGTCTCACATTTCCAACCTTATGTTAGATAGTTAGGTGATAAGAATGAGTAGAAGTTTGTTGATTTGATTCCTTCATTGTTGTTAAAAAAGTAATGTCCTGAAAGTAATCCAGTGTTTCTTTGGTCAAATCTCACATCAGTTACACACCTTACAAATTGATTAGATTTGATTTATACAGTATCAATTTAGTTAATTAGTTCTTTTTTTTATCCATATCAAGGTATCCCCTCACTCGACAAGTGAGAGATTAATCCCCCGCTGATTTGTAGGCACCTCAAAGGGTGGGATAGCTGGCCTGGGAGATTTAATGTTTCTCCATACCCAACGCCAGGGATCGAACCCCAGACAATTGGTTAAGGGTGAATGAGTCCTTACCACTCAACCACACACCCCAGGTTTTTAGTTAATTAGTTCTAAATGTAGGAAATTTAACTAAAGTTTCTTTGATCATAAGTGCAAGTTATCAATATGTATTGTATCCCAAATTTATGATTTGTTCTTCAAATTAATCCTTTTAATTGTACTTATCAAACAGATAATGATTTCTGATAAAAAAAAATAGAGATTGATTAAAATGGTGTTAAGGGAAACCCAAAAACATTTGTATAAATAATTAGCTTAACTAATCTTCTAAATTTATGTAAATTAATCATGTAGTTCCTATGTTTAGGACAGAGTGGATATCATTTTTTACAATTGCGTGAAGGAATGAAGGATAAAATATTATGGTCGTTATCCTATATAAATTTTTATAGAGACCTCAAACTCCGCCCTTATTAAATAGAAAATGGATTAGATGATACTCCCTCCGTTCCTAAATATAAGACTTAGATAACTTTTTTTTTTGGAAAGATTAAGGTTGCGAAATAGATTATTAAATGATGACATATTTGATATCTTTTTAGATTATCCATTAGCTTATAGGTAAAATAAACTAGTTTAAGAGAAAAAATTAGGTAAATAAATTTATAATTAACTTATTTTTTGCTTTTTTTAGGATTTTTCAAAAAAGTCATCTAGGTTTGTTTAGGAATGAAGGATATGATTAAATAGCTTCTCTCAAATGAATTTGAATGCTACAAAACTCGGTAAGTCTAATATCTATGAGTATATATGGTTTTTCTCCAAAAATGTGAGTAAATATGTCCCCAAAGCCACAAATTAAAGCATTATTTTTTTTGGTTAAGTTAGGCTGTGATGTTGTAGCATGTAAATTAATTAGATTCAAAATACTTTTATCGATTAATTAACTTTTCATATTAGTCATGCCATTCATTTAAATATAAAAATCATTACTTTTTTTAATTGGAAAACGCTACTTTTTCAAAGTAACATTTCAGTTTAGTATTTCACTATTTTGATATTTAATAAAAACTTATTTAATTAATTCACCGCTTATATACTAGTAATAAATAAAAATAAACTCAGTTATTGCTTACAGCTCGATATTCATAACTTGTAGTTGGACTGTTGGAGGATGGTGGGTCCATGGGTGTTAGGAGGTGGGTATGAAGGAGACATTTGCTTCTTCTTTGGCTAATGATCATAGAGGCAAGTAATGATACGAAATTTCGAATAGATTGGCTATTGCTAAGCGAAAGAGACATGAAATTAGTTTTCGTTAAATTTACTCAATTATATCTTACATATAATATTTTTTTCTACTTCCTTCTAATGGCTTTCAAGTTAAAGAAAACAAAATGTTAATACTCCCTCCGGTCCTAAATATAAGATCTAATTGACTTTTCTGAAAAATCCTAAAAAAAACCAAAAATAAGTTAATTATAAATTGATTTACCTAATTTTTTCCCTTAAACTAGTTTATTTTACTTATAAACTAATAGATAATCTAAAAATATATCAAATACGTCGTGATTTAATAGACTATTTTGCAACCTTAACCTCTCCAAAAAAAGTTATCTAGGTCCTATATTTAGGACCGGAGGTAGTATCATATTAATTTATAAATTACTCCTTCTATTCTTAAATATAAGATCACTTTATTAACTCGAATAATACTTATCTATGATAAACAAGCGAGAAAGGGAGTGTACAGATAAACTCATTAAAATATATGGTTAGAGTGAATTAATGATATTATAAATTAGTAATAATTTAACTAACATCTTTAATTTAATCAAATTAGTGAAAGTAATACTCTATTATATTAGCAGCGGAGGAGGGGTTGCATTTTTATTATGTTTTCATGTTATTTGAGCCTGTTGATTGTCGATTGTCGATTGTCGTCTTTTGAAAAATTGTTTGTCATGTTGGAAGGGGTCTCATCAAAAACATAATTTCTTCATAAAAGTTAGGGGACATGTGGGACAATACGGAAAAAGAAATTGAGTATATAATAATGGCCTTTTATTATTTGCTAATCACAAGTTTTTTTTTTCGAAAAAATAGCTACTTGCATTTTCAACTTCCTTACATCCTAAAGTTAGGTGAGGCTTGATTATGTGCGTGCACACACGCGTTGGTCGTCTGCCAAACGCTACTAATTTTTTTGACCTCATGCCAAATGCTACTTGATTAACCTTTTATTTTGGTATTTTCCTCAGGATTTGATTAGGAGGAGAACATGAAATTCATTTGCTCATTTAAGTGTGCCATGGATCGAGATGAGAATTCCATTGAGGGAAATTGTAGTTTGAGATCAAATTTTTTTGAGTGCATAAAAGTTTTTGAGTTGATACCAAGAGTTTTGTGTGTTGGAACATGGGATAAAGAGTCTTAAATACCAATAAATTTATAGGATAGAAGCTTACATACCCATAAACTATTTTGGGTATTTTAAATACTTATTAAACAATATTTTATAGCTAACTTCAACATAATCAACGATGAGCTCTTAATGCTGCTTAAATGTCTATGTCAAGTTATAAGTTTATTGATATTTAAGATACCCAAAAATAGTTTATTGGTATAGCAGTTCCCTGGCCTGTAAGTTCATAGATATTTAAGACCCTTTACAAAAAATATGGGAGAACCAAGATAAGTAGAAAGCAAAAATACAGGGAAGCATTGGAAGTGCCATTGAACTATAAATCTATACGTTTTATTACCCACAAATATGAACCTCCTAGCATTTCTTAAGCACATTTTTAAAGTAAAAAAGAATAAATCCAATATTGGATTTGACTTTTAACAATGTTTCCATCAGCTTTCATTAGATTTCCACTCCATAATAGCAGAAAGAAGCGTGTAATTGGGAATCAGATTCTTATGAGGTAATGGCATATTTGTCATTGGCGATTTGTCATTGGTTTGCAGCCATGTTACAATTGCTTTGTGATCATAAGTATAACCATCAGCAGCAACACAAGGATTCTCCATTACATCCTGCACCAATCACAAAATAGATAATATCCCATTTCAGTATGAGGAACAAAAATAAAGGAAAAGGAAGGACAAAACTTAGGTGGAAGTTGTTTTGAACACAAGTCAAAAGAGAGTCTAATTTCAAAGACCAGCTTATTAGGAGGGGATGCTCTCAAACTTTCAAACTACTCCCTCCGGTCCTATTTATAAGTCGCCAACCGCTACTAAATTTTGGTCCTTAATATAAGTCGCCAACTACCACTAACTAACTCATTAATTAAAGTTTTCCAAATATGCCCCTGTCATTGAAAAAAGAGATCTCTACATTTACTTTTGTTTGCCTCATTATGACTCATTTAATAGTTGAGAGGAGGGGCAAAAATGGAAATGAAAAATAAAACAAGACCAATTTAATGATGTAACCGCCACTAACCACCATTCCTTGGTTTATACAATATGGGCAGTTGGCGACTTATAAATAGAACCGGAGGGAGTACAATTTCTTATCAAACTCCCCCATGCTGAACTAATCATAGAAGTTCCATAAATGATGCCAGAAGGTTATCTTGTAAAAGAAGTTACACGTGGACACTTAATGTTTTGGATTATTGAGCACCACACTTAAGGTTCTTAAAAGACAATGGTCCCACATTTCTTAATTCAACTGAAAAATTTGCTAGCAAACACTTTGAAATACATCATATCTTTACCTATAAATGTTATTTTTGACTATCATAGAAGTCAACCACTTGACTCATTCACATGAACAAAAACTAGGGGCCATCTTTGTTAAAAACATCTCGAGAACATAAACAGTCTTTCACTAAGAAGTTCCAATTTTGAGTAAGAGATCAGAGAATCAACAACATGAGCAAAGTAACAAATTTTAATACCTGAAGTATTGGGCAGATAAAGTGATTAGGAGGTCTGGATTTAAGAGTAACAGTGGCACTAGAATGCTGAGTCCTATCAGCAACTTCTTTCAATCTTTCCAGTATGGGAATCACATGATCTTTCAAATCAGGCCGGTCTCTACGCCGAAGTTCTGCGCACTTTAGGCCTAATTGAGCCAAGTCCAAAGTCTCCTTAAGTGGCCAATCCCCTGCCTTAGGATCCAACATTTCTTCTAAGTTTCCCTTGTCAATTGCTGTTTCTACTAGATGAGTAAGTGCTCTAACTGGTTTAGCAGTTAACAACTGTAGAAGCACCATTCCAAAAGCATAAACATCAGATTTGGGAGAAATTTCCCCCGTTCTTTGGTACTCAGGATCTATGTAGGAGAGTGTCCCAACTGGCTCTGTGTCCTTGAACATTGTGGACAAGGTATCTGAAAGGAGCAATGTAGAGAGGCCAATGTCGCCAACCTTGCTCACCAGATTTCGATCCAGTAAGATGTTTGCCGGTTTTAAATCACGGTGGATGATAGGTCTGGGCTTCGAGCTATGAAGAAAGGCAAGAACAGAAGCTACTTCCCATGCAATTTGGAACCTCTTGAACCATGGGATTGAGATATTACTTTTACTTTGGAGTAAACTGTCCTCTAAACTTCCATTCTCCATGTACTCATACACAAGGCATCCATGATCAGGGCATGCCCCAAGAAGGAGAAGTAAATTTGGATGACGAATTCTGCTCAATATTTCTATCTGTAGAAAACAAAAGAATGAGGGCAATCACGTGGCTTATTTAGTCTCATATTTATAGGGATACTTATTCATTGCCCAATAGCTAATTATCATATATTATCTTTTCGTTACTATATATATAAGATCTAGTTAACTGTTTTGAAAAATCTTAAGAAAATTAAATATATTACTGATAAAGTTATTTGACTCAGTTTTTCCTCTAAGCTAGTTTACTTGACCTATAAGTTAACATAATCTATTAATAATAATTTCAAGCAACTGTTTCAAACTGTTAAAGTGTCATTAGAATTCAAAAACTTCTGACGCGGCCAAAACAGAAAAACATGAGGTGTCAGTTAAAGGCCAATGAATAGTTTTTCACATAAGCGTTAACATAAACTATTTATGCATATCATAAGTGTCCATAAAGATTCCATACCTCTTGTTGGAGTTGTTTGATGATGTGATCCTCATTAGAGTGGAGAATTTTGACCGCCAACGGAGTATGATGCAAATGGCACTTATAAACTGTCCCAGAAGCTCCTTTTCCAATTATAAGTTCTTCAGAGAATGATGAGGTAGCTGAAACTATTTCATGCCATGTAAACTTCTTGTACTGAAGAATGGAACCACTAAGAGCATCCTCTAGATTTTCATTCCTTCTGGAAGCTTCCACAGCTTTCTTCTCTGCTTCACTTCTTTCATTGGCTTCCTCCTCAGAACTTCTTTTGAAATAAGCAGCTTCTCTTTCTGCTGCCTCACATTTCTCTCTCTCCTTTATTACTAATTTTTGGGCCATGTCCTCCTTAGCAATAATTTCCTTCAATTTCATGGATTCCTCCACCCTCTTCTTACTTAGATTGTTCAGCTGCTTAAATCATTTAAAATTAACCTCAGCTGATACTTTGAATGCAATCATGGGAATACCAAATTCTAATGTGGCTATGCCAAATGCGCAAGCATGCAAAGCATAGAAAGTAACTTTAAGGCCACCAACTTAAGTTGATAACAGATAAAAGCATGATTACTATTTTCATTTTGCAACAACAAATTTTGCTTCCAAACTTTTTATTGTATTGTGATCAAACAACGATTACAAATTTTGCTTCCAAACTATGTACCTTTTAATCTTCTATAAAAGTGGAGGTTTAGTTTAAACAAAACACAAATGTGAATACTACTAATTCCACATAACAAACATAGAAGTTAACATTCCCATGTTAGAGAGAGACGTAAGCAATTGGATAATACCATTTGTGATGCATAGATACTCTGCCTTTGAGCTACCATGTGCATTCCTTGGGCATGCTTTAGTTCAATTCTCAACTTTTCCAGCTCAAGGTTAAAATTCTCCTGCTCATATAAATGACCAAAAGAAGGAAAAAGGAAAATGATTATCATTTCCAAATCAAAACTTTACACTACCTGAAATTGCTAAAGCAAGAGTAGCTTGACAAGCAAAAAAAATAAGCATATAATTTTTTCCATATAATTTACATGTTATATTATACTGCTATTTAAAATAGGAACGATCTTAGAGAGCTTCTGTTGCATGGAGTATAGGTTGTAGCTGTATAGAAGTAACATTTATTAAAAGAAAGAAAAGAGGCACCTGTTTATCAGGTGGCACAGTTGCCAATGATATATCCATGGTGGGATTTTGATAATAATTCCAAAATTCACCATCTGATAGATTGCTTTTGCAGTTAGAGGTCCCGCTCAAAGAATAGTCAACATCTGAGTTTCTGTTAGAAGAATATACAGCAGTTTGTTCTATGCCAAGATCTAGAGAATGGCTCCTAGAGTGGTTATTTTCAAGTAAACCAGATTTTGTACTTTGACGGGCGTGGTTAATGTTTGAAAGAGCATGATATCTCTGTGCTGCCAGGGAAGAAGAACTTGTAGGAGCATACGATCCGACTGAGCCACAATCTGTGCATATTAACATTTATAGATCTTTAGAATACTATTATAAAGTTAGACATATAGAACAAGTGTGCTAAAGACTGGTCTTCATTAGGACTTGATGAGAATTTATATGGATGCCGCAAGTGCTTCTTACTCTTTATTTCAGAAACAAATGATTTATTGTTTTATTAAAAAATTGATATAAAACAAGTGAAATGCATTGACAGAAGTATGAGAAGGCTGATTAAAATCCGAGTGTACTAATAATGCTGCAATACGGGAATGATTGTGCCATAAAAGTTCAAGCATGATCATCAGGATTCTCAGTAATATATTAGAAAAGTGAAATATCAATGAATTGGAATATGATAATGACAACAATGATAATGCTAAGGCACTTCATTCTCCCTATAATATTGTTTTCACATAAAGCAATCATTATTAAGTAAGCCCTGGCATCTCAAATGTACTCACAAGAATACCTATCTGAGAGGTGGACGCAGAGTTCAATGAGCTACTGGTTGAAGTTGAACAACTGGTTTCACTGCTGTCATCTATTAAGCTTTCATCAATTTCTATGTCTGATGGCCGAGAAGAAAAAAGTTTTCCTTTGGAAACAGCATAAACTGTACAAAATCTTGGAGTGCGTGATGAGATTTTCGCAGATAAACCCTTCAGTTTACTGAAAAGAAAAACATAAAGAAAACCATCATAATCAGTAGAAGACCAGTAAAGATCACCTGAAAAAGGAAATCATCATGTTTACAATGTCACACTAAGTTTACCAGAAAGATTTGTGCTATACATGCAAGACATAACTTTTCAAAAAGTTTATGAACCTTTGGACAACAAACAAGACACAGTGAATATTAAAATATGAATTATATTTACGTTATGTCCATATGCAATATAAAAATGTAAAGTGTTAAAGGTAACGGTATAAAAAATTTGTTATCACCTTCCTTTCAAAAGTTTATTGTATTGTAGACTAATATTTAAAGAAAATACCTAGTAAAAATTGCATGAGATGAAGCCCCTATGACCAGCTTGGTTATAGTGCTCTTCGCAACTTCCTCTGCTATAGCAATATCGACATCCTCAGATTGAATCACTACAATATCAACATGAACCTGCATCAATCAAACAAGCATATAAATCAACCTTGCTGAGTTATTTCCAACTAAATTATAAAAGGACCAACTCAGTTCTGTAGAAGAGAATATACTAGGCAGTCTTACCTCTACTTTACGTAGAGAGGCTGATTTGAACCCACGGCAAGCGAGCTTACCGTTGAGTCAAACAGACCCTTCCTTCCAACTAAATTATAATGAGAAATAATATATGACCTTTCTCTTCTCACACATTTTCTTGAAAGGCAGAAGCATTGCACTTGTATGCCACTCCATTTCCTTCTTAAAAGAAGCTGCTGCATCATTACATAATTGTCATATAGGGATGCATTTCCCACAGAAAGGACAAAGATATTGAGTTTCCATGAAAACAAAATGAATTTATTTATTATATATGGCCTGGGCAGTATGTAATCACCATGCAAATCTTGAAAATGTTAAAAAAACTACCTGTCAACAATGAATTTACTTGTTACACAGCAAATGCAAAACTTTTAATTACTCTCTCCTTTAATTGTCATCAAAATGGTGAAAAATTTTAATTAGACACCTAAAAAGTTGTTTCCTCTTGGCCAAAGTATCCCTCATTTAATAAAAAATAAACATTAAGAAACTTTCATTCGTGATCATTCATCTAATATATCTTCTATAGTAAATTGAAGATAAAAAGTGCTCTTTTGGAAGGCTGGCCAGAAACTGAAACACATCAGATGATTCAACCAGGGTCTTTTGATATAAAGTACAATTTATGGCATTTCTGGGGAAAAGTGCAAATCCTGGCAATATTATAACAGTTAAGAAGTTTCCAGATGTTATGAGATATACAAGAAACCATTTGAGACTTTTCTACCACATAAAGATGTATCTTTCTCCCCTTAGCATAATAAACAGTGAGGCGCATAATATTTAGTGTTGGAAACATGGAACAACATTTTTACCTGAATGGACATGTATCAGCTTAAACATAATTCTTCCTTCAGGAACAAAAGTATCCAGTGCCCATTGCACCATAAGCTTGCTTTTCTTGTTACCCTTAATAGCTACAGCAACAGCTGAAGAAGAGGAATGTACTGATGGAGACTTCTTTAATTCATCTCCTATGCCACGGACTCTCTCCATCATCATTCTTTCTCACAGAAGACTGTAAATTCTTAAATGCTACTCTACTTTGATATCTAAGGACATCTACCAAATGCTTCCTAATCAATTAACAGTTTAGAACAGTAGATTTCAATGGTTCAAAGCTCAACTTGAAAAAGAGGACAGATTCAGACAAACAGGAATATGATAAGCTAGATATGAACAAATGAAAGAATAAAATTAAAGAATCAGAAGAATTTTCAACGGTGGATAAACATTTCATAAGACTTGTTACAACTTATAGCATAATTCAGATAGAAAAGCATGAAGTTTCTAAGAACAGGAGCAGAAAACACACAGAGAAAGACGGAGGAAAAGACTCAGAAACTCAGCTGATAAAAATATTCAAAATTAATGGAAAAGTCCAAACACTTTTGTCTCATGATCTCAAGAGATACTAACCTTAAAAGAAGGAAGTGAAACTGAAACACGTTGAAGCAGAAAAGTTGCAGCACGAGGACCACATCATGGTCATAACTATAAAAGCTAATAATAATACTTTGCCCTCTGCCAACTTCCTCTCCAAAAATTGATGTCAGAATAGCATAGGGGATTTCATTATATGAAAGGTAATATTGTGACAACTAATAACTATAAAGTTCAACCAACTATAAACACATCAGCATAGGAAGGAAAGATATTTTTAAATATAATTGTGAGGTTCAAACTTGAAAGAGGCATGTCTTTTTTTTTTATCAATGAAAGAGGTATGTCTGTGCTTAGTCAAACAAATGGTGAGATTATTATTTAGAAGGTAGACATTTTTGCATGTCTTTATTTGTAAATTTTCAACAGTGTCATCATTTGGATTAGTCGTACGCTTAATTAGGATGGTCAACGTTATCATACTGCGATGTTTGGGAACCGATAAGGACTACACTGCGAGAAAATACAGTAGTTTTTTGATAAATAATTTGTACTGTATAAAATTAATGAATATGTACTACTCCATTTCATATATATAAATGCTGACAAAAAAAAATTTTCATATATATAAATGAAGTTAGCATACATTATACTATATAAATTATAAAACTCCTTATATTTTTTTTTGGTAAATTACCGCCCGGTTTAATCCGGACTCAAGGGGTAGGAGTGTTGCCCACAAAGGTAAGGTTGTCCCCTCTCCCAATGAGAGCGCTTCCCGGGATTCGAACACGCGTTCTCCTCCTTACGGGGGTTGTAGCTCACTTACCAGCTCAATCAACTACGCATTGATATAAAACTCCTTTTATGCTTTATAATGAAATTTTCAGCTTGAAACAGTGTCATCATTTGGGTTAGCCGTACTAATACCATTAGAAAGGTAGGCGCAGGAGGAATTAGGATGGTCAACGTTAGGATGGTCAACGTTATTATAGTGGCCCGGGGATGTTTGGGAACAGATATAAGACTAGACAGCTAGACTGCGAGAAGATCCAATAGTTAATTGATAAGTACTTCATGTGTTACTAAATAGTATCTTCAGTCTTAAATATATGACTTAATTGACTTTTTTTGAAGAGATTAAAGTTGCGAAATAGATTATTAAATGATGACATATTTGATATATTTTTAGATTATCCATTAGTTTATAGGTAAAATAAACTAGTTTAAGGGAAAAAATTAGGTAAATCAATTTATAATTAAACTTATTTTGTTTTTTAAGGATTTTCCAAAAAAAAGTCAATTAAGTCTTATATTTAAGACCGTAATATTTTTCAAATCATACATGACCTATCGACCTCGTTATAATTAAGAAGCTTGAGTCAGACAGTTAGTTTGAAACTAAAAAAAAACAGTATGGTCCTCACATAGTACTCACTCTTATATTAAATATAAGGGGGAAACTTCTTCTTTTGTCACTTATTTTTTACAGTCTGTAAATTATTTACATGGTAAATTAGAATTGAACAATCCAAATTCAAATGTAACCATTCAAATTTGAATTTAACGTTCCAAATTCGAATTTAATTGTATCAAAATTTCAAGAAAAATTTCAACTCAGATTATACACATAATCATAATCAAATTTTTGGTATATATAGGAATCACATAGATTTTATATATACTTGCAACTATATCTAAAAATGATTAATTCATAATTAAGTGAAATTCATAATATAGATTTTTTGCTTAACCGTAGATAATTACAATGTTTGCCCTTGTTTTTAAAATAATCAAATATACATTGAATTGCTCATCAATCGGCTCATCGCATGAATGCGAGAAAGAGGAAACCCAAATGAAGTTTTAGGTAGGACAAATGATGTCAAGAATAGAACTTGTAACTAGATATACAAAAAATAAAGTGGCATCAACACACCATCAACCCCAAAAAAGAGACCATATACAGAAAGAAAAATTGAATCAAACACGGTTCTTGCAATGCAAAGAGAGTAGAAAATGTGGTTGGTTGCTGCTTAAAAGTATCAAAGCAAGAACTTAAATAATGACATGAGAAACAAGTTTATCCGTTAAATTTAAAGGGAGAATAAACTGATGTGATACTATACTAGCTCCTTTGGCCGAAGCAACTTTGCTAAATTTTTCCGCCCTATATATATTTGCTTTCACATCTTCAACTTTACTTCAGCAACTCCACAAACTCTCCAATTTTTATCACTTTGTAAGCATTTTAGTCCTATTCACGTTGAAAATTGGTTCCCACCATTTTTAGTGGGAAGCCAATTTCATTTGTTTGAGGGAAATTTGGTGGGGCGTTGAAAATGAATTTGGATGCCTTCTAAAAACCAAACGTGCTCACTCGGTAAAAGTTAGATTTTAGGCGTTTTAATAAATTATTACAAGATCTCATTTTCATTTCTTTTTCCATTTGGGACAGGAAACATCGAAATGAAATTTAATATTTCAGATAATTAATATACAAGTAACTTCTTACACGATTATTATATGGAAGCAACTTAAAAAATTGCAGATTAAACAAAGGAAAAAAAGCTTAGAACAATTCAAAATTCACTTAATTATATGTTCACATCAAGTTGGTAAAAAAATTTATTCAGTGCGTAACTCAGGAGGAACAGAAAAGTCTAATATTCAGTATTAATTGGCATTAAATGTCATGATCAATTAGTATATCTATTATGAACTTACGTACGTACTTGCACTTTTATTTTATTACAAAATAATAGTAGTACTCCCTCCGTTCCTAAATATAAGATTATTTTGGGGAAGTGGATAACTTTCTAAATATAAGATCGCTTCCTATTTTATCTCAAGTTTTGCCCAAACTACCCTCATACTCACTCTTTTCATTGAAAATCTCTCCTCCTTTAAAGTTAAGTAATTGAGGGGAGTTTGGGAAGATCATGTAATTTTATTGTCTTCCTTAATCTCCTCAAATTAACCAAAGTGATCTTATATTTAGGAACGGAGGGAGTATTTAGGTAAACTAGGTATTGAGATAGGCAAGTTGGGCTTTATAATTCATTAGGTCATGTTGCTATTGTCAGTTTCCCTCGTTCGAATCATTCACCCGCACATCATATTTATTTGAGACTCACTACAATTTGATTTTTTTTTTGATCAAAACTCACTACAATTTGATGGGATCAAAAGAATTGCAAACTTCAATTAGGGATAGTTGTTTAAGATTATTCCAAATAAAGTTATATAGCATGTTATTTCATTCTCATGGTCACCTGTCTAAGTCAATTTTATGGAAGGTCATAAGATCGTTAAAATCATCCTTATTAAAAATATAAATATTTAAGCAAATTCATGTTTTTTAATTTTAGAAAAACATAAAATACATCTTATATGCTTGTTCATGAATTATCTATTGTTAATTGACGTAATTGGATTTATAAATGCAAACTGTGAAAGTGGTAAAAAAAACTGTTTTAGTATTTATTTTTTCTTCATGGACAAAGACTGATATAAATTAAGTCAAAAATTACCATTATTGTTACCATTTAAATAAAAATTACCTATTACTATAGTAATATGATAAACGTAATAAAAAAAATAGTAATATGATAATATCTCCTCAAAAAAGGATGAAGTTTCTTATAGTATTAGATGCCAAGAAAGGGCTTCAATCTTAAATAAACAAACGATGACAGTGAAGAAAGTGAGAAGAGGAAAAATATAGGCATATTCAAATCATGCGTTGATCCATTAAAATAAGGTCTGCACACAATATCTGGATTTATTCAGTTTCATTGTTCCAATTACAAGTACAGATAAAATTTTGAGGAATCCACAAGAAAATTACTGTACTCTATTATAAAACATTTCCCTCCTTGCTAACAGTGTCCTACAAATGATCTTAAATATACAAAGCAATTTTTTATATTACATGTTACAAAAAGGTACAATAAAATCATCTTTAGATTCTTCATGTTCATGGCTGGCTTATTCAAAACAAGTTCATTCAAAAAGCTAGGCCAGACATTAAACCTCAGGACCAGATGCAAACAACGAAACAAGGCCATGGAACACTTGAGCTGAGAGTTGGTGTGCCTGGAAGGGCTCACCGTCTACATTCCATACGCTCTCATTGCCCAAGGATGTAAAAGTAAATGCCCTGGTCTGTCAAGACGAAACTGATTTAAGAAAGAGTCATTCATGAGGGATTGAATGAATGCAGAAGAGGAAAAAACTGACCTTATGGTGCTCTACAAACTTAAAATTAAAGGGATTTCCACCTCTTCGTGCAAGTTGAGTAAGGTGCCTGTATTCATCCATTGTCATGGAAAGAAAATGTTTATTACTAAATGTATAAGTTATCTGACACTCAGTAATAAAATTAAAAGAAACAAGAAAAAAGCGTAATGGCTTAGGCAAGCTTAAAATTCTGCATGTATGACTAACAAAATCCCAGAAGAGATAATAAGCAGTGTCAACACATAGAAGCGAAATGTGTATTGAACATGTTTAAGGAATATCAGGTGGAGAAAAACAAATGGAGATTATGGGGGAAATCAAAAAAGAACATGGAGAGTATGATTTGTTTGGCCTAAAACATTATATGAAAATCGATCTTCCATGTCAGAAGATTTTAGATAAACGAGAATTTCAAGGAACTTCAATGAGAAGCCAACATGAAACAGATAATGCCACCCATAATTTAACATTTAAAACTGACTGTTTTCAAGAGTCGATTTCTATGTAGTTCATCCGTCAAGTATTACATCAACATAAATAGCTTTGATAAATTTTGAAGAAAGGAAGGCAGTATGTACCATAGATAATAGGCATGAGGACAATCCTTAATCAATATAAGATGAAGGAAACCATCTGAGAGGTGTGCATCAGCCACCAAACCATCAGGTGCCTTTTCATTTCTGCAAGAGATAACAGCAGCTCCAACACTGAGAAAACGTCCTTTGCATCTCTGCCATTTGGAATTCTCTGTACTCAAATACGGGGTTGGATGAGAATTTCCTGGGGTCATGTGACTTGCCATACAAACTTCGCAATTGACACGGCAGATACATCTTTCTAGTTTATGCGTACTTCTCTTTTCTCTTACTTTACTCCCTTGGCTGTTTCCCTTGGAAGTCGGAGTGCGTCTATCTGAATCACCTTCCAGATAATGTATCTCAGCCTCATATGACCTGTATGACATATTCAAGTGAGAAAAACAATGAAGATAATATCAGGAGCGCACCGGCTTCAGCGTGAATAACAAGATAACAAAATATATAAAATAAGTACATTTGCCAAATGAGCTTAGTACCAGAAAACTAATAGCTTAGAGAACATAATGCATGTGTGGAGCTTAGCATGGGTACTGCATCAAGCTGGAAGCTTTGTCAGCAAAAGAAAAGGGGGTTTAATTCGAAAAACTTTTGCAACAGACTACTCAAGTAACTATCGATTTATTTTCTCTACCAGTTACCCATGAAAATTGGTAGGTGGATTTCAGAAAGTTACACATTTCCAAATGTAATAAAATTTAAATAGTATCAAGGGTATAATATCTTTTTATCCAAAATGCCCTAGGAGTGTTGTAAAGTCCCACATCGGCTGGAGAGGAGAACGAAAGGTGCTATATATAGGCCTGAATACCTCCCCCTCTCGACGCGTTTTAAAGCCGTGAGGGGTGAGGATTGCCCAAAGCGGACAATTTCGAGAGCGAGGCGCTGGGATGTTACAAGTGTATTAGGTAAAAATGCCTTATGAAACAAAGCGAGTAACAGGTTAAGGGCAGAGTTTTCCAGGGTTTGTCAAAGATGTTAAACTTCCAAGTAAGAATTGAGTCATAAAGATGAAGGAAGAATTGAGATCAAAGAAGAACAAATATTCAAAAAATTGAACTTGGTTCACCTATGCTTTAAAAACACCAGTGTCCCAGCGTAATCATAGCGTTTGGGGCCCATCCAACGATATTTCTCACTCTCTGTGATGACATCACCATAGAATCCATACCTAAGGCCATATGAAAGAATATAAGATAAATGAAGAAACATTTATAAAATTTAAGGATCAATATGCAACAGATGCAAGAATAAACATAAAATCATCCATATACAAAGCCGAAAGCAACCTAACTATTAGCATGGTAATAGTTACTGAAATGCACAATCAAAGACACATGGAGAATATTTCCATCCATTTCGAGAGTGTTGTTTAAGTGAACAGCATTCAACGCAAGGGCTAGTAGCTAACCTTTTATGATAATTCCAAAACATTATTTTCTATCCTCACCCTTTCTGTTTAAAGTTTTATGGGATCTGAGAAAAGAAAGCCCCGGTATTTATTTTACCTAATTGCATATGAATGTGCACCTTTCATGGACAAAAGAGGGGGGAGGGGGGGGAGGGAGAAGGAGAGAGAGCAAGCTTGATTGTTTTCAAGCACAAAAGAGGAAAGAGTTGAGTGCTTGACAAAAGGAAAAGAGAAAAATCTTAAACGGTCAATTTCCAAAAGAGTAAGCCAAAAGAAGACACTTAAAACAAAAATATTATACAAATTGTCTGACAACTACAGTTTGAATTAAATTCTTTAGATAAAATCATCAAGAGATGTTACCCAGCAAATGAAGCCGCAAAGCGTACACAAGGTTCAACTGCAGATTTAGGCGTTTCTTTCCACCTTACAACTTGAGCTATATCAAGGTGCACCCTTTTTCCGAGAACAATATGCAGTGCAGATGTCATAGGATCTCGACTTCCAGTTGTACTAGAAATACAAATGAGAGTGATGCATTCAGATAAGCCAAACAGATGTTAGAAAACTACACCCCACATTTGTTGCAAAAAATTGTTTTGTCAGGGAGGCATATGTTAAACAACTTCATAGATAAATTATCATATGACCACAATGCATTTAACCAGCAATGGAATTTGTGCACTACGAATGAACTATGATAATCTCAATAATTAGCAACCAAAAAGTGGTTAAGAGTTTAGAGGACGATGATCTTGACATCTCCTTGCTCAAGCAAACTATTAACAATGCTGATTGTTTAGGGCCACAGAGAAGCTAATACTATGGAGGTTTGCTTGTTTTAGCAAGACATACATGAAGCCAAAGCAAGCATTAAAGCAGGAACCTATTGTAAAAAGGGAGATAATTCTTATCCTTACAGATAACAGTTGCACAAGTACACATCTTTTGCTTTTATAGATAATTAGATTATATTTGAAGATCAAGTCAACATAAAGGCAAAGATATTATTAGGGGAGAAAGTAATACCACATTACAATGGCGTCAGTAGAACCTGCAGGGATAATCCCAAATCTCAACCGTTCATTGAGGATCCGAAACTCAGGATCTTGATCTGCCGAATCTTCAAAAGCAAAAAAATCATCCCCATAAGTTTCCTTCTGATCCTGTTCCATTTCTCTTTTTCTTTTGCAGCAGAGTGACTGAGAATCTATAATAATAAATAATAAAACGGAAAAAGGAAAGGATGGGGATGGAAAGCTAACACTGACATTAATGCATAAATTATGGCAGAACTAGCATATTACAAAGTCGTTTCGTTTCATCTAAATTCCAAGAACCCAATAACAAACAAATACATAAATCAGCAAGCAATCCAACACTCACAACCAGTAAGCAGTTGCAGAGAGATAAGCAAGAAAGTATAGGTAAGCTACTCACTGGAATTTGAGATTCTGGATCCAATTTGTTCTGGACATGATATAAGGGGGGATTGTTCTTCACTTTGTTTGGCACTCTCCTCAGCTGTTTCATTTCCATCATGAACCAAGGAACCATGACTATCTTTTGCCAAATGAACCAAATCTGATGGAGCAGGTGGGAGTGGAGCTTTTAGCCTGGGAGAAAGAAATCCATTAAGGATTTCATTGAAAAAACCATCACCACCCTGGAACCATCTCAATCAGAATACAGCAAGAAATCAGAATATAAGAGAAAATTGCTTGTGATCATAATAACAAAGAAACCCATTAAGGATTCCATTGAAAAATCCATCACCACCCTGTGCACTACATGTGTATTTATCAATAAAATCCTTAATGGGTTTCTTTGTAATTGAGGGAATGGATGCTGCCTACGTAAGTTATCTTAAGAGATCATTTAGCAGAATGGAGCAAATAAGAGCATGTAATGTCAACATGAAACTAAGTAGGCACACTGCTTGCTATGCTCAATGTAGAAGCATTCCAATTATCCAATAAACTATATGACCACACATGCTTCTTTAACTTAATCAATTAATAGCTCTTCTACAATCGTTCGTAATATTAAGAAAGCACAAAAGGTATGCATGTTCTTACAACAGCTATTACACCATTATAAGAGTTGAGCTCCCGGTTTGTCATAGAGGATATCATATCAAACGCCTGTCCAGCTCTCTCCGTTACAACTACCTGGTGGAGAGAAGCGATATTGATCAGTAGGGCATAAGTCAACAACAAAATTATATTAGTTATTGGCACATAAAAATATACATTAGTACTTCCTCTGAATCAAAATCTTAACTTCAAATAACTAAATTATGCAATTTGAAAATTTAATTAAAATTGGTTAAAGATAATAAATATGTAAAAAAAGTAACTTAATCTCCTAACACGCTCTTATTTATGGAAAAGGTAAATGGGAGAGAGAAGTTGGTTTGGTTCAACAGTAAACTCGCTTGTGGTGGGGGTTGTGGGTTTGAATTAGCCTCTCTGCATAAAACCAAAGGTACGGTTGGCTAGTATATTCTCCTCCCCAGCACCCTCACCAAGTGAGGATCAAATTGGGTTGACCCTTTTTATTCAGGTCAAGATATGTGGGAAATGTTTATTATTGACTTCAAGATCCATCAAGGTGCTTGGTTTCAAGAATAGGATATCATTAATTAATATCTTGGAAGACAACCGGAAGTCTGCTTTAGCTTAGTGCAATAATAGCAAGGTTGACTGGCCAGGAGATGTAAACTGAAAACAACCAACATATTATCATTGCAAAATGTAACAGAACTGCAGGTGTGACTTCTTTCCAGGTTTTCCTTGCCAGCAATATAAAATGGATGAAAGGGGCCTTAGACTCAGAGGGCTGCAACATCATATGAATTTAAATGGAAAGTTATCTCTAGCTAAACCACTATACAGGGTACAAAAGTAAGGGCAGGAGAAAGCTGTAATATGTCTCCGCATAAATAAGCTATAATAGCACAACAGATTTTAAATGACAAATATTTGGTGTTAAGAAGAATTAGATATTCAGAAAACCACTCACCTTTGTTTTCACTTTAGCTCGAGAGAATATAGGAGCCACGGTTTCCCATGTTCTGCAGCCAAGTCCTTTCCCACTCCTTGGATGAACAAAAACCTAGTGAATCAGAAATAATCTATGGGAAATGTTTATTTCAATTAATCAAGGGAAGTTAAAAGAAAGTATAAAGCCCAGAGTTTGACCAGTACTAGAACATACCATGAGACTCTTTGGTCTTTCAACTTTAAGGTTCAAGGAATCATTAAGCTTATTCAACCACATCTGACATGTTTGCCGATTATTATTCCCAAAAGTATATTTAACAGGGATAAGAAGAGAAGGCTGAACTTCATTCTTTAGGGCACCATACACCACAAACCGATACATCTGCACCATTATAAGAAATAACATTCACCTTATTTGATTTGCCTCCAAAATAATGTCAGCAAAAAGGAAAAAAAACAAGAACAAGAACAAACCTTAACATCATCTCCACTAAGATCTTTCACGGAACGAGAGATACGTGATGAATGAATTAGACCATAATCAATAAAATCAGCAGCATATATGTCAGAAAATTTAATCCCCTTAGCATCATTAGAAATGTGTTTTCTCCCCAAACATGTCGAAGTATCCTGTTGAATTCAAAGTTAATAGCAAGCATTAAAAGATGCAACATGAATCACCACTTCATTGGCAATCAACATCTTAGAAAATGAGACCTATCTCAACAATCCAAGATACAACAAACCTTCTCATTTTAAATATCTGCAACTACAATAATGTCAATTTATTGGGACCATGAACATATCATCACCACAATTGTATCAAAATTAAGAAGCTATTATCAAACACAATTAATCAGAGACAAACATGCATTAAAACATACTGAAATATACCATAACATAAAAAGTTCAAGTTCCAAAATTTAGCCATATCATTGCAATGTGCATAATTCCAACATTAATCTCCAAAAGGCCAATACTACAATAAATTGAACATTTTTATTATTTTTATCATAGAGAAATCAAAATGCACTTACAACAGAGAAAGGTTCAAGAGCTTCCCAAGACAAGCCATCAGAATTAAAAGTGAGGGTGACTTCCCCAACAAGGTCTAAGAAAAAATTGAAGCTTGAGATAGCAGTTTCATCATGAGGTTCACATTTATCTTCTGCAATATCACAATTCATATCTCTCTCCATGTAATGTTGGAGAGTGAAGGAAAGGAGATAAATTTCTCTTGAGGGATCGAAAAGAAAATGGGTTGGGAAATTATGGAGGGAAAGAAACTGTTTTGGGGAAATGGGTTTGTTTATTTATTACTATTTCTGTTGTTATGAGAAAATGAAGGATTAGCGATTTTGATTCGGGATTTGGGGGTGATTAAGATTTGCTTTGCCTCCATTGACCCCATTAATTAAGCAGGAGAAAGAAAATAGTAAGTTGACGAAAATGCCAAAAGTCAAAAGAGATGATAACACTTTTCTCTTCGCGGAAAAATTAATTTACAGGCTCTATAATTTATTATATTAAGCTTCCTTATTTTAGTAAAAAACAATTTTAATTTTTTGAGAAAATACCCCTCTAGTATAGGGGTGTTCATATTTATATATAAAAAATAGAGTATTGGGATGTTCAAAATTTTCTCATACGACGTGATTTGTCTCATTCCTGCTTGTTTTGGAACGGAAAATGTCTGTGTTTTGGGACATGAATGGGACGCATTCGGTTGTCTCATTTCAATCTTGTCGCTCAAGTATTATTTTTTTTAAAAAAAATCTAGCTTTAGTTTTAGGTTATCATATGTATAAAGAAATTATGATATAGTCATTTTACAACAAAATTATATTACAAATTACAAATTGTTTCAAAACTAGAACAATTTTAGTAGCAATTGTACAAAGATGAGATGCTTAATTATGGGATGCTTTGATTATGCTAATAATGGGTTCACCTAAAGTTGTTTTTTTTTTGTTACAAAATTTTAGGAAAGGGTTTGGATTCAACCCAATTCAAGGGCAGGGCACCTAAGTCACGATCCATTGGGGCCTGTCCCTGTGGCTCTGGAGCATGACCAGCAAGCCCTTTCTGTCTGCCCACACAGGTAGGTTATTCCCAACTTCACTTAGCTGGTGAGATGCCTCCCCAAGCTTGCGATAGAGACACAACAAAGTGTCACTCACCAGGATCGAACTCACGAAAGATGGGTGGGTTCACATAAAGTTGTTTACCAATTGATTATTCCCTTCATTTGGAAACGTTATGTTATACAGCTTAAAGTTTCATGGGTTAAAAGTAGCTAAATATTTCTCCTCATCCGTTAAATGTAATTTTTAAATGGGGTTAAAGATCAATCTGGCCACCAAACAATTTTTAATGTATCAATTTGGCCTATAAACAATTTTTGGTCTCAATCTGGCCACTATACAATATAAAAGGCCCATCCTAACCAAAGCTGTTAAATATGTATTAACACCGTTAACTCAAGACCCATGTCAGCAAGAATGCATGCCAAGTCATCTCCACTTGTTTTATGAGTTAAATTTTTTTCTTTTTAAAAAAGCTATCTGAAACCTAAATTGAATTAGAAAACCCAAATTGAATGTCTGAAGGACGAAGCTGAGAAGCTGAGAACGGGTCTGGATGAAAACGAGAAAACGAAGGACCTAAGAATCTCACGAAAAATGATTATTGTAATTTAATTGTTTTTGCTCTGCCTCATGTAATCTGATTGTTTTGCTCTGCCTTAGGATAATGATGACATTTGTGTATTTTAATCCTTAGTAAATCTGATTAAGGATTAATCAGATTAACAAACTGAGCTTCCAGTGAGAATGGCTTGTGTTGAGGGCAAGATTGGTGGGGAACATTGATATTGAGGATATGATTCACCATCGCAGGTTAATGTCCCAGATGGTTGGCAATCATCCCATATGTGAGCAGAGGAAGAATTGTGTAATCTGATTGTTTTTACCATGCCTCATGTATTCTGATTGTTTTACCCTGCCTTGGGACAATGAAAATGAAATTAAATCCTCACGTCAATATGTAGAAATTAAATCCTTATTTTTCTGGTAAGAAAATGAAATTATGACTTGATTTTTATCTTTCTCCTTTCAATGGCATTTCTGAAATTCTTGAAATTCTAGCAATAAACTCAAATTGAAGTTCCTTCCTTCCGATTCAGGTCCCTCACTTCCGATTCACGCTCGTCACAGGCACTAATCCTCCCCCACAAATCCCTCGCAAGTCCCTCACTTCTGATTCGCGTCCGTCACAGCCCTAATTAGTTTGCCGCAGCGATTCAATTTTCCCTAATCCATCGATGGGTTTTGGGTTTTCCATTTCAGGTTCATCGCAAACCTTGAAGAGTTTATTTTTAGTTATTTACCCATGTAACAAGTTTGAATAAAAATAAATACTTGGCATGCCATGTCACTAAAAAAGCAAACACACTCACCTGCCACATGTCAGTAAAAATGCTTACTTGGCATAGATGCTAATGGTGTTAAAGAGTGATGGATGGAGTTGGCCAGAATGAACCTTTTATATTGTTTAGTGGCCAGATTGAGACCGAAAATTGTTTATAGGCCAAATTGATACATTAGAAATTGTTTGGTGGCCAGATTGTTCTTTAACCCTTTTTAAATGTAATTTTTAAGAATGTGCTTTATATAGTCAGATGACTAACTCAAAGTTCCTTTTAATTATTATAATAGAACTCATGCATATATATTTATCATAAATGTTGACGGGGTGATAAGTAAGAAAAAAGAGAAATTTTTTAAGAATAGGGATTAGGAAAACATAAGTTAGAGTATACAGAAATCACTATTTTGGTCAAATAGAAAATGGATCTATTCATGAATCCAATTTCTGTACGGGAAACAATAATACACCCTCAAATCAAATGTAAGTTATAACAAACTAAAAAATCATTGACAACAAGGAATAAACACATGCAACCCGCACATGTCAAATAGGAGTGAAAACAGATAGTGTCATACGCTAACAAGCAAGGATCCAAACTAACATCAACATTGTATGCATGAAAAAGAAGTTGAATGGGAAAACGGCAAGCAATCCCTTTTGAACTTGCATGTTGCCTGAGTGCATAGCATGCACAATTTAAGATTGTCATAAACTTCGTGACATGACCAATCCAACTCTAGAAATGATTCTGGACAAATCAAATATTTGCACTCTAACATGAGTTTTGTTGAAAGAAACTTTTTGTAAAGGCACATTGTGTTCGTAGTCCAAGATCTCTAAAGTCTAGGTAACTCATGAACCAACCAAGGGACTTGATTGAGAATTAGTAATCTTCCCTCCAAATCATTTTTTATCAGATTCCCTCCAAATCATTGAACAACACTAAAAATTAATTCTCCAACACATGTTGATTATAGCTTAATTACAATTGGTTTACATTAATAAGTTTACAGTCACCTACCTGATAAATATAACGTGGGGATGATATTGGAAACCTATAACTTTTCTGACCATGTGAAATTGACACTCAAAACTAAAGGTTTTTTAAAAACCTAATCACATGAAATCTCTGTGTTAAATGAAATGTTAAATCTTCGAGCTTACTTACAATCATACGCCTTTATTCAATATTAAGAAATAGTAATAAACCAATAATCATGCAGTTGTAAGGAAACATATTTTCCTCTTAATTTCACCTAACAAGATACTCCCTCCGTTCCTAAATATAAGATCACTTTGGCTAATTTGGAGAGATTAAGGAAGGCTTTCCAAGGAATTAGGATTACATGATCTTCCCAAAATACCCCTCACTTAAATTTAAAAGACAAATAGGGATTTGAGAGAGAAGTGAGGGAGCTAAGAAATATAGGGGTAATTTGGACCAAAATTGAGACAAAATAGAAAGTGATCTTATATTTAGGAACTTATCCATTTCCCCAAAATGATCTTATATTTAGGAACGGAGGGAGTAGAAATTACCCCATGAACATCAAATATGTTGGATATTCCTCTTTGCAAATATAAAATCATTAAGTTTATTTTGAAAAAAAAAACTCTATTATAAACTTCAAGTCAACATATATTCTAAGGTAAACAAAAAAGTCAACATATTCCATTGCAAAATATAGCCTAATACTACCTCCGCTCCTAAATATAGGACCTAATTGACTTTTTTTTGGAGAGATTAAGGTAGCGAAATATGTTATTAAATGATGACATATTTGATATATTTTTAGATTATCCATTAGTTTATAGGTAAAATAAACTAGTTTAAGGGAAAAAATTAGGTAAATCAATTTATAATTAACTTATTTTGCTTTTTAAGAATTTTCCAAAAAAAGTTCTTATATTTAGGACCGGAGAGAGTATATCTTTTAAAAAATTTCAATATTACATACATAAACCCCTAAAATGGACATTTACATTGCAAGACCATCCCTCCCTCAACCAGGCCCAATAAAAACCTTCAGCCCAAAACAAACAAAAAAAAAACTCCACCTTCTTCTTCCCCAAGCCAAACCCTAGGGTTTAGAAACAAAAACCCTTTCCTCTAAACCCTACTCTCTCTCTCTCTCTCTCTCTCTCTCTCTCTCTCTCTACATTCCTCTCACTCTCTCTCCATGGGTAGCCAAGCCGCCGTCTCCTTCCTCACCAACGTGGCACGCGCCGCCTTCGGCCTGGGCGCCACCGCCACCATCGTCAACTCCAGCCTCTACACCGTGGACGGCGGCCAGCGCGCCGTCCTCTTCGACCGATTCCGAGGCATCCTCGACGACACCGTCGGAGAAGGCACTCACTTCCTCATTCCATGGGTCCAAAAGCCCTACATCTTCGACATTCGCACTCGTCCTCACACTTTCTCTTCCGTTTCCGGCACGAAAGACTTGCAGATGGTTAATCTCACTCTTCGTGTGCTCTCTCGCCCTGACACTTCTCGCCTCCCTGTGATTGTTCAGAATCTCGGTCTTGAATATGACGAGAAGGTTTTGCCTTCGATTGGAAATGAGGTTCTTAAGGCTGTTGTTGCTCAGTTTAATGCTGATCAGCTTTTGACTGAGCGTCCTCATGTTTCTGCGCTCGTTCGTGAGAGCTTGATTCGTAGAGCTAAGGATTTTAACATTGTTCTTGATGATGTATGTTTATGTTTGTTCAGTAGGGTTTTGTTGAATTCTGTTTTTGTTGATACTGTTGCCTAGTTTAATCATTAGATTAAGAATGTCAGTTTATTATTATTGAGCAGCATTACTAGGTATAATTTGAGGAAGTTTGATAAGAATTAGAAAAATGTCTTGTTATATTTAGGACTGAGTTTATAGCCCTAAGGGAGTATTTAATATTCATATGTAAGAGTAAAGAACTGGTTGATTTTGTTTTAGAAATTAGGGAAGTTAAATGTGCCATTTAATTAGTGATTTGTATGTTATTAGATTATAATCAAATAAATTAGTTTGAACGGGAAATATAGGCAAGTCAATCTATAGCTAACATATATAGTTTGTGGTTTAGGAAGGGAGGGATTGGGAAATGGAGTTCACTTACTGAGTGTATTGGGACTGAGTTTGTGGTTTTTTTTGAACAGGTTGCTATTACTCATTTGTCGTATGGGCATGAGTTTTCGAGGGCTGTGGAGCAGAAGCAGGTGGCGCAGCAAGAGGCGGAGAGGTCAAAGTTTGTGGTGATGAAGGCGGAGCAGGAAAGGAGGGCTGCCATTATTAGAGCTGAGGGAGAAAGTGAGTCTGCCAAGCTAATTTCAGATGCCACATCGGCTGTGGGTACTGGGCTGATTGAACTTCGTAGGATTGAGGCATCCAGGGAAGTTGCCTCCACATTGGCCAAGTCGCCTAATGTAGCATATCTGCCTGGTGGTCAGCAGTTGCTTATGGCTCTTAATGCCTCACGTTGATGCTGGTAATCTTGCTGGCTTATTTTACCATTACATTAAGGACTTGATTTTGTTTCCTATCCAAAGTTCTATTGTATCATGGCTTTTGATTTTCATCTTAATTTACTATTTGTTGGGTCATAGCATCCATGAAGTTCAAGTAACATTAATGTACTCCTAGGATTTGCTTAGTTACACTGCTACGTTACTTTGTGAAGTTCAAATGCTGATTTCGTTTATTTCCTGTGCCACATTGGTTGGCTTACCCTTAGCTTTATAGAATAAACTGCTAAAACATAAATGCTTAACCTTTAACATATCAGTTTATTTGTTACTGAAGTATTGTAGAGACTTGATTGCTCCCTGTCTTCTTTTTGTTGGAAATTTTGCAAGTGTGCTGGATTATGGATTGTATTTCATTGTTGAGCACAAAACAGATGTAGATATATTGCGCTCACCGGTTATGGGTTGTTAGTCACTTAGTCCTGTGAGTTGCTCCCACTGGTCTAAGTAGAGAGACATTACTTAATTTTTTACCTCGTATGCCCTATAATGAACATGAGGATAAAGTGAGATCACTTAATAGCATTAATCGAGGGTAATTTGATAAAGATGAAAATCATAACATAATTTTCTTAGAAAACCATGATCTCCAACCCCTTTGTAGCTTTTTTTAATAATTTTATTGTGGCTGCTAGAAAGAGTATTTCAACTTCTTTTTTTTGAATTAACTTTGTTTTTGTACCATACTACTATTTCGATAAAGATGAAAGGTTCGGGCTTTCGTTGAACCGCTGGGGGCCGAGGAGCACCAACTTGTATTGGTTCCATCTCTTGCTGGCAATTTCTTCTATACATGCTTAACATTTTCATTTGGGGTCGGTCTGTTCAAATCAAATTCTCAGTTTTACTTGTATACATTTCACGTGTGGGAGTTATATATAATTCTAGCGCTATTTCATGTTTTAGCCTGTGGTTCGCAATTATATTCAGAATGGCTAGATTCCTTTTCCTGGTTTTATTAAACAGCAGGGGGATCCTCTACCTTAGAGGATCTGTACTTCAACTCAACCCTATATATTCTAAACATTGAAGATTGAGGATTTGTCATTTGTGATTAATCGGATACAATCCCTGCAAAATTATAAAAATAGAGCAAAAATCTCTTATTCCTGGAAACTGAGTCAGAGTTTTGTTGTACTAACCAAGTAACCATTAGTGTTATTGTGAATATTTCTAGTGCACCTCGGTAGTTTGTAATGGTTACTCAACCACTGCTCATGCTTGCTTTGCGCCTGACATATTTGTTTTCTAATTGCAGGATTTCGTTATGTGATTAGTGGCAAAGCTTGAATTAAATATTATCTTAGTTGTCCTTTGTTGAAAGAAAAATTTTCTCCCGGTTCTCATTTTTTAGCGACTCGCACGGCCCTACATTGTGGAGACAGATTGTGAAAATAAGTCGATCTTGTTGAGGAAAGATTAGTAACGAATATGATATGACTCATGTTTTGATGAATGGGGTTTCTTAATTATTGTACCAACATGACCATATGCTAAATATGTGCAAATGTAGGCGATCTAAATATCTTTTTTTTTTTTTGCCAAGGGATCAATCTGGATATCTGCTGCTTTGTCTTTCGCAAGTACTTATTTGAAATTTTATTTAAATGAATCACTTGGCATCTACAAGTTAATTTGAATTTTGACTAATTTTAGTCAACACGGGCAAACTGTGGACATAAAAAAAATTATGTATCATAAGTACACGCTACTTGGAAGCTACTACTAAGGGTCTGTTTGGTTGGAGGAAGGATGGAAAGTGAGAGGGTTAAAAATGGAAAGTGAGGGTAAATTAAGTAATGATGAAAAATAAAGTGTGTGGGGCCTAGAAAAAGTGTGAAATGAAGAGAGAAAACTTGTGGACCTCAGGATATATGTAAATTACACAAAAACCTATAGTTTCTATAGTTTCTAATTCTTTGACATTTTTTCTAGCAACCAAACAAGTCCTAATAAATGCCACAGGCAATGTGCCACATGTTTGATAAAAGAACAGAAGACATCATGAGGTGATGCATATGAAATTTCTAATCATTTGGGTGTCCCTTCGCTTTAGAACGTGCACTTCGAATAAGCATTTGAGTTTGCAAGTAGAAACGACAGATGTATCAGATGTTAGGCTAATGGCTATCCTGAGCACCCGAATCCAGATCCTACATCCTTGAATTACCCCCCCCCCCCCCCTGCATAGCATTGCAGCAATCTCTGTTTTCTTCAACATTCGTCGGCACAGTTTATACTATATTTCATCCTGTCCTAACATTCTGTCCTAAATATAAGATCTAATTAAATTTTTAGAAAATCCTATAAAAAAAACAAAATAAGTTAATTATAAATTGATTTACCTAATTATTTCCCTTAGATTAGTTTATTTTACCTATAAACTAATGTATAATCTAAAAATATATCAAATATGTCATGATTTAATAGCCTATTTCGCAACCTTAATCTCTCAAAAAAAAGGCTAAAGTATACTTTTGGTCCCTTATGTTAGCATCAAGTTTCAATTTAGTCCTTTATTTTTGGAAAGTACACTTTTAGTCCTTTTTTGCTAACACCGTTAGTTTAACTTAACGGAAAATACTAACTTAACAATTTTAAATGATTATTTTATGATTGAATTGTACCAAAAATGATAAATTTTGAAAATATAAGAATAATTACACTCAAATATTTTAATTTGAACATTTTTTTAATAATTAATAATCATTTAAAATTGTTAAGTTAGCATTTTCCGTTAAGTTAAACTAACGGTGTTTGTAACAAAGGACTAAAAGTGTACTTTCCAAACATAAAGGACTAAATTGAAACTTGATGCAAACATAAGGGACGAAAAGTATACTTTAGCCCAAAAAAAAAGTTCATTAGGTCTTATATTTAGAAGCGGAGGTAGTATAATACTATGACTAAGCTGCGAACTATCATTATAGGGTAAAAAAAGAATGCCACTAAAAGCAATTAGTTAAAAACAATTTGCAAGACTAATCAACATTATCATATACCCAAATCATGTGACGGCCACACTGAAGATTCATTACAAAATCATGAAACCAAGAAAGATCAAATCTGCACAAAAAGATCAAGCAAGAAACTACAAGCTACAATGTTTCAATTAGCCCCACAACCCATGCAAATCACAAAAAACATTCCAAGTCAAGTCAGGTGAGATCACCATCACAATAGTCCAAAGTCAAACAAAAAGTTGCAACCTTTGAACACATCAGCCACAAGATTAACCAGAGAGATTGAGATACACAAAGTCATAACTCCACCAAGCCCTACACTTCTCACACCTAACCATTTCACCTGCAACATTCTCCCTCCACATCTGAAAGCACTTATCATGAATCATACTCCGGCAAGTATCACAAGCCAAGACCCTCTCTCCCATCTTCATCTCACCACAACAAATCCTACAGCAAACCCCATCTCCATAACACTGCGCCTCCTTCCCGGAGGACATCCGGTGAAACCTCCGGCGAACTCCGACGTCGGCGAGGGCGGCCGGCGACGTGGGCTGGTTCAGAAGGCGGTAAAGCTCGGAGGGGTGGTAAGTTTTTTGGAAGAGAAAGGGGTCATTTTGGGGGACACGAAGGAGTCGAATGAGAATAAAGAGAATGTGCTTGCAGGGTGTGACGGGGTCAGGGCATGAACAGGAGGGGGAGGCGGAGAGGTTGATGGTGTAGACGTTTTGGGTGGCGCCCAGGACGAAGAAGGTGGAGTGGGAGCGGTGGAGAAGGCGGAGGTCTTGCCGGAGGGCACGGTGGACTCTGTCGGGGTCGCCCATGTGGATGATACAATACAATAAAGTTGGGATTTTTTTAGGGGAAAGGAAAGGTTTGCTTTTGAATTTTGGCGTCCAAAAGGGTTTCTGGATTTTATGATTTATTGATATGTAGTGTTGAGAGATGTGAGGTTGTGATATAAGGAGTGACTGTGACTGAGTGAGTGAAGTGGTGTGCCTATCTATAGCCTACATTATCACCATCAGGTTTAATCTGGACTCGGGTAGGAGTGTTACCTACATAAGAAAAGTTGTTCTTTCTATCAATGAGAGTGCTTAAGACGTGTTCTCATCCTTATGGGTTTGTAGCTCACTTACCAGCTCAAACAATTACCTATTGATAATACTCTACATCTTGTACAGAAGTAGTGGGGGCTTCCAAGTTCCAAGTAAAAGGGAAACAAATGTCTTCAACTATTCTAAGATAATTAATTAAGCAAACAAATGTCTTCAACTATTCTAAGATAATTAATTAACTTTGTTTTAGCATAAAGTGAGGGGTGGTATATCGACTTCATAGCGAAGTGCTTTAGACTCCATAGTTTATCACAAGGCTATTAAGCCCTTCATTTTTCAAGTTTACATAATTGATTACATGAATTCAATAATGCTTTATTGACATGGAATTATAGGTGTTCAAACTTTTTCCATCCTAATTCGTCTTGTGGTTTTTGGATGAAGAAATTCCCATCCAAAAACTTTTAAGGATAAGATGGGACATGGGACTTAGTCGTCTTAAAATGAAGTTCAAGAAAACGATTACACAATAAAAAAAGTTAATGTGTTTTTTGGTATCATTTTGATCATTGTCTAGGACCTATATCATATATGTCATTCACATAAGAAATTAAGAATGTGTCTGCCAAAAAAAATACTCCAACATAAGAATGGACTTTTTTTGATCAGAAACGTAAGAATGGACTATTCCTAAAGAAGAAAGCCCAAACTACAGATGTCACTTGCCTTAGGGCCACATATTTTTTTTTCAAAAACAAAAAATATCGTTATGATATATGATTATATGCTGTCCCTCCCAAAAAAAAAAAAAACAACGAGCAAAATATCCTTAATTACTTTTTTTTGTCCGACCAAAAAAATTAATTTATTTTCTTGCCCCCCTTTTTGTCTCCTCTAAAACCCTCCTTAATCCTCTACTCCTTCCACCACCGTGAACTCACCGTCACCTGCAATAAGCTCAGCTCCACCGCGCCTCTCACCGTCAATTGGGCCCCACTAAGAGCTTCCTCTCCTACAAATCCATTGCTTCTTCCACAAAAAATCCATATCTGCTAGACCTTTCTCCCAAATAAAAAAAATTCACAGTATTATATCATATCATTGTCTGAATCCACTCTTGTCTTCTAAATTCAAATACCCATTTGTAAAGTTCTATTTTTTTCTTACATTCTGCACTTATACATGTACAATTAATCTCTTTTCAATGTCAACTTGTTGTCCAAGTTGCTCCAAATTCACACCAACTCCTTTTCTTTCACACTCTTATTCTCTCTTACCTTCCTTCTTCACTGCCCCTTTTACTTCTCTAACTCCTTTTAATAATTCTCAAACACTTGTGCTTCGTTCATCTCATGGTTGTGTTCCCTTATTAGCCACAACTTCAAGTAGTAATTTTGAGTCTGGTGATATGTTAGAGGCCCAGATTGGTGTTTCAAAGTATCTCCAAGAATTAGGGGTGTCTGAGGTGGAATCTGATTCTATTGTGTGTAATTCACCTAAGTATTTGAGCATGTTGGTTAGTGAAGTTCAGGAAAAGGATGAGCTTTCTATGTGGGAGAAGAAAATTGATGGGTTTAAGGAGAAAGTGGTTCTTATTGCTAGAGATAAGGGTGATAATGGAAAAGTTGCTTACTTGGAGAGTCTTGGTTTGAGTCTTTCTTCAGCTATGAATGTAGCTAGATATCTGTCTGCAGAAACAATTGTAAATCTCATTCTTAAGGTATGATACTTTTGGTTGTGATGATAACTTGGAGTTTTATTGTTTTGTCTTCTTTGCATTGTTAGTTTTTTTATTGGTGCTATCATTATTGTGTGTCAACCCTTATTGTTCCTGTTTATTTATAGGTTAAGTGTATGAAGGAACTGTTCTTTTCTGGCAGTGAAAGTCCTGAGTTTCCTGTCGATAGAGTTCGCATTATGATGATGCAGATATCAATTCCTATTGATGAGGATCTGCAGCAGACATTTTCCTTTTTTGAAAAGGTTGAGTATGTGTTTGTTTTTCAACATTGTCCTGTTGTGTTTTGCTCTAGAATTTTCTCTTTTTATTTTCATGATCAGTATTCTTTGTCTTTTTGCACTGTATTAATTTTCTATGTAGTTTTTTTTTGTTTGAAATATGTTGTCTATCATAAGTTTATTAGCTGAATTTTCTATTTCTCATTGTAGGTTGAAGCAAGGCGGGGAGGTTTGAACATATTGAATTTCAATGATACAGCTTTTGATTATTTAATTGAATCATTTCCCCGTCTACTTCTGTTATCAGTAAAAGCTCACATGAAACCGTTAGTTGAGTTTCTTGAGAGTGTTGGAATCCAAAGACATCGCATCAGAAATATACTGTTGACTTTTCCTCCCTGTTTGCTGTGGAATATTGAAGTATTTAAAACTCGAGTACTGGCCTTGAAAGAGGTATTTAAATTTTATTTTGGATACTTTTGAAGGGCCGGCTTAGCCCCAATGGTAAGCTCGCTTGCCGTGGGGTCTGAGGCCGTGTGTTCGAATCAGCCTCTATGTATAAAACATAGGTAAGACTGCCTAATTCTTAATGTCATCAACTGTCTGTGATTGAGAGTTATTAGCTTGTTTGTTTTCTAGATTGGTGGTGTAAATGACAATTTTGCTAAGATGGTGCTAAAATATCCATGGATACTATCTAAAAGCGTCCAAGACAATTATCAGGAGGTCCTCTCATTGTTTAACTCCGAGAAGGTACGGCTTTGTTTTTATGTGTCAATTTGTATGCTTATGTTCCTAGGTCATTTGATTTGTATACTTATAAGACGAGTTAAAAAACAGAGAAAGCAGATCGTTTTGCTAGTGGTTCTGCTAGAAAAGTTATTTCTTTCCTGATTACTGGTTCTAAATTGAGATGACGGGTTTTCATTTGTTATGAAGAAAGAGCAAGCTAGAAGTTGTATAATGCCCTATATCCACTGAGTTGTGTATCATCAAGGTAGAAAGACCTGGTCAGCTGTATGAAATGTAGCAAATGAGTAGAGTTAGGACTTTGAACAAGTGGGAGTAGTTAATGCCTTAATTTTCCATTATAATGCAATTTGGTAATATCAGCCCAAATATTGGTAAGGTATTCTTTTTTACTTTAATTACAAACTAATTCCGTCTGGTAGAACAAAAAGTTGTAGCTAATTCTGAAAATTTACAGGCATTAACTTTTAGTGCCCCATAGTGTTTAATTATCTAGGACTGGAAGCATTGCATCCATAACCTAGTACTATTAAATTTCTATCTATATGATTTTGATTTAAGCATTTAATCATCCATCAATCTCCAATCATATTTTATGTTAGTTCTTTGAATTTCATGTGATCTATGATGTTAGTCAAAAGTTAAAATTATTGCTAAATCAGGGGTAAGTACAATAATTTAGGGAAACACTGAGCTAGTAACTGAAAGCTTCATGATAGGTTCCCAAGGAATTCGTTAATCGTGCAATCAAAAGCTGGCCCCATATATTGGGTTGTTCGTCTAGCAAGCTAAAGCTGGTGGTTGATAGGTTTGGTGAAATGGGAGTTGAACAGAAGAAGTTGGGTAAAGTTATTGCTAAAAGTCCTCAACTATTGTTACAGAAGCCGCAAGACTTTCTCCAGGTAGTCCTTGTTTTCATCCTTATGTATTACTCTCTTCCGTCCTAAATATAAGATGTCTTTGACTATATTTATGGAAGTTAAGGAAACAAATTGTGACTGATAGTCACATGATTAGATTATAGGTATGTTTATAAGTAGAATAAATTAATTTTGAGGAAAAAAGAAATATATAGACAATTTAAAGTGATTAATTTTATATCCTTAATTTCTCCAAAAAAAGTCAAAGTGTTCATGTAATTAGGACTGTAGGGAGTATTTGTGTTATATGCTCCTTTAACCATTGCTGGTTCTTTTCTTTCTTTCTTCTTTTTTTTGCGGTTAGCTTTTACCAAGCTTTAGCCATAGCTAGTTAAAGTAGCTTTATGCATTTTCAATATTTTGTTAGGTCAAAACCAAAACAATTTGTGGAATAATGTGTAGAGCTTTAAATTATCTGGCATTGATTGCTGTGTTTTTCTTAGGAAGGGAATATGCAGTGGTTTGAAACAGTTCAAAGTGCCCCCTTAAATTGCCTTCTGGCTTAACACCCTAGAACCTATTTAGCACTTGATTGTTGAACTTCTCTTGCTTTATGAATTAGTAGTTAGTTCTTCTTGTTTCACCAAATGCTAAGTTCTAGATGCAACTGATTCCTTTGTGAGTGTTTTTTGAGCTGTATAAAAGTTTGTATAACTTCAATTGCTATTTTCTTTTTGGAATAACCTCCTGGTTCATTGTTGTTCATAGGTGGTTCTGATCTTTAAAACAATGGGGTTTGATATACTAACAATTGGGGAAATATTGGTTCGCTGTCCTGAAATCTTTGCCGCTTGCCCTACGAAAACTCTCCAAAGAAAGATCAAGTTCCTACATGGTATTGGTGTTTACGAGGATCACCTTCCTCGGGTCATAAAGAAGTATCCAGAACTTCTCGTTACTGATCCATACAGAAACATGCTACCTAGGTATTGTTTTGACTCATTTTATAACCGAGTTGACTAAGGGAAAATTGGTGATAAATCCCCATTTGAGAAATTAATTTTAGAGAGGGACCTAAGAAAAGGTGAGGCCATGAGGTCCTTTAAGTTCAAGGTCCTATCCCCCCATGAATTTCTCAAGTGGGGATTTAACCCCAGTTTTCCCATTTTTTTAATTCAAATACTTTTTTTTGTTCATTTCATGGTTGTGTTTACTTTAAACCTCACCAATGTTCTGACTTCTGGCTCGTGATGCTTTGCCGTTTTGAACATTCTTGGCCCTTTTCAACGTGCCTTAAATCTGAAACTTTATGAATTGTTTTTGTCGTTCATGATTTCTCTTTTATTCATCAAAAACAATATTTTAACAAGATATCCAACAACATTCACTGCTCAGTTGCAAGAGTAGATTTCTTTTATCCTAAAATATTGTTAGGAGTAAAGAAAAGGGGAAACAAAGGTGCAGGAAGACCTTGTTTGATACATAGAATGCATGTACTCTATCAGTAATCAATTCTTTGGATATATTATTCACCAATAGGTCACGTTTTATTGCCCATGCTTTAGGATAATAAAAGATAAAAACTAAGCGTGTCCTTAATATAGCAGAACAAAAAAAGGTGTTGTTGTTCCTTCTATTTGTTTCTTTGATTTTGATCTTCTGGCTTATTTTGCAGGTTGATTTTCTTGATGAAGTTAGGGCTATCTAAAAGTGACATAGCATTTATGGTACGATCATTTTCTCCTCTTCTTGGATACAGCATTGAAGAAGTTCTGAGACCTAAAGTAGAGTTCATGATGAACATAATGGAGAGGCCAGTGAAGGAATTGGTGGCATACCCCAGGTATTTTAGCTACTCTTTAGAGAAGAAGATAAAGCCTAGATATTGGGTTCTTAAGGAAAGGAATATTGAGTGTAGTTTGAAGGATATGTTGGCAAAAAATGACGAAGAATTTGCTGCTGACTATATTGATCTTCCATCCTCATCAACTCATTCTTGACGAATGAATTGTGTCATTTTAGGCTATAGACATTATACCGTAGGTTTCCATCTGTATATATAGTTTCACAATTCTTTTTGGTAAATGCATAGCCACACGCATGCATGGTTTGTTTTTTAATTTTAATTAGTTGATATATGTAGTATGAGTAAATTTTAGATTCGAATTGTGTAGGATATTAGCTATCATTACTGATTTTCTAAACTCCATAAAATTTATACTGAACTTATTCGGTAATATCGCGTCCTTTCTACCTTAAGTATTATCAGAATGAGGATCAAGTCAAACATAAGTATAGAGAGAGATCACATAAAAAGACTTTAGTTTAAGAAATGAGTAGAAGCATGAAAGGAGGAAACATCTTGTCAAAAATCCATCCCTCCATCAAAATCATTATTTTGATGATTGCTAACATGAAAATAAGAACACAGTTTTAAATGCAAATCAAAGATGATTTTGTTGATTCATAAAAGTCTAGTTCTTCCTTTTTTTCTTGGCACAGTGAAAGGTGAGGCTTTGACATTGGCTCCCCCATGAACAGAGAGTATTAGAATAAGGAATGATTTCCATAAACAGCATGCCAGGACGTGCGGATTTATGTCTACAAACTATTTCAAGTCCCCTTTCTTTTTCACCAACTAAATCATATCTGTACACGTACTGTCTAGTAGTAAATACAAAAGTAACTCCATTCATTACTGTAAATCCACGGATAACGGTATTCTTCCTTATTCCCATTTCTTTCAACCTCAATGTCATACACTTTGACCAAGAAGATGATTCATGATCACGCAAAACCCAAAAGGTGAAAACATGATCAGCTTGTTTGAAAGTCACCAAACCAATAGGTGGAGCAACAATATTTGATTCTCTAACTTTCGCCGAGTTGAAAATACGTAACTTATCTATTTCAAGGACTAAAACTTTTGGATACAGGATCCTTCTTGTCTCACCACTCTTAATATTGCATGATAATATGTACCTTCTTGTGAATATAAAATCATAGCATCTCTCAGTACCCATAAATGAGCTTAGCTCTCTCTCTTTCCATACACCCTCTTTTGGCGAGTAAACTCTATAAACAAAATTGCCAGAAGCTTCTTGCCCTTGCCTTAGATCAGTAAATTGAAAGAGAACTAATTGATATTCCTCATTATCAACATCAACACTTTTGTTATGCATGAAGTCAAAGAAGAGATCTTTGCGTACCCTTTCTGCTTGCCAATTTGGTGGTGTAGCAATGGGGTAGTATCTTTGTGTTGCAGGGTTACAAAATAATAATTCTGATCCTGAACTGCTCTCTGTACTGATTACACATAGAAGCATTCCATATTTAGAGAGGATGATCCTTGCGTTCCTTTTGTTAATAAAATCAAGAAACTTGGAAGGAATGCCAGAAGAATAAGCTGCTTCAGTCCCATGCAATAAAGTTTGCATTTCATTGTGCATACTGTTCCATCCACACACTACTTGAATGAAAAAAGAAGAATGATATTGACGGCTCAAGTTTTCAGTCTGCTTCAAAGCAAAATTCCTCTTCTTTGTGAGTTCATTTATATATTTAGAGCATGACTTGAACTTGAAGATGGATTTTGCTGGCAACCTTGAGAATATTTCAGATATCATATCAGCATCTAGTTGAACCGTTTTTTTGACCTGTAGCTAAAACACCATAAAAGTTTTTTACTACAATAATTATGACAAACTATATATTTGTTTGCTAATTTTGTTACTTAAAATAAAGATTTACACAATGCTACATTTTGTCCAAAAAAAAGTACACAATGTTACAGGAACACAAAATAGTTAATCAACTTTGTTACGAATGATTAAATAAATAAACATTTTGGCGTGTACCTATCACGTGCATATCTTAGGTAGGGTGACCACAAATGTAGTATATCTTAATTAACAGTACAAATGGAAAGAATTAAAGCCAGAATCATTAAACTCATTCCACCAATCTGTTATGGAATAACAATAATAATAGGAGTTAATTGGGTTAGCAGTAACTAGGGCTGCACAACAACCCGGAGGCCCGGTTGTCCGTCATGGACCCGGCCCAACCTAATGAAATTTGGTCATGGCCAAAATTGGCATGGAACCATAACAAACAAGATAGAACCAAACCCGACCATCGGGCAGAACATGACCAGAGAGCATAGGCTTCAGGACCATTAATCGGCCCGACTTGAAAATATAATTATTTTTACAAATAAATAATTCATTTCCTAATTTTAAAATACATATTTAGTAAGTAATATTTAATATACCACCATACAAAAATATTTCATTAAATTTTTCCTAATTTCTTTTATTTTTCAATTTCTTTCATTATTTATTAATTATTCTTTTTAGGATTTAAATGTGTTAAGGAACAACAAGACATGTCATGTGGTACGAATGACATGTCCTACTCGATCTTGGTCTCGGATCACTAAACCGGGTCGGGAATCAGACCGAAAATGTTGGCTCGAAAATTTTTAGGACAGGACCTAGGGCATGTAAGTGGTTCGGTCCTATCTGTCATTTGTGCAGCTCTAATTGTAACTAATTACAAATCAGAAAGTTAGTTAGCTTTTTATGAAAAAAGAAAAAAAAGAAAGTTAGTTAGCTAATGATGACAGAAACATGTATGTAATCAGATTTTGACTCATGAATAAAGATACTACTTCCGGTTCTGTTTTGGCTCTCCGTCCTATTATTTTTGTTTCTGGTTCTATTACTTTCTATACGTGTTCTTGGTCCTTTTTCTGGCTTTATTACTTGGTTCTTAAGATTCCTAGGCAATTAGGATGAGAGTGGTATCAAAGCATACAATTCTTTGGCTAGGGGTATTGGTTCTTGCATGTTTCTTGATTATGATTTGAGGTGAAATATGGTTGAGACAATCAAAGGCTGTTGATTGTAGTAGTGTAGTAGTAACATAGAAGATAGGTTACAGTTCTTGAAGAAAAGATGGATTGTTGGTACTTCAATTTGTAGAAAGAAAAGAAGAAAAACTTCCAATGATAATGATAGCCATTACTAAGATTCTTGCCCAAATGGAAGAATTGTCACAGTAGGTCTAAAACCTTCAACTATATATTTTTCCTTTACAAAACCAAATTATATAAAAAACAGATGGTAGTAGAAACACATGAGAAATAATGCAGCACTATAAAATACCTTTTTGTCGTAAGTCAGCTCATCTTTTTTTTGCGGTTTAGCGACCGCCATCTTCCTCGTAGCCACCATGCTGGAGAGGAGAGTTACGTGTAGATCAGTGTATGAGTATGTATGTTTGTATTAGAGATTAAATGCGTGTTTCTGGGGCAATCATATAACACTAAATTATGTATGAGAATTATATGCACTTACGTCTACGTGAACGATAATCAAATTGGAATTTTTGCGGACAAATAAGTACAAACAAAAATATTGAAAAGATCGAAATACTGAAAACTAATTTAAATTAAATATTCACACTAAATTATAAACTAGATAGAATATATTTTTGGTCTATATTTGTGTCAGGTTTCATTTTAATTTATTATGCTTGGAAAATACTCCCTCCGGTCCCTAATATAAAAGGCGTTAGCCGCCAAAAAACGCTTCTAAAGAAAACATGTGAATGTTAGCTGGGTATTTGGAGTTAATGTTTCTTTTCCAATATTGCTCATATTTATTATGATACTTTTACGAGAGATAAACACATAAACATTAATAAATATGAAAGAGAGTTAGGGGTAAAGTAGGAAAAAACACATTAAATGAGGAGAGAATGTGAGTTGAGCTCTTATATTAGGGACCAACACCATTCAAATTTTGAGCTCTTATATTAGGGACTGGAGGGAATATATTGTTAGTCCTTTTTAATAACATCATTAATTTCATTGAACAAGTAATTTTGATTAGCTAATTTAAATAATCAATCATTAAAAATGATTTCATAAGTATATTTATTCTTAAATTTTAGAAATTGGTCAATTTTCATTGAATTATAGAACAACTTTTTAGTGTGGATGGGTGATAAGTCCCGTGATGAGAATCACAAAAGAATTAAAAAGTTTTCAAAGAAATTTAAATATTACCATATTATTAGAAATATTTAGTAAGTATATTTAAACTTATTTTGTGCTAAAAAATATTCAAGTTTATTTATTAGGAAAATTAAATGAGGATAACCTGGGGTGTGTAGTTGAGTGACAAGGACTCATTCACCCTTAACCAATTGTCTAGGGTTCAATCTTTGACGTTGGGTATGGAGAAGCATTAAATCTCCCAGGCCAGCTGTCTCACCCATTGAGGTGCCTACAAATCAGTGGGGGATTTGTCTCTCACTTGTCGAGTGAGAGAATACCTTGATCATGGATAAAAAAAATTAAAGGAGGATATATATCTAGTAGATGTTGAGGTTTGTCTAGATCTTGATATTTGACTAGATTTATTTATTTATTTATTTATGTTGGTTGTTAGCTGTTTATTTAGATCTCTAACTAATTATTGTATATTGGGTTCTATAAAGAATTTCTCTAATGATCTCCCCAATCACAAATCAATATATAGAATATGATGTAGATCTTATAATTTGAGTAAAGAATCTAAAAGTTAATCAAATAAAAAAATTATTCAGCGTTTTCTTAACTTCACAAGTTGAACAAAATAAAATTTAACACCTCATTTTTTAGGGTACTTAGTCATATCATTACACCTGTTAGTCCCAAATCTTAATTTGGACGTACTTGTTATAACAAGTATACATTATTCAGTCTAAATCCAAAAAATCTAATTTGATTTGGATAATTCAAAAGCTGGATTACAGTCATGGAAACCAATGGAGTTTGGAAGAAAGTCCAAGACAAAGAAAATCATCAAATACAAAAACACACAGCTATGCGAGTAGTAAATATTAAATTAAAGGGTAAAGGAGCAAATCTGGCCCCCAAGTAACCACCAAGGAGCGCTGAGGACCCTAAACTAACCACAGGCCCGGATCTGTACCCCAAGTAACCAAGATGTTAAAAAAATACCCCGGTTGGACGGTCAACTACGTTTGACCGTTACCTTGCTTATTTGGATGTCACGCGAGCTCCTGTTGTGCCACCTCTGCATGCCATGTGGCATGTTAGTTTAGGGTACTCAGCGCTCCTTGGTGGTTACTTGGGGGCCAGATTTGCTCCTTTACCCAAATTTTAAATTTGTATCCATCAAATTCTTTTGATAAGATTCAATTAAATACTTAAATATTTAGGAAAGGTAATTAGAATTAGTTAACTTATGATTAAGTTTGACATTAGATAAAAGATGTTAATTAACACTATAAATGTTATATTATGTTACAACATTCAAATTTCATTTGTACATGCTTTCAGTAGGGAAAAAAATTTGAGCGAGAAATGACAAAAGAAAACTTGTTAAATTATTCTTAAAAATAGTTTTATTGCTATAAAACAAGAATTCTCACTTAGTATATTCAATCTATAGCCACTTAATATCAAATCTCATTCGAGTAATTTGAGTAATTACCTACGTTTCTCAACTAGTTATTTGAGATATATGAGTAGTTAATGGGGTTTTGAAATGTCTCAAAGTAATGGAAAATTCTAGCAATTAAAAGCGATACTCGAGTAGTTACCTATGTTACTAAACTAGTTAGATGCGATACATGAGTAGTGAATGGATTTTTTTCATTTCACAAATAAGATATATCTTATTTTTTTCATTTTTCCTAAATTTCATTTTAGACAAATTGACGACTATATCTTATTTGTGAAATGAAAAAAAATCATTCACTACTCATGTATCGCATGTAACTAGTTTAGTAACATAGGTAACTACTCGAGTATCGCTTTTAATTGCTAGAATTTTCCATTACTTTGAGACATTTCAAAACCCCATTAACTACTCATATATCTCAAATAACTAGTTGAGAAACGTAGGTAATTACTCAAATTACTCGAATGAGGTTTGATATTAAGTGGCTATAGATTGGATATACTAAGTGAGAATTCTTGTTTTATAGCAATAAAACTATTTTTAAGAATAATTTAACAAGTTTTCTTTTGTCATTTCTCGCTCAAATTTTTTTCCCTACTGAAAGCATGTACAAATGAAATTTGAATGTTGTAACATAATATAACATTTATAGTGTTAATTAACATCTTTTATCTAATGTCAAACTTAATCATAAGTTAACTAATTCTAATTACCTTTCCTAAATATTTAAGTATTTAATTGAATCTTATCAAAAGAATTTGATGGATACAAATTTAAAATTTGGGTAAAGGAGCAAATCTGGCCCCCAAGTAACCACCAAGGAGCGCTGAGTACCTTAAACTAACATGCCACGTGGCATGCAGAGGTGGCACAGCAGGAGCTCGCGTGGCATCCAAATAAGCAAGATAACGGTCAAACGTAGTTGACCGTCCAACCGGGGTATTTTTTTAACATCTTGGTTACTTGGGGTACAGATCCGGGCCTGTGGTTAGTTTAGGGTCCTCAGCGCTCCTTGGTGGTTACTTGGGGGCCAGATTTGCTCCTTTACCCTAAATTAAACATACAATTTTATAACATCTTCCATCCATGTCAAACTATTGGGAATGAAGCGGGGAATGCGTCTGGCAGAGACGTCCTCAACTGGATCCACCAAAGAAGTCAAGTCTTGGGCATTGGGTCCACATGAGGAAAATGTATTGGAATGAGGAATGAAGTCCACTTCAAAACTCAATTTATTTCTACCAACTTTATTAACTCTCTTTGTTCCTCTTTCCCCATTCAAACCATACCTATACACATCCTTTATTGTAGCAAACACCAAAGAATCCCCATCTATTACCGTGACTCCTTTGATAAAAACATCCTTATTCTCCAACCCTATTTCTTCCATGCATACTCAATGTCAAAAACTTGGACCAACTAGACAAACCATAATCTATCAAAACCCAAAAGGTAAACACTGAATTAACTAAGCTCCAAGTCACCAAACAAAGGTCATTATATCCACTGTAATTGGGCTTAAAGAATATACATTTGGTATCACTACAATGTAATTCTTCAGGATAACGAACCGATTTTAACTCTCGAGTATTCAAATGGTATGTGAGAAGATAATGACCCCTTCCATCTAAAGCATCATCACAAATTTGTGACATGGAGCCGTGATAAATACAATATAACCCTTCTATTTCTCTCCACACTCCACCTTCTTTTGGCGCGTAGACTTTACCAACAGCATGTTTTGATAATTGGTCTGCATGGAAATGAAAGAGAAATAACTCATCTTTCATGTTATCCAAACCTTCAATGCTTCCATTGCTGAGTAAGCCGATTGCTACTGTTTGATAAGTATTGGCCACATTAATGAAGGAGAATGATTGTGTTGTAGGGTTACAAGTAATTAATTCTCCTCTTGATGACATTCCATGAAAAAATGATTCCGGATGACAGCCTTTTGGAAAGATTTCACAGAGAAGCAGTCCATTATTCATAGACATAAGAATTCGTCCATCATTTTGATGAAGAAATTGGAAAAAGCTCTTAGCAATAATACTTCAAGAAGAAGAAGATGATGATGATGCCTTGTTGTTGGAGATTGTGAGAGTTTTCAATGAAAACATGTGGGTGTGTCAAAAAGAGAAGTCTCACATTGCTTGGGAATGAGAAGTGTATATAAGACACTTGTGTTCTAGCTTAAGTTAAAGGGCCAAAGGAGGAATAGGTCTCGCACACAAGTTGGGCCACCGTTGAGGCAATGTAGTGGAAATCCGGCGATTACCCCCCCCCCCCCCCCGCGCGTGGTAAATACGGAATCGGCACATTTTTACTTATCCGGGTTTTGCAAAAATTACAAATAAATAAATATTAAATGGCTTACCTAGACTACCTTATATTTTGAGACTTCAAAATTTTGATATCCTTCATTTTCTAAAATTGTTGACGTGTTTTTGCGTGTGTGCTTATCCGGATATTTATTCTGCTTAACGTTCAAAACCGTTCTTTTATTGTCATTATTTTGTAACAACAAAATAATGGGTGATAATGTGTCATTACTGCCGTTCCAACGTTTACTTGGATCTACCGCCTATAAAAGGCAGTGTCTGCAGTCAGTCCAAGTGTATCAGCTCTCTAAAGGACAATGTCCCTGAGGACGCGACTCAGATAATTACATTTCTGTGTTTGTTGCTTTGTTCTAGCAGACTGTCGCCCATCACCTAGCAGACTGTCGCCTATCACCTAGCAGACTGTCGCCCATCACCTAACAGACAGTCGCCCATCACCTAGCAGACTGTCGCCCATCGCCTATCAGATTGTCGCCTATCACATTGTCAACTATTGTGATTTTGTATTGTTTGTCAACACTTGTTTCCAGGTAATGCATGTATTTCATATTTCTTTTCATAAGCTGCTTGAATGAAAATGCAAGAATCACCTTGTTGGCTCGAAATTTGAGAGTGCTTTGCTAGAAAATCTCTTCCCTTGGTAAGTTCGTGTATGTATTTAGAACATGCCTTGAACCTTAAGATGGATTTTGGTGGCAGTCGTAAGAATATTTCAGATACTACATCTTCAGGTAGCTCCATAGTATTGATCAGTTTACATGTATGAGAGACATTATGCTATTCGTCACACAATTTTTGTAATACCCTTTGTTTGAATTATAATACTCCCTCCGGTCCCTAATGTAAGAGCCCAAAATTTGAATGGTTTTGGTCCCTAATGTAAGAGCTCACCCCATATTCTCTCCTCATTTAATGCATTTTTTCCTACTTTACCCCTAACTCTCTTTCATATTTATTAAAGCTTATGTATTTCTCTCTCTTAAAAGTACCATAATAAATATGGACAATTTTGGAAAAGAAGCATTAACTCCAGACACCCAACTAACATTCACATGTTTTCTTAAGAAAAGTTTTTTTGACGGCTAGCTCTTACATTAGGGACCGGAGGGAGTAATTAGCAAAAGAAAAGAGAGAGAAATTTTACGCATTTCACCTTTATGATCATTCTTATTATTTGAAATCTGAACATTATACATGTACAATCTCAAATTTAGTACTAGCTAGCTAGCTAACTAGATTAAATTGGCACTAGAGGCCAAAAAATGTACTCTCATTTTCCTAAATATAAGATCACTTTCAAATTTCATTTTGTAATAAACAAGTTTCTAATTTTTCTCAACTTTTTCCCAAATAAAATTAAAAATAAATGTTTATCTGTGATAAACAAACAAGTGACAGAGAGAGTGAGCATATAGATATATAGTTAGAGTTGATTAGTAATATCATGTGTTAATAACTGCCTGGACTTGTATCCTTTCTTATATTTGAGAACGAAAGAGTATCATTTTGGAAAGTATTCTCTATATTATGCAATCACGTTGGAAAGAAATATATAACTAAGAATAAATATATCTTGTATTTGAACCTTAACTATATATTGTAAAGATCGATTCAACTATCTTGTTAGCTTATAAACCCCTATCTCTTTTATATTCAAGTATTTTTATTTGAGAGTTTTATTATCGCCAATGGTTTTACTTCCACATAAGAAATAAAGCAAATTAATGTTTGTATATATACTCTACCTTGTTTTTGTTTTCGTTCCGTCCTTTGCCGTGGATCATCATGTTCGCCACCGTCCACTCTATCTACTCAGCAACCTATTCAAATACTTGCATTTTCTCCTCCATAAAATAGGACTGTAATCCGTAGCTTTATAGGCTTAATTAATTCCATGTATGTGTGTGAAGAAACTATTTTCTATTTATAAAATTAATATTTTTTAACAAATATTGAGATTATTTCGCATTAGTAGTTATACTATCTATGGTCAAATTCAAACTCCGATTCATAAGCCTTCATTTGTTTATAAAAATCGCGCACAATTTCCCGTTCAAGACGGGGGTGAAGAACATCATTTTTTTTATGAAAGGGTGAAGAACAGCATTAGCATTTTCTTAAAAATATAAAAACAAACACACACACATATTTGGGACAGGATTGGGGGTGATGAATTTTGTGATTTTGTACGGTTCAAGATGGAAATTTCCCATTTCAAAAAGGGATGAGAAAAAATTGAACACCCCAAAGTTTAGGGAAGAAAATGAGTTTTTATCTAAACTAGATAATTACCCTGTGTTATATGCATGGTTGAGCATTGAAACACCCCAAATTTCTTTTTAATCCAGCTTAACGCCCCAAATTTCAAGAAGGATAATTAAGTATAATAATTAATTAGAATTTTGAAGTATTTTTTAGTATTTGAGAAATTTTATTAATAAATTTGAGAATTAAAACATATTTAGAGAAATTATTTTAGGACTCAAAATATCTTCTCAAATCCATGCTCACCCTTTTCAAATCCGTCATTATCATTAATTAATCTTATCCACTCATTTAACATAATATCTTCAAGTTTTCCATTCAACTTTATTCTTCCAAATTAACAGTAGCCACTCTTTTAACAAATGAAGGCTTATGGATTATCTCAAAGCCTTAACAGGAGGGTCATGGTTGATATATGGAACTTATCTCACAACACAACCTTGGTCTTTTGATTTCGTTCCTAGAGTGGCAAAGGTATCCAAGGTGATTGCATGGGTGAGAATTCCAGGACTAGCTTTCCGGTATTACCACAAGAGTACTCTTAATGCCATAGGAAAACTTATTGGAGAAGTTATCAAAATTGATTTTACCATAAAAGCTAGAGGGAGAGGCAAGTATGCTCGGATTGCGATTCTAGCGGATCTCATGCATGCTCTTGTTCCGCAAATTCGTGTTGATGGCCGGCTCTACACAGTTCCTTATGAAGGATTGCCTAAATTTGCTTTAGATGTGGGAAGTATGGGCATATTAAGGATAAATGTGACAGTATGACAGAGAAAAACGAAGAAGCTATGCTAGTGATGGAGTCTTACTTATACAAAAACTCTTCTACGGCTTTGCCGTTGGCAACTGAAAAAAAAAGATACATTATTATTCAGTCTAAATTCATAAATCTAATTTGATTTGGATAATTTAAAAGCTGGATGTAGTCACTGGAAACCAATTTATGGTGTTTGGAAGAAACTCCAAGAACCAAGACAAAGAAAATCATCAAATACAGTTATACGAGTAGTAAATATTAAATTAAACATAAAATTTTAGAAAATTATAACATCTCTCGTACGTCATATATCCAATCTTTTATCTTAAAAATCTTGGGAATGAAGCAGGAAATGCGTCTTGTAGAGACTTCCTCAGCTGGACCTACCAAAGAAGTGAAGTCTTTGGTATTGCGTCCACATGAGGAAAGAGTATTGGAATGAGGAATGAAGTCCAATTCAGAACCCAATTTATTTGTACCAACTTTAATAAGTCTGTTTGTTCCTCTTTCCCCATTCAAATCATACCGATACACATCCTTCATTGTAGCAAACACCAAAGAATCCTCATTTATTACAGTGAATCCACTGATCAAAAAATCCTTCTTCAACCCCATTTCTTCCGCCCTCAATGTCAAAAACTTGGACCAAGTAGACAAACCGTAATCTTGCAAAACCCAAAAAGTAAATACATAATTAACTAAGCTCCAAGTCACCAAACAAAGGTCATATCCATTGTAATTGGATTTAAAGAATATAAATTTGGTATCACTAGAATGTAATTCTTCAGGACAACGAACCGATTTTAACACTTGAGTATTCTTATGGTATGTGAGAAGAAAATGATCCCTTCGCTTTAAAACATGATCACAAAATTTTGACATGGAGCCGTGATAAATACAATATAACCCTTCTATTTCTCTCCACACGCCACCTTCTTTTGGCACGTAGACTTTACCCACAGCATGTTTTGATAATTGATCTGCATGGAAATGAAAGAGAAATAACTCATCTTTCATGTTATCCAAACATTTAATGCTTCCATAGCTGACTAAGCCGATTGTTAATTCGTCATAAATATCGGGCGCATTAAGGAAGGAGAATGATTGTGTTGTAGGGTTACAAGTAATTAATTCTCCTCTTGGTGGCTGTCCATGTAAAGATAACTGTCTTAATAATAATTCCGGATGAATACAGCCTTTTGGAAAGATTTCACAGAGAAGCAGTCCATTATTCATAGACATAAGAATTCTTCCATTGTTTTGATGAAGAAATTGAAGAAAGCTCTTAGGAATAATACCGGAAGATGATGATGATGATGATGATGATGCCTTGTTTCCAGGTAATGCATATAATTCATGTTTGTTTTCATAAGCTACTTGAATGAAAAAGGAAGAATCACCTTGTTGGCTCGAAATTTGAGAGTGCTTTGCTACAAAATTTCTTCCCTCGGTAAGTTCGTGTATGTAATTAGAACATGCCTTGAACCTTAAGATGGATTTTGCTGGCAGTCGTGAGAATATTTCAGATACTACATCGTCAGGTAGCTCCACAGTATTGATCTGTTTACATATATGAGAGACATTAATTATGCTATTCGTCACACAATTAATGTCATACCCTTTGTTTGAATTCTAATCATTAGCAAAAGAAAAGAGAGAGAAGAATTTTACACATTTCACCTCTATGATCATTCTTATTATTTGAAATCTGAACACTATCCATCCATGTATAATCTCAATCTTAATGGCTAGCTAGCTAACTAAATTAAATTGGCACTAGAGGCTAAAAAATGTACTCCTATGTTCCTAATTTCCTAAATATAAGATCACTTTTAAATTTAATTTTGTTCATAAATATAAACAACTTTCTAATTTTTCTCAAAATTTCCCCAACTAAAGCTTATTAATAATGCTTATCTATAGTTGTTATAAAAAATGTTTATCTATAATAAACAAGCAAGAGAGGGGGAGAGAGAGAGGGAGAGGGAGGGAGAGAATATAAACACATGGTTAGCTTTGATTAACAATATCAATATCATGTGTTAATAACCACTTTAACTTGCATTTTTTATCTAATCAAATTAGGAAAGTGATCTTATATTTAAGAAGGAAGACGTATTATTTTGAAATGTATTCTCTGTATTATATATGCAATCACGTTGGGAAAAACTATATAACTAAGAATAAATATATCTCCTATTTGAACCTTAACTATATTGTATAGATCGATTTAACTATCTTGTTAACTTATAAACCCCTATCTCTATCCAAGTATTTTTATTTGACAGGTTTATCGTCAAGGGTTTTACTTCCACATAATATATATAATATAATTAACATCAATTGATCTGAATCAGTTCTGTGATGCTCAACGTGTGGTTTCTACTTTCTAGAACCCACCTAGCTTCCCAAAAATTCCGAGAAGAAATAAAAGCAAATTAATGTTTGTATATATACTCTACCTTGTTTTTATTTGCGTTCCGTCCTTTGCCGTGGATCATCATGTTCGCCACCGTCACTCTACTCAGCAACCTATTCAAATACTTGCATTTTCTCCTCCATAAAATAGGACGTAATCCGTAGCTTTATAGGCTTAATTAATTCCGTGTGTGTGTGTTAAGACACTATTTTCCATTTATAAAATTAATACTTTTTAACAAACTTTTGAGATTATTTCGCATTAGTAGTTAGACTATCTATGATCAAATACAAACTCCGATATATAAGCCTTCATTTGTTAAAAAAAGCACATACAATTTCCCGTTCAAGACGGGGGTGAAGTTCTGATAGAAAAAAAGATGGGAGTGAAGAACAGCATTTTTTTTTATATGAAAGGGTGAAGAAGAGCATTAGCATTTTCTTAAAAATATAAAAACAAACACACACACACACACATTGAAACACCCCAAATTTCTTTTTTTATCCAGTGTAAAACGCCCCAAATTTCTAGAAAAATAAGTAAGGCATAATATTTAATTAGAATCTTGAGGTAATTGTTTAATATTTGAGAAATTTTAGGAAAAAATTTGAGAATTAAAACATATCTAGAGAAATTATTTTAGGACTTAAAATATCTTCCCAAATTTATGCTCACTCTTTTCAAATTCGTCCTTATCCTCAATTAATCTCATCCACCCATTTGACAAAATATCTTCAATTTTTTCATTCAACTTTTTTCCTCCAAATTTTTCATTCAATTTTTTCATTTAACTTTGGTATGTCCTTCCATTTCATGACACCTCCGTACCTGCTGTTCATAATCTTCTCCCACTATCAGTAAGCTCTCTCTCGCTCCGTCTCTCTCCACCATGTCTCCTCCACGAAAACCCCCGCCTAAGAAGTCATCACCGGCGAAACCCAAACCCAAGCGCCTTCAACGCGGTGCACCTGCACGCATAAGAGTCTCAGCTATGATGGCCACATCTCGGAGGCTCATGAGCAGTATATGTCAAACGTTTCAGATGGTTTCCCGTCGCCGGCCCCCACCTCCGCCGCCTCCCCCTCAGCCCGCCGCTCTGCCGCCTCCCCCTCAGCCCGCCGGCACTCCGCCGACTTCCCCTCGGCCCACCCTGGCTCCGCCGCCTACCCCCCCGCCTGCCCCTATCTTACTCCGACGGAGGAGAGCCGTGGCGCCTGAACCCGTCTCGTATCTAGCCTCTAGTCCTTCTCATTCCTCTTCCAGATCGTCTGATTCGGACGTTGAATCCCCTGGGAATGGGAATGGGAATGAATGATTGATTTTTGCTTAGTTTTAGGATGTGGATGATTTTTTGAACATATTTAGGATGTAGATGAATTTTATATTAAGCATTTAACTACTATGTGTAAATGAAATAAACTAACTTGACTCTGCAATGTTAAGTGGATTGAAATTCCATGGACACATCATGGTGTTGATGATTGATCACGGTGTTGATGATTGATCATGGTGTTGACGTGGTCTCTTGGGGGAAATGGCATGACCACCACATGGCCATAGAAGGAAGGTGGAAATTCCATGGACATCTATACTAATTCCATCTTGAGAATGAATTCCGGTAATTAATGTTAATTATTGATTAGTATCTTTTCATCTCTAAATCCAAGTGACCAGGTGTGAACGTACGTAATCTTACTCTTTAATTCATACATATATATATATTCTCTTTAATTACATATGTTTTACACTATGTTTAAGAGAGCATTTTAGGATTAGGTTTCTGATCACGTATTATAATGCATGATTATCTTTCTCTCTAACTCTAACTGATACATTATTATTGTTGTTGTTGTGTTTAATAGTTGTATATAGCAGAGTATTTTAGGATTATGTTATAGGTTTAATACATGTGCATGCATTATGAAGCATGATGATGATTATATTCTCAGGTTGTATGTATTATATTATGTTTCTTTAAATATAAATGTGAGAGAACATGTTCTCGGTCAACAAATTTCTTGAGAACAAAATCTTTGGAAAGTTCAAGTTTTTCATGGTCAAAACTGGTTTTGTTTTCTTTAAGAAAAATTTACGGCGAACATTTTAGCATCTATTTTGAAAATTAAAAATTTATGGCGAACATTTTAGCATCTATTTTGAAAATTCTGGGAGATTAAAAACTCAATCTTGGTATGTTAATCTTGAGAAAACAATAAGGTTAAGTTTTATAATGATTTTTGTTGAGTTCTACAATTTTTCCATGTTTCTCTGGCTATATAGGCGCCGGAAATAAGCTCAGCTCCGCCATTAATGGTGGCTGTAGATCGGCGGCAAATGGCTGAGGAAGAAGAGAGAGAGAACGGTCAAAAGAAGTAGTCTTTGATTAGAACGGTTCTCATGCATTGTGGTTTTGACTTTTTCTTTCTAATTTTTTTTTTAAAAAAACATAACGTTGCATTTTCATGTGGCTGTTTCCAGATTTTGTGCCATGTGCCAGGCAAATTTTTCAGAACAGTTAATAAATATTAAAAAGGGAATATTGCAAATATTACGATTATAGTCCCAAAATTCTTTTTATATTGCATTTCCGCCAGCAATAATTATAGTTATTTCCCAATTAGTTTTCTGGAATTTTATTTAAGTCCCTAATTGCCATAAGCATTTTTTTTTGGACATGCGAAAATTATATTTTCTTCCCCTTTTAAGTTTTGCATTCCATCTGGTGTTTTCGTGGCACACCAATGAAATGAAAGATTCATTCAATCTTTGTCATACAAAATAATCTCACTTGTAACGTTTAAGTCCAAGTCTTTTCTGATTCTGATTCCCAGCTGGACCAAATCTCCCAAGATATGATCTTCTCTTTTTCTACTATAAATTATGTAATTAACTTCATATGTATATTCATATGAAGTTAGTACCTGTCACTTTGCGAAAATTGCGATCTGACCACTTTTTTCCCTCATATTATTTTTATCATTCATATCTGATCTTTTTTTTTCTTCTTCCTCTCATTTCTCATTTCTTATAATCTTTCTCCTACTCAATCTATCAAAATGAATTAATTTTGATTTTCTTTTTAAGGCATTTTACTAAATTTACATAGTTTTATTAAATCTTTTGTTTCTCATACATATCTTAACCTTTGTATATTGTTTGTTGTGCATTGTGTTATCCTGTTTTCATAATATATTTATTAATTATTGTTTTATTTTATTGTTGAATATTGTGGTTGTTCTTTTTTATTGTTTATTGTATATTGTTATTTATTTATTTGTTTATTTATTATTTTATTTTGTTTTATGGTTTTATTGTATTTGTATTGTGTTATTATTTTATTGTATTGTGATTTTTTATCGCTTTATTTATTTGTTATTATTTGTGCTAGTTTAATTATTATTAGTGTTTAGTGTTATTATTATATTGTATTCTGTTATTATTGTAAGTAATACTCTGCCTATAATATCGCCGGTCCTAAGCCGGGATAAAAAGAGTAGGTTGTGTTATGCTTCGGTAGCCAACTTAAAAATTTGTCGAATCCTAAAGCATGGACACACACAACCATTTTTGCAATATGTCATCGTCTAGCATTTTACAGAAGAAGGGATATATAAAGAAGCAAGTGAATGAGTGTAGGATTAGATATAGTACGTGGAATATTGGAACCTTAAAAGGCAAAGCTTGGGAGGTAATAGGTGTGATGAGGGATAGAAAGATAAACATTTTATGTCTACAAGAGACTAAATGGGTAGGTGAAAAGGCTAAGGATATTGATGGTTATAAACTTTGGTACACTGACAAAGTGAGTCGTAGGAATGGTGTAGGTATAATTTTGGATGAAGTATGGAAGAAGAATGTGGTTGAAAGTTTATAGAAGTGATGACAGATTATTATCGATAAAAATGGTAATTGAGGAGGAAACAATTAATGTAAAACGTGAATGATGGGCAATTAAAAAACAACAAAAACATAAGATGGATGTGATAGAGATGAAAATGTTGAGAGAGATGAGTGGGTGTACACTAAAAGATAGGATTCGTAATGATCACATTCGTAAAGAGTTGGGGTAGCATCAATTTCACAGAAAATGAGAGATTATCATTTAAGGTGGTATAGATATGTTTCAAGAATTAGATGAGCCAATAAGAATAGCAGAGCAGATGGTAAGAGAGCCGTATATAAGAAATAGAGGGAGACCAAAGTGCACTCTTGGTGAAGTTATTCAAAGAGATATGTTAGTGAAAGGTTTATTCTCTAGAAATGACTAAGGACATAGCAAAATGGCGTCGTGTGATCCATGTAGCCGACCCCACCCAAGTGGGATAAGGTTTACGTTGTTATTATTACTCTTTTAATTATTAAAAAAAGATTATTTGAAATTATTTGTTGAATATTACTACCTCCGGTCCTAAATATAGGACCTAGATAACTTTTTTTTTTTTGGAGAAGTTAAGGTTGCAAAATAGTCTATTAAATCATGACATATTTGATATTTTTTAGATTATCCATTAGTTTATAAGTAAAATAAACTAGTTTAAAGGAAAAAAAAATAGGTAAATCAATTTATAATTAACTTATTTTGCTGTTTTTTAGGATTTTTCAAAAAAGTCAATTAGGTCTTATATTTAGGACCGGAGGGAGTAATAATTTAATAGTCAATTATAAGTGTATGATAACGTAATTTCAATTATTTTTTTATTAGTTTCGGCTTTTTTACTTTACCTACATTATTTAGATTACCATTAATTATATAACAATTGAATTACAAAATTAATATAAATAAAATAAATTTATAAATAAATAAATTGAATAAAATAACTTTATATAATATTATGATATTTATTAAATATAATTCTTTTGGAATAAGATTTATTGAAAAATGATTTAAAATTTATGTATCCACATAAAAATCCAAGCATATTATAATTTTGTGGAAAGAAAAAAACTGGAATGAGGAATGTGGAGAACAAAAGAATGTGAGTAACAGGGTAAGACTAAGATGTAAGAGAGAAAATGAAAAGATTAAAAATAAAAATAAAATTGAAAATAAAGTAAAAATAGCATAGGAGAGTGGAGAACATGGGGTACGTGGTTGAAAAAAGACAGATAGGGAGAAGCATTGGAGGGAAACATGATGAGAAGTTGAAAAGAGTGAGGGCATCCCATGTTCTCCACGTACGTAAAACATTCAAAATCTACTTTCAAATACATTTTTCAATAAAAGAATAGAATCATACATAAATGAGAGAGAGTGAGTGAGCGAGAGAGTGAGCACTTTTGGTTTTTTATGCGTCATTCATAGTCATAGTCTCATAATAGATGAAATGAAACTGAGACGCTCATCAGCAATAATATTTAGAAGAGAAGAGGAAGATGAGGAGGAGAGAGATGAGTATAATGGAGGAACGTACATAAAGAAAGGACCATGGAGTGCTGAAGAAGATGAAGTCCTCATGAAACATGTCAAGAAAAATGGTCCAAGGGATTGGAGCTCCATTCGATCCAAACGTTTGCTTCCTCGAACCGGAAAATCTTGCAGGCTCCGTTGGGTCAACAAGCTTCGACCCAACCTCAAGACGTAAGTAACTAACATACATATATAATGCATGCATGTGATACGTTGCTATTGTTAATTATTACTTTCTAGTGATATCTTGTTGTCCTTTTCATATGGGCTATATATATAATGAACTACTCCCTCCAATCCTAAATATAAGACCTAATTCATTTTCTCTTGAAAATCCTTAAAAAAACAAAATAGGTTAACTATAAATTGTTTTACCTAATTTTTTCCCTTAAACTAGTTTATTTTATCTATACTATAAACTAATGGATAATCTAAAAATATATCAAATATGTCATGATTTAATAACCTATTTCGCAACCTTAATCTCTCCAAAAAATGTCAATTAGGTCCTATAATTAGGACCAGAGCTAGTATGTTTTTTGTTTGGTTTGTTTGGTAGGCCAGATAACAACGTATCTTTATTAATAAATGGTGATCATCTCTATATGGGTTGATACTAATTAATGTTAAAAGTGAAAATGCAAGGAGTGAGTTGAGTGAAAAATCTATATATGGGGTGTTTGTTTGGGATTTTCAGGGGGTGCAAGTTTTCAGCGGAGGAAGAAAGAGTGGTGATAGAATTGCAGGCTGAGTTTGGGAACAAGTGGGCCAAGATAGCTACATACTTAGAAGGAAGAACAGACAATGATGTGAAAAATTTCTGGAGTAGTAGGAGAAAGAGGTTGGAGAGAATGTTGCAGAAATCATCTCCTCCATCGTCATCAAAGAAAAACAGGAAGAACAAAAGAACATCTAACCATGTTCATCAGCCACCACAAGTAGTTGAAGAGGTATGATTATATATGAGGCAGATAAGCATATGTTGAAGATGTAATAATTAATAAGTCTATGCATTCTAATTTAGAAACGAAATTGTTAATTTTTCAGGTTCCTGTTTCAAACCAATTAGACAATAATGATGACATGGTTCAGAATGTTGAAATGAAAGCGGAGGAGGATACTTCACTTAACAATAAGGTTTCTTTATTTGAGTCTTCTTCAGCAGACTTGACTTTTGCTCAAGGAATTGTCCCTGATGAGTCCCATCACCAAGTGGATTATAGTGACCTATTGCCTATGCCAATGTGCCATGGCCTGCTTGAACCAGGACCATTTGATGATGCTGTATTTCTTGAAGTCTTTGAGGAGGAAAAGAAGTCTGGTTTTGCAGGAATTTCTCAGAATTCAATCCCACGGAATGCCTTCTTTGAGGATTTCCCAAGTGACATATTTGACGAATATTTTGAAGACATTCCAAACTCATTAGACAAATGAACTCTCTTCATTTGTGTTTCTGTGTTTCTATGTTTCAGTTTTAATGCCTTTCTTGTAACTTATGGCCAAAAATATTGTGCTTGTGCTCCAATGGTCTAATGTAAAGTTTCTAATTTGACAACTCACGTTCAACGTGAATTTAGCAATTTCTGTATATGCATGAAGCCATGTACCATTAATTCCGTGATATCATGTTGCCCGCATCTAGGCTATGTTGCAATTTTAATTTTTCTTTAGTTGTTTTAGAAAATTTGAGCAGAAAAGAAATACAATCGCTTTATAAGGAGTAAATAAGATCCGGATTATGAGACAAGAAAAGAAATCACACCATCGTTGCCATTTTAATTTTTTTAAAGAAAAATTGATAAAGTCTCTTGCCTCCTCGTTGGCAAGTTCTCCAATCAGAATAATATAAATTAAGTAAAACCATCATAGGTTTATAAATACTGCAGATAATTACGGTTTCCACGTTGCATTACCATCCTATTATTGTGAGTTTGTGACCACTTATTTCTTCATGACAATAATGAGGAACAGGGTCTCTAATGAGCACAAAGGTAAGTAACATAAGCGAATCAAATCTGAACCTTCAAATCCGATGTGTAAGATCAAGAGTTGACTTTTATAAGCTCACATTTTTTATATAATATCATTTTGATGGGTGTAAAATATAAAATAGAAAAAACCTCTTATCTATCATTTTTCAAAAACAATATTTTTACTTAAAAAAAGTCTTTTTAAAATAAACAAATGTTTAATGTCTGCAGTAGATCTAGAGAATTTTTATTGGACTAGCTCTTTCGAAACTGGTTTCCAAATAATAAAGCAATCTACGACCAGCTAAAAATGAATGATATGTCATTAATATTTAATAGTGCATCAAATAGACCATGATGTCAACCAAAATCGGTTTCTCTATTGATTGACTATGAACAATAATCGCATATCATATTATCATTATCAATCATATAGAAAAGCCACAGTGCACATCAAAGTGATTCATTGATATGGTAATCAATGCAATTCCCCAATTTCTCGAGCAAGACATCAAGAAAAGCAATAATACCCCTCGCTTTTTATTGATTTTTTAAATAAAACCTGCACAACTATTAACAAAACGGACTATGAAAATCCAAACGAAAAACAATAGGATCAAGATCAGATTAATTCCACTTCAAATCCACACCAACATCCAAAATCCTTCCCCAGACCGATGATCTTCATATCACTTCAAAAATATAGCTTCTAAAATGATGATCTTGACCAGATTGGAAAGGAATTTCAAAGTTGGAGGGGGGAAACAGAAGAAGCTCCTATTCTATGATATTCACATCATTGAATCCAGTGCAGAAGGACTGGTGCTATTTATCTCCACACTGTTTCATTTGCATCAGTGAAAATCGCATTATGATGTTCGATGAGGTATTGGACAACCTCAATTGCAGCAATGTCAACTGGGGTTCCATCGTCCAAAGGAATGTGAGAAGATGCATCTATGTCTTCACCCTCATCTGCAACAAAAGTTTAAATAAAAATGTAAGAAATGCCATCTCTAACAATCATTAATTCCATACACCACATGAAAAAAATATTCCATACACTAATATCATAATCTATGTATTCTCCCCTCCCTAATTTCTGTAGCATGCAATATTTTCGATCCATCTAGTTTTTCTACACCAAACATGTACAAGACTAGTTTTGTTATACCATCACTGCCAACAATAAAACTTATTATCCTGTTCAGATCGATATCATTTACCACAGTTGAATTGGAATCCTTAAAGATACAACCATAAATAAGCTACTGTAACAAATTCTGTCAACACAAATTAGACTCAAGAAGGCTTTTGTAGTCAACATCTAACTTACCATTAAGCATGTCCCAGGAAGCACCAGGTGGTGGATCCAAGCTCTTGTTAGAAGGCCGTTGGGACAGCTGATTCCAATAATGACGATAGAAGTCAGGATTTGATCCCTTTTGCCACATAATAACAGGTGCCATTTCCACTGCAAGGCTGTGAGCATCCATCTGCATAAAGTCAACGGCCATGAGCATGCTTACCAAATGGGCACTCGCATATAAAAACTAGAATGTAATCAAACTCTTAATAGAATCCAGAAATCAGACACAGCGTAGAGAGAGAGAGAGAGAGAGAGAGAGAGAGAGAGAGAGAGAGAGAGAGAGAGAGAGAGAGAGAGATGAATCATGCCTTATTAAGTAGTGACTTCTGGCTAACACGAAGTAATAGTGCAGTTACAAACTCTAAAGTCATGTAATTTACACTGGGGAGTCTCTTCAGTACGTTTCTCATGGAATGCACACTGGACCGGGCACCTTTGATCTCATTATAAAGCTCCAGTGTGGTAAGGGGCTCAGGAAGGCTAGCAAGATAATATTTGATAAGAGCTGCTACATCAACAGGGCTTGTACCTTCGGGTACTAATGCAGCAAAATCTGTAACACAATGATAACAAAAGATGCCCATTATTAATGTATAAAAGCCACAACAAAAATTCACTAGCAAACAGAATGGCTTGAGCACCTTGGTTATATAAGCAAACCAACTGTTGAATAACCTTGTTATCCCCTTCAGATTTGAAGAGATATTGGGAGTTCAATCCTACAAAGAATGAGTAAAAAGATATTATTATTGGATTGTAACAACAACAAAAAGGGCTCATTAGTAATGTAGACCCTTACTCTCAGACTAGCTACCTGATTTTTGATCAAAAAAAAAAAAAAAACTAGCTACCTGACAGTATAAGATAATCCGCGCATTTGACCAATATCTGAGGGACAGGCCGGCTGGATTCATGCCTCTGTACAGTAACCTCAATAGGAACTCCAAATACTGGGGAAAAAATTTAAGTGCCATAATACAGGCTGTCAACAATTATATAATGAAAAGTACAGCATGATTACAAATCGTTCTAGACACCAAACAACTTCATAGTCAGTCTTCTGTAACACTACCCCCAAGGTGGCTAATAGAAATAATCAAGTTACAGTCATTAAAAAGTCATGACACGTGAACTTACCATCAGTACTTGCAACTCCCTGCAAAAGAAAATTTAGATTAATTCTTTTGAAGAAAAATTAATGCATGACAGTAAATGTATCGTGCAGCCAGCTCAAAGTAAATTACCTTCTGCCATCTTTCAATGTCTGTCAATATTGTCTTGCTCTTTTGTGCTGTTTTTTTAGCAACCTAATATGCACCATGGCACCAAACAAATAAGAAAAAGGATAGAAAAGAAAGTGATCTAATCACCAACTTAGTGCAGGGACAATTTACAGAGACAATAACTAACATAAGATCAGCAGAAATCGGTTTGAGAGAAAAAAGAAAGACAAAAGATTAGACAGTTTCAAATTAAAAGAAAACCATCATACCGGTACTAAATCAATGCATAGCTTCAAATTAAGTCAACATAGAACTACAAGCTTTCAAATATCCAAATGACCGGAAATTAGTTCACATAACCCAAGATAACCCAAAATATATCAGAATGCAATCCGTTGAAGAAAGAAACACCTTCATTGAAATTCTAAAATTGTGAAATCAATCAGTTGAGAGATTCATAAGCTATCCCTTCACTAAGATAGCATAAGCTTGTCACTTTGAGATATCCATATGCTATGATCATTCAAGCTCTATCAAACAACACAGAAGTCTAGTTCTCTCCTTTACCCACAAAGAACCTATTCTGTTAGTTTAAGATACTGTCTAGGAATCTACAATTTATAAAAGCCCAAAATCCATTTTAACACAAATGTATAAGAAAAAGATATCAAGTCATGGTCCCTCTACAACTACTATATCTTCAACCATCTAAAATATCTTTCCATCACTCCAATCCCAGTACATAAACTTGTTTCAATGATTTCATTTTTCAAATACCTAATTTGGTAAAAAAAAAAAAGTAACCATCCCCTTCAGAATATTTCATGTCAAGTTATGCTAACTACGCCAAACTCAGTAAATCCGTTGAAATAGGAGTGAAGCCAAGCCATTAAAGTAATCAAGGTTTGACAAAGATAGAATATCCACGCAATGGAAGGAAAACACAAGAAAAATTATTTACACAAATACAAAGGTCTGTTAGGTTTATGTTCCCTTCAATTATGCTTTGGAATAGAGCCATTGTTAATGAAACAATTCCAAACTATAGCTTACACTCTTGAAGATACAAAATTGAGTATAAGCCTGCCTTAAATGCTATACAGGCTACCATTACTGAATGAAATGTCAGCTTAAATTTAGCCCACCAATGAAAAGAACAAGTATCACAACTCCTCTTCCCAGATTCCTACTTCAATTTCAACATATTATGCAGAAGTGGGAAAAATATTATTTAAACTTTCTCATGGGACCATTGTAGGCTAGACAGGGAGTTATATTATGCCTGAACTTTTCTTTAAACTAACAAAAACAACATTTGCCTAGCATTTATATTTTCCAGATAGCATGACTAATTCAAGAAATGCAGAGACATATGATCAATAATGAAAATTTCAGGGAATGAATTTTGAATAGGTCAATGAGTATCATGTGTTCTATTTACAAACAAAAGTCATTACAACTACTGCATGAAATATAACGATATTCTATCAATCGAATCACATAAACCAATCGTTGAGCTAAATTACCTCTTCAACTTTTGTTTTCCCAACTACCACCTTATCCTTTGTCCCTGACAAGCTTCTCCTTAACAAAGTGCCAGTAGTAGCAGCAGCTGTTATCAATCTGTCCTGGACAGCATGTCTTGTTGATGGCTGCTGGAGAACTGCCCATCGACTTTTGAACATTGAACCAACGCGTTCAGCCACATCAGCAACATTAGTCTTGGCATCCTTCGTGACCTCGCCCACAAACTCCCCCGCCGATTGCCTAGCCTCTTTAATCTTGACCCCTGCATAAAAACAACATTTGAGAACAATCGAAGAAATAAAGGGCATAACCATAGACTAAACACAAAAAGAGGGAATAAATTTAGCCATAGACACCTGAGGAAGAAAAGAAACCACTGGCTTTCTCTTGCCACTGAGGTGAAAGAGCAGAAGGCATTTGAGCAGAACCAAAAACCAAAATAAACTTCAATCAATATATTTAGTTGATCCTGCTCAAAACAACCCATGAATAACAAGTAAATATCATGAGAAAGTAATCATCAACTCAACAACAAGCTTTAATTGACTAAAATTACAAACAAGGTGATTAATTATTACTACTTAAACAAGAGGATAGTCAATGGTATCAGCCAAAAAACTTAACCCACAAAGTTTTGCACTTAAAGTCCAAAATCTCCTATAAAGCAATTCAATAATAGTATAAGCCAAAATCCATTGAACTAAAGCCTCATATGGGTTCTGTGATTTGGTGCCAAAAAACAATCTTGACGCGTTTTCCCACCAAACTAACACAATCAACTAAAAAGGAAGAAACCCACTTAAAGCATAAGCTATTACAGAAAACTGAACGATGAAGCAGAAGAATCGTAAACCCTAGAGTTGCCAAAGAGGTGGGAAGAATGAAAAATGAAAACTGTTTACCTTGCACAAAAAGGCTGACTTGAGAACCAGAAAGCAAGAGAGATTCTCGAAGCTGCTTTTTTTAGAGAGAGAGAGTAGTAAAAAATTGAAGTTGAAAAATACAAAAGTCGTTAGGAGATGTGTGAGAGAAAGCGACGGTAGTAAGTAGTTTACAAAATTTGAAAGGTCCCTCTTTGTATTTTTGAAATTCAACCTGTTTCTAATTATAAGATCACTTTTTAACATTTTCCAATTTTTTCTCAAATTAACCTTATATTGCTTATCTATAATAATAAGCAAAGAGGAAGAGTGAGGATAAAGGTATATAGTTGGGATAATTGATAATATCATGTGTAAATAACTAACTTACTTAATCTATTCAAATTAAGAAAAGTGATCTTATATTTAGGAAGTAAAGGAATACTCCCTCCGTTCCTAAATATGAGATCACTTTGAGGAAGTGGATAAGTTCTTAAATATAAGATCGTTTTCTATTTTGTCTCAATTTTGGTCCAAATTACCCCTATACTTCTTAACTTCCTCACTTCTCTCTCAAATCCCTATTTGTCTTTTAAATTTAAGTGAGGAGTATTTTGGGAAAATCATGTAATCCTAATTCATTGAAAAGTCTTTCTTAATCTCTTCAAATTAGCCAAAGTGATCTTATACTCCCTCCGGTCCTAAATATAAGATCTAATTGACTTTTTTGAAAAATCCTAAAAAAAAGCAAAATAAGTTAATTATAAAATTGATTTACCTAAATTTTTCCCTTAAACTAATTTATTTTACTTATAAACTAATGGATAATCTAAAAATATATCAAATATGTCATGATTTAATAGACTATTTTGTAACATTAACCTCTCAAAAAAAAAGTCATCTACGTCTTATATTATATTTAGAACAGGAGCTAGTATTTAGGAACGGAGGTAGTATTATACTACCTCCGGTCCTAAATATAGGACTTAGATAACTTTTTTTTGGAGAGGTTAAGGTTGCAAAATAGTCTATTAAATCGTGATATATTTGATATATTTTTAGATTATGCATTAGTTTATAAGTAAAATTAACTAGTTTAAGGGAAAAAATTAGGTAAATCAAATTATAATTAACTTATTTTGCCTTTTTTAAGGATTTTTCAAAAAAGTCAATTAGGTCTTATATTTAGGACCGGAGGGAGTATAATTAAAGCTTCGAATTTTTGAAGCGGTCAGTGATGGCGTCTATGGTTTGGTTCAACACTTCAACCAATGAGGGCCAACAACGAACCTAGTTCACGTGCTAGGCACGTGCTTTCCTTTTCCCTCTTATGGATGCTTCTAAGTTCCAACTGTTTTAACGGTACTTCTTTTGTTTTTCACTCACCCCCTTCCTTCGTCCATCAATTTTTTTTTTTTTGTGTTGGCCTTATCTATTGTATCATTGCTTATGATGGAGGCATCTACGAGAAACAGAAAGCGCTTCAAAATGAAGGTCAGGTTTCATTGAAGCACGTTAAACTCCTAATTAACTTATCATTTAAGATCCTTACTGTACTCAAAGGATAGTTGCTCTTGATCATTGAGGGAGAAATAAAAAAAATAAAACATGTCCGTAGAGTATTATTTTAGTGTGATTAGAAATGTTTTACTTTGATGGTACACTTGGATGGGTGATTGTCAAAGTAGTTTTTTTATTTCACTATATGTGGACAAAAAAATCAAATCTATGTGGTAGTTTGTCATATAAATTTTTTTTGCATTAGATTGAAATAGTTAGGAGATGTTTGTGATTTGTCTACCAAATTGGCATGATAATTTTTCTTTATTGAGTGATTGTGAAAATACGCATGGAAGTTTAGTTTGCTAAAAATACTGTACATATCCGATGTCCACATATTCTGAAAATTTTACCCCAAATTAGATTAAATTAAAATATTAACAATAGATGCCTCTGTATTACTAGAAATTATCTCATGTTTGCACCAAAAGTAATAGTCGTTTTCAAGTCAAATTGAGAGAACATATTGATTAATGGTTGTAATCATGAGGCTTCATCAAAAATCATGTGAAGTTTTGAGTTTTATCATGCCATCATTCAGCATCAAGGAGGAGGAACTTTTCAAAGCCGCCGCGCCTATCAAAGTTGGATCAAATGCTGTCATAATTGGCAAATACATCAATGATTTATAAAAAAATAATCTTTTTCTTTATAAATTCAACTTATTTGTTCACCCCAAAATGTTAACTAGCTTTTCAGTCCTATGATATTGAATCTAACATTGTAATTTGTGCGCCCTATAATTCTGATTTGATGTAATTTAGTCAATATAATTTAACTATTTTAAAGTTAGTTGATATGTTTAAAAAATAAAATTATACACTCCATGAAATTTAGAAAATAAATGGGAGCTCAGATGTATTGTATTGAAGACCAGTGACTAACCTCAAATATTTCAGAATCAGATGAATTGAGTACACATAATCAAAGTTGAATAAGGAATAAAAAACTATAATAATCACTAGAAGACTAAATTATCATACAATTTATCTTATAAAAAACTAATACAAGTTCACCCTTCATTTATTATATGTTGACTTTGTTTTAATTAATGTGCATGCAGGATATTAAATATGGGTAAAATAAAAAATTTGTTAAATTAATAAAGTCTAAGATTTTCTTATTTGTGCGAAACATATATGAAATGCCCTATAAATAGAACTAGAGAAGTATAAATTAAAAAAAGTATATATGAAACTAAAATCACAATATAATAGATTCAGTAGTTCCACTCGAGTTGTTTTTGCCACGTAAATATTTCATATGCTAGTTTTTATCAAAAACAATATATATATTTCATACGCTAGTTTATGTAACTGATTAACGATGTTTTTTTACATTAGCTAAAGTGATGGAATAACTAGTAAACGAGACACATGTACATGTGTAATGTCAAATGTGTGTCTTCTTCCAACAATATAGGATCTGAACCAAAAAGAGACCATCCCTTCCAACAAATACAAATAACTTTCTCCATTTCTGGGTTCTCTGACAAAGAAAGTGACGCCAAAATGGACGCCACACATTCCATGCTTTGTCGTCATGATGATCTCATCAACCCTCTTAGCTCAATGTGCATGCAAGTCTCATGCATTCTTGTCATCTCCCATTTCTTCAATGTTGTGCTCAAGACTTTTGGTCAACCTGGACCCATTTCACAAATTTTGGTAATTCACACTTCTGTTTGTTTTCTCAATCAAAGCTTTTTCTAAGAAAAGATTGAACCATGAAAGATTTCTAAGAAAAGATTGAACCATGAAAGATGATGGATAGATTTGAATAATTCATTAAGAATCTGATAGCATCAATTACTGTATATAGTTAACGGTATGTGAGCCACTCACATTGGCGATGGTTTTGTAACGGTAAAATAGTATTAAACAAGGCCTAATGCTTGTTAATGGTGCTTTACACTTGTTAACAATGGTCATTTTACTAATCATTGACAGGTTATGAGACTTGTTTGATATTATTAGCTGTCTTACTTGGGACTTAAATGTTATTCTCTCCATTTTAATCGCTATTTAAAAACTGACTGTGGTGAAATGAAATGGAGAGATTCAAGTTTATTGGTGTTGATGATGATGAAATTGTGGATTTTGTGTTATTGTTGGACAGGCTGGAGTGGTGTTAGGGCCAACGGCATTATCTCATGTCAAGCAAATACAAGAAATTTTTTTCCTTCAGAGTTCAATGAATTACTATGAAGTTGTGAGCTTCTTCTGCAGGATCTTTATCACGTTCTTGTTTGGATTAGAGATGAACATTGAATACATATGGCTCAACCGACGTCTAGTCAGTTTGGTAGCCGGTGGTGGTGCAGGGGTAGCTGCCATTTCTGCTTTAGGAGTGTCCTTTTATTTGTTCAAGCAGTTAACAAGCAATGCATCTTTACCATACTTCTGCATTATCATTATGCTTATAGTGTCATACACAAGTTCTCCCTTGGTGATTCGTTTAGCGTCAGAAATGAGGTTGGTTTCATCCAACATTGGGCGAATCGCGGTGTCTTCTGCGATAGTCACAGAGATGGCTTGCTTGATGTGTTTCAATCTGTTACTTAGCTGGCATTCAAAAAATTTCCTGCGTGGATTTGGTTGTTTTATAATTACTGGGGCTGTGATTCTGATAACCAGGTATTTAGCCTTATGGCTAAACAAAAGGCATGTAAACCAAAAGTACCTCAAGGCTCCTCAACTATTACTCATTCTTTTCCTTCTTGTGGGGAAATCTATGATTATAGAAATTTGGGGTTACAACAGTATAATTAGCTGCTTTTTAGTTGGCTTGATGTTTCCAAGGGAAGGTAAAGCTGCTAGAACATTGTTACATAAACTTGGCTATTCAATTTACAACTTTGTGCTTCCAGTGTACTTTGGCTACTTAGGTTTTCAGTGTAACCTCATTGGCTTGAAAAACCTGCATGATGTAATCAATGTCGCCATTTTGATCTTCATGGGCATTTGTGCTAAGCTTAGTGGCACTCTTCTGGCTTGTCGTTACCTTGAAATTCCACTGAGTGAAGGTATTTTCCTAGGCTTCATGTTGAACACCAGAGGGTATGCTGATCTTCTATTTTTTGGTGCTGCTTCCAAGGAGATAATTGTGAGTTTGTGTGTCTTGACTTCATCCACTTCATTCACAGTTCAAGTGTCAACTTCTCATACTGATTCATTGCTTTTTTGTGTCATTTTTTAAAAAATTGCAGACTTTTTCTATGGAAGCTTACAATGTGCTGGTAGTGGCAACAGTGCTTAACACAATTATATCAGGAATAATCGTTGCTTCTCTGGCTAGAGTGAATGATAAGATGTTTGCAAACCAACATACAACTCTTGAATCACAACAAGTGGAGGATGAGCTTCGAATTTTAGCTTGTGTGTACGATCCACGTCAATTATCATCTATACTAGCAATAGTTTTAGCGATAAATGGCCCTAGAACATCACCAGCTACCATTTACTCAATGCACCTAATAGAGCTTGTAAAGAAGATCAAGTCAAATATGTTATACCACCAAAAAGAAAATGCTGAGCTTAGTGATGATGATGACTATGGTGGCAATGATGTAGTGGAAATCAATGAAGCTATTGACAATTTCACTACTCAGACCAAGATTTTGGTCCACCAAAGGAAGGCTGTATCTGCTTTCCCAAGTCTATATGAAGATGTCTGCAATGATGCAGATGATTTACATGCAACTATCATTTTGCTTCCTTTTCACAAACACCAACGTATTGACGGGAAATTGGAAAGTGGCAAGGAAGGGATAAGGACTACAAATCAGAAGATTCTTAGACATGCCCCTTGTTCAGTTGGGATCATTGTAGAAAGAGGAATGAGTGGAACTCCTGGCTTTTCACAACTAACAGCCTCCGATGGCATACAGAATGTTGCAACACTCTTCTTTGGAGGTGCAGATGATCGCGAGGCCATTGCTTGGAGCATACGCATGGCGCAACACCCTAAAATCAACTTGACCATCATCCGATTCCTACCTGCTTCTATGCCAAAAAGTGAGACATCCACTGAAGAATCAGAAGACAAAGAAATTCTCATGATGTCAGGGCATGAAACCGCGAAAGACCTTGACAACACCTTTATGCTTGATTTCTACAACCGATTTGTTGTGTCAGGTCAGATCGGATACGTGGAGAAGTTTGCAAGTAATGGAGCACAGACAGTTGAAGTTCTCAAGGAAATAGGGGATATGTATTCTTTGTTTGTAGTGGGAAAGGGTGGAAGAGGGCATTGTTCATTAACAATTGGTATGAGTGATTGGGAGGAGTGTCCAGAACTTGGTTCAGTTGGTGATGTCTTAGCTTCTTCAGAACTGGTCATTGATGGCTCAGTTTTAATTGTACAGCAACATAGGGATGTGAAGGAAAACCTGATGAATGATTGATAAATGAAAGTGTAAACTTAGACATACATAATTTGATATATTGAGTTTTGTGTACATATACACAGCATATAGATACAAGGAGGAGGATTTTCATTTCTCTCATCTTTCTCGGTATTCTTGAGGTATTGCTACAAATATCAAAGAGGATTTATGTTGGTTACTTAAATTAATGTTTGTGATCTTGTGGGAATTTGTAGGATAAAAAATGGATTTTGGAATTCACTGATTTGTTTGGACCGATCCATTTAGCTTGATAAGGTTGTTGTTGTTGTACTAACAGTCTGTTTGATGGATAGTTCTAAATATTTAAATGTGAGGAATAAATGATGAAAAGTAATTATCATACTCCAACTTTGAAAAGTGAAAGAAATAGAAAATGTTGAGTAACTAATTACAAAGACATGCTAAGCAATGTGAATGAAGGAAAATAAATCCTGTCTTTTTCATCATATCAAAAGAGCAAAGAAAGTTCGGGACTAGATTTTTGAAGAGTATAAAGTTTGCTCTCTTGTTCTGTCTTAACAATCCCTTCTTCATCCATCATTCTCTTCCAAAACCAGTGTTTATGCCACACCTTCTGCATCTGTTCAATAGGCACATTTTTGGTCTCTGGAAGAAAATAGTACACAAACAGACTCATCACTGCCACCCAACCTCCAAAGAAGAAGAAAGTCCCAGCCTTGAAGTGGCAAAGCATGGTAAGAAATGTCTGAGCAACAATGAAAGTGAAGAGGAAGTTCACTGCCACTGTGATGCTTTGCCCGGCTGATCGAATCTCCAACGGAAAAATTTCACTTGGTACTAACCAACCCAATGGCCCCCATGACCATGCAAATCCAACAACATATATGCATATCACCACCAAAACCAAGTAAGAATTTGCTTTGCTTAATCCTCCTTCATCTTTCAGATAAGCTGCAATGATCCCTCCTACTACAACCTGTGATGCTAACATCTGAATGCCTCCTAATAAAAACAATGTTCTCCGGCCAAACTTGTCGACAACCAGCATAGATATGAAGGTTGATGCTATGCCTATAATGCCAGTCATGGCAGCAGACAAGAGTGAAGCACTTTCACCTAATCCAATTGTTCTGAAAAGCAAAGGGGCATAGAAGGATATGACATTGATTCCTGTCACCTGCTGGAAAAATGGTATTGCCACTGCCATTACAAGTTGAGGCCTGTATTTTCTCTTGAGGATAAGCTTGAATGAGTGATCATCAGTGTTTTTGATGAAGAACTTGCTTTGATGAGGCTATCAAGCTCAGTTTGAACATCATCTATTCCTCGAATTCTTTGAAGAAGTAGCTCTACCTTTTGGCGATCTTGAGTGCGTTGGATTAGACTATTGGGAGTTTCTGGGAGGAAAAGTGCTCCTACTGTGAGGATCAGTGCTGGAACTCCTGCCATGGCTAGTGAGATTCGCCAACCCCATCCACCTTTTATCTTCTGAGTGCCGTAGTTGATGAAATTAGCACATAAAATTCCAATTCCAACGCTTAATTGGAATCCATTGTTGATTGCTCCTCTTAGTCTTGGTGGTGCCATTTCTGAGAGATACAGAGGAACTGACTGCAGAAAAATAATCAACAAACTCTTGACAAGGCATGAGAACTACAAATAACTCTTTTCTCTGCAATTTTAATGTTTAGGATTGAGCAACTATGTCATCCCACTGACCTGTTGAGGTATTTGTGGATGTTTAACTATCTCTTGATCTCCAAGATGTTTCATTTCTAAGTAACTTTATTTGATAGAACAGACCATGTAATCGAGTCTGCTTAATAAGATAAGATTTGTTGTTGTAATATGATATCACATCTGGTCATTAATATAGTATCTATCATTGTCCTATAAAAAATTAGTATACTCTGATTTAGTAAGTAGAAGAAAACAGTCAAAAGGTTAGTTTAAAATTAGTAGTACAGGAAAGTGAGGGTTACAAAGGTCTTAAATCTTAATATGCTCATTTATGCCCCACTAGTGCAGGCCAATGAGGCATAAAGTTTCAAATTTTGTACATACAGAGTACGGGTACTTTGATTTAGCTCTATGACGATTAAATAAATAACAAGATCTTGCTTCATCAAAATTTTAATGAAACAAACCTTACCTGGTTTGCAAAGCCAACTCCAACACCAAGCAATATGCGACCAAGAATGAGCATGTAGACATTGACAGCTGAACCACCAAGGGCTGAGCCAACAAGGAAAGCAGCACCACCTGCAACAATGGAAGGCTTTCTTCCATATACTTTGGTTACGTAGGAAGCAAGGAAGCAAGTAAGGAGGCCAGCCACATAGAGGGATGAAGTGAATGTTGTGAGTAGTTGACTGTCAAATATGCAGTAGTTGCTCACATTGGTGTCCTCCTTCATCCTCTTGTATATATCCGGGAAGAACTTCACCAGAAATGGCGACATTGATGTTACCCCACCTATAGATTTTGGCATTGAAAATAAATTTGAGAATGTTCATTTTGTTTTTGGTATGTGAGTTTGACCAAGTCATCCGTGGACTGATCACAAAGGTCAAGAGTCAAGAAAAGTTCAGTGATACACCCTCCTGTCCTTGATATAAGATCCACTCTAATTGAACTACAAAGTGGATATTATAATATGAACCAGAGGACTTGTATAAATTAATAAATCATCAACTAACAAGCTCTTTACATCAGCAGAATGACTTGAACCAACACTTGTGCAGGGTTTGAGTTTAGTCCTTATTGAACTAACATTTGTTTGATATATATTAGTCTAACTATAATTCACTACTATCAAATCAGATATAAATATTATAATATCTAATAAGGAATAGGCTTCATGGCAAGAGTACATACCTGATATACCAATGTCATAGCCGAAGATTACACCTCCCATGGCAGCCATCATGCAAGATAAGACAACGAACAAGGTCATCTTGCCATTGTTGTGCTCATTTTGGTTTGTTACAGATAAACTCAGAGCCATCAGATTTTTGTTTCCCTTAAGCTTAACACAGTGAACAGAAACTGAGGAAGATGGAGCAGTAGCAGACTACTGTGAAGTAACTGCAAGACTAAACTTTACTTGATCTGATTAGGATAAGTCCACCTTAGGGGATGTAAACAATTTATAGAAATTGTTTTGGTTGGAATTTTCAATATTCAATGCAAGCAAGCAACCTTTTGTTTTGTTGACCTGAATGTCATTTTGTCTTTCTGTTTTTCCAATTTTATATTAATGTGATGACTGCTGATTCGATTACTTTTCAGCAAAAGATTTGATTGATAAGAGTTTTGTGTGATTACTCACATCCTACTGTGCTTCCAAATCTCTTTGATTCATTGAACATATAAATATTCATTTATTGGATGGATATATTAAGGAAACGTGTATCTTATCATTCAATGACCAAAATGTGTTTGAGCATTACTTTTGAAAATTACACATCCTCTAAATTATTACGGTATTTTAGAAGCTATGCATAATTTCATATACTCCAAGTAATTAAACTTATTTTTTACGAATTCATACTCCATGTAATTTCCCTTTTCCCAAAGCAAATGTGTCGTGTTTTGAAAATAAAAGATAATTGATAGTACTAACTTATAAAATTCCATGCATTCCCTCCCTTTCATAATTTTCTATTTTGTTTAGCTATATGTGATTTTCCTTGATTTTTTTCCCAAACATGTTTTCCCTATTTGTATGCAATATAAATATAATGAGTTCCAAAAAGGCATTACGATAAATACTCCATATAGTAACTCGCGTCAGTCACAGTTAGCATTTAAAGATGAGGCCTTAAATATAATTCAGATAATAAAGGTTATTGATAAAGGATCATCCCTACACACTATGCATGATACCAGCAATAACTGAAAGGTAATATCCTAATCAGTGTAGTAGTAATTAATACCGATCCAAAATTAATGAATTAAGTACACATCTATCCTTTTGAGAGACCTCTTTTAGCAAGTTTTAATACTACCTCCCCCCATCCCTATTAATGTACTCCCTCCGATCCTATTTATAAGTCGTCAACCGCCACTAAATTTTGATCTTTAATATAAGTCACCAACTAACATTAACTAACTAATTTATTATAACTTTCCTAATATACCCTTAGCATTGGAAAATGGACATTGGAAGATGAGAAGAGAGAGAAAATGAAAAAGTCACATGTATACTTATAAAGATGAAAGAGATGGTGGACCATAGTAATAAAGGTGATAGGGGCAAAAATGGAAAAGACAAAAAAATAAGACCAATTTAATGACTCAACTTCCATTAACCTTCATTCCTTGGTATGTGCAATTTAGGCGGTTGACGACTTATAAATAGGACCAGAGGGAGTATGTACTCAACACGTGTTCCGAAGTAAAAGTCGTAATCGGAGTACTAAAACTAATTTGATGGCCAATGGACGAAACCGCGTAACTCTCCAAGCATTCACTTGCTCTAATTAGTAATTAGTACTCCATTAAAGTTGAGTATATTAATCACATCTTCTAATCGTCATTGTTGTCAAACTCGCAAGTTGACACTCCGATTTTATAGTTTTTACGGTTCTACCTGACTAAAACCTGTCACAAGTCACTTAAATTTTAAGTGAAAATAAATTCGGTAGAAACTTATGTATTTACAAGCTAAATTCACCGTTTTTTACGTTTCTACCTTACAAAATATTGTGCTAACTTGCTCATAAACTTAGCTTAATTATTTTTATTTGACTAAATTCAATGAATTTTTATATAAATTAAGTAGAAATTTCTCCATTAAAGTTCATAAAGTATGAATGTTGATATATTTAACATCAACTATTTATATTTAAAATATATTGAATCAAATTATTGTTAATTTTTTACAAGAAACACATTTTATTAATAAAAGTATCGTGAATTTACAATTCAAGTCTATTATCCGATTTTACCTTCTTTCCACGAGTTTACTTAAACTCATGTGTTTGACAATCTTGTTTTTTCTTGTGGTTGTAACGATTTTAATGATCTTGTTGGTATTCCTGAGACCAAGCGAACCCAATGCTACATAACATCCTTCGCAGCTCCATCACTGCATATACCTTCAGACTAATCAATGAAGCTTTCATTACGCACCCCATTTACAATTTTTACACTGCATACCCGTTTTCATCAACCTCCAACTAGCATCAACTCATCACCATATATTAACGTTTCCTTTTGGTTGATCAACTCTATTATACTTGTGATATATGAAAGTATGTAAGGTAGAATAAAAATATGAAAGTTTCTACCCGATTAAGATTTTGTAAGTATACCTATAATAGAGTTGATCAACCAAAAGGCATACCTTACATTAATATGAAACTATAATACTACCTCCGATCTTAAATATAACACCTAATTGACTTTTTGGAAAGGTTAAGGTTGCGAAATAGACTATTAAATCATGACATATTTGATTTATTTTTAGATTATTCATTAGTTTATAGGTAAAATAAACTAGTTTAAGGGAAAAAATTAGGTAAATCAATTTATAATTAACTTATTTTGCTTTTTTATAGGATTTTTTTTTAAAAGTCGATTAGGTCTTACATTAGGACCCGAGGGAGTACAATATTTTGCAAGTATTATGCCTTCAACGCACAAATTAAGCATACAACATTTTATATCAACTCTATTATACTTCCATATATCATCGTTTCATTATCCTCAACATCTCCCTAACTCTCACGATAATCGAACCAAAACAGAGAGGTTCCAAAATCTACAAAGCTCAGAAAAATTGGAAAATGCTAAATCATATATCTCAGTCCGATATTACTCTTATTAAACCCCTTTGTTTTACCTTAAAAAAAACATCCCCTCTGTTATGAAAACATACACAAACCTCTCCCAAAATTTAAATACGTGTTACACACAAACCTCACCCTTATGTTTTAGTTTTCATTTCCATCCACTCAAATCATCATTAGTCGACTATTAAGTTTGACTATTCAATTTGTATGGACAAAAAAAGCGCATTTCCACATCATAATTATTAAAACATTTCTATTTGTAAAAATAAATATTTATAAATCAAACTAATTTTCACATTTTATTTCAAATGCACGTCACATGTATTTTTGAAATTTCCGCTATGTCTAATAATTTTACAATTTTTATTTAAATCGTGAACATTCATAAAAATTATGTATTTTCATACTTAAAAATTCTTAAGTATATAGTAATTCATAGTATAATTTACAGTTTGACGAAAGTGAATGGTAAAATAAACAAAATTTTTAATTACTTTCAAAAATATAATTTTTAAAATCTATTTATAATATTATTAAATGTGTCAAGGGATTATATTATATATAGTATATATATAGTATATTATATATAGTATATATATGTTTTCCAAATGCGTCAAGTAAATAGGTTTTATATCTAGGGTCAGAGGGAGTATTTCTTAACTCGGTATTGCATGTCAAGCAAACGCAGGCCTACAAATATAGAACTTTATTGGTGTGCCAAATTTGAGGACCTTGAAAACTAAACTTAAGAAGGAATGGACTATTATAGCAAGTAAAATGTCAAAAATCTGAGCAGTAAGTGCAACTTCCACTGCCCTTAATTTTATGGACTAAATAACTTTTATTTGAGAAAAGTTTGTTTGGACCGATCCATTTAGCTTGATAAGGTTGTTATTGTTGTTGTACCAACGGTCTATTTGGTGGATAGAATGAAATGTGAGGAAGAAATGATGAAAAGTAATTATCATACCCCTACTTTGAAAAGTGAAAGAAATGGAAAATGTTGAGTAACTAATAACAAAGACATGCTAAGCAATGTGAATGAAGGAAAATAAATATTTTCTTCCATCATATCAAAAGAGCCAAGAAAATTTGTAACTAGATATTTGAAGAGTCTAAAGTCTGCTGTCTTGTTCTATCTTATCAATCTCCTTTTCATCCATCATTCTCTTCCAAAACCAATGTTTATGCCACACCTTCTGCATCTGTTCAATAGGCACATTTTTGGTCTCTGGAAGTAAATAGTACACAAACAGACTCATCACTATCACCCAACCCGCAAAGAAGAAGAAAATCCCAGCCTTGAAGTGGCACAGCATGCTAAGAAATGTCTGAGCAACAACAAAAGTGAAGAGAAAGCTCACTGCCACTGTGATGCTTTGCCCAGCTGATCTAATCTCCAATGGAAAAATTTCACTAGGCACTAACCACCCCAATGGCCCCCATGACCATCCAAATCCAGCAACATATATGCATATCATCACCAAAACTAAGTAAGAATTTGCTTTGCTTAATCCTCCTTCATCTTTTAGATAAGCTGCAATGATCCCTCCTACTACTACCTGTGATAATAACATCTGAATGCCTCCTATTGCAAACAATGTTCTCCGGCCAAACTTGTCCACAACAAGCATAGATATGAAGGTTGATCCGGTGCCTATGATGCCAGTCATGGCAGCAGACAAGAGTGAAGCACTTTCACCTAATCCAATTGTTCTGAAAAGCAAAGGTGCATAGAAGGCTATGACATTAATCCCTGTCACCTGCTGGAAAAATGGTATTGCCACTGCCATTACAAGGTGAGGCCTGTATTTTCTCTTAAGAATAAGCTTGAGAGAGTGATCATCAGTGTTTTTTGATGTTGAACTTGCTTTGATGAGGCTATCAAGCTCAGTTTGAACATCATCTATTCCTCGAATTTGTCGAAGAAGTAGCTCCGCCTTTTGGCGATCTTGAGTGCGTTGGATTAGACTATTGGGAGTTTCTGGAAGGAAAAGTGCACCTACTGTGAGGATCAGTGCTGGAACTCCTGCCATGGCTAGTGAGATTCGCCAACCCCATCCACCTTTTATCTTCTGTGTGCCATAATTGATGAAATTAGCACATAAAGCTCCAACACCAATGCTGAATTGGAATCCATTGTTGAAGGCTCCTCTTAGTCTTGGTGGTGCCATTTCTGAGAGATACAGAGGTACTGACTGCAGAAAAATAATCAACAAACTCTTAGTTGGGGGAAATGGTCAGAGTTAGATCATAACCCAAGTCTGTAAAAACTCTTGAGGCATGAGAACTACAAACAATTCTTCTCTCTGCAATGTTAATATTTATGATAACTATGTCATCCGGACTGAGCTGTTGAGGCATTTGTGGATGTTTAACTATCTCTTGACAATCTACTTTGTTTCATTTCTAAGTAATTTTTTTAATAGAACAGACCACGTAATCGAGTATGCTTAATAAGCTAAGATTTTTTGTTGTAATATTATATCACCTTTGGTCGTTAATATAATATCTATCATTGTCCTTTAAAAAATTAGTCTACTATGATTTAGTAAGTAGAAGAAAGCAGTCAAAAAGGTATGTTTAAAATTAGTAGTTCAGGGGATTAAGGTTACAAAGGTCTTAAATCTTAATATGCTCGTGTATGCCCAAAAAAAGGGAAATTTTGTACATAAAGTTTACAAATAGTAGTGCAGGTCAGTGAGGCATAAAGTTTCCAATTTTGTACATAGAGTACGGATACTTTGATTTAGGTCCATAACAAACCTTACCTGGTTTGCAAAGCCAACTCCAACACCAAGCAATATGCGACCAAGAATGAGCATGTACACATTGACAGCTGAACCACCAAGGACTGAACCAACAAGGAAAGCAGCACCACCTGCAATAATGGAAGGCTTTCTTCCATATACTTTGGTGACGTATGAAGCAAGGAAGCAAGTAAAGAGGCCAGCCACATAGAGGGATGAAGTGAATGTTGTGAGTAGTTGACTGTCAAATATGCAGTAGTTGCTCACATTGATGTCCTCCTTCATCCTCTTGTATATATCCGGGAAGAACTTCACCAGAAATGGCGACATTGATGTCACCCCACCTATACATTTTGACATTGAAAATAAGTTTGAGAATTTTCATTTTCTTTTGGTATGTGAGTTTGACCAAGTCATCCGTGGACTGATCACTAAGGTCAAGAGTCAAGAAAAGTTCAGTGATACTCCCTCCTGTCCTTGATATTATAATATGAACCAGCGGCATTGTATAAAACTAATAAATCATCAACTAACAAGCTCTTTACATCTGCAGAATGACGTGAACCAACACTTGTGCAGGGTTTGAGTTTAGTCCTTATTGGACAAAGTTTTGTTGATATTTATTAGTCTATCTAAAATTCACTACTCTCAGATCAGATAAAATAAAAATATTATAATATCTAATTAGGAATAGGCTTCATGACATAATTTTTACTGAAGGTTGGAATATTCTACTTCCATTGAGGAGAATCAAGGGCTTTTCATTGGACTAAATCATTGTTAATCTAATCAAAGCAACCTTTGTGAACAAGATTTTGAGATTTCTATTTACAGCAAGAGTACATACCTGATATACCAATGTCATAGCCGAAGATTACACCTCCCATGCCAGCCATCATGCAAGATAAGACAACGAACAAGGTCATCTTGCCATTGTTGTGCTCATTTTGGTTTGTTACAGATAAACTCAGAGCCATCAGTTTTTGTTTCCCTTAAGCTTAACAAAGTGAACAGAAACTGAGGAAGATGGAGCAGTAGCAGGCTACTGTCAAATAACTGCAAGACTAAACTTTGCTGGATCCGATTAGGATAAGTCCACCTTAGGGGATGTAAACAATTTCTATCACTTGTCTTGGCTAGAATTTTGGATATTCATCAATACAAACAAGCAACCTTGTGTTTTGTTGACCGGAATGTCAATTTGTCTTTTTGTTTTGCCAATTATATTAATATGATGAATGCTGATTCGCTTACTTTTCAACACAAGATTTGATTGATAAGAGTTTTGTGTGATGACTCACATTCTACTGTGCTACCAAATCTCTTTGATTCATTGAACATATATATTTATTTATTGGATGGTTGAATTAAGGAAACTTGAATCTTACCATTCAATTACCAAGATATGTTTGAGCATTACTTTTGTAATTCACACATCCTCTAAATTATTAAGGTTTTTTAGAAATTATGCAATATTTATGGATTAGAGCATGTATCTCTGCATCTTTTCTTTTTTAAGACACTGGAAAAAGGCTTAGGGGCCTCACCACACCAGTGCGAAGCCTTTTACTCCACGTAATTTCCCTTTTTTTCCAAAGAAAATGTCGCGTTTTGAAAATAAAAGATGATTGTATTATACTTAAAACAAATTATAACTTGCTAAAAGAGGCCTTTTATTAATTCATGAATTTCGGATCAGTATTAATTATTACCACACTAATTAAGATATTGCCTTTCAGTAATTGCCGGTAACATAATGTGTAGGGATGATCCTTTAATAATAATAATAATAATAATAATAATAATAATAATAACCTTTATTATCTGAAATCTGAATTATATACAAGGCCCCATCTTTAAATGCTGACTGTGACTGACGAGAGTTCTAACATATCTATCCTCAGGTCTCTTTTGAAGTCATTGACTCATTGCATGCAAAGAGGGAAAACGTGTTTGGAAAAAATCAAGGAAAATCACATATAGATATTTAGAATAGAAAAATTCTAAATTGGTAACATAATCAGAATTTTTACTGAGTTACTAGCTCAATTTGTAATTTTAAAATGGGGGCAAAATGACTTCAATGTCCTCGCCACATTTTCTTTTTTTTCCTCGTGTTTTATATGTTGTTCAATACTCCCAACAAAAACATATTGATTCCCTCGTTCTTGTTGAATATTGTATTTAAAAAACTGGGTTAGGTTGTAAATTTACTACCCAACACTTAATCAAAGTGTATCCAAAATGAATAACAATTCCGAAAGGCATAAATAGTCCTGAACAATTTAAAAGGGGCAAATATATTAATAATTTAATACAGTTCATTTCCTAACTTCTGTTAAGTGGAACATCGAAAATGCATAATTAAGTCATATTATCTTATTTATATGTGTTACACATGGCATCCACTCACCGTATCTTTTTTAAAAAACAAAAACAAAAACAAAAATGCCCTTTTCGACAATTAAACCCTCCTTTCTCCTTTGACCAAATATTCCTCACCCCCCGGCTGCCACCACAACTCCCACGGTCTACGGCGAAGCTCTCCCATCTCCGTCACCAAACCTCCCCATCTTCAGTCTTTCCCGTCTTCCTTTTGTACTTGAACTTTTTTGTTCCATATTTTTTAGCCACTTAATTATCTTCATTGTCATCCTCGTTAGGTGGATGGGGACCAGCGTTATAGTTGTGAGGAGTGGACAAAAAAAGAGATATAAGGAACTTAAGTTCATGTGCCATAAATGCTTAAGTCGTTAGTGGTTACCATGTGTGTATTAAGAAGCCAAAGATTAGCTTTGGTTTGGAAAGAAAGAATTAGGCATGGTGGCTATGAATATGATCGAGTGGGGTCGGAGTTGAGTCTGTTAGTTCCAAGTCTTCTTCGACAAAAGAGCACAGTTGCACTACTCTCTACTGTCATTAATATATTGATGCATGTGATATTGATGCCGACCATTTCAAACAATCTTTTAGTGAGATAAAACACTTGTAATCGTAAATTACAAAACTATTTTTTTTTTATAATGAAAATTACAAAACTATAATCAACTTATATATTAAATATATTGGTCTCGATCTCATGGTCTATTATTGACTTCGTTAGCACCAAACTAACATCATCCGAGGGTATTATTTTGCAAAAGACTGGACGAAGACTCCATATGGGGGAGGCCCGTCAATATATAATCGTTTACCCCTGCCGAAACAAAGAATAGATTGACTGTAAATTGAACTTAATCATTAAATCATTCCTTTTTTTGCATGATAACAAATTTCTTTCAAATTATTTGTTCTTATATATTTAAATATAACCCACGGATAAAAGGAACCGACTTCCTTACTCATAAACAAGATGTGTATAGGAAAAGGTAAGCATATATAATCAGTCCAAATTTCACTTAGACGATTTTAAATTTTGTATTCATTAGTAAAATAGTTTTATATCACTTTTTGAAAATCAAATCTATATCCTCTATATGATAGCTAGATATTAGAATAAAATGGATGGACGCTCCACGTTCAATTAAAGATTGTTTTAAGATAAGTTCAAAGTATATAATGTTGAGGCAAGTGCTTTCAAATTGGCCTACATCATTTTGATAGAAAGACAAATTCTATCTACCATTCACACGTACTGAAAATTGTGCTCAAGTCTCAAGTTAGACAAATCAATATTATAAAGTCCTTTGTAATCTCAAAATTACAAATAGGCTTTATAATACAGTTGTGAAATTATCTCATTAATCACCGAACATTGCCAAGTAGAAATTCCTTCATTAACAAGTTAAGGTGTAATGATTGACAACCGCGTTATGTGTTATTAGCAAAAAAATTATATAATCAAGATAGTTATTATTAACAACCAAAGGACTAAATTAACAACTAGTATAACATGTGTTAACAAAGCCTATGAGAGTAACATAGTAATTTCTTCACAATTGCACACAGATCCCTTGATACCTCTATTAGTAATTTGAGATTTCAAAGGAATTTATATTATTAATTTATCTTATTTAGTAGTTGATGAATGCAGTTTTCCGATATAGACACAGCTAATTATTCAAAGTTTAATACATAGATTATCTAAATGTTGTTACATATTAAATATAACCGAGGGGGACAACGGACGTAAAACATATAATATTGCGAAGTAGTTTCATTTCATCTCTCCAATTCCAATTACTCACTTTAATTTCCTCACGCTTCAAGTCGCCGATTGGAAAATGGCGAAGAGAGGCGATGATACATCAGAAAAGTTAATCTCTACTTTATGTTGTAGCTGCTTTACGGCCGTTCTGGCTGGCATTGGAGTGATCATTTGGTTAGCCAGGCGACCAAACGAACCCAAATGCTACTTAGCAGCCTTCACCGTTCCTCCACTCAACACAGCCACAAATTTTAATGCAACTACCAACTTCAGCATGGGCTTCATGGTTGACTTCCACAATGAAAACAACAACATTATTGGAATTCACTACGTCAACCTCAACATCACTGTCGGTGTGTTTCTTAATGAAAACACGACTAGCCTCATTGGAAGATCCACCATTGATGGGTTCTACCAGGGGCGCACGGAGAGTAATGTGCAGAAGTGGAGCTCCGTTGAATCACATGGCAAAGAATTAGTTAATCAGACGGTGAGGATGGTGGACGGGAAAAGGTATTTCCGGGTGGATTTTAGTACGTCGGTGAGATACACGAACTTGTTCTACCATACAGGAAGACATAAATTATGGGGAGGAGCTAATGTTGCCGTCAATGATGAGGGTTTGAAAGATGAGAGTGATAGTATCAGACTTGGACACTATGTTCCGGTTATCACGCAGTCCGGCGTGCCATCGGGTGCCACCGGATGCCATGGTATGCTTCTGCTGGTTGTGGGTGTTATTCTTTGTTTTGTAGTTTGATTAGGGTTGTTTTTTGTAGCATTGTTTTTATTTCTTTTACTATGGTTATTATAATTTGTTGTTCGTTGTTTGGGATAATTATTAATGTGTGTTTTTATTTGGATTTTGAGTCAATCAGTTGTGTGCCTAAGATTTTCTTCTGTGTCAATGCGTACTCCTCTTGTTTGTATAGTCATCGTGTTACTACCTTCGGTCCTAAATATAGGACCTAATTGACTTTTTTTGGAGAGATTAAGGTTGTGAAATAGGTTATTAAATGATGACATATTTGATATATTTTTAGATTATCCATTAGCTTATAAGTAAAATAAACTAGTGTAAGAGAAACAATTAGGTAAATCAATTTATAATTAACTTATTTTGATTTTTTTTAGTATTTTCCGAAAAAGTCAACTAGGTCCTATATTTAGGACCGAACGGAGTAACATAATGAAGATTATTTCCTTTAAAAACAAACCAACTAACTGTAGTGGTAAGTACATAATTTGTTTGTTAAGCATCGCTCAGCATCTATCGGAAACCGACTAATCTAATTTTGGTGGGTAGAAATATTACCCACATAGATAGAATTGTTCATTCTCCCAATAAGAAGACTTATTGAGGATTTTAACATATGTTCTCAATTTTATGGCTATGGGTCCGATGTTGAGCTCATCTAGAAGGCACAACCAATTACTCTAATATCAAACAAAACTTCAAATATTCAAAATACATTTGTTGAGAGATATGCGAAAATATTTTGCGTTTTGTGACACGATGGAAAATCTTTTTGAATGTCTTAATTCTTATTGTTAATAGATAGATAGTTCTCGTGTTGTAGACTTGTGGTGATGAATACTAAAAGTGTTGTTACTCCCCTATATATGCTTCAGGGACGTTTAACTTGTTACGTATGAGAACTTGTTAATTGCCTTAATTATTAGTTTATTACTGCTAATAGCTCTTATTGTAGCAGCTTCATTTTATTTTGATAATATGCAACTTATTTTTTGTTATAAGATAAGTATTAGCTGTTTTAAGACAAATATATATATATATATATACACGCTGATTTTCAACAAAAAGTATGAGATTTTTTTAGCATATAAATAGTGATTGATCAAGGTGGATATATATTGTAACTAATTTTGATGATCA